>CAJQTU010000007.1:762500-1979166 GCA_906901685.1 Desoria tigrina
CTGAAGACTTTAGAGTATCTTATAAATGTGATTTTTAATTTCCTTATGAAATAAAATGTAAAATGAATTACCTAATATTTTTTTTTGCAGAAATAATCAAGTTAGCGAAAGTCGAAAACGAAGGTCAAGTGACAAGATCGACCCAGGCTGATGAAGATCATTTCGAAATGACTGTCCGTGCTGCTAACATGGTCTCTAAAATTATTTCAATAATTTCAATTCCAAGGATTTTGGTGACGAGGGTGTAGGACGATATCCGTTCCTGGACAGCATTCCTAACCCTAAGACATTTATGCTCTATACTCATTAACGCCAGAGTGTTCCTAAGAGTTTTGTTCCTGTAGGACGAATGTTCGTAACACCCTCGTTCCTCACATTAAAAAAGCGTGTATTCTGTTTATTTGTAAAACTTCAAGGCACGTGAATCGATGAGTTAATTAGTAAGGAACATTTAGAACATTTTTTGCGAAGGAACGGATGTCTCATAAGCCAATGTCGTAGGGGAACAAGAACAGCTCGGGATTTTACGGATCGGTAGTAATTAGGCTGTCACTATCATTTGTAAATTGTAAAACAATGCAATACTCATGGAGGATTCGAATTTTTTTTATATATCGTTAATTGACTTAATTCTGGTTCGGCAGTTACATAGATTTTTTCTTTATCCTTACTCGTAAAACTAACAACAATGTTAAGAATATATCTCTGTTAGAAGAATCTATTAGAAGTCCGATGTAGTACATGTAGAAATATATCTGTAGAATCTATAACTACCTGATTTTCATTTCATGTTCGTTCTATTAATTATAAAGTGAATTACTATATTCACCACACCTGTAATTTAGTTTTAAGATCAAAATAATTATTCGTCATAATATTATAACTGTTTTTGTGTTTCAGGTGAGATCAGGAGAGTCTCTGATGAAACTGGTTGCCGACATTAAACAATACCTGATCCTCAATGACTTCCCATCAGTGAATGAAGCTATTGTACAGCAAAGTAATCTTTTCAAGCAGAAGCAAGTGGAGTGTGACCGAAAGTTAATGACACTCAGGGATGACATGGCTGGGGACTTGTACGATCTCGAAGAAGAGTATTATTCATCCTCTTTCAAATAACCAAGGAATTGAAGGCTTTTGTATTTTTGTAATTATTCAAAATTACACTTTTTACTTGATATAGATATAGGTACATTGTTCTGAAAGTAATTGTAACTACCACAATTATTTTCTTCATCAATTGTTAATATTGTGGTATAGTATGAGGTAGCTGTCTAAAAAATACACAAACCCTCAACTTCGGTATCGAGTAACGTGATAAGCAAATAAATGAACTTAAGAGATTAATTCGTAATTGATTCGTCTTTTATTCTCAAAATGTAGTGAAGTACTTACATCTACTTTGTCATTTACAATTATTCTAGCTTAGGCCGTTAGGACGATAGATATTTCATTGCAATTTAGTGTTTTATACACTGCTATATATACAAGATACATTACTTGTCTAGACTTATATACTATGACTAATCGTACAAGATTAAGAATTAAAGTGTTTAGTAGATTTCCGGATTTCCGAACACTACAATACGTTTCTATACTTTTTACGGCTTTATGCATATTTATGTATTTATGTGCAGTGAAGTCTTAGTGACATATCTATGTGTGACATAATCATTTTTAATAGGAATGATTTCTAACCGACGGCAGGTGCTTAAATTAATACATACTTAAATATTCAAAAGTAGGCAATGTTAATGTATACAGAAATTTACTCTGCTAAACACTGGAATTACTAAATTGAGCCCTGGTTCGGGACAAATTTAGAATTGATAATAGCTATAAGTAGTTCGGAAATAAATCCTATTCCGTATCATAATGTATTTTAAGACAACGTTCGGTTGTAAGTTGGAACACTTAGGATTTGGAACTTTTTTGATCATTGGACCCAAAAGGCCTTTGGTTAGCAGGCTTTACAAGCTAAAATTAACTCACGTAACATCAAGAAGGCCGATGAAATTCAGTTTATATTTTTATCATTAAAATATATGTTTTTTCAGTCATCATTCACGCCTACTTGCGTTATTTTGCATGCATTGTAGATATATTTTGGAATTACACTGGAATTACAATCCTCTGGTCGGCAAACACCATCCCCAAAGTTGCTTACAGATAAGTTTGATATCGTTAACATTTAATTTATTTGTGAATGGAAAGAAGAGTGGAAGTTACACTTGGTAGATTTGTTCGATGTCAAAGTATCAAATCAAAGACACAATGATGGACTAAAATTATCTGTTCGTTCGACTTGTGATTAGATTAAAATATTGTATCAATGGATTATGATTTATGAATGAAGCACAATAAGTACATTCAAACTACAATTTTTCTTAAAAGTGGTTGTTTTCTGCTTAGGTTAATGTTTTGAAGATACGGTTAGAACATGATATCTGCCGTTAATTCATTGCTCCAAGTGGTCGTTTCGGAGTCGGGCTTTAAATAATCCTCAATCAACTCGCTCCCATTCTCCGTATTCTTCTTTAAGGTATCTAGTTTCTTGGAATTGGATGTATCCACATAGTTTCCCAGTTGATAGTCATTGTTTGCTAGTTTTGATGTGTAGCTGCCCAATCCATCTTAAGAAAATGCACAAAAAATTATTATTTTAAGCCCATACTCATCCAGGAAACAGGAAAATCCAAAATGCATGCAAAACCACAAGAGCAAGGAAAACCCAAATTAACGAAACCAAGATAGCTACGTAACAAAATACGTTATATAAGTAGATACAGATGAGACAAAAGAATAAACTGGACAGGAAAGTAAAAGGTTAATATTGAATGTTTAGAACCATAAAGTATTTCAACCTAAAAGTATTTTGTATTATTGAATGATAAATTATACGTACTTCCGGAGTTATTAATAACATTAGGACTTTTGTGGCCCAACATGTCCTTTTCAAAAACATCATCTTCAGCCAGCAAGGATAGCTCGGAGGGGTATTCATACGTCGTCGTTGCATCCTCATTGAAGGAAATGTTAACCTGCAAACAATAATCATATTGTCATGTTAATCTTTGATGTAAAACAATGATCTTGGATGATAAATAGACCGTCAACAAGCAGAACAGGATAGAAATTCCGGTGGTTGAGAAAATTCAACTAAAATCTCTCATGAATTGTAACTTGCTAGCATTCCCTTGTTTTGTGACGGAACAGGCAACATACATTCCCTATAGATTGTGTATGAAATGAATGATAAATTGAATGACTTTGATTATCTCTACCTTTTGTGACTTTGGTCTCTTTTGAATCGAACTCCTTCCATTAATTATCACATTATCTCCAACAAATTGAATCGGTTTGGCTTCACCACCAATTCGATTAGAACGGTAACTCGGCGGAGCGTCTACGTAGTCTACAGACTCGTCCGTTACGGTACCAGCTAAAGTCATCCTCCCATGATGGAGTCCATCGTCTTCGATATAATCAGGAACGGCGGAACGGGTTGTAAAATTAAAGACCATAGATGAGTTTCCACCTTGATTTGACTTTTGTTTCTGATGAGCCCTTAGCTGGGAAGATTTCCCAGTCTCTCCTTGATCTTCCTTTTTAAGGGTTGGAGCAACAGGTGTGGCGGGTGTGGATACTGGGGCCTTTACTTCTGGTTTTACATCTTTCGAAAAGGTCAGCTTAACCGTAGGCAGTTCCTCAGCTTTTGAAACAGTCTTTTTCCATACATTCGGCTCGGTCGCAGTCGCCGTTACTACTTCATTTGCTTGGCTATTATTTTGAGCTGGGGCAGTCTCAGTGCTTGGACTTGGAGGGGGAGACTTCACCACAAAGTCCTTGCCTACTTGTTTCAAAGGTCCAGAATACTGACTCCTTTTAATTGATGCTGGTGAAGGTGTATCTCTACCGATTGGACTAATTGGGGAGCTGGAACGGAAAGAATCAGGCTCCGATTTTGGAGAAGCGGAAATAAAATTGTCGGAGGAACTTCCATTTACAGTGGTGTTAAGGCTACGTTCTGGAGGCAATACTGGTGACCTTGTTCTATTAATACTGCCGTTTGTAATATTACTACTATTGTTAACGACTGGGGAAGGATTCTCCTTGTTTCGGACAATGAGCATCGACTTGTCGGACGACGGGATTATAATCGTAGGCTTATCGGTGATAAGGGTCCGTGGAGCAGGAGCTGGTGCCGCCGTCGTAGTAGGAGCACTTCTAATTGATTTCTGCTTGTTGGACGCCAGGTTGGGGTTAGGGGATGACGTAAAAATTGGCTTGGGACTTAATGGTGGTTTCTGAGCGTTTTGAAGGAATGTTTTGTAAGCATGTTGTGAAGGGCTGAGGACGGGTGATAGGGCGGGAGGTCTGTTGTCATTATTCTTGGCCACTCTCTCACCGTTGATGAAATTAAGAGGTGAGGTTGGATGACTGACAGTAGGTCTGATTATGCCAACCTGCTTGAGACCATGAGCATGATTCGCAGCATTCGATTTTGTAGTTGGAGTAGTAGAAGGGCTGTTGAAAGAAGGACCCGTAGCAGGACTTTTGTCTCGTGTTTCTGCAAGTTGTTGCATTGATAGTGGTCCCTGAGCCATGACCGTTCCTCTCTGTTGTTGCTGAGTCGGCGATGGGGGCGGGGGAGACTGAGCAACTTCAATTGTTGACGAACTGCCAAAAGAGGAATTGGATTTGCTTAATCTCAATGCTTGGCCTACCTTCTTGCACCCATTGATGGATAAGTTCTCTTGATTTTTCTCAAAAATACGAGCCGTTTCACGAACAATGTCGTGTGGTGGTAACTCATGCTCTGGCGAAATAAAACTTCTCGTCCTAATCTCACCTTGTTGACTCTCCGCAACACCCGTCGTCGAAGTCCGAGGACTAATGAATAATTGGGTAGGATATGGCTTATCAGTATCTGCAGTCCCGAGATAATACGTCGTGTTATTAGCCAGCCCTAATCCATTTGGATTAGTTCGTGGTTTTGAAACTTCAATAATCACAATTTCCTCTTTGGGCAAAACCACAGCCTTAAATTTTTCCAATATTTCCTCTTCATGTTTTGTCCTGTGTAGAGCATCCACGGATCTGGCCCTCCGCATTCTATCCCGTCTCTCCGTAAGGTTCGACCGTCCCCTGGGAACCGGAACTTTTTGGGGCCCCTCACTCGCATCTACCATGCTAACGGACTTAGTCATCCCAACCCTCTTATCAGTTTTGTCGGTTCGATAGTCGTCTTCATATGGAGTTGGACTGGGTGACTCTCTCTTAATAACCTCGTTACATGTGTCCACGGCGTCCAGTCCATTCTCAAGGCTGGCAGATCTCCTCAAACTAGGCCTTGTGCTATATTGGCGTAAGGCAAGGCTCTGATATCTGGATCGTAACTTCCTCACAATTCCAGGCCCGTATTCCAATATACTTTCTTCCTCTATACTCCTTCCATTACTTCGCACTCCCTTTCCCTTGACTTCCTCATCCTCGAGAAATCGGGTGTCATCCCGCATCGGGCTAGATTTTTCTATCAACATAATGGAAGATCGGAAATATTAGCTCAACTATCACAAATGATTATTACAGGTCACAGAGTATCACAATTACACTTCCAAAGTAAAGCAACAAACATTCACTTCCATCCAAGCACTCTTGAGCCCCGTGAACGAGGAAATTTCAATCCGTTTAGCCCGAAACCAATCCTTATGGCCTTATTCAGAAAATCCTGATGGATTTAACGAATTCTTCAAAAAATAAGACCACATATGCTAAACTAAACGCACATTCACCAACAAACGCATATCTCGTACAACTACCTCGAAAAAATCTACAAGAAACAATAGGTTTGGAGTTCTTGTTTGAGGTGACAAGAAGGGAGTGGAAGGATTATTAGGCAAGGAAGGCTGAGCTCTTTCTTGAAGTGAGACAATCCTTTCAAGAATCAGGAACGACACTAACAAACCAAGACAAGCAAGAAGGGGGACACCTTAGGCTTTCTTATTAGATTCTAGAGTTCCTATCTCTGAACGTATTCTATAACTCCTCGGGCAAATATTATACTAAACTGGGACTCTTCTGCTACTTAATACTCGGTCGGAATAATATCATAACAAAACTGTCGTTGTCGTATGTATTGAATATATATCAAGGTATCAGGTCCGATGAATTATTCTCAGGGGAGACATAACACAGAGTTCCTGCCTGACCCAACCAGACCAGAGCACGGATGTAAATGTAACATTTCAGGAGGTTGTTTTTGGAAGAAGCTCTACACTATTCACACGTTATCTTAGAGGAACTCACCTGCCATTTACCTGGCTTGCCTCTCGCCTAACTTCTACTAATTATAATGCAATGCATATTCCCTATCTTAAAGGATATAGATAGACTATTTAGGTGTGGACAGGTAGGGTAGACACGGAATTGGTAGTTAGGCTAGGCTAGGAAACTTCAGCAACGAGAATCGTCGTTACTTTTCATAGAGATGTAGATACACAACAAGTTCTGCTTTTTTTCAGGGTGGATTATGGCCATTATGGGAATAAGGAGGATGAGGAATGAAGATTCAGAGGATGTGCTATATACAAGACAAGAGCTTGAACAAAAAATTACAATCGGCATTCCATAGTATTTCAGCCAGGCTGCTCAAGAGTGCTTTTGTCGAAGTGAATCTGTAAAAAGGGATCTCATACACATCATATTATTATACTACTTGGGGGTTGAAACCGTTAGACTTTAGACAACTTTACGTTCATGAAGTTAATATATAGACTTTCATTATGGTCCACTGATTCTGACTTACCGGTGGCAGTTGTGGTGGTGGTAGTGATTGTTCGATTATTCCTCGAATGTTGCATTTGTTCTTCGGCTCCTGCTGCACTTGATGATGAAACCGTTGGGTCAACAACCCGATTGTTATGCCCGTTCTTTCCTAAGGTTGACAGATCCTGGTTGTCCGCACCCTCATCCCCATCGAAGTAGGAGTCGGAGGATGCCCAAACGTTTCGGACAAGTTTCCTATTTCGGGAAATCAGTTCCGTCACCCAGGGAGGTGTAGCCGAGGAGGATCCCATATTTAGGCTTGTTTTTCGTAGCAGATTAAGTTGCGTCTATTAATTCAATTCCAATCTATCAGTCCTTACTCGGTGGTGTTGGGTTCTCCTTATCTGCACTGCAGCGTTGTAATTATTTTCATACAGCTCCAGTCCAGTCCTCCGGTTTCCAATCTCCAACGCCGACTGCCAACTGCAAATAATCAAACAAGTTTTCCATGTTAGGCATTAATTTGTAGATCCAGATAGTGGATGTTACGATACGAGACTATTGTCCTCAATCCTTTCACAACTCTATTCAATATACTATAGGCCCTGTCCAGTTCAATTTAATTTACCATTCATTACCACCTCGACTCGGCCTCCCCCAGCTCCCTTTTCCCATTATATTAAACAAATTACACTGTTACGTCCTACCATTAAATCAACAGAAGAGTATTAATGTATATCACTGACTCGCGATAAAAAAAATCCAGGGAATTGTGCGATGATACGATATGACAGCAAATTGCGAAAGCGTTCAAGAGTCGAGGACGCTCTCCTTTGATCATTGCTCATTCTATGAATGTATTATTATATTATTCAGTCCAAACCGATAAGATCGTTAAACCACCATGTCAAGGCTACTACCGAAATTCTGTAAGTATGCGGCGTATCATACTAAAAAAACATGATATAATACACTTGCCAACTTGCCACATTAAATTCGCAACTGGAGCAATAAAAGTACAACAGGAAATGATTGCATTGTGAAGAAGATGTTCCGAGAAGATATATCCATCTCTTGTCTATACGAAATTCGATGAGCACCATTAAAAATAAAATATCTGACCTCTAACACGTTTTGTAATTGCACTCTTTTTACGTAATGTTCATCAGGGATTATAAACACGTTTACAGCCTTTTTTCTACGATTAAAAAACTTGAGATCTGCGGCCAGTCTAACTGCTCTTTAGTTTTTACAAGTATTAAAAATCACAAGTCGATTACAAAAAACTCAAATTCCTTGCCCTTCTCCAAAAAAATCCCGTAAGAAATCAGACTAAATCCCATAGTTTAAATTCTTGCCTCTGTTAAAATGCATGCATTCCTTGTTCGTTTTAAAATGTATACCTAAAACTCTTGAGATTTGAGGAACGTCTTTGCTAATTAAACGCCAAATCCCACAACAAACTAATCATTCATCAAAATTCAAGGGATCAACTTGATTGATTTGATCTACAAAAAAATCCTTTAAAAAATAATATAGACATTATATCACAACAATCTGCAAACCTCTGCAATTTCAATCTTGCATCCATAACATATTTATCTTATCCCTTGTATAATCCAACAATCAACAACGTAAGAATGCTTTAAACAAAACGCAATAAAAAACAAAATCCGGAATTCTTTCAGTAGGTCGATAGAGTCTATCAACTGCAAAAAGTATCAAAAAACCAAATAAAAATATTTACCAGCATCGCGGTTTCCTTCGGTAACGTTATTCTTAAATAATTCGAACAAATAATAATGTAATTATTCAGCTACCACCATAACCACAACTAACTAACGAACTACAACTACACAAACTACCTAAATAAATATTAAATATTCAATGAATTGATAATAGATACAGGAAAATGATTACTTCCTCTGTTTTCAAAAGGAACTAGAGATTTGATGTATCTTGTTTGTATGCCTTTAATGCTTTAAATCTGCATATATTTAATTAAATTAATGCTCAGTGACTCTAATTCCTCTCATTTCAGTTGCACATCCAAAGGAACTGCCAAACTGTACCTCTGCCTAAATTCATCATCTGCAACTTCACAAACAAACAAAATCAACTAATTAAACGAGTCTCCATCTTTTACCATCAACCAATAGCGATAACCATAACCTTAAGGGTTCGTTTAAATATTTAATAAACGCCAATACTGCTTAGACTCTCAAATCGTAAATCCCAAGCTAACTTAAACTTTATTTAACCCTTTATGCCCAAGTTCATTTCCAACAGTATATACAAAACTGTATGAAATCCTCAACAGGAACAGAATATCGAATAGGGCAGTATTCCGTTTCATCGTTACTCGTCCATGTCAATTTCCATAAACCATAGCATTAATAACATATAAACATACATAGATAGATCCGACAGATAAATAAATACGTGTGTAAGCTACTCATCTCTTCCCATTTTATTGAAATAATTAAATAAATATAACTGAAAAGCCCTTCCTAAAGCCTCCTAACTTTATTTGTTTAGAGAATGCCGAATCACTGAGGAGAATATATATAAATATATATATAAGCCCTATGGGCCTATTTCTAACATTTTTATTTCTTTTTATTAAAAAAACGGTATAAAAAATCCATTGCCCTCGTTCAATTCAATTCATTTCCTGTCTATTTTTCATACACGCACAGATGCCCTTTCTTCCTCCTCTACAAATAGATATATTAACTTCAACTTCAAGCTTATTAACTAACTGACTAACGTATATACTCCCACAACAACAGGGTCCTGTAAGTTTTTTAACAATTTTAACATGACTTGATAGTTTGGATAAGAGACGGAGATCTTCAAACTTTTCATGTTTTCATATAGAACTGATCTAGATCTGTGTATAAAAATGAATCAAATCTGTGAATTCTCTCTGCTCGGCTACCATCACCATCACCAAGATTTATTATGGACACTTGGCTAATTATGCCTGAATAGCTTGGGCAATTTAAAACGTTACTCAACGCAGTCAACGATCCAAGATCAGTTTTCCTTTTTTGGGGAAAAGTTTCCTAATTTAGTTCTTAATTATAGTCATCTGACTGTTAACATATATATTTTAATTTCTAAGTATTTCGTTTATTTTTTAGACTTTAAGTCACATTTCCCTTCCACTCTTTTGGCCAAGTATGTTAATTCAAGTTAACAGCAAGACAATTAAGTTAATGAATTTAATCGAAGACGAAATCCGCAAATCTAAAATCTGCCGAGCCCTAATGATGACCCAACCCTTTTTAATCTCCTCCCATAATAAGAATCATATCAGATCATAAAGCATAACGACTGACAAGCCGTTGCAATCCTTCCATCGTCATATATAGGCATGTACATTAGTTAATCTGGTTTTTTACCACCTGCCTACTTCTTAAACTGTTCAACTTATTTTATTAGTGCAACCTAAAAAATAGAATGATTATTCCAATTATTCCTAGTCGTAAAGACGTTCAAAATATAAGCCGATTATCCAACAATTGAACAACAATGAAAGTGTTGAGGTTTTAGATTGGGGGATAAAAAATAGACTATTTTAAATTTTTATCATCTCCATAAATATCTCTCTATTAAGATAAGGAGACTGAATAGTACTGAATACAACCAAAATATCTGTTCACAGCATCCAACATTGCCTTTTTAGTATTTAAATTCTAGAATAAAAATATACCAACAAACTAAATCACGAAATCAAGAATCTAAAACAAAAACAAAACAAGTAGTAATGCCAACTATTGTTGAGCATTCTTATGTCTGGCAACCAGAAAAGAAACAATCAATTTAAAGATTCGAAGGAGACGAGTCATGTCATGATTTAAAAACCCTGTCAAGCAACTAACCAAATAAACTCTTGTAATAAAAGCAACATTCCTTAATGTAATTTAATAACAATATCATTTAACAATCCAGCTTTGAAAATTTCAAAAGCCAATCTGCCTACAAAATACTTAATGCATAATGGGTTAATCCTTCTAGCCAAAAAATGTAAAAATATTTTTTTCCGATGTTCTCCCTCTTGCTTAGAGTTTTATTTACTTAGCCAATTGAAGCAGAAATGCAACTTGCAGAACAACAGAGGATAGTTTTATTTTGTAATCGAATTTTGCATACTGTTTTGGCATCCCGTTCTCATTAATTTCCATTACAATTCATTACATAATGAGTAAATGAACCTGTTCTGTTCAATAAAATAAATCTATGCAGTTTATAAATATTACTAATCGCAAACAACTACCTCTTTGTTCTTGTTCGTCTATAGATGCAAACTAAACCGAAACCACCTCATAAATTCTGAACTTGTAAAAATATCATGCAGTAGTTTATGTAAATTCAATAGAAGCAAGAAGCAACCCTAGTGGATTTTTTAATTACTTGGCGTTGATATTAATTATTTCTGCCAATATCCTACTTCTTCAACTCAACAGTTTGAAACTTCATCAAATTAGGACGATAAAAAATAATATTAATATTACTAATAGTACATGCTACAAGCAGTTTTAGCAGAGAGTTTAAGTTTTGAGAGCCTTTTCATGTCATGTTTCGTTGTTGCTTTTATAATCAGCTAAATCTCTCCATATAATTGAGTTGTGCTTGTGTGACGCATTCCAACGGAAACTCAAAATCCATGAAAAACATCGAGGTTCAAAAGCCAAAAAGGAGTGTAGATGGAAAATGTGAACTTTTAATCTGACGGTTGATGCTCGCTTGCGGATAAAAAAATTACTTGATTACAGATTACAAGACCAACACTTATACTGTATCCTCTTTATAAGCTGGCCAACCAATAAATAACTAACCACATACTACAGTGCAACAAGAGCTGTTCACAAGAATGCAGCATTTTAGTCTATAAGCTAAGACCGGACGCTTCATCGAAATTGACTTGAACGCTATAATTATTAAAGAATTTAATTGCAACTAACTTAATCAGTTAATCACTTGGCCCTATATCATCCATATTTATCGATTTAAAATATTTAAGATGCAATTTTATTTATTTTTTTTCAATAGCTTATGAACAGCCCCAAACCAAATCCCCTGATTTCATTTCGCAAGGATGAACCTATCAATTTTCATTAAAGTAAAATCCAACGGCTATCGCTATAATATACATATATTTAATTTACAATTCACGATATGCACTTCATCATCATCCCTTGTCATCACTGTTTGTTGGCTCCATACAATTTGTTAATGCTCTGTATTCATCCGTGTCATAACTAATCAGTAATCGAATACGCCGGATCATGACCTGCCGAGCCACAATTCACATCGATATGATATACGATGGTTTGGTTGTCATTTCTCATCGTCTCTACTGATTTTGATATCGGAGATTACCACAACCTCACATTTTACAAGAACATACATTTAAATGAACAACATCAAGTAGCAAGAGAATCCAGTATCAGTAATCACATATATATTAAATCACATATTGACACATTCCTACTTCAAGCAAGACGATCCGGAAATACTTCGCTTTTTTTGAATACAAAATTATCAGTCCTCTCTTTGACAAAGTGTCTCATTATATTGTCAGAATCGGAGTAATTAAATTCCTACAAAGTTATTTAAGTAGCACTCAAGGAGAATTATTGACTATCTGACAAACTCAGATTCAGAAGTTGTGAATTTATCTACTTAATTATACTAACAAATTAAATTACGAAATGAATTAATACAGCCTAAAGACGAAAATAAATAAATCCAACTATCCAGAGTAGTTTTTAAAACGATTGACTTAAAACAAGATATACGACTTAAAAAATCCCAAATATAAAAGTACAAAGGAACCATAAAACATTTATTACTCCATCAGATCATCACCATCATTTTAATATTTCATCCTTATCCGTATCATAAACATGTCCATTATCAATGTTTTACTATTTTGCACAGCCAGTTCTGCAAAAATCCACAGTTCCACTGTGCATGCATATTATCCTCAGCCGATAGAACAAAAACTCATCCAATGAAAACCTCCAATTACGGATTAGTAGATAAGGACCCTCTAGCCATCTCAAGTTGAAAAAAACTGATAAAAAGTTAAACGGTTATTCAACGGTACTGTATATTATTACAAACGTCAAAAAATTATTCCCAACAACGAACTCATCACTTTTATTACAAATTCCTAAAAATAGGCAGTCCATTCATTCATTGTTATCCCCATTCTACGATGATATATTTCATTCCTGCATTGTGTATCCTTATATATAATTCCGTTGAAAGGTTCACAAGTCTATCCACAATCTATCTAAAACCTACCGTGTGCAATCTTAAATAGCCCGAGTAAAGTATCAGCAAGTCTCTTTTGAAACGCTTGCATCAATTTACATGCATTTAGACCTATTTGTATGACGATGACCCCGTTCGGGTCAACAGATCGTCCGATTTTCCCCATATTTAACTTAGTCTTCGCATTTAAAAAAAACAAACAAGTGTGTTTCAAGTCAATCGGTTGAGCCATTTCGGCAATATTGTCACACATTGATAGAAGAACGGGCATGATTCAGAGTCCAGGCCAGACTCGGGCTAAAAATTGAACCCGTAGTGATAGGGGTCAAATCTTAAAAAAAATACCCGCTTTTTGTCATTGTCATCGGAGATTTGCATAAAAAAAAATCAAATATTAAATATTACAAATGCTAACTCCAATTTTAATGATATCAGCCTACCCGATACCCGTATCACGGGCACGCTCCCTTAGTTTGTACAAAAAAATCAAAGCGTGTAGCCTGTCTTGCTTTTGCTAAATTCATTCTAATACAATTTTTTCCATCTTATTTTAATACTTTAAGAAAAAAAGAAATCTCCGCAATCTAAAAAGTCGCAACTAAGGAGGAGGATATGGTAAACTAAATCCACTAAACAGTCCTATTATACTCTACTTAATCGGGCTGTCTTTAAGTCTCCCACACACTTGTCTTCTATTTCTTAAGAGCTTATTGACTTGACACTGAAAAAACGAAACGAGAGAAGCCCTAATTTACTTCCTAAAAGCCAAAAGGTGTCTTTGAACAAGCTATTTGAAAGGGCAACTGACTGGCAAAGTTCTTGAATTTCTCATGCTCAATATGAAACGGTTTATAGCGTGGAAGAGTGGTCACCTTGATTCCAAGTTCCAAGTCATGGTTTTTTCTCACTTAAACTTGAATTTAAATCCAACGCTTTATAAGTTGTCGAAGAAATGTACAGGCTACAAATATAAAGCAGTGTATATAAATACCGTGTCAATTCTAAATTCTAAGAGACGTGCTTCTCTTTTTCAAGACAAGTAGCAAAGTGTATGATTAGTAATGTATGTAGTTTATGTAGTTAGTATGAAATGAGCAGTACTTTTCCAATTAGTTTAAATGATAATGATACTTTGCCGTAAGTCGTTAGTTGTTAGTGTTAGTCTATGTATGCGTTGTATATGGAGCTGATAGGAGTTAGTTAGAGCCGTGGCTCTTTTAGGTTAAATTAAGGTTAGATTATATTATTTAAACAGTCTACTTGAGATAGAAAGTATGGCACGGGTGACATGAATTTATGAGAATAGGAGGAACTTTTTGTGAGCAAATGTGAAAAGCTACGGTTTTGTTGTCGTTGTTTTCTTGATTTTTTTGTATCGTTCTATATGGAAAGTGCATTATTTTTGTTCCTGTATGTTGGAATACAATGAGAATGTTGAGGCTTGTTTGAAATAGAGGAAAAATAGCTTAAAAATGCCCTAAAAACCTAATCGTAGTTTAAAAGCATCAATTCTGATCTACGAAAAACCTAATAATGTAATCGTGTTATCAATAATTATCCAATTCAATAAAAGACACTTTATGATAACTTAAATTTCAATGAATTAAAACTCGTCAAATGATAAGCATTTTCATACCAACTCTTATTTACTGATGAGATGAGACTATATGCAGATTTTAATTTTTTAATTTAAAAGGTTTTAAAAAAATAGCTGTTCAATTGTGTCTATACTCAAAACCAAAAATAAACACGAAGAGATACAACAATAAGTGACGGCAACTACGAAGGACTTTCACACTCGAAATGACAATACAATTAAATTAGCTATCCTTTTGATCTTAAAGCCAAAAGCTAAGAATAATTAGCCGTCGGTGTCAGTAAAATTTAAAACTTAATTGTGAAATCATCATGCATTGGAAGGATCTTTAAATTTAGAGTTTTAAATAGTGAATGTGAATAGAAACCTCAAGTACAACGATTTCCCATTTCCCAATTAAGTGCCTGTAACACTTAAAGAAAACATTTCACTTCGTCCCTCGATTCAACCGAGTTCCAAACACTTTTTAAGTAGAGCAATTTGATAATGGTTCGTTAGTCTTTCGTTTGCAAATAGGCTAACTGTACACATATTATATTCAGAGTATATCTAGGCCTTATCGACATTTCTTATACAAACCAAACCACGGCATGGGTTTTGATAACCATTACTGTAAATACTATATGAAAATGCCCTATATATTGTGCTTATTGCATGTTCAGAAAAAGAAAACAAACCACAGTCCATTATCCGCATGCCATGTGTCTCATAAGAATCAAAAGATAACATATATCTGCAAAAACGTCGGTCTCATTTAAACTTGAAACGGTTTTAATTTTAAACCATAAGGAGCTGGCTTTGAAGATATTTTATGAAAAAACGTAAAGAAACGTCTGTATTTAAAATATAAGTTCATCAATTCTTGTCAAAAAGATTCATTCATAATATTTAGCTCACTTTCCACATATAATGATAAAAAAGGAAACTAATATGCAATCATAAAAGTAAGAATGTCATTAACTTCAAAGTTAAAAAATTTGCATCTAATCCGTGGAAGAGTAGTTACAGTTTTCTATCTCGATCATCTTTACTAATCTGCATTATTAAAGCATTTAAGACCTGCATTCAAATATTTATTTTGTCCACTAACGAAGCTTACTTTCAGTTACAGTTAGACAAGGCTAAATACGATTAGCTTTCACATGAATGAAAGAAAGGGAGTGTAGTTTTTGTAATTTTTCGCTAAATTACAGTAAAGAACCTAATATTTTATCATTTTTTCTGCCTCGAATTTCCAACTTCCAAATGTCTCAAGAAGCTAAATGCCAATTATTCTACCGCTACTATATACCCTACCGAATATGTCCTCCTCTCTCTATCTCTCCATTAGAAAATTAATGTTTACCAAAATTAATGTCATTTTCATTCATGTGGTTTAGCTACATGAGCACGACTGATGAGCTTCGAGAAAAAATGACACCAAATCTCTTGTACTTCCATTTTCCCTTATTTGCGATTTACAAAAATAAGAAAAAATGTACGGCCTAAAAGGATGTGCAGGAAGGTGTAATTATTGTCATTATTTTGCTAACTCTTTTATAGCCACAAAGGATAACAATACAGGAAGGATGTAACGTAGATCCTGAAATAAATCCCCGTGTGGACTTATTGTTGCCAAGTTCTTACTTATTTTAGGGTGGGGACTTATTCCGGAGGATGTGTCATTGAAATATAAAATTGTTTAAAAAAACGAAAAATTATTATGGTGACAACTTCATTCCCCGCAGGTGAACTAGGTTCAATTAAAAAGTTATGTTTGCATGTAAATTTAATTTGTGATTTGGTGAATTTAAATCTTAAATTTTGAGATGGGGATTTATTCCGGTGGGACCTTCTTCACAGGTTCTTGCACGGAAAAATTGCATATCAACGCAAATCACTGCATGTATTACATTATAACTACACAGGGTTTTAGTTTAGTGTTATCATCCTATGACGTATGGTGGGTGAACATGTTTAATTTGATTCTAGGAACATTGAGACATACATGCAAAATGAATTATCTTTTCTCGTGATTAATCCCATGTTTTTGATGACACTAATAAGACTTACGATTAAAAATATGGAGACCAAGTGAGAGTTCTTTCTTCTTTACGATTTCAATTCTTAACTCATCCCCAAGTTGACTGACTTTTTAGACAACTGTCACTAACAAATGAAATATATAATAAAATAATAAAATAAAAACCCTTTCAGAAATTCATCACTCGCGTTTCGGAATCCCAATATTTCAAAGTATGCAAAAGGAAAGGTAGTTTTAGAACGTGTGTCTTCTCTCATAATATCAAAAGAACACGAACTGACAATTAGAGAGACAGGAATCACAATTTGCAAACGAAAAAACTTACGATTGTCTTGTCATTTCTTCCGTCTTATTGAAAATCATCAGCATTCAAATTTGTAAGGTACACAAGGTATATAAATAACTAGGACTTACAGGGGAAACCTTAGTTGACTCATTTAGAGACGGTACCGAAAATTCAATACCTGTCTCAGGATTTGAGGAAGCTATTTTACGACTCTAAACAATGACTAATAGACAATAATGATTTGAATGCGATAAAGTTAGAAAAATCTTGTGTTTGTTGCTTTTAAGAGAGCAAAAAATACCCTATCCGATGCACTAAGGAGTGAACGGAAGTACGGATTTTAAGAAATAATTGAAAAATTACTGAGATTAGTCTGCGATTTTGTAACCTTCGAACTTATAAACTTGGAACGAACAGTCTTTTTTGTTATTTTATTGCTTGAGATATTAAAATCTACTCAATGCATTAAATCTGCTGGAATTTAAATCAAATTGTCAAAGTTGAAGCAATAAATGACAAGGTACATGTCAAATTGTCAGATCGACATCATTTGACCTCATAGCCTATTATATCCGAAGGTAATGCCACAAAATTAAATCCCGAGATTCAACACTTTTGTCACATAAAGTAAGCCATTAAATTCACATTATTATGTGTCCTTTACTACGCTTGATAGAGAGAGGGGAAAGATTAAAATTATCTAATCGAGCAATCAAATCTTGTATTGAATGTTGAACGCTGATCAGAAATGTCAACTTTCAAGTGCACTTTAAATGCATCGTTCTACTGAATGACAGTATGACTCTCTGACAGAACAATACGACATGAAATCTGAAATTTACATGAAAAACCAATTGAAAAACTTGCAAGTTTTCTTACAATAAAGTTTCGAAATTATTTAACCATAATGTTTTAATGGCCACGCTAACCCTTCAATTCGATATCCGACAGTTGATACTATAAATTCAAGCAAAAATCGTCGTAAAATCTAAAGCAACCCTAATCCAGTACCCAATAGCTTCGTCATCTAAACATTAGAAACGTTAAATATCATAAAAACAAGAAATATTTTCAACTCCTTCACCGCAATGCCATATAATAATAAAAACGACTGTTTTAAAGTTTGAAATTGCAAAGTGCATTCCTTGAATTCTACATTTCTACATACGACGTATTATGTTTTATATCTACTTTTGCGGTTGACACTTGCAGAGTTTTTCTAATTTTGTTCGTACTTTTCCTTTTCATCATTTCATTGAGTAGCTTCCTTTACTTGTTAGCTCTTACCAACTATTTCAAATTTCAAGACAATAGCGTGAAATATGATGTTATAACCATAGTACACGTACATACGTGGTAAGGGATGGTGGTTATCGTAAGGATTTATTAAACAATAAACATATTTTTAAATGTTCAGCTGCATGTTATTGGATGTGACAAAGAAGATTAGAACTCGAAAGAAAGGGGAAGGAAACCCGATAAGAACTTTTTAGGATTTTTAATGTTCCTACGAAATTACAACAGCATACGATAAATAAAGGCCACTTTCACGAAGCTAAAAAAAACTAGCAATCGAGATATACAGATTCAGCCCTATTTTTTACGTCCTATAGCATTTATGTTCCTTGACATTGTTTTGGACTTCCGATGGGATGTATTTAATGGGACGGAATTATCCGCAAATAGTAATCAATAAGTTTCTTGAAAAAATACGGAAAAACAGCAATCAAATACCCGAAGCCACATCCGATTTTATTTTATTTATACTTTCTAGTTGCCAATCCTAAAGAGCCTGAAAGCGATTTTGGAAAGAAACTAACTGCTAAACCACTTATAAACAAATAAAAGAATAAATAACAAACCAAAAGCACTATATGAGTACTTTCCCAGGAATGCAATGACCTCTTAAACTTGAAATACCAGAAAACGTGCAGGTTGTAAAAAATAATAAATTTTAAATTTTAATATTAAGCAAAGGGAGTGACTGTGTGAATGTGCTATGTGTGTCCTACTTCAATTTAATTACTACTCCGAACCATTCATCGTGTAAAAAACCGTGAGACCATTGTTTGTTACTTGTTCGTAATCCACACTCTTATAAGAAGTACTAAAAAGAGGTACTAATAAACCAACAATAGTAATGTCAATACTACAATATAACAATATCTTCTCAGGATTCCTCAAGAATACTATAGAAATTTGCATATGCATGCGAGAAACCATCAAATTGCAATCATGATATCCTTTCATACAGAACCGTCGGAATCCCGACATGTGTATAAGTGTATACAAGAACTGCATTTTTATTAGATTCCCAGCAAAGATGTATTATTAAATTGTTATATTATTATTGTCCGCCGAAATGTATGTTAATCGTTTGTTAATCTCAGATTCCCAGAAACTTAGAATGTTATGGTTGTTACCTTAATTCTGGAGGTTCTGGAGCTAAAGTTCTCACGGGTATTCATTGTTCCTGAAGGTTTACTGACCAACTTAAAAGACGCAGTATTTGCTAATTTGCTGGTCAATTCTCAATATTTATATAAATATATTCTATACTCGCCCGTTTCCTGTCATAATCTTTTTTGAGTTGCGAGGTGGAGTTTGATAATCAATCTCAATATCTCATACAAATAAAATCGTTTTATTTTTCGGCCAATTACAAATTAAAACCCCTTTCAAAATCATCATAGATCTGACTTCCTTGACATTGACTGTTTCCATAAACTTTGGAAATGTTTGGCCATATATTATTTTTTTATTTTCTATAAACTTTAATTTTAAATGACAGGTAGGTCAAGTGCAGTAGGCAGTAGAGAAGGTGAAGGGTTCAGAATAAAGAGTCAATGAAGCATAAAGGGATTGAAAAGAAGGCAAAGGAAATGAAAATAGGGCAAACAAACAGACTTGGGCGATGTGACCACGTTGACTTTTGGGGAAACAAAACCGTTCATTGTTCATATGTCCGACCCCTGTCATACAAAAATACACCTTACCGTGTACGGTAGCAAATAGTAATAGCAATACTTTCAGGCATAAATAAATAAATATTTTTATCTAAAAAAAATATACCTATAAGACAATAAATATGTAAATTCGGGATTGGTTTACAACAACCGGATCCGTATCTTATAGAAAGCCTAATATTATGTCCTGACTTTGTAAACGTAGACAAATGTTGGTTTAAGCTTATAATGATAATCATGTATCATATTGAAAACATAAACAACTTACCTGTAATTAGCTCAGACCGTGTAGATATAATCCCTCCAAATCCTCCAAGGAAAATGTATCCAGCCGGCACAACTATCGAAGGCGAGATTAAGGAAGTGTTTAAATCCTCACAAAGTAGACGACAGGTTGTAGGTAATTAGTTGATAGCTACTTCGCGTTCGTCCAAAATCCCAATGAGATCCAATTAGGATGTGTTGTTTACAAATTAAATATCTCAGCTATCTCTTGCCGCTAGTTATGACGTCTGGACTCGTTTCCAGATGAAGATCAATGATGATGATGACTCCTCGCTTTCGTGTCAGTATTAGTAATATCGATAAGTTCGTATATTTTTAGTCTCAACGGATAAGCCTATCCTGTAGTCAGGTGACGGAATGAATTATATCAAGCATCATTGCTCTTGATGATTGACGAGGAATGATGGTTTTTGAATTGGTCTGACGCTTGTAAATATTACACCAAATCAAAGGTAGCCAATAGTGAATTGAATGATGAACGGTGAGTCAGGCAAATCCAAGTTACTTAATAGTTTAATGAACACAATGGCTAGTGGTAGTTCCACAGTTGCGATTTTAAAAGAGTCACTCCCAAGTCTCGAGAACTTCGCTTTTAGTACTCTATCCGTTTTGAGGTATATGTAATAGATGCTTCGGGGTTCTGGAAATAACATAACGACGAATAATTTAGTAATTGAATCAACGTGTGTAGACAAACACAGGCATTATTTTACCCATGTATATGTATCGCAAACACTTAATTACTTAAGGTTTACAATGGGGCTTAAGTCAATATTAAATATATATATATCAATTTCCAGACATTCAACATACCAGTTTTAGCAGCACAGCTACGGTGACGGAATTTCTGGATACGTTATCTTATACTTATCTTGTTATGCTCCGTATATCAGATATTGCTATCGTCATATCATCACCTTAAAATTTAAAATATAAGAATAATTAGTTGTGCTGTTTAAAATAGAGTGTATTTGTGTATGTATCCCATCTCCCAATAATATTCCCAAAATTGTAAATAATGTAAATACAACTTCAGTTCAACATTGTATGGCACAAGATAACCCGACAATTTAAATGATACATTCATTACAGGATATTTTTTTCCTTGGTAATGTTAAATGTATATTCCACAAACATAGAATACCCTACAGTCCACACACGGTTCTATAGGCAATTACTTCGTATATTTCGTGAACACCGTAAATGTTCGGATATAGCTCGCAGATGATATGATTACAAGTTTTACAAGTCGAATTGTGCGACAAGCATATCTACTTTTGGAGACAAATTGATGCGAGGGAACAGGACAACGTGGATTTCCAGATACATTTCGCAGACCGGAAGTAGTACAGGAAAACCGAACTTGCGTGACTTGTCTGTGGTGGTCGCCTGGAGCGATAAAATCAGTCCAATGAATGGATTTACCACCACATCGCGCAATTTTTACCGGAAGTCCAGTCACGTTTAGTGAGCGCGGGTCTTGGCCTCTTGTGTCTTGTGTCTTGAGGACCGAGTCGGGCGAAAAAAAATTGATTTGCGATTACTTGGCGTTCTTGGCGACTTATTAAATATTATTTTTAAGGTCTTTGTAGTCACACACACAGTCCATTAAGTCTTCAGAGTAACAAACAAACACAGATTGATATTAAATATTAAATATTTGCATATTTATTATGCATTGCATCGTTACATACCTCATACCTGGTGCCTGGCGATGATAGGGTATTACAGATTACAGGTCTACAGGGACCTTCTCCAAATTTGAGCACTGATTTGTAATTTTGGATTGGATGACTCTTTCTTGAGCAATATGATAATTCGAATTCCAAATTCAACCTGTTTATAAATAAAAAATAAACATTCAATTGATAATATTTTATTAGTATTAATATTATCTGTATTCTGTTGATTTTATACTTTTGCCTTTACTTACCTTTTGTGCTTTGTCTATTTACTTTGAAGAAAAGTCAACGAAGCACCTCTCACCTCTGGATAACCTGTAATCTGTCAGACCGACAAGAGCTGCCTGCTGTAACTTTTGACTTTTGTACAAGAGTCAAGCCTGGGCGCCTCACAAAGAACTGTCAGACTCGACACCACACACTCAGACACCAACTACAACAACAGAGAAATCACCTCGATTCCTCATTTTTCACAACATCAACATCTGTTGGCCAATGAACTACTGCAGGTGACAGAGGGAAAGGTTTTTTTTTTATTCTTATTCTTATTATACTACCCTCTTCTAGGTTCTAGTAATAATTCTAATTCTAGGCTGTCTTGTCTAGTGTATATCTACGTCAAAATAATATAATATCGAATATTGAATATAAAAAAAAATATTTAAAAAAAAAACTCGTACCCACGGGTATTTTCAATTCAATCGTAGACTTCGTTCGGGACAAAAATCTAAAAAATAATGGGACCATGTCTAAAACGAAGAAGCCGATTCCATGCTGTGATCGCGGTGATGGTTCTGGTGTTACTCGGATTCTTGGTCCACGTGTCAGAAGAAGGGTCACTATTCGGGGACTCTGCGGCCCCACTTTACGGTCCCGGGGATAAGGTCATTGTTCTAAATCATACGAACCTGAAGGAGCACATTTATGGGTCAGAGCGGGCTTGGCTCGTCGAGTTCTTTTCCAGTTGGTGTGGTCACTGTATCAATTTTGCTCCGAAGTGGAAGCAGTTCGCCATCGATCTTACCGGTAGATTTTTATATTTCTTTCAATATTATGACACTTCCTGTATTTTATGACTTTGATTTGGTAATGTTTTAACTTTCAGGTTGGCAGAACATAGTTGCAATTGCGGGGATTGACTGCGCCGACGAAAACAACATTCCTATGTGCAGGGAGTATGAAATTATGGGATATCCGTCCATCCGATTTTTTCCGGAGAATGCAAAGGAAATGATTAAGGTAATTTAATCTTGCCGTTGGCATTGTTTGATCAAGTATTCGGATACTAAAGCAGTTTGATTGTTTAAGCAGGATGACAAAGCAGTGGGCTCGGCGAAAACAGTTCTTAACCGCGGAGAGCCTATTGGTAACGCGCTCGGTATGTCTGAAATCAAGCGAAGTCTTGTCGACAGTTTGACCAACCACCTGCCGAATGTCCTTGCGACTACTAATTTGACTGGGATGGTTGACGATGCCAGGCTGTGGGATTATATTAAGAAGACGTCCGTCGGCGAGATGCCTTCACTTCTTTTGATTGTATTCGAAAAGGACAGCTCGTATGTGGGGAAGGAAGCCGCCTTGACGGTGGCAAAACACCCTTCTGTTCGGATCGTTCGGTTTCATAAAAAGAACGGACTGTATGACTTTTTGGGGCTGAATGGATGGCCTGCTGTTGGATATCTGAAAAATGATAAGACATCTGGCTCAATTTTATTGGATAAGAATCAGGACTTGACGAGTCTGTTGGTGAAGTCTGCTATTAGTCTTGGTAACCTGCCTGGTGACGTGTAAGTTCCCCATTTGGTTACAAACATTCTTAAAGAAACAACCCTATATAATTTTAATAGTGTGCAAGGAGTCTTGGGCTGTGGGATGTTTTTACTTATTTTACTTTAATTGTTTAATTTTTAAAGACCATTCGTACCAACAAAAAGTCGGAAACCCGAGGCACAACAAATTCATGCAGGAGGAGCTGGCTTGGATGAGCAGTCCAACAATCTAGAGGAACCAAATACAGATAATGCTAATGTCATTAGCATGGAAGATCTTATTCATGCGGTCAGAAATTCATTGCGGAATGAAGTTGGACTATTTAAGGAAATCAGTGGATCTAGATTGGAAGCATTGAAAAAATATCTCCACACATTGATACAATTCTTCCCAGCCGACCGAAGAGAGCTGATGTTATTTTTAATGAAGTTCAATGCTTGGCTTTTGCCAATGGAACATATTGATGTACGTGAAGTTGTTAATTAAATGTCTCTTACTGAGTTTAATGATTTACTACTTCATTACTGCGTTTTTACTTGACAGGACCGAACATTCTTGGATAAACTAACGGACCTGGAAGTTGAATTGCACCCTTGGGATATTGACGTCAATACTTGGGGCAATTGCAGAGGATCAGTTCCAGGTTTGTCCGAATATACCTACTTTCTCATTTTTCGCATGTTTTTTTTAGAAACATTCAATTTATTTATAATTTATTTTTTAACATTTCAGGACGAAGGGGCTATACCTGTAGTCTTTGGAATCTATTTCACACACTCACTGTCATTGCTCATCAGAAAAATCAGCTTTTTCCTGTTTTAGAGTCTATTCATAGTTTCGTCAAAGAGTTTTTTGGATGCAAAGAGTGTTCTAGTCATTTCACAAAAATGGTTGCCAGTGATGGAGCTTTAATGATCAATCCTATTCGGGATCAAGTTATTTGGCTATGGAAAGCCCACAACAAAGTGAACTTAAGGTTCGTTTAATTTACTCGTTTCAAACACAGCTCACAATTCATAAACCGAGGACCGGTTACTAATTCCTTAATATTTCTTCGTTCAGGCTCAAAGGAGATTTAACAGAGGATCCTGCATTCCCAAAAATTTCGTACCCAAGTACAAAGCAATGTGCAGAGTGCTATACCAAAGATGGAACATTCGACGAAGAAAAAGTTGTCGAATTCTTAGTCAAAGTTTATTCCAAACCTGAAAGAACATTACATCCAATAAATCAAACCCCAGCTCATCTTCGAGGCGTAAACGCTGGCAGTTACGACTATGAAAACGAAAGGACGAGAAAGACGTTAGGATTTTTTAGTGGGAGTGATTACTGGGTATTTTGTATAGTATACTTTAGTGTAGCTGCAGTATTAGTGCTAGGTTATGTACATTTCAGGTCTCGCAGTAGGATTGACACCTCCTTATTCTGTAAAAGAATGATACACAATCAATCTGGGAAAGGAAATGTGTAGTTTCAAACCCGCTTTCATTTGTGTCAATGTAGTCAGGCAAATACATTACGTACTGTATCGTATTGTTAGAACTGTAGCAAACCGTCACTAGTAAAAGTAAAAAGCAGATACATATAATTGGTGAGGAGTGACAAGTTAATTTTTGAAGCTACATAAAGTATGAAAGTGCAGTATGCGTTTCCTCGTCTTTTTCAATGATGGAAACCCTTCAATTTGTCTCGTTTAATGCCTGTGCTAAACGTAAAGTGTCTTATGTGTTTTATACAAAGCTTTCGTCCCCTATCCACAATATTAGTACCCGATAAGATGCTGGATACCTACCTATATTATATTTTTACATTATCGATTTTTGTGATCCTACATGTAATACCTATCTAAATCAACGATGGTTTAGCTAAAGTAACAGAGTTTATATGAAGTTGACTTGTAGTTAAAACCTATATATTTAATAAGGCTGGTGGTGATAGATAAGTTAATTAGCAAGATCCACCTAGTTAATTTCACTTGGAAATTGGGATGCTGTATGCATAATATATAGCTGCTGTACTATGAAACAACTTACACTTACAAATTATTGGTTTGATAATGTTCTTACGTGATATTATTGGTGCTTTCGACGAAAACGTTGTATTCATTCTTCATTCGTGTTTTCATCGACAACGCCAACACACGTAACTTATCAATCTGCGGTTAACAATGTAAACCAAATGCATATCGAAATCGACATTTATGTCACGTACAATTAAACATTGGTTCTGTTAAAGTTTTAGATTTAGTATTAGATTATTGCCAAATGGACAATGCAATTGTACTACGTATATTCCTAAACTGTTCGCTTGGGGTGGAAGGGTATTGACATTCCAAACAGTAGCCTATTGCATGGGGAACTGTTTTGTTAATTGTCGCGTAACGTACCGATTTGGAATTATTATATTATGCACCAAAGCTAACGACGTTACATTTTTGGATATGTTCAATTAAAACCAGTGAAATTAAATTTTTTAAATTACATAAATTGTGTTTTTAAATACATGGCATTTTATCTTTATAACATTGAAATAACAAATGACAAAAGTAGTTAAAAATAATAGTTATGGCTTGAATCTTATCATATTATCTTATAACGAACTTCACTGATTATAAATTTAGATTTAGTAATGACTGGCAGTAAATATATTCCAGAATTTTCAGAAGCAATAGTGTAATACAAAATAGGGTTTTCAAACCCAAACAATTATAAAATGAGTTTCTGGATATACCTGAATACTGATCGTGATGAGTTTCAAATAAATTTTCGAACAAATTTACAACACTTTAATCGAATAAAGAGTTTTAACGACAACCATTTGCATTCCGCTCTGTAATTGATAACGATAGATATTAAAGGAATGGGTAATTAAACATTAAAACGCGATATTTTACCAAGGGCAAAATTTATACGCCAATAATAGAAATATGGCTCATTTGCTTTAAAAATTTAAAATCGCAATGACAAGGCTTCAGCTGGTCAAGTTAACAATGTTAACATTAATTTGTGGACTAGAAATCATGATCAAGCTGTTCGACTTGTAACATGTTTGGTAATGTCAACCCCTGTAACTGATGACACCAGCTGAGGCATTCGAAGGACCGTTTCAAGAACCTCTGTAACCAATTTAGCGGCTCCGATCTCGCCTCCAGTACTGACCAAGGATATTTTGTTGACCTGGGTCAGTGGTGCTGCAACTTCGGCTGCGATCTGTTCAAGAGTTAATTTTCATACATTAAATGATTCACAAAAAGGCATTGTCCTGTAAAATAAAATAAAATAATACCAACTTACCTTTGGCAGTGCTTCGAGCATGAGGTCAACAATGGCAGCTTCCTTGTAATGTTTGTATGCCTCGGCTTTTCTTGCCAATTGTTCCGCTTCAGCCATACCTCTGGCTTCCAGGGCAAACGCTTCAGCATCTCCTTTAAGACGAATGGATTCGGCTTCAGCTTCCGCTTCCAAAATGACTCTGTTTCGATGGGCTTCTGCTATCTTTTCCATCCTGTTTTTTTTAATGAATGGATTTTAAACTCGAACCGAAATAACAATATTTCCATGAAAATGGCCCTTTAATAAGTATGACAGTATGACTGCGGTTCATAATTCATACCTGTATTTCTCAGCCTCTGCAGGCCGTCGAATAGTGGCATCCAATTCCTTTTGACGACGTTGAATTTCCTGCTCTTGAATAGAAATGTCTTGTTGTCGCTCAACAACTTTAATTTGCATCTTTTCTTCGACGATTCTCTGTTTGGTTTTAGCCACTTGTAAGGCGTAAGCCATTTCAGCTTCAGCTTTCTAATAATCAAATTTAATCTGGTCATTAAAAATCCTTAGTGCGGAAGATTAGATAAGGGTTGTTTCCATTTTCTGACGATGATAAACTAATTCATAATGGACATACTTTGGTGTTGACTTCCAAATCATAAGCAGCTTTTTTAAGCTCAAAATCTCGTTTGGCTTTCGCAATTTCAGTATCGTTCACATACTTTGCAGCCATCCGTTCCTCTTCAGCCAGTGCCTCTCTAAAATAATGTTAGTAATGATAAAAATTACTTTTTAATGTGGATCATAATTTTTAACGCCAAAGATCATACGAACTTGATTTGTGAGTCTCTCTGAGCTTCAGCTTCTCCAATCCGTGCATCCCTTTTCACCTCGGCAGTTCGACTCATCCCAAGTGCTTGTAAATAGCCCTAATTTCAAACATAATGTTGCTAATTAATTGGTGTAATTACTGTTTCTAACGGATAAGCTAATAGGCTTATCCATCCAATGTTATAACAGATATAGTTAATAACATTTGACTCGCCTGGTCATCCCGAATATCTCGGAGAGTGTAGGAAATTACAGTAATTCCCATGTTCATCAAATCAGCCGAGGCCACTTCATACACGTTCTTACTGAACTTTTTCCGGTCCTTGTAAATCTCCTGAAAATGGATGCAGATACATAAAATTAACAAAATTACAAATGTAAGGATCGGTATCGATCGACTCGGATCTAACCTCTACGGTCATGGACCCCATTATAGCCCTTTGGTGTCCTTCCAGAGTTTCCAATGCTACTTTCTCGATATCCTTGATGCTGGACTTGCCCAAGAACTGTTCACAAGCGTTCATAAGCATTTCTTCATTCTGTCCCTGGATTTTGACCTGGGCAATCCCTGTCACTGTAATAGGTACACCCTGGCTTGTGTACACCTTCTGAGATTCGATTTGTAATGTCATCGTCTTCAATGGAAGCCTGAGATAAAAAAATCATATCATTTAGTTCAAAACATGTTCGAATTTAAGTACAACCGTTGCAATACAAAATATGAAATGCTACTCACTCTTGAACCTGTTGAATGAAGGGCCAGACAAATGTCCGTCCGCCCGGAACCAGAAGAGGCTTCGCATGACAACATCCTACGTTTAAAAATACACAATCATAACTGCATATATTGTTAAATATGGATTGTTTTTCAAATTACCTGAGACTACCAAAGCCTGGTTAGGTCCACACACCACGAATCCCCACACCATGTTAATATATTTCCTCGGTTGCGGTTGTAGGAAAAGCACAACAATGAACAATTATAACGCCAGAGATTGTTTTCAGAACGGTTTCGTTTCGTAATCGAAGTCGAGTAAAGCACTGCAGCTCCAGTGACAATCTGACAAATAAACACACGAACATAAAATTACCGATTGAACATTTATAGAAAGGAACAAATATTTATATTTTTCATACTATATTCTATATATGCTTTAATTTTTACTGTGGAGTGGATACATAGGAAATGAATTTTATTTTATAGAAACAGTAATCAAATCATTAACATTATATTAGAGTAATAAGTAAATGCAAAATTTAAACCAAACAAATAGTTCGAGACCGACTACTTACCGACCAAATAATGCGTTTTTAATTCCCGAATTGGAAGGAAGCTGGCTGGACAATAACAAATAATAATCAATAAAACTTTATCGATAAATCCCAACCGCAGTCAGTGTCCTGTCCAGTAACTAATGTGGTCCTGTCAGTTAGTTAAAGATAAGATTATCCTACCAAGCTACCCTACAAACCCAAAGTGGCAACTACTCGGGAGTCCGATTCGCTTGAAATTGATTCGATCTCGGTTTTTGTAGGGTGTAGTAGTTCTTTTTAGTAGGGCTATTATGGGGCTATAGTATAGGTGGTGGGAATCCAAGAAACATCCGTATGAAATAGCTATAGATGAAATAAAGCTTATAGCCGATAGAATAGAGGCGGAATGAGTCTGGATTTTTACACCACCAGGCAGGGGCGTCAGCAATAAATAAGAGAACATAGATAGATCGACGAATAGACCGGCTCCACTAAACTAAATGATAATGGCTAATGACATCCGATTCTGATTATCATGAGTAATTAGAGTAAACTGCTAGACCTGCAATTTATGACAATACAACGATAATATTATATTATTATAATCTTGCAAAGAGCTATTACGAAGAGTTCGTCATTTTGCATTTCTTTTGCAACGAATCAAAAATCATTTCAGTTACGCATTTCGTATTTTAAACTCTAGCTTTTGTACCAATTAAATCCTTAAATGCATAAAACATGACATGACGCCCTTTTTCTACGAACTGTATTCTACATAGCTATTTTTATTTCAACTCTCATAATCTTTACATTAGAAGGAGTAGATACTTTTGGATCAATAAACGCACCCCTTTTACTTCTGTACACATGTATTGGAGTTGAAACCATATTGGAACATTTGTTTTTTAGAAGCCGAATAACTCAACATGAACAGGAATGGATGACGAGGGAAACTGAATCTGTAAAACATGAGTATTATTATTTATGTTTCGTGTCGTATGTATACAAAAGATTTCATTATAATATATACTGCATATATACATAGAATATGGGCACACATTCCGTGTACTTTGAACATTTAAAAATTGGTATGACTTCAGTACGGGAAAGACTTTGAAAAATATAAAAATAAATACCTACTTACTACCCACGTCTTCCGAAAAGTGACCTATACTAGTATTTCTAAACTTGAGACTTGCATCCAAACTAATTAGACTAACACTGGTTATTTGATTTCTATAAGTTAATTTATAATAACATATAAACGTTAACGTTCTGAACGTCTAACTTTACGACCCACTTCATGGGGCAGCTTCATTATCATTGATGGATGTTGACTGGCTCTGCTTTAGCAAAGACAAGAGTTCAACGCATCGGCTTTCAATCTGTAATTATATAGAATTCAACATGAATCCAACTTATTTGAAAATGCCTTTCAACAGATGTGTTTGCAAGTCATTTAATTTAACGTACCTCAGTAATATCACGTGTTTTTAAAACAGTAGCCACTTTTTCAAAAGCCTCTTCAACAGTAAGTTCCAAGTTGCAAGTGGTTATCAATATTCGATCTTCCTCTATAGTCCACGGTCTTAAGGTAACTTTAGTTTCGCTGGGATTATCCGCACTCGGTTTTTGAACGACAGCAGTTTGTGAAGGCTGTGTAAGATTTTGTTTGGGTACATCATTCTGTTTCCTATCATCTTCAATTATTTCACCTTCTTCAATATCATCTTCACGTGCGATAGTAGCAGATATTTCAATATCATCAGACTTGATTTTAGCGAGTACTGATTCATCCTGAGATCTGGCCACGGGACCTTCTTTGGTTTTATTATTTGGCTCTTGAATACAAGTTCGGCATGATTTGCCACTAAGGATTTTCTTGGCTGACGTAGGAGATTTCAGCTCCACATTTACAGGCCTGATTACTCTTCCATTATGAACAAAGACCTTTCCATCCTGAAACTTAATACATTTTCAATTGCAATATATCCAAATTGGAATTCTCGTAAAAATTGATATCTCAAATGTCAAATATAAGTACCTTGATGCAGCATTTGTTGCAATGTTTAACTCTAGATGAGTATGCATGAGTCCCAGTGTCATGGCATTGACACGAGCACGTGTTGGTTGCAGGGACATGCTTTTCTTCTGGTAATTTTACGAACTCAGAATTTGGATCCTCTTGACCTGTGGTATCATCGGCTTCCATATCAACTTCTTCGAAATCCGCTTCCAGCCTGAAACAAATAACAAATACCGTATTTATTTCATACAAGGCCACGGGCCAATACGTATACAGATGCGAGTGAATCTTGTATGTTAATGTAGCTTTTTACATTCGGAAATGAATACAATCTCTTACATTAACTCTGGTCTATATATCGACGGAAGAAGGGCTTTGAAAGCATCCATCATCACAACGTTTCCTTGAAAAAACGGAGCAAGAGCATCAGCGAGATCTTTTTGTGACAGATCTGGTTCCTCTTTTAAAACTTTGAATTTATGCAATATCTTGGCTTTGAGTTGAGGGCTACTTTCAGTAAATTTCTGTAACCAAATCAAATTATTAATTAAAGTTATCAAATGAATATCATGAACTAGATATATAGCAATATCTCCCGGATATATATACCTCTAAATGGCGGATGAAATTAATCTGTGCATCCATCTCCAGAGTTTCAGTAAAATTAGTGTCATTCACGGGAACAGATTTATCAGTGTCAAGATTAACAAAAGCAGCAAACTCGCCCACGAGCTCCGGATAATCTTTTAATAACGTTTGCACTTTTGAAAGAACATCCACCTGAGGTTCCTTCTCATCTACTTCGGACAGCAATTTGAAGAACTCACTGTGCAATCCTGGATGCCTGCATTCCGTAACTGATTGTACTTTCAATAAAAACGACTGCATAAATGCGTCGCACACTTCTTCGTCTAAATGCTTGTCCTCTTCCAACATTTTCTCAACGGGAGTGGTTTTAGGGGTACGCTTTTTTGGTGCTACGATCCCTGGACTTCGTTTTAATTTCTTAGGATTTCCCTTCGAGATTCGATTATGATTCGAAAGGTGTGAAGTGGATTTATTTTTACTGCAATGGGGAATTTCTAGCTCTTCTTCCGTATCCTCGTCTCTGTCAACGTCATCAGCCGCGTCTTCAGGTAGCGAGCGTTTAGGTCGAGGAACTTTACCATCCTCCTCATCTTCATCGTCCTCGTCACCCTTTTTATTGACTCTCTGACTAGTATTGCGTGACAGTGATTCCTCAGAACGAGAAGCATTTTTTGTTTTGAAGCCTGAACTAGAATTCTCTTTTTCCTGAACATTTGAGTTTTTAGTCTGTCCAGATTCCCCTGCGTCTTGCAGTTCCAAGTTAGAAGAGAGATCTGAAACTTTCTCTTCGTTATCGGAATCGTCATGAATTTCTAAGGTTTCCAGAACACGAACTGGAGACTCGGGACATTCAGCATCACAGGTTTCTTCGTATTCCGTTAAATTCACATCGTCATCCTCTTCCATAAGCCCTCCTCCAGTGCTTTCGCTATCATAACTGTCAAATCGCTCGTCAGGATTGTCTTTCGAATTATTTACAGAACCACGGATATAGTTTCCAGCAGTTCGAGCACTATGTTCTTCACTTCTTGAGTAATCATTATCCTTCTTAGGTGTAGCCTCATGAACGTGCTCCAGTATAGCGTTCTTTAGAGGAGTATCCAGAGTGGCCAGATTGATGAAGTCTTTATCCATGCCATCCAAAGAAAACGGTTTTCCAACCGGGGTGAAACTTATTGTAGTTTTAGAATCGTCTTTAGAGCTCTCTGGACTTAAAAGGTTGGCTTTGGGTTCGTAAAAAGGAACAGGATGATAGTACCGTGATTGACTTGCTTCAGTTCCAATTGGAGAATTGTTGTATCCCGTAGCTGGCATAGCATACTGAGGAATGAACAAATAAGCACCGGGATCTCCATTCATCATCATTAATGGAACCGCGACCAAATCAGGGTTCTTTGATATTTGTTTCTGTAGCATCTCCATACCAGGTGGGAAAGTTGATGTGATAAAACAATCCTTTTTCGGTTGTTCCGATACTGTATAATTATTTGAAATCGGGTTGATTTTATATTTCCTTCTGTATCCGGATTTGGTTAACGATTCAAGCTCAATGTCGCATTTTGAGTTCCAATTCTTTGAAAGAGGAACAATTATTAGTTTACTGAATTTAACTCAAATATTAAATGGGTAGCAATACAGACTATAAAAATAGAAATAAAAATCTTAAAAGCTGTTACAGTCCACGACATCGACAATTAAATACCTCCTTACCAGTTCGGAAAGGTGGCATAATTTATCGATCATACATCTCCAAAACGGAGGGAGCTTTTCCTTAGGATGAGAAATCGGGGGAATCAGAGTAAAAGTTTCATACGATGGAACTTCAGCTCCTTTCGGGATTTCTCCAGTCTTAAAATAAAGCTGAAATATCATTCACAATTCATTTAAGTAAGAAGAATCTGTATGCAATGAAATCCTAAAATCCTAATAATTCATCCAATTTTTATGGCTTGGTTGTTTTCTAGGTACATAAGGGTTGAAGTTTACCTTTGCAATATGTGCTGCAGTACAGTGTGACTTTCGTAGGTTTCGAAGCCTTTGATAAGTAACTTGTGGTGACTTGGCTGGAAGCAGAACCTGTGAAATCATTCTACACTTCTGGACAGCCTTAGCGTCATAGTCTTTGAGATCTTCCAGGCCATAAATAAGCAACACATCCTCTGAGGGGGTAAATGAAGACTTTGTTTGTACATTTTGATTGTAAAAAACGGGAAGAAGTTCTGGGTAGCAAAATGCAGGACTTTCTGCAATAACTTTCGCAACATGACGAGGAAAAGGAGCTACACGAAATGAATTAGAAGAATGGTCAGCAATCCTCGATGTTTTGTAATCATTGATGTATTTTTCTTCCAATATTTTCTTCCTGACAAAAGGGGACAATTAAATCGCAATTAGTTTTACCTATTATTACAATGATGTATGATTATGGATTACCTCTCTTAAAATAGACTTACTTAATAGGAGTTCTTGTAGAAGATGTATGAGGCCAAGAATTTACAACTTGCCACGCTGGGTTTAGGTTAGCAGCACTAAAATGAGTGTCTTTTCCTTTAGCAATAGTGAAATTCTGAAGTTCCACCTAGAATGCCATTATTAACAACATGTAAAATTAGTAAAAAGAAACAACACTACAAGAGCATTGGAGTACATTATATTCTAATATATTCTAACTTAAAACTTACAATCATTCGCTTTGATGCTTTTGCGATGTCTTTAAAGTACGCATGTTCAATTGAGGCCGTCAAGACATATGACTGAGCAAGAAGTTGAACGTGCTGTCGCATTTGATGCTGCATGATAGAAATCGCATCCGCACTGAACAAGCAGGATGATTTTGACTCAGGAGGTGAAGTCTCTCCGTGGTGTTCCGGTTCTAATTCACGATTTTCGGGGATTGCATCGAAAGTATTTGACTCACGTATGTCAGCAATTTGAATGGTTTCCAAAATTGGGCATTTGACTTCTGGAAGTACTGGTTTCTCTCCTCCGGTGACCAAATCCACGGTCTTAGATCGCATTTCAGGAATGAGGATCCCTGGAAGCGGCCCCGACTGAGTTTTGAAATTTTGCTTCGAAGTACTTGCTTTTGGTTTTGGGGATTCATCTTCTTGAATCGCCTACAACAATTTAAGTAAAACCTGATCAACTTGTACATATACATATAAAATGTTTTGAAATTGTAATTAACTGCCACAAACCTTTAAAGGTGTAGTTTGTGAAATTGATTCGATAAGGCTATGTTGACCATCTGTCTCAACCAATTCTGAGGATCTAGTCTCCGATGGTTGTACGCTAAAAATCCCATAATCCGTCTCATCCATATCATCGCCGCTAGTAAAATGGGCCTCTTCAAGTAATTCTGCAACTAGTTCATTTAACTCCTTCTTGGTCACCTTAACAGCTCTGTCCATCCTGAGTTCTTCCTTGTCATGTTCTTCTTCATCTTCCATGACATTATATTCTGGATCTCCCTCTTCATCGTCCCCGCCTTCAATACATGTATTATTTTGACCAGGACAAAGAAATTCTTTGACAAATGCCAAATAGTCTTCATTGTCACTGAGACCCCAGTCGTACATGTCTGGGGTGATGTCAGGTGGGATTAGTTGCTTTTCTAAATCTTCCAACGCAGTGTCATTTAACGGTAATTTTGATCTCGTCCTTCGACCAATAGCACTGTCAGTAAGTTGGCTACCAATCCGTCTGACACATTTTGGTTTTAATGGCGGTGGAGTTTTAAATAACGACGTTTTGTCTGTAGGAGTACCTCCGCATCGGTTCGACCCTTCACGACTTCTTGTACTACTTCCGGGGGTCGAGACCCTCGGTGACCCAACGTCGCTTGCATGGGACGATGCAACGCTGCTATTCTCATCATCTGAATGTGTTTCGTCCTCAGCCTCTTTTGGAAGATACTCCTCGTCTCCACTAGAATCTTCAGGCAATTCTTCATGAATTAAGGCATGTGTTTCACTCATAATGGGCTTCTTCATTCCTTTAGCAGGAGAAGAAACAATATGCCAGAGGGGTGGTGCCTCCTTCTCTAGAAGCAGTTTAGTACGAGCTCGAGTCAACTTCGGCTCAAAATCCGCTTCTTCATCCGAACTCTCGTCTGGGTTTCCGGTTTTCTGCTTTACTGTAGTCATTACCATTTTCTGTACCATATTGTTGGTGATAACGTGTCGTATGATGCTCTTCACATTTGTGGCAGTTAGGTTGTTTTTCAAAGCTTTGGCCTCGAGAAATTTGTCGATCTCAGCATCTAAAACCACAGCCTCTTCTGGAGGAACAACAGGTTTCCCAGCTCTATTGTTCCGCTCCGACTTTGTCCGTCGACGTTGATTCATTTTTATGCCTACATTTCCAACGCAGCTATTTCTGGATGTCGAAGCAACTGGTTGATTTGGCTTCTTGGACATATTTGGAATAGAATCTACACGTTTGCGTTTACGGGGAGGAGGTTTTACGTCCAGCTTGCGGATTTTGAGAGGTGTTACCGTCTGAATCTTGGGTTTTTTCGAGCCGCTTTTGGTGTTGGGACTTGTGCCATTTTTCTTTCGAGATAGGCGAACCGAGGGCGTCGATCCCTGAGAATGGAAATTGTTGGAAGAATTATTTAAATTTGCAGTTGCTTTCTTTCTAGGTGTATGTAGAGGTTGGCAAACAATTTTCAATGCCCCTGGAGAAGAGCATCGGCTGGATTCTGAACCGGAGGTGTCCTCGGAATCGGAAACGGATGGGCTAGCCCCCGCATCACTTTCATAATCCGACGAGTCCATATTTTATATACACTGGTGTGTAGTGTGGATTGATGGTGACTGGTGCACCTATTTCATACAACAACAAAAATACATAATTATTTACTACAATATCGAATTTGTAATTATGAATTAATAGTGAACACAATAGATACGTTTATTTAATATTTGAAATTTATTATGGATGGTTATTGGGTATTGTTTGCTGCTGCCTTGCTATTTGTGAATACTGACAAGCGAAATGTGAGATAGATATATGTATAGTATGGAATGGATGTCTTGAAATTGAAACTATTTCATATTTTGTAATTCACAAAATGACTTTTATATCACATTTCCTTCATCATTTGAACAAGATCAAAGCACAAAGAAAGTTCAAAGTTCAAAGTTTCCATTTCACATTTGACATTGTGCATTACATTACCTGATGCCTGAATTTAAATTTCAAATTCAAAACTGCGAATAAAATGAATAAGCAATGCACAATTCCAATTCACAAAGTGTGAAGTGCATTGCCCATATTTGACATTGTAAACTGATTAATCGTTACCGTTGGTTTGCCCTTTACTCACCCTTTGCCCTTGCTATGCCCTATTGCTATTCAGACCAGAACACATCACACATAATCAGTTGAATGTTCAATTAATAAAATTAATAATGCACAATCAATCAATCATTGACTATCAATCAATGTTGAATGTGCAAATGTGGGTGTGTAATGTTGAATGTATGTCATATCACATATCAATATGTGATATGTTGAATGTTGAATAATGTTGAACTGTTGAAGCATAACACCGAACTTCAGAGTCTGAATTCAAAAGTTTAGACTTCAAAATTTGGAAAGTTTTGATCTCAAATCGATGCGTTGGGCGCATTTACATATTGAATATGAAATAAATTTGAAATTTGAAATTCCAAAAATTTGAAATTCGCAGAACACAGAATTGGCAGAATTCTAGTTTTTAATTGTTGGAAACTACTGGTAATGTGTAATGCACAATCCACAAAGCAACACGAATCCTCGAACGCCTGAAACTGTGAACTGGATGTCAATGCACAATTAAACCAACAAATTCGAAATCGCGAATTAACAAAACTTTCGTAAACTTCTTTAAAGAAAGATGAAAGATAACTTTGTAATTTATTGTGATTTTTGATTTTCAACAACCGCCAAGAAAAGAGAGAGCGAAATAAAATATTATGTGAACCTTCTTCGATGTCTCAACTGTCCCCAACTTTACTTTTTGTACAAAATATTTCTTTGTCTTTGACTTCGACATTCATAGATCTGAATGTCAATTATTGATTTAATTTTATAGTATAGATTATTATTATAGCATAATTTAAGCCTTATATAGTTCTACCGATCGATAAACCGATCAGAATGTGATTTTATTTACATCCTCTATACAAAATGACACATTGCACTTTTGCACATTTATTTAAGTATTGAAGCAGCGTCAGCCAACTACAACTGCCGACTTTTCAAGACTGACCAGACCAGTTCTTAATTGCAGTTTCTTATGCTCAGGCTTACAATTAGTCAATAGACTACAAGATTACATAAGTATAATACTCATAGTTTCATAATAATAGATATTTTAAAGGCAAGCTTAAAATTGGAAAATAAACAATTGAGTCATCGTAAACATTTCATAAAATTTCGAGTATTATACTCTAAGAGTCGTGAAACATTTACTATTTTAACATTGAAGAATTGTCCAACTGAAGGATTCTTTACAATTCGATAGATAACAAGGCGTTCATTGTACAGTCAAAAAGAACTTTAAAATATGTAGTAGTAGTGCTCTGTTTGCAGTGAAAGCAGTTCCCGATATTAATCCTAACGGCCCTAACCCCATTTAAACGCTTCCGTTGCAAATTCGTCCTTGCGACAGCTCTCCAACGACTTAAAAATAGATGCGAATGTTCATAAATGCTTGTTGCTGGTGGCACGAGCTGCAACACTCCTGCCGTTACTATAAGTGAGCCGAACCCAAACTGAACATACATCAGTATGTCAACTCGACTATACAGCTTAATAACAGCATAATTAAAACTGACAGTTAATAGAACGCCAAAAAACATTAAAGTTGGGAGGAAGAAGTCGAATGCCTCCTTCATTGGAATCACGGTCAATTGTACGTAATTATACAACTTGATTGCTTTTTGAAAGTCCCGCATTTCCAGTACGCGTCTAAAGAGGCCGGAGTGATTTCTCCAGGCCCGTGGGGTCTGTCTAAGCATCCGAACGCAATGCAGGATTACTTGAAGCCAGTAAACTGCAATCAGTGCATAAAATCCCAGCATTCTCCAGGCCACGAATGACATGGCGGAATAAATTATACAACTCCCGATGAATATGAAAATGGAATCTCGGTATGGAAATGCTACCGCTTTCAGTGCATCGGATATGGCGTCGATTTCGTTGTAAACTCCAAATATCGAGAACAAGAACCCCGATGCTATTGAAATTGTGAAACTGTGGAGAGTTGCGGCAGTTGCATCAAATCCTCCTGGTTTTATGATTTCGGAATTATTGGTTGCTGTATATTTCCACAAACCTAGTCAAAATAGATCAAATTATTCTTATAATTTTCCGACCGCAACAGAAGCATCCTAGATTCAAAAGCTCCAAATAGTAGCTTATCACCTGAAGTAAGTCCCCGCCATAATTAAACTAGTAATAATTTGCAAGTATAAATTGTCTGGATTTTGAAGTCTAATCAGGTTGCAAAATTATATGTAAAAGCCGATTTTAAAGTTTAAGAATTTTAAATATTATCATTATCGATTGTTCCCCCTTATGCAATGCCATATTTAAGGGAAAATAACCCCTCTCAATACGGTTAGAATAATATGAATAAACGGTAAGTATTTTACGCTTGATATGTCGTTCAATCTTAACAGCCTCGCTGGCCGCAGTTGCGAAATCCTTCCCGTATTTCAACGTCGTGTAAAAGAATACTAAGGATAAGCAGAGTAGCACTTCAAAAAGCACATTTAAGGAGATACTGGTCGGACTAGAATCCGTTGCTTTTATGGACTTGAGGAGCTCGTAAAACGTAATAATTGTTGATAATATGATCAACAGGAAAGACAAATGAAACGAACTAAAACCGTCCAGGCATCGTATCCCAAGAATTTTCGTGTCTGGATTCCATTTGTATGGAAAATCGGGAGTAAAGCAGAATAACTTGAAGAAGTTATCTAATGCTGCAACTCTTGCAACAGTACTCATCCTGATTTACTTTCCACTACATGTACAATGTAAGAATCGTAGGTATTTCAAAGATCAAGATTTGACGGACAAAATATTGCAGACTAATTGCAAGAACAAAAATGTAAGCTTATTCCAGTTTTTGTTTTGGCGAAAGAGAACCGAAAACTGTTTAAAACCATTTGTTTGAGGTTGTTTATTAAAGTTTCACTAAGGTTTGGCATTTAAACATTTAAACAATACGAAGTATTTTTTTAAATTAGTAGATATCAAGGTAGGTGGAATTGGAAATATTGGAATACCCGAAATTATTTCCACATACTATCTCAGACCGAGGCCAAAAGTTTGAGCTTATGAAAACAAATAAATGCCAGTTACAATGCAATGTCTTGTCATATATTATTAACAACACGAATCAAATTGTATTTTCTCAGATCGTACGAATTAAGAAATCGATAAGTTCTTTGCTACTGAGATATTGTTATGCTTTATAGATGCAACAGAAAACTGACCATAATAGAGAACGGTAACTTATTAAAGTCGGAAAGAAATTCAATAAAATTATTAAAATATATATTGCACAGCCAGAAAAACTAAAGTGGAACCTAAATAATTAATTATTTATTTCAAGACATATCTTAATAAAAGTAGGTCTTATTGTTAGGTAAATCACACGGGCTTCTGGAAATTTAGAACACTGAGTTCGAATTTTTTCGTTTTACCTTAAAAAACCAGTGTATGCACCTTTTTGAAATTTTACAGGCTTTTATAATTAAAATACCTAAAACCTAAGACCGTTTCTAATTCAACAATGCTTCTTGGAAAAATCGATTCATGAAATAATATATCATATGCACGTTCAGTCGAAAACGAAATGAAGTAAAAGTCCTTTCATTACATTCCTTTTGGAACGTAGTAAATATTCCTGAAACATAAACCATAGCAAATTATTCCAACCTCGAAAGATCGATCTAATCGAAAATGAGTATGTTCATAAATTATTCCGATTGGAATACATACAGTGAATACACAATCAAAATTCACTAAATTTGATTATTTTATTTTTATTTTATACAATTTCTCCAAGGCAAGTCCGTTTCAAATTGATAACAATATTAATTAATTCAAATAAACCGATGTAACGGGTGTAACCAAGTGTTGAAAATATAACGATAAACAAACTAAATCTCAATTTCCCCAAAAAGCCCGGGTTTTGCACCCTGGTGTCAGTAGGAGTGGTCCCGTATCCGTCAAAGATGTTCTATTACTCATGGGAATCGTTTAAACCCCATATCTCAATTTCCCCAAAAATCCCACGTTTCGCACTCTGAAATATAGGTTCAGGGTATTATCATGTATAGATGATAGACATAGAGTGTAATGTAAACTACGTAAGCCTCAGTTTTAAAATAAATGAGTAAGAGCTCTATCCGGGCGTTGGACTCCTACATATCACTATTCTGTTTGATTTAATGGTTTGTTTTGGGGTTTAATTGATGGGGGTCAGGGGGTGTGACCGATTTGACCCAAGTTAGAACTTAGCCTGTGTTAGGACCCAAGGAACAAGTGTACAAAATTTGGTGACCGTAGGTCAAGCCGTTCTCCAGTTATCGCTCGGACAGACGGACGGACAGACGGACGGACAGACGGACAGACGGACTTGTCGTTCGCATAAAGTGTTTTCAACACTTAATAATGATCTGATCTATATGTTAGCACAACCCCAAAAAAGTTAAATTTTTTTAATTTGAAAATATAAAAAAAAAACTGAGGAAACCTGATGTTCCTGCTATGTACTCCTTTGTCTTGCAGATGCAGAATTCGTACTTCAAAACCACAATAATACGTTCATAGTGCTATCAAAAATAACTTTAAAATACGTAGATATAGTACTCCTTTTGCAGTGAAAGCAGGCTCCAATATTAATGCGAACTCCCCTAATCGCTGTCAAACGTTTCCGTTGGAACTTCGTCCTTGTAAAAAGACGCCAATGACTTAAAAACAGTTGGGAATGCTCATAAACACTACTTGATGGGGGCAAAAGTTGCATAATTGCTGACGTTACAAATGCTAAGCCAGCCCAAAACACAGAATACATAATCATGTCAACTCGGCTATACAATTTCACCACAGCATAATTGAACCCAACGCTTAAAAGAACTCCAAAAAACATTAAAGGTGGGAGGAAGAACTCGCAAGCATTCTTCATTTGAATTACTGTTAATTGCACACAATTAAACAACTTGATTGCTTTTTGAAAATCCCGCATTTCCAGTACGCGTCTAAATAGGCCGTAATGATTTACCCACGCTCGCGGTGTTTGTCTAACTATCCGTATGGAATGCAGAATCAAGTGGAGCCAGTAAATTCCAATGAACACATACGATGCGATCAATCTCCAAGCCACTAACGTCAGGGGAACATAAACGACGCATCTTCCAATGAAAATATAAATTGAATCTTGATAAGGAATTTTCAATTCTTTCAGCACGCCGGATATTGCATCAGTTTCGTTGTAGACCATAAAAACTGCGAATAGAAACCCAAATGGTAGTGACATGCTCATAATGTGAAAAGCCACGCCAGTCAGGTCTATGTGTCCAGACTGTACGATTTCTGAATTTTTTGTTGCTCTATATTTCCAGAGACCTTGTAAAAGATTAACAGTGACAAAAATTATAAATTTAAAACAGATTCATAGACTATAAGACATAGTTCAAGCTTAAAATTTGTTATGTTACGTTTGATTTTTCGTTCGAGTACAACGCCCTGGCTGGCAGCAATTGAGAACTCTGTGCCGTATTTAATTGTCGCGCAAAAAAATACGAAACATAAGCCCAACCATCCTTCAGAAAGTACGTACAAAGTGATCGTCATTATGCTGGAATCCGGGTCTCTAATTACCTTGAGGATTTCATAGAACGTGACAATTACAAAAAATGAGACTGTCACGAATGAAAAATAAAATAAATATAAATCTTATTCTGACCATTGGCCTGCACACACCTGTCAATACTACCTGCTCCATTTCTTAAATAAATAGGTCTGACTTATATCTTATTCGCCCTTAAAACTACAGACTCACTTACTCAATACTAAAATGCCTCCTAAAGTCAGGAAAGCAAACCTCTCTCTATCACAACCATTACAATCTACAGTGAATAATAATTCAATTAGTGATACCAATAAGCGTGCTAGCGATTTCGACAATGAAAATAAACGCAGATGTTCTGATTCAAATAACCAATTATCACCTATACCAATACCAAGTGACCCAAGATCAGTGATCAGTAACGACATACTATCTGACAAGTTCTTAACCACTTTAGCTTCCATAGAAAGAGGGATTACAAGTATCAATAAGAAATTAGCTAAAGCAGAAGAAGAGCAAACTGCTCAACAAAAATCAATTAAAGAAATTCACGCCATAGTCTCAAGACAACAGAATGACATATCAAGAATCCAAGATGCAATAAAAGATATTCAATCCAAAGCTGAAACTACAGATGAGCTCGTCCAAGATACTGTTATACCAAAACTTCAAAGTGTAGTAGTTTCTCATTCAGAATTAACAAATAATCTTGAATTAGCACAAAAAGAAATGCTAAAAATCAATCTACTGTTCAGTGGCATTCCCGACTTCAAAGATGAATCAAACTCTCAATTACTATCCCAAATTTGTGACATACTGAAGAGTGTAAATGGATACGATATGGACGTTGACACATTTCACAGAGTTGGAAATTTCCGTGAAGCACATAACAGACCAGTTAGAATCCGATTCTTAAAAATGTCCGATAGAAATCTCACCTGGAACAACAGAATGACCACCAAACCTCCAATCTACATCAATGAAGACCTACCAGCTAGTCTCAGACGGGACTATGCTCATATTCGCATAAAAACACGTGAATTAAAACAAAATAATCTAATACCTGTAATCAACTGGAAAGAGAAGACCATAAAAGCAGGCAACCAAGCTTTTCGAATAAATGATGGCAAATTGGAAATACAATCAAACTCAAATACTACTCCAACAAATCATGTCATTAACTGTCAACAAGAAATGTTTCTACAGCACCCTAAGCAATTACACCGACTCAATCTTCCAATTTTATCATCCACCTCATAATTCTGAGGAATCCAAATACCATCAAATCTCATCATGTTCTCAACCCACTCATATCTGACCATTCGCTGAATCATGAATCAACTTGGAGGAATCCAGAATTGATGCTTCTAACATCGGTTTGACACCAAATGAACTCGACCAATTTTTTGTCAATATCTCTACCTCAAACTTGACTTCATCCAAATCCATTCCTACCAAACCAACTACAGTCGACCCTTCAGGAATTAGACCTTTTAAATTCTGACCATTAACCAACGATGACATTGCTAAACCTTGGAAAAGGACAAAAATCCACGCAACCCTCAAGCTCAACCCACCTATCTACATTCAACTACCTACTTGAAAACCAATCTACGGAAATTATCAATTCAAATCCTATACTATATCAATCCTGTTTTGACAACATTCTAAATGAACTATGTAATTAAAAACAATAATCATAAAAGCAATCCTTACATAAATATTCTAAGTTTTTAGATAATAATATAATATGACACAAACTGTAAATCTTCTACTTTTAACATTACATTTAACTGACTTCTCCCATTTTGAATATATTGTATCCAATAATTCCTTGTGATGTAACGACCACTAAGTACACGTACTGTGGGTATCACATTGTAATAATAAATAAAAAAATAAATAAATCTTCAAGACACTTAATTCCAAGAAACTTAGTGTCCGAATTCCATATGTATGGAAAGTCGGGAGTACAACAGAAGAACTTGAAAAAGTTATCCAGCGCGGCGGTCCTGAAAGCGGTTGTCATCTTGATTTATTTGAACAGAAAACTGACATTTTTCTTTGTTATTATGGTTTAAGTAACATTGTTTTTGGCAAAGTAGTTTGGTTTGTATTTTTATCGAGCCCGATTACATTGAAGGCAATTATTGATTAGTTGTGACATCAGGAAAAGCTTCAGGTCATATTATTGTAAAATTTATAAGAATAATTTAATCCTTGGAAATGAAGAACTTTTTAGTAATTTAATTTTTAATGTTCGATTGAAGAATTGATTGAAGGTCTAGATAATCGATTGCTTTAATTCCTGCAAGACCTATTTGCCCAATTTCTTATGATCATCATAGCCATATGAGCTATTCCGTGCTCCAGTGTATTTAGATTGATTTCAAATTGCTCCGTGGGTCCTCCTAGTCCCATGTGTACTATATGATATCGTGGCCAAATCAATCTATACACGTTTTCTTTACGTAGACTTATAAAGTATTTAAGTATTTACCAACATGTTTACTGAGCTAAATTGTTTAAATGACCCGATACCGAGACATTAATGAACTGTTGATTAAACTAGGCTTAACGACCAAATGATTTGAGAAAATGTCTCTATTTATGACTAGTAATTTACTAATGACTAAATAAATAGAGCGAGTTTTTCGATTAAACTGTTACAATGAAAAGTTATTTTCAATACGTTTATTCCAATGCACATTTTAACAAGAATTTTTCCAACACTGATAACTGTCAGTCTGACACCTTTAAGTGTAGCATGGTTTCATTATATTAAAATGACAATAGTGCATTAACGGTACTATCAAATATAACTTTAAAATACGAAGATATGGTGCTCCTTCGACAGTGAAAATAGAACCCAATGTCAATCCGCACTGCCCTACACGCTCTCAAACGTTTGGATTGGACCTAATGCTTTGACCCCCTTACCTAAGGACGGGTTTAAACCGTCCGATTAGAGAAATACCTGTGATACCTCGTTCGAAAGGTATGCTGAGCCTTTGCTTTGAATGGAGTCAATAATCTCGCTCTATGGTTGGGGCACCCTAAGGTTTTAGATATTTTATACGATTTGAACGTTTCAAAGCAGTTTCAATATAAACAACATTTATAAAAATAAAATTGCACATCTACAATGTATCAATATATTCATTGTAATTATTTATTTTGTTTTAATTATTGAATTGAAATGCCGAATACCGAACTTTGTAGCTAACCAGACAAACCAATACTTATTGTACCCCTTGTAGCCGCAAAAGTAATATTCATACAGAACTAAAGGCTTACATCTTCTTTCCGACGGGATTTTCATACATCAAAATGATAATAATGCATTTATAGTGCTATCAAATATAACTTTAAAATACATAGATATGGTACTATTTTGACAGTAAAAGTATAACCCAATGTTGATACGCACCGCCCTACTCGCCGTCAATTGCCTTCGTTGAAGCTTCGTTCGTGCAAACTGTCTCCAATGCCTTAAAAACAATAGTGAATGTTCATAAATGCCACTTGACGGGGGCAATAGTTGCATAATTCCGGACGTTACCAAAACTGACCCAACCCAAAACAAAGAATACATAAACATCCCAACTTGGCCATACAATTTCACAACAGCATAGTTAAACCCAACGGTTAGAAGAACTCCGAATAACATTAAAGGTGGGAGGAAGAAGTCAAAGCCATCTCTCATTGGAGTCACGGTCAATTGTACATAATTATACAACTTAATTGATTTTCTAAAGTCCCGCATTTCCAGAACGCGTCTAATGAAACCAGTACGATTTTCCCACAATTGTGGAGTCTGCCGAAGCATTCGAACGGAATGCAAAATCAGTTGAAGCCAGTAAATTGCAATCGTGCAATAAAATGCGATCATTCTAAAAGCCAAGAAAGTAGGCGGAACACAAACTATACATCTAATAATAGAAATAAAAATGGAATCTTTATAGGGAATATCCAACGCTTTCAGCACACTGGATAATGTATCCGCTTCATTGTAGACCATAAAAACTGCCATTAGAAATCCCATCGGCACTGCACAACTGCCTATGAAATGAAGAACTAAGGCGGTCTTATCCAGGTGTCCAAACTTGACGATTTCTGAGTTTTTTGTTACCCTGTACATCCAAAGACCTGTTAAAACAGTAGGAACAAATTTAATTAAAATTCATATTCCTGGAGAGATAGTTTGTAGTTTATATTATTAAGATTACGTTTAATTTGTCGTTCGATTCCAACGCCCTGGCAGAAAGCAATTGAGAAGTCGGTTCCGAAGTTTATGGTAGTGCAAAAAAACACGAAACATAAGCCCAACCATCCTTCAGAAAGTAGGTATATGGTGATTGTCGTTAGGCCGGAATCCGTGTATTTTATTACCTTGACGAGGTCAATAAATGTGACAATTATAAAAAACGAGACTGTCCAGAAGGACAAATTAAAGGACTTTAAATCTTTAAGACACTTAATCCCAAGAAGTTTCGTATCCCGATTCCATGTGTATGGGAAATCGGGAGTAGAACAGAAGAACTTTAATAAATTGTCTAGCGCTGCAACCCTCAAAGCAGTTGACATCTTGATTTATTTTACACGGCGAGCTGTCAATTTAATGGTAAATAATATTACTAAATAACTAAAGGTAAATTTTACCATTTCAGACAAAGTATCTTTTAGTAATTTCGTTTACCACTCACCTGCTTCAGTTTTAAGAAACTGTCAGAAACTAACGATTTTCGAATGTTGGTATAACATGTACCCGGTGTTTGTATAACGTTAAGCATAAGACGAACGTTGATTGTATGACTGTGACTGTATCTGTCTTATCAGGCTGCAAGTAGTTCAAGAAGGTTTTAAAGTTTATGGAAAAATTGGAAAACAATTTAATCAACTTTATTTAGTATTACTACTATTTCCAATGAAATTTAAAGCCAGTTACTGTCGAAACATCAGGAACTACGACTGCAGTTGGGTTTCTTTAAAACCAAGTGGAATAATTTAATGTTGCAAAATGAAGGAATCGATTAATAATTTACGATCTTCGGTTTAGGAATCGATTCTCGCTATAATAATTATTCTTTTACTTGCCCGTTTGCTTTCTCATCCCGTTTACTCAAGGAAAGAATAAACCACGAGCAAAATTCGCTAAGGAGAATACTTAAATTTATTTATGAATTGTCAAGTTGAATGTTTAGGATTGACCGAGCAATAAGTTTATCTTATTTTAACGTTCCCACAATCGAAACTGATGAGAGTTTATTTGCCTTGTGAAACAACGTTACAAGTTAATGATGCATGAACTAGATTTTATTTATTGATTTTGAATTGGTTTTTTTAATGGAAAAAGTTTGGATTTGATCAAATACAGTAACCCCTTACCTAAGGGTTGGGTTTAAACCCTCAAATTACAGACATTCATTCGTGTGATAGCTCACCCGAAAAGTATGATCAAGTACCTTTGAATGACCTCAATAATTTTGCTATATGGTTTTGGCAACTTAAGATTTGATATATTTCGACACCGTTTGAATATAAATAACATTTATACAAATTGCACAGTCTACAATATAGCAGTATATTCGTTTTGATGATTTATTTGATTTTTTTTAATATTGAATTTAAATACCCAATACCCTAAGAACTGTGTAGCTTTCCAGATAAACCAAAACCCAGTCGCAAAAGTAATATTCTAACAAAACTAAAGATTTTACATCTTCGTACAGAGGGGGCTTCGTTTTGATACATTAAAATGATAATAATGCATTTATAGTGCTATCAAAAATAACATTAAATATCGAAGATAATGTGCTTCTTTGACAGTGAAAGTAGAACCCAACGTCAATACGAACTGCCCTACAGCCCGTCAAACGTTTCCGTTGATGTCTAGTCCTTGCAAACGGTCTCAAATTACTTAAAAACAGTTGTGAATCTTCATAAATACTACATCCTTGGGGAAGAAGTTGCATAATGCTGGACGTCACAAATACCGAAGCAATCCAAAAAAAAGAATACATAAAGATACTAACTCGACTATACAATTTTACAACAGCATAATTATACCCAACCGCTAAACAAACTCCAGATAACATTAAAGGTGGGAGGAAGAAGTCAAAGCCATCTTTCATTGGAATCACGGTCAGTTGTACATAATTATACAAAGTGATTGCCTTTTGAAAGTCCCGCATTTCCAGAACGCGTCTAAAAACACCAGTACGATTTTTCCAGGCTCGCGGGGTCTGCCTAACTACCCGTATGGAATGCAGAATCAGTTGAAGCCAGAAAATTGCAATCGCGCAATAAAATATGATCAATCTATAGGCCAACAATGTGGGGAAAATATAAAATGTACATCTGATAATGAACATAAAAATGGAATCTTGATAGGGAATTTCCAACGCTTTCATCACACTGGATATTGCATCCCCTTTGTTGTAGACCAAAACAACTAAAAATAAAAATGATAACGGCAGCACGCTGTTGATGATATAAAGAAGTAAGCCGGTCAAGTCTATGCGTCCAGGCTGAATGATTTCTGAATTCTTTGTTACTCTATACTTCCAGAGACCTGGTAAAATAGTAGGAACAAATTTAATTAAACTTCATATTCTTGGAGGGAAAGTTTGCAGTTGATATTAATTATGTTACGTTTTATTTGTCGTTCGACTCCAACGCCCTGGCAGAAAGCAATTGAGAAGTCCGTGCCGAATTTAACGGTAGTACAAAAAAATACAAAACTTAATCCCAAGAGACCTGCACAAAATAGACATATGGCGATCGTCGTTATGCTAGAATCCGTATATTTTATTATTTTTATGAGGTCAATCAATGTTACAATTGTAAAAACTGAGACCGTGAGGAAAGTCAAATAAAAGGACTTTAAATCTTCTTGACACTTAATCCCGAGAGGTTTCGTGCCACGATTCCAGGTGTATGGGAAATCGGGAGTAGAAGAGTAGAACTTAAACCAATTGTTTAGGGCTACAATCCTCATAGGTGTTGACATCTTGATTTATTTTACAAAGCGAGCTGTCAATTTAATAGCAAATTATATTATACTGTTTCTATATCTCAATCTTTCTAACCTGCTTGAATTAAAACAAACTGTCATAAAGTAACGATTTTCTTGTGTGTTATAACAGATCTTGTGTTTTAATGCTCAACACATTCGGAGAATTAGTTTTTCAATTGTAAGTAGTTGAAGATGGTCTTGAAGTTTATGGAGAAACAATGAAAGCAACATATTTTTGTTTTACTAACATCCCAATCCACACTGAAGTTTAAAGTGAATATTGTCGAAACATGAAAAGCTACGAGTCAGTTTACCTTGGTTTAAAATCTAATCTATAAAATTTAAGAGAATAATTTAATGTAAATGAAGGAATATAATAATAATTTATTATTTTAGGTTTAGGAATCAATTCTGGCCATCGTTGATAGTTTCTGCTCCTGGCAACTAAAGACATGTTTTTTTTCTCGTTTTGCAATTGTTTGAGAAAGTATGAATGCGATATTCTTGAGATCTTGCATCATATGATTTTCATAGCTCTATTTTTGACAATACTTTGTGGGACATCCGTTGTTCTGGGGTACCTAATAACAATATTGTGCCCTCTTAAATTATAATTTGTCCCATAATTAAAGTGAACAGTGTCCACAGATAGACTCGCTGGTGTACATTAGAGATGTCCTCTGGCCATCTCTCAGATTGATGTTTTTGCCCACTCCCTGATGAACCGTGCCCCTTCTTATCGTGGAAATTTCCCCCGAATTAGCGTTTTGCCAACTTGGAAAAATGCAAACCAAAATAGTAACGAGTCATTTATTATATTCAAATCTTGGTAATCCAAACAGAATCCAAGCTACTTGCTAAACTTAATGCAACAATAACCAGAGCTTTAGTAAATAGTTTTGGCCGTCGACGTCCTGGCCTCGATTTTTTTAACTTGTGAATTACCATTTTCATGATCCGAAATGGCAGGTGGCTAGTAAAATTCTTTACATCGTATTAAAAAAACAATGACAACAAAAAAACTAGAAAAAAAACAATCAGTTCTGAATCCTTACACGAAAGTTGGTGAAGATATGTAAATTTGCATATACTATAGTAATAACATGGTGATAAGGGCGGAATTAAATAGGCGGATTGTTTTTGTGGGTATGAATAACATTGTTATTATAGTATCCATATCTATGGAATCACACCATATAATGAGCAAATCATAATTTTAGATAGCCTTTCGACGACAAGAAGCGTCAGGGTTCATCCTACAAAGTGTAAATGTACGTGTGGGCAACATTCATTTTATATGGGGCAAATTTCCATTTAGGGGGCATGTTCATTTACTTCCGTTCCTCAAGCACAAAAATTTTGAAGTACTTCCTTTTTAACTGTTCAAATAGTACTTAAGGTACCTTAAAAATGCGAGTTTATCAGTTTATGACCTCGAACCAAATAATTCTTCATATAACTCTTCATGCCGAATAATTTCTTCTATCTATTTCACATTTTCTGTGCATTACACAAACCGCATGCATTTTTTCAGACATCATATAAACCTAATAATAATAATAGATATTGTTAATAGTATTATAATGGGAGGAACTTGGAATTCGGACTTGGTTGGGTCGTTCGTAAGGTTCTAAGTTCTAGAAAGCAGTAGCATAGGAATAGGATGAATCTTAATACCCAACAACTTAACCTATTCTCACAAACTGTTGCCGAATTTATCGAATTCATTACCAAATCGTATGATTATCATCATCACACGAGACAACTTAATTAAAGTCCTTGTGTTAACGACCGATTAAATCGGAAATAGCATTGAGCGATTTTGTCTCTTTGCTTGTTTTGATGAAAAGTAGTATTACTTTACTGCAACATCACCGCTGTTTGACCATATTATATGGTTTGCATATGTTGGGCGAAGTTTCATAAGAATTATGCTTTGTTTGGGAAAAGACTGTTGACAAGTACTTGTGCATTTACCACTATGCAAATTGTTCTAGACCGAATCAACAAAATATGCTCCCAAATATTTGTATTTTGATGTGTATAAACATGAAGTATGAAACCCGCATTGCTACAATGCATCTATCGATTTCGGTCAAATTAAATAATTTCTTTACTCCCACAAAAATGAGTTATCAAAAACCGGTCAAAAATGTTCGACTCAATATTTTATGTGTAGTTCATACAGGATCAGGGCGTTTTTTACAGAAAGGAAGAAGTTATCTTGAATGTTGCCGAATATGCAGTAATTGCATAGAAGGTATAAGGATGCAGACAGTTAAAAGATTTGAAAAAATCGATAACCAATTTTACAATGCTTAATAAAGCATATCCGTTGGGAATTTTGACCGTTTTTAAAATCTTGACCTGTTCCCAAGCAAACTCTGTTGATCCCATTACGATTACACCAGATACTTGTGAAATATTTGTCTTTATTAAGTCAACATTTTAATTAATTACAATTACAACCACCGTAAAAATTACGACACTGCCATGGGCAGTTTTGAAAAGAGCGGTCGACGACTACGTCAAAATCTATCAACGTTTCGAAACGAAACCTTTGGAATGGAATGTTGAGAGTCAAACTTTTATTTATAACCATCCGCGAGTTTTGAGGATTTGGTATTTTAACCTTTTAGTTCTCATTTTCGGTATCGGTTCCTGCATATTTTTAACCGCGAGACAACTTTTGACGAAAGAAACGCGGATTCCATTGTGGATACTACTCTGTCAATCCACATTTACGGTATTTGGACTCCTTGCCTTGCCGTGTCCTTCATCTACTGCCAATTTTGCTTTGGACACAATAAGGTTTTTGGACTATGGATGTTGCAACAATTAGTGGCTGTAAGTTTGTTAGGAGGTAAAATCTCTTACTGGGATGTCTTTGTACGTCTGTCTGTATGTACGTTTATCCGCCCGTATGTCCTTGTAGGTTCAATTTTAATGTTAAATCAATTTATTACAACAAGGGTTCGACTTAAAGAGGGGTCAGAACGACAAAACAGGACCTTACTTCAAAGGTCACCTTCACATCATCCTAATAGTAAACCCCTGTCACAAGCAGTATCATTTGAAAAATAAACCGTTGCAAACGCACGTAAGAAAGAGGTGAAACCTCTCCGATACACGAAATATTTACACAAACGTTAGCTTCATGTGTAGCATGCTGTACAAGTTCACGTTGTACATGTTGTACCCGTACACACTGTACATTTTCTAAAAGTGCACGCTCTGTGTACATTGTATACATTGCACGGTATGTGGCTACAATATAATACAATAGAAGCCAAACAACTTACCCAACTATTGTCCGTTTCAAAATGATTGGCGGCTGAGAATAATTTTCCAATGTTAATTAAACCAGGAGGTTATCTAAAGATAACCCTATGCGATTTACAATTGGTTGCTAAGGAAACCGCCAGCTACCTCGCAGATTTTCAGTGTAATTACAGCCGCCAATCATTTTGAAACAGACAATAATTAACCATTTAAATCCCAAGATCACGACTGTCACGTATCTTGGCAACTAAGCCAGGCTCCCAACTACGTGAACGTCTCGTAATCGCTTTGCATAGTACAGCGACCCAACTACGTGAACGTGTCGTACCATAACAACGATGTCCACAATCCCAACTACGTGAACGTCTCGTAATTTAATTTTCTTTTCTTTCTCGCGAGTTTCTTAGCGAATTCACGAAATTTACGTCACTTCTTAAATAAATTCCTCCGCAATAGGCCCCTGCGTAACGAATTACAATCCCCAAGGTTTTTTTCAGCTGAAATATTGACTACCGCAATATACCGTACCCAGACAAGAAATGCGATGTTTGACTGTAATTTATGAAAACATAATACAAGCTTGTAATTAAAAGGGAAATTAAAAAATACGACAGACAATGCCCAAAAGAACAAAAACACAATCGTATCGCTCGGCGCTCGAGCTAAAGTTGAGATAATTAAAGAGGAAAATTGGCGCGCGGGCGAATTTTGCAGTTACATTTTTTATAAAGTAATTTAGTTTCAATATATTTTTAGGAAAACACTATAGTTCTGGCGCGCGATGGTAATTTTTTTGACTTCTTCAATGTTAACTCCTCGTCGATATTTGGCCCAAATCAAAACGTGACTAAAACCTCGAGTTTCGGTTCGATTGCAAAGGTCCCTATCTCATGAAATATGCACCCAGTCATTAGTCAGGAATAGGTCCTTATCACTCGGAATAAACTAAATATTCGCTTTCAATTAATTTTATCATTGTGAAATGACCATTCACATCTCCTTCCACTCAGAAAGCGTTCAGTTCTATTTTCTATTCACTATTAAAATTTCGAAATGTTTGCACCATGACCTTGAAAGCTGTTTAAATCCTTGAAATCTTCAAATCATAAGAAATTCAAAAGGTTTTAGACAAATGTACGGATGTGGGCTTTTAAACAAAATTGCACCTCCGGTGGCATACCCTATTCAGGGGCGCGGGTGGGGGGTTATAACTTATAAGACCCGAAACGGGCCTGTGATCGCCTAGTATCAATTAAAAATTTTAATTAATTTTTTTCATTTTCACTCTGGAGGGGATATCGAACCCTATCAAATGTTATGTAGTAATAATTTTTCATGTATATTGTGTAAGTGGTCATGGTCATATGGGTTAGTTATAAATGATATATAATGTAATTTTGTCATATTTGGTAATTTGGTATGGTCAATGGTCGAGTGAATTTTTATTTTTTTCGCTTGAAGGACATAGAAGTTTCCCCGAAATCAATTTAATAGAACCTTCACTCTTCAGGTCTCAAGAACCAATTTGATGCTAATTAAATCATAATATGCATTCATTTCATATGTGTAAGTCCGAAATGGACCTCTGTATCATTTCAGGTGACCCTTTTGGTCTGGTAAACCAGTTGTTGACACAGCGGAAATCAAAAGATTATCAAAGTTTCTGATTCTTTGGATTTGGAATCCTCAATAGTCACCTAATTAGGATTCATTATTTTTTTGTAAATCCAACCAGTATAAAAACTTGGTAAGGGGGGTGGTTAAGGGTGAAATTATCGCGGGACACGCTTGATATTGATTTTGGCACAATTCTGGTAAGCGTTCAATTTTAATTTTGAACTAATATAGTAACCAAAGGGAGACTGGCCTGGTTGTCGCGGAACTTAAATGGTTAAGAATAATTTTAAGAAACTAGGTTATAACATTACCGATTAGCTATTGAACCTGTATACTAATAATATGGTCTGTCTGAATAAATCAATAATAATAATAATAATATTGTGTTGAAATCCTATTTTGAAACAAAAAGCCCCGTGGGGAAGCGCCCCGGGGCGAGTGGGGGTGGTCCCGTATGTTTGTACAACATTGCATTGTATGTGACTACAATATAGCATTAAAATCTCATTTTGCCCCAAAATGCTCCGTATGGCGATACCCGGGGGGACTGGGGGTGGTCCCGTACGTGTGTACAACATTGCACTGTATGTGGGTACAATATATCATTGAAATCTCATTTTGCCCTAAAATGCCCCGTGGGGCGCGCCCGGGGGCGAGTGGCGGTGGTCCCGTATGTGTGTACAACATTGCACTGTATGTTGCTACAGTAGAGCATTGAAATCTCATTTTGCCCCAAAATGCTACGTATGGCGCGCCCCGGGGCCCCCACTCGCCCCGGGGGGCGCCTTAGGGGGCATTTTGGGGCAAAATAAGATTTCAATGCAATGCTATATTGTAGCCACATACAATTTAACATTGGGGTAGATTGGCAAAATTTAGGGGGTGTGGCCGATTTGGTTCAAAATCGAACTGAACGTGCGTTGGGACTCATAGAACAAACTATCGAAAGAAAAAATTTAAAATGTTCATCCGTTCGAAAGTTAGAGCATAAACGCACGGACTGACAGAGTCTTCCCAGTAAGAGGTTTCACCTCTTAAATTTTAATAACCTAACTGTGTATCTAACCAGACAAACCAAAACCCAATATATCAATCGTCGACGCAAAAGTAATATTCTTTCAGAACTAAAGATTTTACATCATTCAGACAGGGCTTCGTTTTGTTACATTAAAATGATAACAATGCATTTATGGTGCAATCAAAAATAACATTAAATATCGAAGATGTGGTGCTTCTTTGACAGTGAAAGTAGAACCCAATGTTCATACGAACCGCCCTACTCGCAGTCAAACGTTTCCGTTGGTGCCTCGTCCTTGCAAACGCTCTCAAATTACTTAAGAACAGTTTTGAATGTTCATAAATACTACATGCTTGGGGAAGAAGTTGCATAATGCTGGACGTTACAAATACCATAGCCATCCAAAACGAAGAATACATAAACATGTTAACTCGGCCATACAATTTCACAACAGCATAATTATACCCAACCGCTAAACAAACTCCAAATAACATTAAAGGTGGGAGGAAGAAGTCAAAGCCATCTTTCATTGGAATCACGGTCAGTTGTACATAATTATGCAACTTGATTGCCTTTTGAAGGTCCCGCATTTCCAGAACGCGTCGAAAGACGCCAATACGATTTTCCCAGGCTCGCGGGGTCTGCCTAACTATCCGTATGGAATGCAGAATCAGTTGAAGCCAGAAAATTGCAATCGCGCAATAAAATACGATCAATCTCCAGGCCAATAACGTAGGGGAAACTGAAAATATACATCTTATAATGAACATAAAATAGGAATCTTGATAGGGAATTTCCAAGGCTTTCAGCATACTGGAGATTGCATCCACTTCAATGTAGACCATAAAAACTAAAAATAAAAATGATAACGGCACTACGAAGCTCATGATATGAAGAAGTAAGCCAGTCATGTCTATGCGTCCAGGCTGAACGATTTCTGAATTCTTTGTTACTCTATACTTCCAGAGACCTGGTAAAATAGTAACAGAAACTTAATCCATATTCAAACACGGATAGTTTGCAGTTGATATTAATTATGTTACGTTTTATTTGTCGTTCGACTCCAACGCCCTGGCAGAACGCAATTGAGAAGTCCGTGCCGAATTTAACGGTAGTACAAAAAAATACAAAACTTAATCCCAAGAGCCCTGTACAAAGTACACATATGATGATCGTCGTTGGGCTGGAATCCGTATATTTTAGTACCTTGATGAGGTCAATCATTGTGACAATTGTAAAAACTGAGACCGTGAGGAAGGACAAATAAAAGGACTTTAAATCTTCATGACACTTAATCCCGAGTGGTTTCGTGCCACGATTCCATGTATATGGGAAATCGGGAGTAGAACAGAAGAACTTAAACCAATTGTCTAGCGCTGCAACCCTCATAGCTGTTGACATCTTGAAGATGTTAATTTAAAGGAAAATTATAGTATACTATTTCTATATCTCAATCTTTCTAACCTGCTTGAATTAAAAGAAACTGTCAGAAAGGAACGATTTTCTTATGTTGGGATTACAGATCTTGTGTTTTAACGCTAAACATATGGGGAGAATTAGTTGTGACTGCTCTTGTATGGTGATATAAGTAGTTCAAGAAGGTCTTGAAGTTTATGGAGAATCAATGAAATCAACATATTTTGGTTTTACTAACATCCAAATCCCCACTGAAATGTAAAGTGAATATTGTCGAAACATCAAAGGCTACGAGTCAGGTTGCCTTTGTTTAAATCCTAATAGAATAATTTAATGTTTGAAAATGAAGGAATATATTAATAATTTATTATTTTAGGCTTAGGAATTTATTCTAGCTATCATTGATAGTTTCTGTTCCTTAAAGACATGTTTTTGTGTTTTGTATGAGAATGTATGAATGCGATATTCTTGAGAATTGTTTTTTGTATCATTTCTTATCATCATCATAGCTCCATTTTCGACAATCCGTTCTTCAGGGGTACCTAATAAACTAATAACGTGCCCCCTTAAATGAGAATTTGTGCTGTGATAAAAGTGAATTGTGCCCACAGATAGATTTGTGCTGGTGTGCATTAGAGTTGCTCAGGCTTCTGGCCATCTATACAAGGAAAACTAGAGTTAAATCTTAAAGTTGATGAAGATGCGTAAAATTGCTATATGTATAAATTAATACAAATAGAGTATACAAATAGAGTTAGATTATACTAGAGTACTCTAGTATAATACTACATTAACATTCGTTATAACGGAAAATATGAGGGTTGTTTCTGTAGGTGTGAATTACGCCATATAATGAGCAGAGCATCATTTTAGTGGGCTTTTCCACGACAAGAAGCGGTATGGTTCATCCCTGAAAGGTTAAAAGTACGTGTGGGCAATATTCCTTTTAATTTTGGGCAAATTCTCATTTGGGGGCAAGTTAATTTACGTCCGTTCCACAAAACCAAATGTTTTGAACGACTTCCTTTTTAACTGTTGAAATAGTACTCAAGGTACCTTAAAAAGACGAGTTTAGCAGTCTATGACCTCGGACCAGATTATTCTTTTTACATTAGATCATGTCGAGTCATTTTTCTCTCTCTTTTCCATTTTCTGTACATTTCAAAAACCTGATCACTAAACTTTATTCTCATATAAATCATTGAAAATCAAGGGTGACTGAATGATCACTGATGTAAAACTGAGTAATTATGACTTTGTTTGCCACACTGGGATTTTTCCTGATGCATTTTTTTTTTAAATAAGTACGTAAGCTATAATAAAGGGGTACTGCATAAAACCGTATGATTATCATCCTCACACGAGAAACTTAATTAAGTCCTTGTGTTAACGACCAATGAAATCGGAAATAGCATTGAGCGATTTTGTCTCTTTGCTTGTTTTGACGAAAAGTGACATTCGATACTAACAGTATTACTGCAACATCACCGCTATTTGACCATATCATATGGTTTGCATATGTTGGGCGAAGTTGCATAAGGATTATGCTTGGTTGGGGAAAAGAATGTCGACAAAGACTTAAAAATTTACCAGTTTGTAAATTTTCCCAGACCGTATCAACATAATATGCTCCCAAATACTTGTATTTTGATGTATGATGAAGCATGAAACCCGCATTGCTACAATGCATCTATCGATTTCTGTCAAATTTAATAATTTCTTTACTCCCACAAAAATGATTATATTGGTCGTTCTCTCCATCTGATCTCACTCTCTGATAAAACAAATATATATATTGATTTAATGCATATTTTTCCGATGGAAAGAATACGAATTTATAAAGCCAACAATCAACATGTTATTTCCAATACTGTAAATATTGTCCAAAAGTCCATCCAAAGATCCCGACAGCAATAAATCCTTCTGAATTATAAGATTTTACGAGATATCAAAAACCGGCCAAAAATATTCGAGTCAATATTTTATGTGTAGTTCAGACAGGATCAGGGCGTTTTATACAGAACGGAAGAAGTTATCTTGAATGTTGGTGAATATGCAGTAATTGTATAGAAGGTATAGTTAGGTTGCATGTGGCTTAAAAAAATTGAAAAAATCGATAACCAATTTTAAAATGCTTAATGGAGCCATATCCGTTTGGAATTTCGACCGCTATTGTTTTTTAAATCTTGACCTGTTCCCAAGCAAACTCTGTCGATCCCATTGCACCAGATAGTGTGTCTTTATTAAGTCAATATTCTTAATTAATTACAATTAGAGTAAAAAATACGACAATGCCAAGGGCAGTTTTGAAACGAGCGGCCGACGACTACGTCAAAACCTATCAACGTTTCGAAACGAAACCTTAGGAATGGAATGTTGAGAGTCAAACTTTTATTTATAACCATCCGCGAGTTTTGAGGATTTGGTATTTTAACCTTTTAGTTCTCATTTTCGGTATCGGTTCCTGCATATTTTTAACCGCGAGACAACTCTTGACCAAAGAAACGCGGATTCCATTGTGGATACTACTCTGCCAATCCACATTCGCAGTATTTGGACTCCTTGCCGTATCCTTCATCTACTGCCAATTTCGCTTTGGACACAACAAGGTTTTTGGACTATGGAATGTTGCAACAATTAGTGGCTGTAAGTTTGATAAGAAGTAAAGCTCTTACTGGGAAGTCTTTGTCTGTCCGTCTGTATGTGCGTTTATCCGCCCGTCTGTCCTTGTAGGTTCCAACTTTTCAATGATTCAATTTTGATGTTAAATTTATTTATTACAACAAGGGTTCGACTTAAAGAGGGATCAGAACTACAAAACAGGACCTTACTTCAAAGGTCACGGTCACATCATCCTAATAGTAAACCCTTGTCACAAAGGGTATCATTTGAAAAATAAAATGAAAGTATATCTCCAATCACTAAAATAAAATTGTTCTATGGTTGGGGTAACTTTTAATTTATGAGTAAACGTTCTTACACGTATAAGTCAGCATAATAATAGCTAATATGAGGTGATTTTAAAACCATTATTAAGGGGTGAAACCCCTTATTGTGTTGATCATGTCCGTCCGTCCGTCCGGTTGCACTCTAGCGGTCGAACAGTTAAAGTTTTTAAATTTATTCTTTTACATTGTGGATCTACATTGGCCTGGCCATAAGCCTATTGTTTTCTGAAGCAATCGGTCAGACCCATCGTTCACAAAAAATTGGTAGTAGAACTGTGTACATATAATATAATATTATAATGTTGCCAAAATTCATAATACACTATTTAACCGTTCCATTTACAGAATTATTCGTATTCGTGTTAAACGTGAAATGAAACGTTGTTCATTGTGAATTATTTAAGTGGTTTTGCCCCTTTTGTACGTGCGTTTGTAACGGTTTATTTATGGCTTCAAATGCCTGCGGATATTTCATTGGGTCATAGAATTGTTAAAGAATCAATTATTTTTCAAATTCATATTCTTTGAAATAAGAAACAATGTTTTAAACTAAGAACTTTTTATATTGATTTAAAAACTTAACCAATGAACTGTTGTTATTTATTATTTTAGACGCACAAGAAGAATGCCATACGAATCGATTGGATGTATTGCGATTGCTAACCTTCGCTTGCATGAACTGCTTCAAATTCGCAGGGCTTGGAATCCCCTGTGTAGCTGTATATTTGAGGCTGGACCCGTTTTATTTCATTTTTCAAATATTATTTCAATACTTTGAATTCCAACACGAGCTCAGCTTCGTTAAAATTTGTACAGTCGTGCTAAGATTATATTTTACGTTCACTTGCTCTTTTAAAGCCGCTCAAACCGTGGCATTGCAGTTCCTAATATTTTTTGCATTTACTACCGATTTAAACGATATCCTCAAAGGTCTTCCGAATTTGAAAGCGCAAGGCACTCAAAAACCGAGTTCCTACAAAAGTGCTACAGATTTGATTGTTGCGTACAAAACTCTGAGACAATTGCAGATCATTATGAACATCTCCAAGCGATTTAATAATGTGGCTGCAACGGTAACACTGGGGTATAGTTGTGCCGCGTCAGTGATGGTTAATTTTTGTTCCATTAAAATGGTGGACAAGTTTCCGTTCATAGTGTATATTGCATTTCCAATTATGGCGGTTATGATGCCGTTGACAATTGTTAATACGGTTGCGCTGTATATATCTACGTATGATTTGTCGAAGGGCGCGATCCGGGATTTTAAAACTGCCATTACTGGGCAACGGGACAGGAGGTTTCACCGATGTAGATTAAAGTCGCTCAAGCCCCTGTCTTTTAATGTCGGTGTTTTTGAATTCATATTTTTCGTAATCAAGCAGTCTACGAAGTCAATGTACTACAGCGTCACGATTAGTTATACTATTACTGCCATTCTCTGTTCCTGGAGAATCCTTTGTTTAAACTAATAAATATAGTAAATAAAAGATTGTCGATTGTGAGTTATTGTGTCAAACCATGAACGGCTGAAGGTCACAATTTTTTGCGATAGCAACTGTAAATGTATAATACAGTGTTAGAAGCTAAGGTAAAAAAGGAGCCAGTTTAACGTCCCCTTACGGCTCTTAGAACCTAAGGTACAGTCGAATGATTTTAAAAATATATTATGACCTTACTCTATGGCTGGGGAAAAGTGAGATACTTGTATAAAACCACATTCTTGTGTCCGACTACATAATATGTTATGTTGTTTGAAGGTTTCTTTCGTGATGCGCGTGTGCAACGGTTTTTTTAATTAGGTATAAAGTTAGAGATTATACAAATCCGCGAATGTAAGGGCTTTAGTTTTTAATAGTTTCTTCAAGGTAAAAATTAAAACAAGTTTTTTTCAGGGTCTGTTTTGAGTTTTTTTTTAAATTTATTTTCTTCCTGTTATTATGTATCGTAGATACATAATGTTTATGCCTCGGTGTCGGTCTGTCTGTCTGTCTGTTTGTCCGTCCGTCCGTCCGTCTGTAACACGATAACTCGAGAACGGCTTAACTTTTTGAAATTTTTCTTTCGGTTATCTATTTAGGACAGCCAAACGGAGGTCAAGTTCGTTTGAGGGCCCTGTAGGTCAAAGGTCGAGGGGGGAAATGTCAAAGGTCAACATTTTTTCAAATAGCAACCCCCCATGTGTGATACATCGATAGAAAGCTATGATCAAGGGCTATTCAATGTTGTATATGATTTGTGGGTGGGGTCATCTCCTGACGGGTGGGGAGGGGTCAAAAAGGTCAAATTACAAACATATATGTGTGATACGTCATTCGAAAGCTACGATCAAGGGCTTTCGAATGACGCATGTAATTTTGCTCTATGACTGGGGCAATTTGAGATTTTCGATATTTCATGCATTTTTAATATTTTAAAACACAGTTTTCACTGTGAACATTTTTCGATGTGTATGAAACGTTATAAAAACGTTATATCTACGATACATTAGTACATTCGTTGGACGGTTTATTATGTATCGTAGATACATAATGCGAATGGTCTGGTGTCCGTCCGTCCGTCCGTCCGTCCGTCCGTAAACACGATAACTCGAGAACGGCTTAACTTTTTTAAATTTTTCTTTCGGATATCTATATAGGACATCCAAACGGAGGTCAAGTTCGTTTGGGGGCCCTGGAGGTCAAAGGTCAAGGGGGGAAAGGTCAAAGGTCAACATTTTTTCAAATAGCAACCCCCCATGTGTGATACATCGATGGAAAGCTATGATCAAGGGCTATTCAATGGGGTATATGATTTGGGGGTGGGGTCACCCCCTGACGGGTGGGGAGGGGTCAAAGAGGTCAAATTACAAACATATATGTGTGATACGTCATTCGAAAGCTATGATCAAGGGCTTTCGAATGACGTATGTAATTTTGTTCTATGGTTGGGGCAAATTGAGATTAATCATTTAATACGTCATTCGAAAGCTATGATGAAGGGCTTTCGAATGACGCATGTAATTTTGCTCTATGACTGGGGCAATTTGAGATTTTCGATATTTTGTGTGTTTTAATCGTTTGATATGTCATTTGAAAGCTATGATCAAGGGCTTTCGAATGACGTATGTAATTTTGCTCTATGGTTGGGGCAATTTGAGATTTTCGATATTTCATGCATTTTTTATATTTTTAAACACAGTTTTCACTGTGAACATGTTTCAATGTGTATGAAACGTTATAAAAACGTTATATCTACGATACATTAGTACATTCGTTGGACGGTTTATTATGTATCGTAGATACATATTGTTTATGCCTCGGTGTCTGTCTGTCTGTCCGTCCGTAAACACGATAACTCGAGAACGGCTTAACTTTTTGGAATTTTTCTTTCGGTTATCTACTTAGGACATCCAAACGGAGGTCAAGTTCGTTTGGGGGCCCTGTAGGTCGAAGGTCAAGGGGGGGGAAGGTCAAAGGTCAAATTTTTTTAAATAGTAACTCCCATGTGTGATACATCGATGAAAAGCTACTATCAAGGGCTATTCAATGTTGTATATGATTTGTGGGTGGGGTCATCTCCTGACCGATGGGGAGGGGTCAAAGAGGTCAAATTACAACCATATATGTGTTATACGTCATTCGAAAGCTATGATCAAGTACTTTCGAATGACGTATCTAATTTTGCTCTATGACTAGGGCAATGTGAGATTTTCAATATTCTGTGTGTTTTGAACATTTCAACACAGTTTTCACGTTGAGCATGTTTAAAAACAAAGTTCAAAGTGTATAAAACGTTATAAAAACGTCACATCTACGATACATTAGTACATTCGTTGGACGGTTTATTTCATTATCATGTGCTATAGCACCTAACACCCATAATAATCCGATAGTTACAAAGAAAGCAGTTATCCAAATCACCTAGTGAACATATCTGGTGGAACAGCAAGCAAAACGGTAGCCGTATAATGAACAATGGTGGCGTAGTAAACGCATTTAGTAATGGTTCTAAGTTCAAAGAACTTATATCCCCCGAACCCAACGAATATATGCAACGGTTGCATGGACTGTATTTTCTTTTGGTAGTATTTCGGACGCCAATTTTTTATCCGTTTCCACAAGGTCAGAATTATTTTGGATTTTTCATGAATCCGGATGGCAATTGGTAAAGTCACATGAATGATTATTATGTATCGTAGATACATAATGTTTATGCCTCGGTGTCTGTCTGTCTGTCTGTCTGTCCGTCCGTCCGTCTGTAAACACGATAACTCGAGAACGGGTTAGCTTTTTGAAATTTTTCTTTCGGTTATCTATTTAGGACATCCAAACGGAGGTCAAGTTCGTTTGGGGGCCCTGTAGGTCAAAGGTCAAGGGAGGAAATGTCAAAGGTCGACGTTTTTAAAATGGCAACCCCCCATGTGTGATACATCGATGGAAAGGTATTACCAAGAGCCATTCAGTGGTGTATATGATTTGGGGTGGGGTAACCCCCTGACCATTGGGGAGGGGTCAAAGTGGTCACATTACAAACATATATGTGTGATACGTCAATCGAAAGCTATGATCAAGGGCTTTCGAATGACGTATGTAATTTTGCTCTATGACTGGGGCAATTTGAGATTAATCATTTGATACGTCATTTGAAAGCTATGATCACGGGCTTTCGAATGACGCATGTAATTTACCTCTATGGTTGGGGCAATTTGAGATTTTCGATATGTTGTGTGTTTTAATCGTTTGATACGTCATTCGAAAGTTATGATCAAGGGCTTTCGGACGTGTGTAATTTTACTATATGGTTGGGGCAAATTGAGATTAATCATTTGATACGTCATTCGAAAGCTATAATCAAGTGCTTTTGAATGACGTATTTAATTTTATATCATATCATTATGATCATATCATCAATATAGTAAATAAAAGATTGTCGATTGTGAGTTATTGTGTCAAACCATGAACGGCTGAAGGTCACAATTTTTTGCGATAGCAACTGTAAATGTAAAATACAGTGTTAGAAGCTAAGGTAAAAAAGGAGCCAGTTTAACGTCCCCTTACGGCTCTTAGAACCTAAGGTACAGTCGAATGATTTTAAAAATATATTATGACCTTACTCTATGGCTGGGGAAAAGTGAGATACTTGTATAAAACCACATTCTTGTGTCCGACTACATAATATGTTATGTTGTTTGAAGGTTTCTTTCGTGATGCGCGTGTGCAACGGTTTTTTTAATTAGGTATAAAGTTAGAGATTATACAAATCCGCGAATGTAAGGGCTTTAGTTTTTAATAGTTTCTTCAAGGTAAAAATTAAAACAAGTTTTTTTCAGGGTCTGTTTTGAGTTTTTTTTTAAATTTATTTTCTTCCTGTTATTATGTATCGTAGATACATAATGTTTATGCCTCGGTGTCGGTCTGTCTGTCTGTCTGTTTGTCCGTCCGTCCGTCCGTCTGTAACACGATAACTCGAGAACGGCTTAACTTTTTGAAATTTTTCTTTCGGTTATCTATTTAGGACAGCCAAACGGAGGTCAAGTTCGTTTGAGGGCCCTGTAGGTCAAAGGTCGAGGGGGGAAATGTCAAAGGTCAACATTTTTTCAAATAGCAACCCCCCATGTGTGATACATCGATAGAAAGCTATGATCAAGGGCTATTCAATGTTGTATATGATTTGTGGGTGGGGTCATCTCCTGACGGGTGGGGAGGGGTCAAAAAGGTCAAATTACAAACATATATGTGTGATACGTCATTCGAAAGCTACGATCAAGGGCTTTCGAATGACGCATGTAATTTTGCTCTATGACTGGGGCAATTTGAGATTTTCGATATTTCATGCATTTTTAATATTTTAAAACACAGTTTTCACTGTGAACATTTTTCGATGTGTATGAAACGTTATAAAAACGTTATATCTACGATACATTAGTACATTCGTTGGACGGTTTATTATGTATCGTAGATACATAATGCGAATGGTCTGGTGTCCGTCCGTCCGTCCGTCCGTCCGTCCGTAAACACGATAACTCGAGAACGGCTTAACTTTTTTAAATTTTTCTTTCGGATATCTATATAGGACATCCAAACGGAGGTCAAGTTCGTTTGGGGGCCCTGGAGGTCAAAGGTCAAGGGGGGAAAGGTCAAAGGTCAACATTTTTTCAAATAGCAACCCCCCATGTGTGATACATCGATGGAAAGCTATGATCAAGGGCTATTCAATGGGGTATATGATTTGGGGGTGGGGTCACCCCCTGACGGGTGGGGAGGGGTCAAAGAGGTCAAATTACAAACATATATGTGTGATACGTCATTCGAAAGCTATGATCAAGGGCTTTCGAATGACGTATGTAATTTTGTTCTATGGTTGGGGCAAATTGAGATTAATCATTTAATACGTCATTCGAAAGCTATGATGAAGGGCTTTCGAATGACGCATGTAATTTTGCTCTATGACTGGGGCAATTTGAGATTTTCGATAGTTTGTGTGTTTTAATCGTTTGATATGTCATTTGAAAGCTATGATCAAGGGCTTTCGAATGACGTATGTAATTTTGCTCTATGGTTGGGGCAATTTGAGATTTTCGATATTTCATGCATTTTTTATATTTTTAAACACAGTTTTCACTGTGAACATGTTTCAATGTGTATGAAACGTTATAAAAACGTTATATCTACGATACATTAGTACATTCGTTGGACGGTTTATTATGTATCGTAGATACATATTGTTTATGCCTCGGTGTCTGTCTGTCTGTCCGTCCGTAAACACGATAACTCGAGAACGGCTTAACTTTTTGGAATTTTTCTTTCGGTTATCTACTTAGGACATCCAAACGGAGGTCAAGTTCGTTTGGGGGCCCTGTAGGTCGAAGGTCAAGGGGGGGGAAGGTCAAAGGTCAAATTTTTTTAAATAGTAACTCCCATGTGTGATACATCGATGAAAAGCTACTATCAAGGGCTATTCAATGTTGTATATGATTTGTGGGTGGGGTCATCTCCTGACCGATGGGGAGGGGTCAAAGAGGTCAAATTACAACCATATATGTGTTATACGTCATTCGAAAGCTATGATCAAGTACTTTCGAATGACGTATCTAATTTTGCTCTATGACTAGGGCAATGTGAGATTTTCAATATTCTGTGTGTTTTGAACATTTCAACACAGTTTTCACGTTGAGCATGTTTAAAAACAAAGTTCAAAGTGTATAAAACGTTATAAAAACGTCACATCTACGATACATTAGTACATTCGTTGGACGGTTTATTTCATTATCATGTGCTATAGCACCTAACACCCATAATAATCCGATAGTTACAAAGAAAGCAGTTATCCAAATCACCTAGTGAACATATCTGGTGGAACAGCAAGCAAAACGGTAGCCGTATAATGAACAATGGTGGCGTAGTAAACGCATTTAGTAATGGTTCTAAGTTCAAAGAACTTATATCCCCCGAACCCAACGAATATATGCAACGGTTGCATGGACTGTATTTTCTTTTGGTAGTATTTCGGACGCCAATTTTTTATCCGTTTCCACAAGGTCAGAATTATTTTAGATTTTTCATGAATCCGGACGGCAATTGGTAAAGTCACATGAATGATTATTATGTATCGTAGATACATAATGTTTATGCCTCGGTGTCTGTCTGTCTGTCTGTCTGTCCGTCCGTCCGTCTGTAAACACGATAACTCGAGAACGGGTTAGCTTTTTGAAATTTTTCTTTCGGTTATCTATTTAGGACATCCAAACGGAGGTCAAGTTCGTTTGGGGGCCCTGTAGGTCAAAGGTCAAGGGAGGAAATGTCAAAGGTCGACGTTTTTAAAATGGCAACCCCCCATGTGTGATACATCGATGGAAAGGTATTACCAAGAGCCATTCAGTGGTGTATATGATTTGGGGTGGGGTAACCCCCTGACCATTGGGGAGGGGTCAAAGTGGTCACATTACAAACATATATGTGTGATACGTCAATCGAAAGCTATGATCAAGGGCTTTCGAATGACGTATGTAATTTTGCTCTATGACTGGGGCAATTTGAGATTAATCATTTGATACGTCATTTGAAAGCTATGATCACGGGCTTTCGAATGACGCATGTAATTTACCTCTATGGTTGGGGCAATTTGAGATTTTCGATATGTTGTGTGTTTTAATCGTTTGATACGTCATTCGAAAGTTATGATCAAGGGCTTTCGGACGTGTGTAATTTTACTATATGGTTGGGGCAAATTGAGATTAATCATTTGATACGTCATTCGAAAGCTATAATCAAGTGCTTTTGAATGACGTATTTAATTTTATATCATATCATTATGATCATATCATCAATATAGTAAATAAAAGATTGTCGATTGTGAGTTATTGTGTCAAACCATGAACGGCTGAAGGTCACAATTTTTTGCGATAGCAACTGTAAATGTATAATACAGTGTTAGAAGCTAAGGTAAAAAAGGAGCCAGTTTAACGTCCCCTTACGGCTCTTAGAACCTAAGGTACAGTCGAATGATTTTAAAAATATATTATGACCTTACTCTATGGCTGGGGAAAAGTGAGATACTTGTATAAAACCACATTCTTGTGTCCGACTACATAATATGTTATGTTCTTTGAAGGTTTCTTTCGTGATGCGCGTGTGCAACGGTTTTTTTAATTAGGTATAAAGTTAGAGATTATACAAATCCGCGAATGTAAGGGCTTTAGTTCTTAATAGTTTCTTCAAGGTAAAAATTAAAACAAGTTTTTTTCAGGGTCTGTTTTGAGTTTTTTTTTTAATTTATTTTCTTCCTGTTATTATGTATCGTAGATACATAATGTTTATGCCTCGGTGTCTGTCTGTCTGTCTGTCTGTCTGTCTGTCCGTCCGTCCGTCCGTCTGTAAACACGATAACTCGAGAACGGCTTAACTTTTTGAAATTTTTCTTTCGGTTATCTATTTAGGACAGCCAAACGGAGGTCAAGTTCGTTTGAGGGCCCTGTAGGTCAAAGGTCGAGGGGGGAAATGTCAAAGGTCAACATTTTTTCAAATAGCAACCCCCCATGTGTGATACATCGATAGAAAGCTATGATCAAGGGCTTTCGAATGACGTATATGATTTGGGGGTGGGGTTACCCCCTGACGGGTGGGAAGGGGTCAAAGAGGTCAAATTACAAACATATATGTGTGACACGTCATTCGAAAGCTATGATGAAGGGCTTTCGAATGACGCATGTAATTTTGCTCTATGACTGGGGCATTTTGAGATTTTTGGTATTTTGTGTGTTTTAGACATTTCAAAACCCAGTTTTCACTGTTAACATGTTTCGATGTGTATGAAACGTTATAAAAACGTCACATCTACGATACATTAGTACATTCGTTGGAGGGTTTATTGGGATTATACAGGCAACTGTCGGGAAGTAAAGGCTGTAGAAAAATGGCAATAAAAAGATCAACTTAATCGTGCCAAAGTTAAATGCAACGTATAAAATAAACCCAACAAGCATAAGAGATGCGGTCAGGGACGCTAGAAATGGTGACATTATTTTCCCTTCTCGCCGTCAATTGCTTTCGTTGAAACTTCGTTCGTGCAAACTGTCTCCATTGACTTAAAAACAAAAGTGAATGTTCATAAATGCCACTTGACGGGGGCAATAGTTGCATAATTCCGGACGTTACCAAAACTGACCCAACCCAAAACAAAGAATACATAAACATCCCAACTCGGCCATACAATTTCACAACAGCATAGTTAAACCCAACGGTTAATAGAACTCCGAATAACATTAAAGGTGGGACGAAGAAGTCAAAGCCATCTCTCATTGGAGTCACGGTCAATTGTACATAATTATACAACTTAATTGATTTTCTAAAGTCCCGCATTTCCAGAACGCGTCTAAAGAAACCTGTACGATTTCCCACGTTTGCGGAGTCTGCCGAAGTATTCGAACAGAATGCAAAATCAGTTGAAGCCAGTAAATTGCAATCGTGCAATAAAATGCGATCATTCTAAAAGCCAAGAAAGTAGGCGGAACACAAACTATACATCTAATGATAGAAATAAAAATGGAATCTTGGTTGGGAATTTCCAACGCTTTCAGCACACTGGATATTATATCCGCTTCATTGTAGACCATAAAAACTGCAAATGGAAATGCCACCGGCACTGCACAACTGCTAATGAAATGAAGAACTAAGGCGGTGTTATCTAAGTGTCCAGACTTGACGATTTCTGAATTTTTTGTTACCCTGTACTTCCAAAGACCTGTTAAAACAGTAGGAACAAATTTAATTCAAATTCATATTCCTGGAGAGATAGTTTGTAGTTTATATTATTAAGATTACGTTTAATTTTTCGTTCGATTCTAACGCCCTGGCAGAAAGCAATTGAGAAGTCGGTCCCGAAGTTTATGGTAGTGCAAAAAAATACGAAACATAAGCCCAACCATCCTTCAGAAAGTAGATATATGGTGATCGTCGTTAGGCCGGAATCCGTGTATTTTATTACCTTGATGAGATCAATAAGTGTGACAATTATAAAAAACAAGACTGTCAAGAAGGACAGATGAAAGGACTTTAAATCTTTAAGACACTTAATCCCAAGAAGTTTCGTATCCGGATTCCATGTGTATGGGAAATCGGGAGTAGAGCAGAAGAGCTTTAATAAATTGTCTAGTGCTGCAACCCTCAAAGCTGTTGACATCTTGATTTATTTTACACGGCGAGCTGTCAATTTAATGGTAAATAATATTACTAAATACCTATTGGTCAATTTTACCATTTCTGACAAATATCATTTAGCAATTTCGTTTACCACTCACCTGCTCTAGTTTAAAAGAAACTGTCAGAAAATAACGATTTTAGAATGTTGGTATAACATGTAACCGGTGTTTATATAACGTTAAGCATAAGACGAACGTTGATTGTATGACTGTGACTGTAATCTTATCAGGCTGCAAGTGGTTCAAGAAGGTCTTAAAGTTTATGGAAAAATTGGAAAACAATTTAATCAACTTTATTTAGTATTACTACTATTTCCAATGAAACTTAAAGCGAGTTCCTGTCGAAACATCAGGAACTACGACTCTAGTTGGGTTTCTTTAAAACCAAGTGGAATAATTTAATTTTGCAAAATGAAGGAATCGATTAATAATTTACTATCTTCGGTTTAAGAATCGATTCTCGCTATAATATTTTCTTTTACTTGCCCGTTTGCTTTCACATCCCGTTTACTCAAGGAAATAATAAACCACGAGCAAAATTCGCTAAGAAGAATAAACCGTCCAACGAATGTACTGATGTATCGTAGATATAACGTTTTTATACTGTTTCATACACATCGAAACATGTTCACAGTGAAAACTGTGTTTTAAAATATTAAAAATGCATAAAATATCAAAAATCTCAAATTGCCCCAACCATAGAGCCAAATTACATACGTCATTCAAAAGCACTTGATTATAGCTTTCGAATGACGTATCAAATGATTAATCTCAATTTGCACCAACCATAGAGCAAAGTTACATACGTCATTCGAAAGCCCTTGATCATAGCTTTCGAATGACGTATCAAATGATTAATCTCAATTTGCCCCAACCATAGAGCAAAATTACATACATCATTCGAAAGCCCTTGATCATAGCTTTCGAATGACGTATCACACATATATGTTTGTAATTTGACCTCTTTGACCCTTCCCCACCCGTCAGGGGGTAACCCCACCCCCAAATCATATACACTATTGAATAGCCCTTGATCATAGCTTTCCATAGATGTATCACACATGGGGGGTTACAATTTGAAAAAATGTTGACCTTTGACCTTTTCCCCCTTGACCTTTGACCTGAAGGCCCCCAAACGAACTTGACCTCCGCTTGGATGTCTTATATAGATATCCGAAAGAAAAATTTGAAAAAGTTAAGCCGTTCTCGAGTTATCGTGTTTACGGACGGACGGACAGACGGACAGACGGACGGACAGACGGACGGACGGACGGACACCAGACCATTCGCATTATGTATCTACGATACATAATAATTAAATTTAGTTATGAATTAACAAGTGGAGGATTGACCAAGCAACGACTTTATCTTTTTTAACGTTCCCAAAAGCGACACTTATGAGAGTTTAATTGCCCTGTGAAACTACGTAACAAGTTTATGATGCCCCAACAAGAATTACTTTATATTGAAATGGTTTTTGGAAATGGTAAAAGTTTGGGTTTGACCTAATGCAGTAACCCCCTTACCTAAGGGTTGGTTTTAAACCCTCAAATTACAGACTTTCGTGTGATAGCTCGCCCGAAAGCAAAGGTATGATCAAGTACCTTTGAATGATCTCAATAATTTTGCTCTATGGTTGGGGCAACTTTAGATTTGATATATTTCGACACAGTTTGAATATAAATAACATTTATACAAATTGCACAGTCTACAATACAGCAGTATATTCGTTTTGATGATTTATGTGATATTTTTTTAAATATTGAATTTAAATGCCCTAAGAACTGTGTAGTTAACCAGACAAACCAAAACCCAGTCGCAAAAGTAATATTCTAACAAAACTAAAGATTTTGCATCTTCGTGCAGACAGAGCGTCGTTTTGTTACATTAAAATGATAACAATGCATTTATGGTGTTATCAAAAATAACATTAAATATCGAAGACGTGGTGCTTCTTTGACAGTGAAAGAAGAACCCAATGTCAATACGAACTGCCCTACAGCCCATCAAACGTTTCCGTTGATGCCTCGTCCTTGCAAACGGTCTCAAATTACTTAGAAACAGTTTTGAATGTTCATAAATACTACATGCTTGCGGAAGAAGTTGCAGAATGCTGGACGTTACTAATACCATAGCAATCCAAAACGAAAAATACATAAACATGTTAACTCGGGCATACAATTTCACAAGAGCATAATTATACCCAACCGCTAAACAAACTCCAAATAACATTAAAGGTGGGACGAAGAAGTCAAAGCCATCTTTCATTGGAATCACAGTCAGTTGTACATAATTATACAACCTGATTGCCTTTTGAAAGTCCCGCATTTCCAGAACGCGTCGAAAGACACCAATACGATTTTTCCAGGCTCGCGGGGTCTGTCTAACTACCCGTACGGAATGCAGAATCAGTTGAAGCCAGAAAATTGCAATCGCGGCATAAAATATGATCAATCTCCAGGCCAATAATGTGGGAGTAATATAAAATATACATCTTATAATGAAAATAAAAATGGAATCTTGATAGGGAATTTCCAACGCTTTCAGCATACTGGAGATTGCATCCACTTCAATGTAGATCATAAAAACTAAAAATAGAAATGCTAATGGCACAACGAAGCTCATGAAATGAAGAAGTAAGCCGGCCATGTCTATGCGTCCAGGCTGAACGATTTCTGAATTCTTTGTTACGCTATACTTCCAGAGACCTGGTAAAATAGTAACAGAAACTTAATCCATATTCAAACACGGATAGTTTGCAGTTGATATTAATTATGTTACGTTTTATTTGTCGTTCGACTCCAACGCCCTGGCAGAAAGCAATTGAGAAGTCCGTGCCGAATTTAATGGTTGTAAAAAAAATACAAAACTTAATCCCAAGACCCCTGTACAAAGTACACATAAGATGATCGTCGTTGGGCTGGAATCCGTATATTTGATTACCTTGATGAGGTCAATCATTGTGACAATTGTAAAAACTGAGACCGTGACGAAGGACAAATAAAAGGACTTTAAATCTTCATGACACTTAATCCCGAGTGGTTTCGTGCCACGATTCCAGGTATATGGGAAATCGGGAGTAGAACAGAAGAACTTAAACCAATTGTCTAGCGCTGCAACCCTCATAGCTGTTGACATCTTGAAGATGTTAATTTAAAGGCAAATTATAGTATACTATTTCTATATCTCAATCTTTCTAACCTGCTTGAATTAAAAGAAACTGTCAGAAAGTAACGATTTTCTTATGTTGGGATTACAGATCTTGTGTTTTAACGCTAAACATAGGGGGAGAATTAGTTGTGACTGCTCTTGTATGGTGATATACGTAGTTCAAGTAAGTCTTGAAGTTTATGGAGAAACAATGAAATCAACATATTTTAGTTTTACTAACATCCAAATCCCCACTGAAATTTAAAGTGAATATTGTCGAAACATCAAACGCTACGAGTCAGGTTGCCTTTGTTTAAATCCTAATAGAATAATTTAATGTTTGAAAATGAAGGAATATATTTATAATTTATTATTTTAGGTTTAGGAATTTATTCTAGCTATTATTGATAGTTTTTGTTCCTTAAAGACATGTTTTTGTGTTTTGTATGAGAAGGTATGAATGCGATATTCTTGAGAAATGTATTTTGCATCATTTCTTATCATCATCATATCTCCATTTTCGACAATCCGTTCTGCGTCATCCGTTCTTCAGGGGTACCTAATAAACTAATAACGCGCCCCCTTAAATGAGAATTTGTGCTATGATAAAAGTGAATGGTGCCCACAGATAGATTTGTGCTGGTGTACATTAGAGTTGCTCAGGCTTCTGGCCATCTATACAAGGAAAACTAGAGTTAAATCTTAAAGTTGACGAAGATGCGTAAAATTGTTATATGTATAAATTAATACAAATAGTTATACTAGAGTACTCTAGTATAATACTACATTAACATTCGTTATAACCGAAAATATGAATGTTGTTTCTGTTGGTGTGAATTACACCATATAATGAGCAGATCATCATTTTAGTGGGCTTTTCCACGACAAGAAGCGGTATGGTTCATCCCTAAAAGGGTAAAAGTACGTGTGGGCAATATTCCTTTTAATTTTGGGCAAATTCTCATTTGGGGGCAAGTTAATTTACGTCCGTTCCTCAAAACCAAATGTTTTGAACGACTTCCTTTTTAACTGTTGAAATAGTACTGAAGGTACCTTAAAAAGACTAGTTTAAAAGACTAATAAATCATTGAAAATTAAGGGTGACTGAATGATCACTGATATAAAACTGAGTAATTATGACTTTGTTTGCCACACTGGGATTTTTCCTGATGCATTTTTTTTAAATAAGTACGTAAGCTATAATAAAGGGGTACTGAATAAAACCGTATGATTATCATCCTCACACGAGAAAACTTAATTAAGTCCTTGTGTTGACGATCAATGAAATCGGAAATAGCATTGAGCGATTTTGTCCCTTTGCTTGTTTTGACGAAAAGTGACATTCGATACTAACATTATACTGCAACATCACCGCTATTTGACCATATCATATGGTTTGCATATGTTGGACAAAGTTGCATAAGAATTATGCTTGGTTGGGGAAAAGAATGTCGACAAATACCTAAACATTTACCACTATGCAAATTGTTCCAGACTGAATCAACAAAATATGCTCCCAAATACTTGTATTTCGATGTATGAACATGAAGCATGAAACCCGCATTGCTACAATGCATCTATCGATTTCTGTCAAATTAAATAATTTCTTTACTCCCACAAAAATGATTCTATTGGTCGTTCTCTCCATCAGATCTCACTCTCTGATACAACAAATATATATATTGATTTAATGCATATTTTTCCGATGTAAAGAATACGAACTTATAAAGCCAACAATCAATATGTTATTTCCAATACTGTAAATATTGTCCAAAAGTCCATCCAAAGATCCCGACGGCAATAAATCCTTCTGAATTATAAGATTTTACGAGATATCAAAAACCGGCCAAAAATATTCGAGTCAATATTTTATGTGTAGTTCATACAGGATCAGGGCGTTTTTTACAGAACGGAAGAAGTTATCTTGAATGTTGGTGAATATGCAGTAATTGTATAGAAGGTATAGTTTGGTTGCATTTAGGTTAAAAAATTTGAAAAAATCGATAACCAATTTTACAATGCTTAATGGAGCATTTCCGTTGAGAATTTTGGCCGCTGTTGTTTTTAAAATCTTGACCTGTGCCCAAGCAAACTCTGTCAATCCCATTGCACCAGATAGTTTATGTGTGTCTTTATTAAGTCAATATTATTAATTAATTACAATTAAAGTAAAAAATACAACAATGCCAAGGGCAGTTTTGAAGCGAGCGGCCGACGACTACGTCAAAATCTATCAAGGTTTCGAAACGAAACCTTTGGAATGGAATGTTGAGAGTCAAACTTTTATTTATAACCATCCGCGAGTTTTGAGGATTTGGTATTTTAACCTTTTAGTTCTCATTTTCGGTATCGGTTCCTGCATATTTTTAACCGCGAAACAACTATTGACGAAAGAAACGCGGATCCCATTGTGGATACTACTCTGCCAATCCACATTCGCGGTATTTGGACTCCTTGCCGTATCCTTCATCTACTGCCAATTTCGCTTTGGACACAACAAGGTTTTTGGGCTCTGGAATGTTGCAACAATTAGTGGCTGTAAGTTTGTTAGGAAGTAAAATCTCTTACTGGGAAGTCTTTGTCTGTCCGTCTGTATGTGCGTTTATCCTACTGTCTGTCCCTGTAGGTTCCAACTTTTCAATGATTCAATTTTGATGTTGAATTAATTTATTACAACAAGGGTTCGACTTAAAGAGGGGTCAGAACTACAAAACATGACCTTACTTCAAAGGTCACGGTCACATCATCCTAATAGTAAATCCCTGTCACAAAGGGTATCATTTGAAAAATAAAATGAAGGTATATCTCCAATCACTAAAATGAAGTTGTTCTATGGTTGGTGTAACTTGATTTTAATTTATGAGTAAACGTTCTTACACATATAAGCCAGCATAATAATAGCTAATATGAGGTGATTTTAAAACCATTATTAAGGGGGGAAACCCCTTATTGTGTCCATCATGTCCGTCTGTCCGACCGTCCATCCGTCCGTCCGGTTGCACTCTAGCGGTCGAACGGTTAAACTTTTTAAATTTATTCTTTCACATTTCGGATCTAAATTGGCCTGGCCATAAGCCTATTGTTTTCTGAAGCAATCGGTCACACCCATCGTTTACAAAAAATTTGTAGTAGAACTGTGTACATATAATATAATATTATAATGTTGCCTAAATGCATAATACACTATTTAACCGTTCCATTTACCGAATTATTCGTATTCCAGGCGTCTTAAACGTGAAATAAAACGTTGTTCATTGTGAATTATTTACATGGTCTCGCCCCTTTTGTACGTGCGTTTGTAACGGTTTATTAAGTGTTGAAAACACTTTATGCGTACGACCTGTGCGTCTGTCAGTCTGTCGGTGCGCTAACTGACGAACGGCTTGACCTACGGTCACCAAATTTTGTACACTTGTTCCTTGGGTCTTAACACAGACTAAGTTCGAACTTGGGTCAAATCCGTCACACCCCTTGTCCCCCAGAAATTAAACCCCCCAAGAAAACATTAAATCTGTATACAGGTCTTACTCATTTTAAAACTGCCGCTTATGTAGTTCACATTACACATTTTATGTCTATCATCTATACAAGATTTTTTGGGAGAAATTGAGATATGAGTTTTAAACGATTCCCATGAGCAATAGAACATCTTTGACGTATACGGGACCACTCCCACTGACATCAGGGTGCAAAACCTGATGTTTTCAACACTTGGTTACGCCCGTTACATCGGTTTATTTATGGCTTTAAATGCCTGCGGATATTTCATTGGGTCATAGAATTGTTAAAGAATCAATTATTTTTCAAATTCATATTCTTTGAAATAAGAAACAATGTTTTTAAACTACGAACTTTTTATATTGGTTTGAATGAACTATCATTATTTTTTTATTATTATAGACGCACAAGAAGAACGCCGTACGAATCGAATGGATATATTACAGCTGCTAACCTTTGCTTGCATGAACTGTTTCAAATTCGCAGGGATTGGAGTCCCCTTTGTGACTGTATATTTAAGGGTGGATCCCTTTTATTTCATTTTTCAAATATTATTTCAATACTTTGAATTCCAACACGAGCTCAGCTTCGTTAAAATTTGTACAGTCGTGCTAAGATTATATTTTACGTTCACTTGCTGTTTTAAAGCTGCTCAAACCGTGGCATTGCAATTCTTAATATTCTTTGCATTTACTACCGATTTAAACGATATCCTCAAAGGTCTTCCGAATTTAAAAGCGCAAGGTACTCAAAAACCGAGTTCCTACAAAAGTGCTACAGATGTGATTGTTGCGTACAAAACTCTGAGACAATTACAGATCATTATGAACATCTCGAAGCGATTTAATGATGTGGCTGCAACGGTAACACTGGGGTATAGTTGTGCCGCGTCAGTGATGGTTAATTTTTGTTCCATTAAAATGGTGGACAAGTTTCCGTTCATAGTGTATATTGCATTTCCAATCATGGCGGTTATGATGCCGTTGACAATTGTTAATACGGTTGCGTTGTATATATCTACGTATGATTTGTCGAAGGGCGCGATCCGGGATTTTAAAACTGCCATTACTGGGCAACGGGACAGGAGGTTTCACCGATGTAGATTAAAGTCGCTTAAACCCCTGTCTTTTAATGTCGGTGTTTTTGAATTCATATTTTTCGTAATCAAGCAGTCTACGAAGTCAATGTACTACAGCGTCACGGTTAGTTATACTATTACGGCCCTATTGTCTGTTTCTGGAGAATCGTTTGTTTAAACTAATAATTATAGTAAATAAAAGATTGTAGATTGTGAGTTATTGTGTCAAACCATGGTTAAGTGATGAACGGCTGAAGGTCAAAATTTTTTGCAATAGCAACTCCAAATGTATAATACAGTGTTAGAACCTAAGGTACAGTCGAATGATTTAAAAAATATATTATGACCTTACTCTATGGCTGGGGAAATGTGAGATACTTGTATCAAACCACTTGCTTCTGTCCGACTACATAATATGTTGTTTGAAGGTTTCTTTCGTGATGCGAGTGTGCAAAGGTTTTTTTAATTAGGTATAAAGTTAGAGATTATACAAATCCGCGAATTTAAGGGCTTTAGTTTTTAATAGTTTCTTCAAGGTTAATTTTAAAACAAATTTTTTTCAGGGTCTGTTTTGGGTTTTTTTAATTTATTTTCTTCCTGTTATTTCATTATCATGTGCTATAGCACCTAACACTCATAACAATCCGATATAGTTACAAAGAAAGCAGTTATCGAAATCATCTAGTGAACATATCTGGTGGAACAGCAAGCAAAACGGTAGCCGTATAATGAACAATGGTGGCGTAGTAAACGCATTTAGTAATGGTTCTAAGTTCAAAGAACTTATATCCCCCGAACCCAACGAATATATGCAAGGGTTGCATGGACTGTATTTTCTTCTGGTAGTATTTCGGACGCCAATTTTTTCTCCGTTTCCACAAGGTAAGAATTACTTTGGATTTTTCATGAATCCGGATGGCAATTGGTAAAGTGACATGAATGATTATTGGGATTATACAGGCAACTGTCGGAAAGTAAAGGCTGTAGAAAAATGGCAATAAATAGATCAACTTAATCGTGCCAAAGTTGAATGCAACGCATAAAATAAACCCAACAAGCATAAGAGATGCGGTCAGGGACGCTAGAAATGGTGACATTATTTTTACAGTGATATCAATCATCTGGTAGAATTTAAATTCGTAGGACAAGGTCAATTTCGAATAGGGTTTGCCCATTTGATCAGAATTAAGGAATGAATCCAAAATCCGATTTACAATCCGCGCGACAACAGCGGGATATATTATGACGAATGGAAACAATCTGCAAACCTCCCACGCGATGTTCAAGAATAAGATAAACTCAACGGTCTTTAAAATAGTGTAGGGTGCCGTTCGATTGAGAACTTCTTCCAAGAAGAATTCCTTCAGAATCCCATGAAGGGGATGGAACTCATAAAATATCCCAAAAACCAGAATAAATGGATACGTTGCAAATAAGTAGACGAGAGCGATCATGGAAATTCCAACAAGATCCAATTTGTTTGTTTGTTTCTCTGAAATAAATATTATTTAAAATTGTTTTAAATAACAGCGTGATTTAAGAAGTTCTCAATGATAATATCAAAGCATTGCATATAACAATTATCATTCAAAAGCTCGAAGGATTTTGAAAAACAGCCAAATATTTGCTGTTTTATGAGCATTTTAAAAAGTCAATTTTTTGTGCTACGGAATTAAAGTCTAATTGAAGAGCAGGCCTACCAGTTTTTTGTGACAAGTATGATTTTTGTAGCCCAACTAAAATGTTCAACGCTTGAATTGCATCATGTCCATGTAAAATTATGAAGATCGCTGTCGTGATTCCATAACCTGATAGGCAGGTTAAAATGCAGTGAATAAACATTCGCCAAGTTGGGATATTGTTGTGTTTTGAAAAGGTTTCACGGAGTAAAATGAAAACGGTTCCAGCAAATCCTGATCCCACGTTTAAAAACATATTGCAATACCAACTCCTCAGAACCTTTGGACTAGAGATGAATGAAAATGCCTGTTTTTCTTTGTTCCAGAATATCGGCATTTTTTCCACTCGTTGAAAGAGATCGCTGTACTTATCCAGGGATTTCAAAATTAATGGCGTCGTCATTTTAAGTCAATTAATTTTAAATAATTGCTTTTTAGACAAGAGCCATTTTGTATCCACTTGTTTCCACTTTTGAAAGACAATGTTCTTTTAGATTTAATTTAATTAAATGACCCGAAACCTTTTGAAATCCAGGTTTTATTGTCACCATTATTGTCCGCGTATTGTTCTCAAAAATCAAGATAAAACTGCCGTATTCTCCTAATAATATAATGTATATTTTGTTAATTTTGGAATTTTGAGACTACGAGCACTTTAGTCAAAATCGCACTAGACGCATATTAAAGCCTGGTAAAACCATTTATGTTTAAAAAAATAAAATATGAAATACTGAGCACAATTTTTTTGCTATACTGCATTTATTTCTATTCCTTATCCAGCTTATAAGATGATTGTATTAAATTATCATTTTTCTAAAATTTAACATTCAATTAAATTAGTCTATTTATAAGATAAACCTCACAAGGGTAGTTCGAATAATAGTGTATGTATACAGAGACGTATAAAAACAGAAGCCTTGGGACTCAAATTCAAATTACAGGCACTTAAAAATGATAATGTGCATTGTGCATAACCTTCATAAACTTATAATTCACTTTCAATTTTACCCTTGGCATTAAGCGGTTGTCTAACGTTGCAGAAGTGGTAGCGTTTAATATTAATTTAGAATTCTACTACTGCGGTTAAACTTTGCTAGTAAATTCTCCAGAAACAGGTATTTTTGCGGAACTTGTACAGCCAATTAAATTGATTGGTATTTGAAGCTGAACCCCCAATCATAAGTATAAAAGACCAGAGATGTAAATGTGAAGCTGGAAATTCACAAAACCCGCATCCTCCACTCCCACTCACATGTGAAGCAAGATATTCTCAAAACCTGCATCCTCCACTCCACTCTCACTCCAACTCATCCATATTCATAAATTAGGCCATTTGTAGCTGATGTTCCAGCTATACATTTCTTACTGGGTTGGCTTATTCTAAAACTGAGATTGCCAAAAATTCACAAATAATTTTTAGAGGGAGGTGGCCATTTTGAAATTTAAAATTTCTGTGACCTGTGACCTCGGCTAACCTGAACTAATGAATTTTTTTCCGTAGAGCGGTAATGTGAGACATCAATTTACACTGCCGTTCTCCAAAAAAATGTTTTGGCTATGTTGGAATTTTAAAATTTTGACCCCTAGAACTTGAAACGGTCAAAGTCGTCAAAATTTTGAAATAATCATGTGACATATCAATTAACAACTTCTTTCGCCGAAAAATTTCCGGTTGTGTTCGAAATCTTGACCTTAAAACAGTCAAAGTCGTCGAAATTTCTAAATCACATTATTGTGATACATCAATTCACATCTCCTTCCACCGAGAAAACTTTCGAGTTTAAAATTTAGAAACTTTGTTCTCATGATCTTTAAAGCTGTTTAAATTGTCGAAATCTCTTCAGAAATTCATTTTAAAGGTTTTAAAGAAAGTTTGGATATGTACTTTTAAAAACATTGCACCTCCGGTAGCTTGACTCATTCAAAACTGGAATAGTTTAAAACCGAGAGGAAGGGCTTTAAAATCTTAAAAACTGTGTTTTCAACGGCGGTTATGAGGCAATATGGATATTGAAGATTAGTTGATTGATGGACACATTGATGAGAAATATACCCAGCGTTTTGAGAGTATGTGGATGTGGTTTAAACGTTATGTGGTAGCAGGGTGTACCGCCGTAGTGGGGGCTATAAAGTTCCCGATTTATGGGAGCTTACGATTGGATTCATTTTTGTCTTGGGTTTATGTCTCAAGTTAAAAAATAATATCGCTTATCGGCTAAGTTCCCCTATGGCCCGTATACGGGCCTGTGGCTGCCTAGTAGTCTATAATTTTCTTGTCTACCTGTCTGATCGTCTGATTGTATTGCAGTTTCAGAAAACAACGAAATCGATAATACTGAACATCGGCTCGTCTATTTCGATATTTCAAAACCGTTTTCTCAAACTACAAATGTCCGGACAAAGGAGCCAGGAAAAAAGGTGTCGAATTTTCGACCTGAAACGTTTCTCAATTCCATTCGAAATAAATTGTAATGAGGATTTTTCAAGAAAAGGAATTCTGTTAATTACAAGTGCAACTTTATTTCTTATCGACTCGTCCCTATCCCTGGTCTGCAAATTATCCAAATTTTTATCGTAAGCAATTGAGACCGGGCTTCATTATATTGTAAACCAATACATACATGACATGTCATGTCATGACACTTTGTCGATGACACTTTTGACGTTGACACTTTTGTCGCCTAGTTCGCATCTTCCTCATCAACAAAATCAAACCCGTGAACAAGCCCTAATCAAATAACTTTTCTCCGACAGGGGCTAAGGTGCCGCAATCAAAGCAGTTGCCGTATAATACAAGATTGTATTATAGTAAACGCATTTTGTAGATTTTTTTAGCCTAAAAAAATAGTATCCACCTACACCAACATAAACATTTAACGGGTGAAACGACTTAATTTTCTTCTGGTAATATTTACGACGCCAATTCTTTCTAATTTCCCATGCACGAATGATGATTTTGGAACTGTCATGAATTCGGATCCCCGTCGGTAATGTCATCTGAATGAGTATCGGGATAATGAAGGCTACTGTCGGAAAGTAGAGGTTGTATGGAAATGGTAACACGTGGAACATTTTAATCGTACCAAAGTTAAATAAAACGCTTAAAATAATCCCAACCGCCATCAAGAAGGCGGTCACAGATGCTACGTATGGAGTTATAATTTTAATAATAATGGCATTCATTTGATAAAATTTAAATTCATCAGAGAGTTTAAGTCTTCGAACTGATTTTTTCGTTTGAGCAGAAAAAAGCAGCAAATCCAGCATCTGATTGGCTAATCTTGCAGTCACAGTTGCATAAATTATTATAATTGGAAAAAGTCTACATACTTCCCAAACAGCAGTGCCGAATAGGACGAACTCAACAGTTTTTATCACAGCGTAAGTTATGGGTTGGGTCATAATTTCTTCTGAGAGGATTTCCTTTAGAATAGCATGGAGGGGATACAATTCGAAGAACACTCCGAATACGAGGAAACATGGATATGCAGCAAATAAATATACTAAGGCAATCATGCAGGCTCCAATTGTGTCCAATTTGTTGACTTGTTTTTCTGAAATAAATATACCGTTAGTGATAGGCAATTAAACCATTTTACACCGAGCATGAGTAAATATATGGTAGTTAAAGTCCCTATGAAGAACGAAACAGGTTTTACCTGGTGAGTCAAGGTTAATATGGACTATAAAACTTTGAAGACAAAAACCGGAAAAATTTTTTAAGCTTTTTGGTATATTTTTTTTCAGGTCCGATTTTTATTCGATTTTCGGGATTTAGATCAAAACCCTGTCAATATTGTTATTAATAATGTAAATGTATTATTATTACCTAATGTTATTATTACAGGTTCATATTCCACGCAAAATTTCCGATGAAATGGAAACAACTTTATTTATTCGCATGCAGTGGTAGTATACTATACTAACAATTTAGTAAATGCAATAAAAATGGCGATCGTTACCCGAATTCTCTGACCACGTTGATTTTTGTAAAGAAATCCATATATTCCATCCTTGTACGGCCACCTGTCCATGTAAAATTATGGAAATAGACACACTTATTCCGAACGTAGATAAACAAGAAATTACGCAATGAACAAACATTCGCCAAACTGGTATGCTTTTTTCTTTGGAGAAAAGTTCACCGAGCACGATATAAATGGTTGCAAGCAACGTTGATCCCACGTTTATAAAAATGCCAAAATACCAACTCCACAAACGCCTGGAACTTGAAATAAAATAAAATTTCTGCTTCTCTTTATTCCACGAAATTGGCATTTTTTCGACTCGTTGAAAGAAATTTACATATTTTTCTAGAGCTTTCAGAATTAATGGTGTGGCCATTTTCAGTCAATTATTGTGTTTGTGTAGTTTAAAACAAACGGTGTCCACGTCGAAAGCGTGGGATCGCTATTTGTAGAAAAATATTCACTTTAAAAATGGACATTTATTAGGTTTAATCCTGCATTGAAAATTAAAATATTATTAGAACTTAACTTCTAATATTTCTACCTGGTATATAGTTTGAAATTTTAATATTGAGTGCTAAAAGTACATGTAAAACTAACTGGTTTACCATTTTTTAAAACGGTTGGATTCTTAGAACGTTACAATATCGTTTGTGGAAAGAAAATACCCGCTTAAATTTAATATATTGGCATTGATGGCATAATTAACCTAAAGGATACTTTAATAACTTAATTTCTAGTCAAAATTAAACATTTATCAAATCCATAAACCAAATATTTACAGTTTGAAGTTCGGTAGTATCGAAATAATACGCTTTTGTCGAGCAATCTGAATAATACTTAATTTACCTAATTTCGACTTCATATTTAAAATTCTGGCAAATTTAGTAATAATACATTAAAAGGAGTAATTTAGTATACAAATTATCCGGACGATCGCATTAAAATCTGCACTTGCCCTTGTATGATTCCAATATGATTTTAATTTCCTTTTAACCTATTATTAAAAAGCATTCAAAGCCTACAAAATTAAACTAATCACTGCAAAATAATTATAAACAGAGGGTTATTTATTATATTGGTTCCTTGAAATCCAGAAATATAAATGAATGTTGATTTTGTTGGAAAAATATATCGAAAACGTCAACTCGAGCTGACAAAATCATTTTTCGATCAACTGGACCATAGACGGGCATTTGGTAGTGCCCCCAGCCCCCATGCCCCCAGCCCCCAGCTGGGGGCAGAGGTGCCCCCAGCTGGTGGCAAAAAGTGCCCCCAGCTCGACTAGGCTGCCCCCAGCCCCCAGCTGGGCAGAGGTGCCCCCAGCTGGGGGCAAAAAGTGCCCCCAGCTCGACTAGGCTGCCCCCAGCCCCCAGCTGGGCAGAGGTGCCCCCAGCTGGGGGCAAAAAGTGCCCCCAGCTCGACTATGCTGCCCCCAGCCTCCAAGCCCCCAGCCCCCAGCTGGGAGCTGGGGGCAGAAAAAGCACCCAGCTGCCCCCAGGGGGCAAAACAAACTTAAGAAAAAACATTTTAAAATGTGATACGAGTTTATCTGGCCTGGTTTTATCTGACCTAAAGGGGTTTAAATCAGTGGTACAAATTAATTTGAGTCAATGCAGCTTGATGGAAAATGGTTTTAAACACCCTATTGGATTTTTTTTGCCTCAGGGCGTCATAATTTTAACGAAAGTTTCGATAATGTTCGACAATGTTCAAAAGTTGTTAAACTGTTCAAAACGGGTTTGAATTGCCAGAAAGCGGTTTCTAACACAATACATTGTCTCATTGTCTAACTATTATATGTCTAGCAAGGGCATGGTTTAAGAGTGAACTCCGGAATTTGCTTTAAACTTTTTTGTTACAAATAACACTATAAAGCATACAAACTATAAAACTCGAAAATTTTTCGGCCCTAATGTTAAAAAATGATAAAAAATTACATATTCAAATGCTCATAAAACAACTTTACAACTATGTCCGATTTTCAAAATTTTTCGACTTTTTTTATATAAAAGATATTTTTCAATAAATTGTAAAGATTCGAATTTTCAAACAAATCTGATTCTTTTGGAGATACAAAATTTTATGAGCCCTCAGATTTGCTTTAAAATATTGATTTTCTTTGATTGTTTGGAAATATTAAATCTGTACAATTTCTTGAAAAGCAACACTTTGACATAAAAAACAACTAGAACATTTTTGGAGAGTCGGACATCATTCTTTGTTTTATGAGCACTTGAAAAAGTCAGTATTCATAACTTTTTATCATAGCAAACATCAAGTAGGGCTATCAATTTTTCGACTTTTATAGTTAACATGACTCACAGTTTCATAAAATTACTTTGGTCAACTTATTATATTTTTTCTCAATTTACATCACTTTGGTCTATTTTGTTTCGAGTGAATTAAGTTGACTACATTTGACCACCTTGGGTCAATTTTAATTATTCATTTCAATTAATACCACTTTCGATCTATTTTATTTCTACTGGGTCAATTTGAGTAATTTATGTAACTTTTGACCATAGATGTATATAAAAGTAGTAGATGTCAATCGTTGCATACTGCTCGGTTATTTTACCCGCACGGATATGTAGCTTCAAAGTGGCCTGAGCCAGGCCACCTCCAGCCCTCAAGAGAACCAAAAAGCTGCCCTTAGCTAAAAATTAAACCAGGAGATACGAAATCTTCATCAGGCAATCAGGCTCAAACCTCAAATGCATTGTAATGGACAGATGGCGCAGCAAAAAATTAATCCGGACGTTGCTTGGCCCTGCACGCACTTCTACTCTTCTATATACTTCTATGCTTTTGACTCAATTTGACCACCTTGAGTCAATTTTAATAATTCATTTCAATTATAACCATTTTCGATCTATTTTATTTCTACTGGGTCAATTTGACTAATTTTTGTAACTTTTGACACAATTTGACCACCCTGAGTCAATTTTAATTATTCATTTCAATTAAGACCAATTTCGATCTATTTTATTTCTACTGGGTCAATTTGACTAATTTTTGTAACTTTTGACTCAATTTGACCACCCTGAGTCAATTTTAATTATTCATTTCAATTAAGACCACTTTCGATCTATTTTATTTCTACTGGGTCAATTTGAGTTATTTATGTTACTTTTGACTCAATTTGACCACCTTCGGTAAGTTTAAATATTCTTATTCAATTGCTACCACTTTCGACCTATTTTATTTTTAGTAGGTCAATTTGAACAATTGATGTCGCTTTTTGGATTCATTCAAATCACATTTGGCAAATTGGATATTCTTTTTCAATTAAATACCCACTCCTGATAATTTTATTTTAATCCACGAACTTATGTTGACTCTTTTTAACATTCTCAAATCAATTTTAATATTTATAAGGAAAATTTGGATCAAGACTCGGTAATTTTAATTTTTTAAGCTTTAGTGGTACTAATATTAACCATTTAAATTTGAAAAAATCACTTGCAATAAATTTTTTATATTTTGCTGGGGGCAGTAGGTGCCCCCAGCTGGGGGCAAAAAGTGCCCCCAGCTCGACTAAGCTGCCCTCAGCCCCCATGCCCCCAGCCCTCAGCTGGGGGCAAAAAGTGCCCCCAGCTCGACTATGCTGCCCCCAGCCCCCAGCTGTCCCCTGAGGGCTGGGGGCATTTTGCCCGTCTATGAACTGGACTAAGGTGCCGTAATCAAAGCAGTTGCCGTATAATATAAAATCGTATTGTAATAAACGGATTTCGTAGATTCCTTCAGTTTAAAAAATTGATATCCACCGACTCCTACAGTAATGTATAGCGGCTGAAAAGACTTCAGTTTTTTCTGGTAATATTTCCGACGCCAATTCTGTCGTATTTCCCAAGCATTGATGATCATTTTCGAACTCTCGTGAATCCGGATTCCCGTCGGCAAAGTCACCTGAATAATTATAGGAATGATGAAGGCCGCTGTCGGAAAGAAAAGGTTGTATGGAAATGGCAACACGTGGTACATTTTAATCGTACCGTAGTTAAACAAAACACTTAAAATAATCCCTATCGCCATCAAGAAGGCAGCCACAGGAGCTATGAATGGGCTGATTATCTTGATAATTATGGCATTCATTTGGTAAAATTTAAATTCGTTTGAGAGTCGGGTAAATTGTGGAATCGGTTTGTTCTTCTCGTCAGGACAAAGTAGGGAATCCAGCATCCAATTGGCCAATCTTACGATACCTGTAGCATAAATAATTATGAACGGAAAAAGTCGGCTAACTTCCCAAGCTGCATTACCAAATAAAACGAACTCAACGGTTTTTATCACAGCGTAAGTTATGGGTTGCGTCATAAATTCTTCAGAGATTATTTCCTTGAGGATAGCATGTAGAGGATACAATTCGAAGAACACTCCGAATACAAGGAAACATGGATATGCAGCAAATAAATGTACTAAGGCAATCATGCAGATTCCAATTGTGTCCAATTTTGTTACCTGTTTTTCTGCAATAAATTATTCGTTTTTATAGGGATGATCTTGTACAGTAATGTTATGTCTAGTTAAAAAATAGTTGGTGCTAAAAGTTGGGAACGTTAATTGTTACCCGAATTTTTTGACCACGATGATTTTTGCAACGAGATCCATATATTCCACCCTTGTGCAGCGACATGTCCATGTAAAATTATGGAGATTGAGAGACTTATTGCAAAGGTAGATGCACAGGAAATGATACAATGAATAAACATTCGCCAGATTGGTATGGTTCTTTCTTTGGAAAACATTTCACCGAGTAGGATATAAATTGTTCCAAGCAAAGTTGATCCCAGGTTTATAAAAATGCCAAAATACCAATTCCACAAAAGCTTGGAACTTGTAATAAAATAAAATTCCTGCTTGTCTTTATCCCACAAAATTGGCATTTTTTCGACCCGTTGAAAGAAATTGACATATTTTTCCAGAGCTTTCAAAATCAATGGAGTTGCCATTTTAAAAAACACAAGGGTTCTGGGAGAGCTAGAAAGCAATTTGTCCAACAAATGAGTTACTTTAAGGGCTTCAATTTATTGTGATCTGACGTTTATTAAACTTAAAGGGGTACTTAATATTACTTAATATATACACTTTAAAGTTCGAGTACTAAATTCTTACACAACTAAATGCACAGCTTGCCGTAGTATCCAAATAACATATACTTTTCGAGCAATCAGGATAACAATGAACCGTTGAAAACGCAGATACGGAATGGGTGAAATCACGTGACCAATTTTCAATTAATAACGCTGAACTTTTCCGGCAAAATTGCACATGCATAGGCATATTCCCCCGTGTTAGGGTTGCCTGGAAGTAGGGACTCATTGATTGTCAGTGGGTGTGGTTATCTGTGTATATAAGACTGGGATTAGAAGTAGATGTATGTCCTATATAGGTGAAATATACACGTGGTTTGAGTTTCGAATTTTTTGCAGCTAGTGGGTGAGCCGATTTGTTCCAAATAAAAACTGAAGGTGCATCAGGACACATTGAAAAAGCAGTCGAGAAAGAATTTTAAAATCCTTAGCCGTTCTCAAGTTAAAACACGGACGGACAGACGGATAGATCGAGTCTTCGCATATGGGGTTTCACCCTTTCATAAATTCGTACAGTATCGACATAATACATCTCCAATTACGAGAAATTAGATAAAAACATGTTGAACTGGGTCATTACTGTTAGACGAGAAGATTTTCTAAAAGAACCCATTCAAAATCGATTTGTTCAAATGAATAATTCAAACAAACACTTAATCTTGATAAAAATACTTCGATTTTTTTCCAGTCCCCAATGCCACATGTCGTTTATTACCTATTATTTCATGAGTTTACATGGATGCTATTAACTCCGTAGTTCACATATATGGTTAAAACTAACGACTGCAAAATAATTTAGAAAGAGGCTCAAATATATGTTTTATTGATCCTTTTTAAATTCGGAAATAAAAATGTCGAATTTGTTCGGAAATTACATCAAAAGTCAAATTCAGACATAGGACTGATGAAATCTGTTAAATTAAAAAATCCGCTAAGGTGCCGTAATCAAAGCAGTTGCCGTATAATACACTATGGCATTATAGTAAACGGATTTTGTCGATTTATTTAGTTTGAAAAAATTAAATCCACCCAATCCAGCAAAAAAGTATAGAGGTAGAAAAGACTTAATTTTCTTCCTGTAATACTTGCGACGCCAATTCTTTCTAATTTCCCATGCACGGACGATCAATTTCGAACTGTCATGAACCCGTATTCCCGTTGGCAAAGTCAACTGAGTAGTTATAGGGATGATGAAGGCTGCTGTAGAAAAGTAAAGGTTGTATGGAAATGGCAACACGTGGTACATTTTAATTGTACCGTAGTTAAACAAAACACTTAAAATAATCCCAACCGCCATTAAGAAAGCAGTCAAAGAAGCTGTGAATGGGGTGATTATTTTTATAATTATGGCGTTCATCTGGTAAAATTTAAATTCGTTCGAGAGAGTAGAGTGCTGAATCGGTTTGATCTTCCGGTCTAAAGATAGTAGCACATCCAACATCCGATTGGCTAATCTTACGGTAACAGTCATATAAATGAATACGAATGGAAAAATTCTTGCAAGTTCCCAGGTAGCATTGCCGAATAGCACAAACTCGACGGCTTTTATAAGAGCGTAAGTTATCGTTCTTGTCATAATTTCTTCAGAGATGATCTGCTTTAGAATGGCATGGAGAGGATACAATTCGAAGAACACGCCGAATACGAGGAAAAATGGATATGCAGCAAATAAATAGACCAAAGCAATCATGCATATTCCGACCGCATCCAATTTGCTGACTCGGTTTTCTGAAATAAATGTCGTTAAGGATAAACCATAGATTTGCAGCATTTCCGACATACTGGTAATAGATAGTGGTTAAAACTCGAAATTTAGAATAATTTATAACGGAAGATATTCGATTTTGAAACGTAAATTCACGTTACCCCGACCATTGAGCAAAACCACACATATTATTGAATAGCCATTGAGTATACATATATTTGGAATGACCTTGACCATTGACATAACTCCCCTGACCTATGATCGAGTTGTCTTAAAACGAATTGCCAAACGAAGTTTTTTTTAAAGTTCTACACATTTGCGATCGTAATAGTCGGGACAGACAGACATCAAGTACATTGCATAATATAATAGGTGTCTACGATAGATATTAAATTTAATATTTTTGAGATAATTATTTTAAATGATTGTAAAGAAGTTTGAATATAATGTGTGTTTGATTTCAAACGATGTTAAACATCGAAACTAATAATTTTAAAAATTCCTAAAGGTCCAATTACATTTTCTAACAGTGAGACAGTATTGACAAGCAAAATAGTTCATGCTAAAAGTGGTGATCGTTACCCAAATTTTTTGTCCAAGTTGATTTTTCTAAAGAAATCCATATATTCCAGCCTTGTGCAGCAACACGTCCATGTAAAATTATGGAGATCGACACACTTATTGCAAACGTAGATATGCAGGAACTGACACCATAAACAAACATTCGCCAAATTGGTATTTGTTTTTGTTTGGAAAAAATGTCACCTAGTAGTAAATAAAGTGTTGCAAGCAACATTGAACCTACGTTTACAAAAATGCCAAAATACCAATTCCATAAAACCCTTGTACTGGAAATAAAAGAAAACTCTTGCTTTTTTATATTCCACACAATTGGCATTTTTTCGACCCTTTGAAAGAAATTTACATATTTTTCCAGAGCTTTCAAAATTAATGGAGTTGCCATTTTAGAAAACCTAGAGGTTCTGAGGCAGTTGTGATAAGAATTGTCCAAAAAATTTATAACTTTAAGGATTTAAACCGTTTGTGAATAATTCTGTATTGAACTTAAAAGGGTACTTAATATTACTTAATATATGCACTTTAAATTTGCAATAATCAGTTCTTACAAAAGTAAATGCACAGCTTGTGTAGACTCGAAATAACATGCACTTTCCGAGCAATCAGAATAATGCGACATTTGTATAATATCGACTTTATTCATCTTAAATTAGATGAAATTTGACAAGTAATAACATATTAAACTGGGTCATTTCTATTAAACGAGAACATTTTCCTAAAGAACCCATTCAAAATCTGCCTTTTCTAGTGTATTATTTGAACAAATTTATAATCATTATAAAAATCCTTGAATTTTTCTTCAATCCCCAATGGCACAGGATTTTTATAAACTTTTATTTCATGATAAAATAACCTTTAAAAAGTTTAAATTAGTTTGGACTTGGTCTGCTATTAACCCCAAGTCTTTAACATTTTGTTAATGCCAACGACTGCAAAAATTACAGAGTACAATTTTTTGCGGGTAGAATAGGAATTATATAAAAAAGGTCGATTAGCTTCGATCCAATCGCTTTTAGTCGAAATCCGCTAAGTGGCCTCAATCAAAGCCGTTGTCGTATAATACACGATTGTAAACACGTGGAACAGTTTAATCGTACCGAAGTTAAATAAAACGCTTAGGATAATCACAATCGCCATTAAGAATGCGATCAGAGATGCTATAAATGGTGTCAATAACTGTATAATTATAGCATACAGCTGGTTAAATTTTAATTCATCAGAGAGAAAATTCAGAATCAGTTAAGATATAAAGTTCAACACAACGACTGAAGCAATGAGAGAAAATTTTTAAGAGTTAAATTATTTAGTTAGTTATTCCTTTTGTAAATTACGAACTAAATAAATGTTGCGGTCCGTTCTATAGGCTTCTAGTTTATGCCCTAGTCCTCGACAGGTTGTTATACTATTCCTGAGAAAACCAGCGTTTGATGGAATCGACAACGAAACCTAATAAAAAGTCAAAATAATTATTATGGTCCTCTTGATAGCTGCTTTTATCGAATATCAGGTTTGTTTGTATAAATTTAAGTTAAAAAAACTATGAGCTATGAAAATAAACCGATGTAACGGGTGTAACCAAGTGTTGAAAATATAACGATAAACAAACTAAATCTCAATTTTCCCCAAAAGCCCGGGTACTGCACCCTGGTGTCAGTGGGAGTGGTCCCGTATGCGGAAAAGATGTTCTATTACTCATGGGATCCGTTTAAACCCCGAATCTCAATTTCCCCAAAAAGCCCGGGTACTGCACCTTGATGTCAGTAGGAGTGGTCCCGTATCCGTCAAAGATGTTCTATTACTCATGGGAATCGTTTAAACCCCAAATCTCAATTTCCCTAAAAAGCCCGGGTACTGTACCCTGGTGTCAGTAGGAGTGGTCCCGTATCCGTCAAAGATGTTCTATTACTCATGGGATCCGTTTAAACTCCAAATCTAAATTTCCCCAAAAAGCCCGGGTTTGGCTCCCTGGTGTCAGTAGGAGTGGTCCCGTATGCGGAAAAGATATTCTATTACTCATGGGATCCGTTTAAACCCCAAATCTCAATTTCCCCAAAAAGCCCGGGTACTGCACCCTGATGTCAGTAGGAGTGGTCCCGTATCCGTCAAAGATGTTCTATTACTCATGGGAATCGTTTAAACCCCAAATCTCAATTTCCCCAAAAAGCCCGGGTTTTGCACCCTGCCCTGGTGCCAGTGGGAGTGGTCCCGTATGCGGAAAAGATGTTCTATTACTAATGGGAATCGTTTAAATCCCAAATCTCAATTTCCCCAAAAAGCGGGGTTCGCACTCTGAAATGTAGTTTCAGGTTATTATCATGTATAGATGATAGACATAGAGTGTAATGTAAACTCCATAAGCGGCAGTTTTAAAATGAGTAAGAGCTTTGATCTGATTTAATGATTTTTTTGGGGGGGTTAATTTATGGGGGACAGGGGGTGTGACCGATGTGACCCAAGTTCGAACTTAGCCTGTGTTAGGTCCCAAGGAACAAGTGTACAAAATTTGGTGACCGTAGGTCAAGCCGTTCGTCAGTTATCGCACCGACAGACGGACGGACGGACGGACGGACGGACAGCCTAGTCATTCGCATAAAGTGTTTTCAACACTTAATAAAGAATACAAACTGTTCTGCATTTTAATTTTATTGAATTACGAGCGTTTGAAGTTTTAAATATCGGTCTTATATTTTACAAACACAATATTAAGCTTTTAATCCCCTCTTTGTTGATGCTAGCCTGTCGATTTAAAATCATGGTATGAATCTCAAAATTACAGTTTTTGAATCAGAAACATGAAAAATGAGTTTATAAGTAACTAAATTTTCAGAAGTCCACTAAATGTCTGACAATAATCTGTCTAAACGTCAACCAATATCTTATCGACTGATTACGTAGCCTTATTGACACGAAATATGACAATGATTAATGAATACCGGTTTACGATCCACATATTTGATATTGCAAATTCCAACCAACCTCACCATGGGACAGACATATTATTTTGACTGTACACACGACGACAAGGGGATTCCATTTCGAAATATTTAAATATTCCCATTCTATTTTCAAGTCTGACAATTTCGTCTAAAAAGGAGTTACCAATAATTGAGAACATAAAATGTGACAAGTCCAACGCCTCAGTAGACTCAACACACGATGGGACACCTTCAACTTCAACGAAACGAGATCAACATTCTAATTATAACATCCCTTATTCGGTACACGATATAACACTATTAATTCCTTATGATCTACTACATTTCCCATTCATTCCTAGACCCGTTCCGCTACTAATTTATTCAGTAGTAAAAGTAAAAAAAACTGTAACAGTTGTAGGTTAATGTTATTATATATCAGATATGTTATTATTATACTAAAGAGGGGAAACACCTTTGTTGATAAATACATGAGCAGTCAACGATTTTGATCCAAATCACATTATTTCGTCATCTTCTAAACAAATGCAGTTTCAGTTCTGAAGACCAAACCCTTCGAGTTGGTTATGTTATTATTGCCAATTCCCAATGCAATGCCAAATAAATCTAATATAACTGCATTAAATATATTTTGATGGATCTCTATTCTATGCTAATGATATTAATATACCAAGTCAAATATTTTTACAAGCGTAAGGAATGAGCTAATTGTGAGTTTAACTTGTTTAAAAATTTGTAAAACTGTATCAATATCAATGACTCGCCTTTATCTTGCTTATTTTAGGCACTGAACAAGTTGTAATAATAAATAATTTTATTTTCGTAGTCCCCTTCTATCTACAGATGTATGTAGTCAAACTGTCTAGCTTTGAAATATTCAGTATGGATTTTTGGCACTGAATCTGAGCCCTTAGACTTGGGTCAACCCTTTTGACAAACTATGAGAGTTGAAGTTGGAACGTTAGAACTTTACTATAAAATGGGGATGGAGGTTTCAGTAATTTATCATTCAGCCACCTCAGCTCCCAACAACAACAACTACTAGAACAATTATTTATTTCGGATCAATTTGCTGAGCAATTAAAAGCCCTACAAAAATGTTCAAGTTTGTGTCTTTCGCCGCTTTGGTGGCCGTCGCCCAGGCCGGAGCTCCAATCGGATACGCTGCGGGACCAGCCTACGCTGCTGCCCCAGCTTATGCCTCATACGCTGCTCCAGCGTACGCCCATGCCGCTTATGCCGCACCCGCTCTTGCCGTCCGAGCTGTAAGAACTTGTTCGAATTATTACTCTTTAAGTGACTTAATTAACGAATTTTAATTATGACGGATTAATTAATTTAATCATTATATTTATTTTGCAGGCCCCAGCCGTCTATGCTCAACGAGCTTACGCTCCAGCCGTCCACGCCATCCCAGCTATTGCCAAGAGTAAGTAATTTATACGAGCATTTTGGTTCGTGTTTGACCCTTAAATATTGTTCTTAAACGGTTTTTGAGCCAAAAACACTTAAAAATACTGGATTTTTTCTAACAATCTCTGATTTTTAAACAGCCGTCGTTCCAGAGCCATACGACCCTCACCCGCAATACAACTTCGGATACTCCGTTTCCGACGGTTTGACCGGTGACCAACACTCCCACACCGAATCTCGAGATGGAGACCTCGTCAAGGGACAATACTCCCTCGTCGAATCTGACGGAACCATCCGAGTCGTTACCTACACCGCCGATGCCATCAACGGATTCAACGCCGTCGTCGAGAAACAAGGACAAGCCGTCGTCCAGAAGGCCGTTGTTGCCGCTCCAGTCCGAGTTGCCCACGCCGCTTATGCCGCCCCCGCCTACGCCCACGCTGCCCCAGCTTACGCCCACGCCGCTTATGCCGCTCCAGCTTACGCCCACGCCGGATATGCCCGTGCCGCCTATGCCCCAGCCGTCCATGCCCATGGAGCCCCATCCGTTTACGGAGTTGCCCAAGGGTACGGATCCAGCCATGGAACTTACCATCATTAAGACTGATGTTTGAAAATTTAGGCTTTTCAAATTTACAAATTTCTTCTTCTACCGAGAAATTGCCGGTAATTATTGGAGCAATGTTTATTTATTATTTGGGCGTCTTTAAGCAAAATCTGTACCTGTTCTCTTTACTTGAAAACTTTGCTTTTGGCTGTTGGAATATCTTCAGTCTGCAAACTATAAATTGTCACGCTTATGATCTGTTCACAAATCTTGTGCTTTTGAGACTTTGAATAATAAAACGATATCTCTGATATTATTTCCAAGATACATCTCCGTTTGTTTCGTCTTGATTTAATCGGGTTGTTTTACAAGCATCATCATATTATTTACTTTCAGTAGGATTCTAAATTTCAGTTGGATTTATGAGGACACAGAGAGGATTGTATAAAAATTGGAGGATTAACCTCCGATAATTTAAAAAGTCAGCTACCAATCGATAGCAATCATAAAGTTTTACTCAGAACCAAATGCACTTTAAATATTAAAACTCCTCTATGTAAATTACAAATTAATCAAATTATAAGTAATCCCAACCGATGCGAATTAGTTGTGTTTGGCATTTAATGAGTATGGTGGTTGGATTTTTTCCCATTGTGACTGTGAAGTGCAATGGTTGTAGAATCTTGACATTTCTTTAGCTCCTTTTTCATATAATTATCAAAAAACATGTAATCCATAAGGATTTCTTGAACCATGTCTGTCATAAGGGAAGGCCATGATTTCTCCAGCATGTCCAACTTCTCCAGTATTTCAATTCCGGAATTGGCAATCTCAGTGAGTGTGTCCTTTCGTTTTCCATCCGAGAAGTCCAGGTTTTTATTTAAACTGTTTGAAGAACATCCCTGGTTTTGTGATTCCGCTGCTTCAGATATCTGTCAAAAAATTGTTTAGTCCAAATATAAAACTAATTTTAAAATTTCCAAAAGAATTGTCGTTTTTCAAATGGTGAGTTAGGGATTGTTTGAATGAAATCAGCTTTCGAGATCTGAGATTTTTTAAAATATCTTCAAAGTAGCTCATTGCATTGCGAAATCATCTATTTGCAGATTTGCGGTAAATGAAGCCTATTATGATAAACCATATTATTAAATGTAGAATCTGGAGCGACTACATAACAAAATATCCCGTTGGAACTGCAGTTAATTAACCGGAAGAATGGATTCGGGGATTTTGCGGTTTGGAAACCCGACTGGGGAATGTGGAAACGGGAATTTATTACTTGGTATTTGAAATTATGAGTTTAGAGATGATCTCTGTAACATACTTTCGTATGATTTACGGAGTAATTCTGCTAACCTATTTAAAATAGCTGTCAAACCTATTATATTTTAACGATTTATATATCCAGAAACACACTTTAAGACACTAAAAAGCATAAAAAATCAGCTTTTCAACTTGTTTCTGAACTTAAATTAAAGCGATGCAAAAAAAAAAAAAAAAAAAAACGCAAGACATTTCAAAAGCGACTGCTCAAAATTGAATTACAAAAATGAATATTTGATATTTGTCAAATTAAAAATTTCTTACAACGACAAATAAATGTCAGAACAAGTAAATACAGAGTCACATTTCTCGCAATAAATCTCCATCATCATATACCTCATTTTTTCACGTACTTCTCCTATAATTCTTGCCCAACTATTATACACTCTGCCCTACTTATCTCATCTGGAGTTAGCTCCGTGTCTATTACATTGTAATCGGTGGGACACATGATGCCATCTTATCCTGTCTCTTTCCCAAGACCCTCGTCTAAGTTTACAAGATTGTTGTCCCTTGTTAGGGCCGTTATTTATTTCCCTTGTCTCGGGGGTGAAAGTGCTGGAGAGGTGACATGTTTTTAAAGGGAGATAAATACGGGAGCAGAGCCTTTCACCTAAATACGAACTCATTGCCAGTTTTTTATTCAAACCTGATGATATGTCACTGTCACCTATTACTTACTACAAGTCCTTGTACTGATACCTAGCACCCTGACAGGTAAGATATGTTCCTGAGACCGTGTGGGTGAAGTACGTACAGGGGAATCTTTTCAGGTCATCGGGTGCAGCATTAACTTGGAGGTGTAATTCATTACTTGGAGAGATAATTCGGGTGAAAAATGCTCGGGTTTTGAGCTATTTGGCTTGAAAAGTTGCAATTCTGTTCTAATGAAATCTTTTGAGATTTAAAATCTACTCTGTATATGGGTAAAGGGGGTTAAACGATGCTTTAATTACAATGGACATGGTTCTTTAAAGCGGTAGTTCAATTCAGCGTCGTAAGAACTAGATACAAGCCAAGGACTAGAAGTAAGTGTGGTTGTATCAATTTGCCCCAGGATTAAATTCCTAGACTGACGCTACCAAATAATCAAGTCAAAGTATAAATCTCTAATAAATACAGTAAATGCCTTGGAATAAGCTCCTCGAATTAAATCCCCAGGATCCACATATCTCAGTAATCTCTAAAACTGTTTGCGAGCAGAGAAACAATCGGCTTTACCGGAGTCGGTGACAACAACCGTGGTCGACTAGGATTGTGGCAGTACACAAGAGCTTCTTTGCCAATGACGTCAAGCAGGACAGGATCATCATCCCAGGAAGTGCATATATTTCCGGAAGAAGATCCAGGTTGGTCAGTAGGAGATCCAGGTCTTCCATTAATCGCAGAATTTAGGCCCTTGTTGTTCGGCCGACCTTTAACTAACCGGATATCCGTTTAAATTCCCCATAAAAACGAGACAGTACTGAAATGCTTTTGGATTTAAAAAAATCGTAAAAAATCCTACCCGACTCTTCGGAAGAACTAGAGGGTGAACAGCAGCAGAAGCAATGTAGCATATGGAGTCGTTTGGCCAGAGGCGTCAATGCCGTTTGCGGGAGACAAGACAAGGCCAGGAATCCAAGGGACTCGAAGCACTTGGAAGATGCTACTTGTCCCCCTCTATATTCCGATCCAACCTGAGGAGACATTAAAACTTTTTTTTAACTTTCTAACTTTCCCCCACGTATATTTTAAAACAAGGTTCCTCCGATTTCGGGAAAAAAGCTCAAGAAATAGGCCATAAGACATAAGGGGGATAGGACAAGGACATTCAACGGTTCCAGATTCCCAAATGAGACTCCTTCACAGCCTCTTGAATGTCTTTTATTATTTTTTTTCTTTAGAGAACTTTTTTTATACTTTTTCTGTGCATAAGTAAGTCGTCTGAGGGAGTTGAAGAAGTTGGGTTTTGAAGTAGGACATTAGAGGAAGAGGGATAATGAATAGGAGAATTTATGTGGCTTCTTAGACATTAGAGGTGAAAGGGATTACAAGTACACAAAAGACACCTCTTTGCCGTTGACATTTTGAAGACCCCAATGGGACAGTCTGTAGCTGGCGTAATGAACCCAGCAGTCCTGAGATACGAGCGGATTCCCTTCCTTTGAAATGTGGAGGGATGATAGGCCTTGCAGATCCGAGAGCGCATTTAGTTGACTCACAATGCTTATATTATTAGCTCTAAAATATAAGGAGCAAAAAAATATATGGATATTTTTTGGCTTTGATTAGTGTTGTCGGGCCGTAATCAGGTTTTATTATTGGATTCTGAGGGTTTGTGGGGGGATATTTTGAGATGTTTTAGAGAATTCAGGTGAAAGCGATATTTTTCCTAATTTTTGTCTAGTTCTTATTTTTAGTGGCTTTGAAACGGACTCAAAAGTTGGGGTTCAAGGCTATAGCGGCGACGTTTTAAAAAATAAGTTAAATTTTCGAAATATTCACTAAATGAAAGTTAGTTTATATATTAAAGTGTGTCAAGGGGTCACCAAAAAATGCCAAGACAAAGCATTTTTTCCAGGAAATCATAAAAATTTGGGCCGCCTATAGAAAAATCTCACGTTTTTATCCCCAAATTACCTAATTTTTCGATTTTTACCGTTTGTTTCAAAACAAAACAAAATCGGTGTTTTCGCATAGTTTGGTTTCTCAAGTCGCCAGGTGAGAAAACCTCTCTTAGAATAAAATAAATTGCACATTTGTTCCTCTCCAATCGTGGATAACTCTTGATCACTTCAACCAAAACTTCCCAATTTGTTCCCCCTTAAACTCAACTTTCAGAGTCGAAACACTATATATTTGCATGAGTAACCCTTTGTTTCTAAACTTTTTCCAGCCTCTCCTCCCAGCATAATAGGAGAATAAAGAATATTACTGAACATTTCAGGAAGGATTTTTTAGGATCTTAGCCCAGTTGTTTCCTCCTTCCACTCTGCAAAGTTGTCATTTTGTTTGTGATAATAAAATGTGCATATGTAAAGGGAAGATGTCATTAAATTGAGCATGAATGTTATGTGCTTTCTCCCATTTCTCCAGCAAAATTGGAATGAATGGACGGAAAGAATTGGCTCTCAGTCCTCCCATTTTTCTCCACCCAAAAGCCATTTCAAGGGCTACTTTATTTCATTCATTTCTCCATATATATCTCCACTATTTTAATAGCTTTAAATGAATCCATTTATTTCCCAGCCTATCCGATTTGCGGAATAGAATCCTGCCCCAAATCGAAATCATTGAAGGGGATAGGGATATTATTTCTATAAGAATAAGAACAATAATACTCACCGAAACTGGAAGTGCTCCAGGGATGGATAAATCTGTCTCAACTTGCCAAAGTACGGGATGATACTGTCGTATGAAATATAGTGAAATTTGGCTGTGGTAACGCTGCAAGTCCCAGTCCCTCCGAAACCCTATGAATCAAATCCAAGTCCCTATATCTCTGCTGAAATGTATTTTCCGAGATGGAAATAATAATAAATCTCATATTTCATATCAAACCCTTCAAACACCTCAACGACCAGTCTACAATCTACGGAGGAATCCACAAAGGGATCCCTTAGCGTTTAGGCAACTCTACCGGCCTTATTTAGCAAATTTGATTCATTTTAGCACTCGATCTACATTCCATACATGCCAGATTTCGGGCCCAAAAGGAACCACGAACCGAAATACAAAATACAACTCTATTTAAGGGCCTGGAGCCATGGTTGTTTTGCGAAATCGGAATAGAATCCCGAAAATAGATCTGGAAAAGCTGATGCGGCCACTTTGTTGCAAAAATTGTTCTGACTATTTTTGGCTGTTGAAAAATGAAGCGGATGAGAAATGGAGTTCACACTTCCCTTGAGGTAAATTGGAAATCGGCAGTTTGGACTTGGACCATGAATCGTGACGAGTTGGGAGATGAATCCCGTTTGTAATTCGGCGGATAAAAAGGGTTAAGAGGGGATTTTTTGCTTGTTATTTTATAAAGAAAAGCCCGATAGCCGAGGTGGAAAAAAGGAACTGTTTTCAGGATTTGAAAAGGAAGCTGTCAGTTTGGCAGACCGTAAATGATGGGCTAGTCTTGTCAAAATTCATACAAATAGGATTCCGTTGGGAATCATGCAACTTTCTACTTTCTACGATTCCAAACATTTCTTCTCAAATTCCTCATCCAGTTTCGTCGGATAGTTTTTTTTTGAAGAATGGCTTTTGCTCATACCGTGAGGGTGTGTTTTAGAGCTCCCTGGCCATAAATACTGAGAACTTTCCCATCAATCTCCACCAAGTAGTCCGTCCCCTGCTTCTTGAAGGGGCTTGATGAATTATGAGGCCCGGAGTTGTCCAAAGGGCCGGCTGACTGTCCAACGATTGCGGAGTCACATCGCCGAAACTGTCGGTTGCTTCGGGTGTCGGGACCGAGACGGCCTGGTCCCCCAGAGGTGGAAGCCAATGGCCCAGTTTTCCGGGATGACGTGACGGTGGAGGACTGGATCCGTGGAATTCGATCACGGAACTGTAATGAAGTAGTAGTGGAAATAATACAGTTATGTTTGGTATAAAGTTTGTGTCTGCAATCAGTGGGGATTTCGTTGATGGATGGATAGAACTGGAGAGTCGTTTTTTGGAGTTTATTTAGACGAATGGCACAGTTTGTATGTGAGGGGGTTTGGGTCAGTTTTTAATAGAGTTTTTTCTAACTAAAATGGGTTACGACTGTTACGAGGGGATGAGACACAGTGCTCAAAGTTTGGCAAGAATTGTCTTGGAACATTTTTATTGGTTTCTTAAAATCGAATCGAGAATTAAACACGAAAATGTACGATGAGATTAAAAAGGGCTGTTCAAGCTATTGAACCAGGTTTTGTTTTTAAAAAACCTTAAAAACCATGCGTTTTTTGGCAATTTCTAACTTGATGATTTATGTGTTTCAACGGAAAAGCTTCGAAGCTAACCATACATGTATTCAAACTCCAAAGCTAATATTTCCTGCCCATTTACAGGATTTCCAACATTTACAACCACCACAGTCAAAGAATTCAGACTAGTCCCAACCCCAAGGGAAAACTACACTCCAGAGAACATGTCATAATACCTAATGATTAAGATAAGGAACACTACGATCAAATCTACTTTTCAAAAGTAAGAAAGTAAGGGTACTTTGAGACGTTGGGATCTAGTCCTTGGAAAAAGCTGCCTCCTCAAGAACCCCGGCTTCCCCCCTGTACGTGGACTCATATCCGAAACAGTCCCCGTTGTATTATTCGAGGAAGTGGCAATACTACACGTGTCATCATCATCATCATCGTCGTAATCCTCATCAGTCTCCGCCGGTGGGGATGAGGGGAGTACATCAAAACTCGCACTTCTCAGATCTCTCAAATGTGGTTTCCGCCTCCGAGTCGAGACTCCCACAACATTAGGCTCAGAAACGCCACCACCACCGCCAGTTCCAGAATCGAGACCGATGCGATCAACACCACCACCACCACCAGAACCACCACCACCGCTACCACTTGTCATACAACTTGCTTCCTTATCCTTCCTGCCAAAAGTAGGACAAATCTCCGAAACTTGTTCCACCGTACTTTCTTTGGGTTTCGGGAGGTTCGGGAGGCCTAATGTGGAGGCACTCCGTCGGAGCAGATTCCTTTTGGATGGGATATTATTATTAATAGTAGGTCCCTTCGTATTTGGAACTGTACTATCTGGTTTTGAAGTCGGGCTGGAAGAAGTTTTATTGTCCAAGGACTTTATCTTATCTAAATCTGGATCTGAAGAAGTGGCATCTGCATGGCTAATATTATTATGGAGATCACTACTACATCTCCTTGTTGTTGGCAGAGGGATGGGAGATTTGTCACTTTTTTCGGGATCCAATTCCGCTTGAAATGAAGACATCGGATTCGTAGTCCCGGCACAGAAGTCATCATTACCACCACTACCACCACCGCCTTGAGTAACTTTCTCCTTGATCGGCTCATCCTCATTATTATCGGATTGAGATGATTTTTTAAGCTCTTCGGGTTGGAGAGGACGATTGGCCCTGTTATTGTCACCAGTTGAAGAAGGTGACGGTTGGGGAAAGATTGCATTTGTCGGAGGGGGTAAATTAGTATTCGGCGGAGGACTCATTGTCTCATTTAAATTCGACTCTCGAACCACCGGCCGAACAACCGCTATCCTCATAGATTTACTATCCCCGCTACCACCACCACCGAGTCGTTCTTCAAACCCTGACGATGTTGGGTGATAGCCACCACTACCAGCACCGCCGATGTCGATGTCAGTATTTGTGCCATCGGTTATAGCACCGATTTTGTCTTCATCTCTGGAAAGGGCTCTTCTTCGACTTGTGGGATGATTAGTAGAAAGATCAGTCGGCCCTCCTTCCGCCTCATCGTCACCTGTCAAACGGCACAAGATGAAGGAGTAAGAGTATATAATATGATCTATTATGATGGTAGTGATGTATAAGGGCTTCGTGACAGTTTGGACGATGATCATTACCATTTACTATGATCAAAGGATTATCTGAGACTTTATGACGGGAGTGGGACAGTTAGGGTGGGAGGAATATGACTGAGGCGTTTATGGCTCCACTCAGAATGGGTAAAAAATCGTGTATGACGCAGTTGTAAAACCTCAAAACGCTAAAGAACAAACTGACAAAGATAATATTCTTATTTAGACAGACAGACAACCTGGTTGATATCATTAGCTCTAATTCTATTTTCAACAGGCGAGCTATTAATTATTACGAGGTTTTAATAATAAGTCGGCCTAAACGCTAAAGACACATTTGCCCATCCATAAATGTCACGCTACCGGCTAAGACATACCCGGTTGTTGACATCTGAGAGCCGGAATTTCTTCAATCTTACTCGCGATGTTTGCTATCCCGGAATCCATCTCCCCGCTTTGTGATGATAATACCGAGACAGGCAAAGGGTAGGACGCCAAATAACCTAGTTTCGGTGTAGCTGCTAAAAGCGTCGGTGGTGGTAGGATTTGGGAATGTGCAGTAGTAGGAACGACAGAAGTAGTCTTAGTCAGTGGTGGATTGGTATTGACATAATCCTCTCGGTGGGTTGGCTCGAGGTCATTAATCATCAAAGGTGGACACGGGTCTGCCGGCACTACTGAACTAGTCATATCATTATTATTATTATTACTACTGGAACTGACCATAGTGGATTCTTCATGCCTGTCCAATTCCGAATCCAAATTACTAAGCCCTGTCCTCATTTCTCTTACAAAGTCCCTGTTCCTGAAGCCCTTCTTCGGGGACAAGGACAAACTTTCCCCAATCCCGTCCCCCGAAATTGTCGAAGATGAAGGATTTGTTGGTTTAGAGGAGTTTGTATTTTTCACAAAGTTTTTAACAGATTGCCATCTCCGTCGAGCCTGGTAGATTGTTTGTTCTCTGGAGCCAGGAGGACCGCCCGTGGGGGACCCAACTCGAAGCCTCGTCTCCTCCTTCCGCCGTTCCTCATCTTCGGCTAGCTTCTTCCGATGCCATAATTTCGCCTCCAATCTCATCGGGTCAGTCAGGGCCAATCGATCCAGGGTGATTAGCCAAGGGAACACGGTTAGGACCTGGGAACGGTAGTCTGGCACGGAGCAGAGTGGGTTTGGATGTAGGAGCACCTCTTGCAAAAACAGAAGCTTCCTGAGAGGGAAGAGGGAGCCGAAACTGTGGAATTGGAGATTAAAAACAAGGATAAATATATACATATCGAATATCGAAATGAACTATCAAAATCGAATCTGCTATCGGCATTCGTTGGCAGTGGTGGTCTGAATATCCATATAGATTTTGATATGCTTTTCGGAAGGTATAGAGCCAGCCATCCACGTAATCTGATTTTGATTGCATGGGAGCAGAAATTGGGACAAATCGGCCATCAAATCTATCCACCACAAAAACTTCGGGAAACATGGAGGAACTTATGTTATTCTGGCTTCGGCTGGAAGGTAGTGGGGGTTTTAGTTTGCTTTTGGGTCGGTTATGGGAATTTGAGGCGTTTTTAGAGGGTGAAATCCCTTATGTACTGACTATGTCTGTATGTCTTTCTTCTAGCCTTTAATTGGGTCAAATCGACTATTCCACGTCACTCTTATCAAAAAGCGATTAAGGAAAGATTTGATCTATGACTGGGGCAACTTGAGATACGATGCTATATGTACCAGGATTGTTTGACATTCTTCTTCTATATTACTTTCCCCCTTCGATACATCCGTTCCTGCCGAATTATTAAATCACAGGCCGGCAGTGGGGGGTTTCGTTTCAACTTCCTCCCACAATTTCCATATTACTTAAACAGAACCTACCGCCGGACAGACAAAAAACTTGTAACAACTCTCCCAACCTCTGCAAATCATTGTTTGCAAGCAGGAGTTTTTTGAGATGCGGTGCTTTCTGGAGTCCGTCAAGATTCCGGATCCGATTCCTTTTGAGGTTAAGCTCTGTGAGGGATGATAAACCGTATGGTCCCAGATTCCGTATGCTCCGCAGCAGATTCCCAGCCAAATTCAGGACTCGGAGTGAAGAGAGGGAGCCCAAGTTATCGACATATCGTAACTGATTTCCATGCAAGTCCAATATCTCCAGCCGCTTAAGTCCCTCTAAGCCTTCGATTCGTCGGATCCTTAAAGAGGAAAAGAGAAGACTTATGCATTCCATTGCATCACATTAGGGGGAAACTTATGTCTTCCCCGTCACAAGCAAATATATTTCGTAGAAACGAAAAAAAAACACATTTCCTCAACCAGACACCTATATACTTCCAACACACATGCATAATATATTATCCCGGTACTTAGTCCCTAATACCGAATCTAATGTAAAAGGGCCCTGATTCCACATTTCCAGATCCCCGATTTTCGATTTCGGATTCCCGAAATTCTGGAAATCGGACGGGGTTTTCGAGACGGAGAAAAGGCTCTATATATTTTGAGGAAGGAAGAGGATCTCCGTCAACTTCAATTTGGCCGGATGCTCATAAATCATTGTCTTTCTCCAAGGACTGATTAGCAGTTTGATTCCCAAGCCCCTCGTCTGCTCCCGTTTACTACATTCAAGGCTATATATTTCGCTACAGTTTACATCCCCTTGTTTGGAGAAGACAAGGATCGGGACGAAAGACGGAGGAGGCTAAGAGCTATAGTTGATAGATAGCTTTCCCAATTTCAAAGTTAAGTTAAAAGTTTAATAACATTTTGCGAGGAAAGAGGAGCGAGGGAGAGGCTTTGAGAGACACTTTAATCATCGCAAGCATCACACTACCCCAGAGATATCAAAACCATTTAAGGGCAATGCAAACACCGACGCCTGCGGCTGGTTTTCTGAAGAATATCACAATCTAGACTGCCGACTTGTGGATTGGCAAATAAAGAACCTGAGGCTATTGTATATTGTATGCGTTGGAAAAAAATGCGTGGAAAGTAATATGCAAATAAAAAGCACGTGTATAATCGGTTCAGAAGAAATGGGGTATTGAATGGGTTTTGACAATATTGGGGGTATTGGGATTAATAAAAGAGATTTGGACTTACAAGGGAAATATTTTCATTGTAAATTGAAACTGACGAACTTCCAAAATTACCTCAATTAAATTTTTAAAAAATTTAAAAAATCGGACCAATACTTGTTTTTCATGAGCATTTGCACAAGTCAATTGTAATGATTTGTTAAACTATCATTTTTTTTAATACAGTCAGCATCAATTAGGACTTTTAGGACCGTCAATTTTTCGATTTTTTTTAGTCCATAAGACTTGTAAATAATTGACAAAAAAGTTTTACGTAATTCTCTCAGTTTCCCCTGAAAACTTGGAAGCTATAATGAGAAAAACTGTCATTTTAAAAACACCGTAAAACCACAAGTTTGATCCGATTTAAGAATAATTTGCAGTTTTTTTTAAAGAGTTTCAGTGCAAGCTATCGAAAGCTTACCTGAAAATACTGTCCTCGCCTGTCTTAGCCGGCCAAGAGAGTAGTTTACAGTTTCCCATGAAATGCGGTTTTAAACGCATCAGCCTCATCCTATTACACATTATGGCCCTAAACATTGTCCTACAGCCCGTAAAGATTTCTCAACAGAGCAATTATATAGCCTCCGCCTCTTGGAAGGATGAAAGCCTAATCCCTCTAAAGGTGCTTTCCCCGTTATTGAATAATTAAGGGGATTTAAGACCACTTCCTCTCCGTAATAAAATTTTGAGTATAAAACAACCCCAGTGGATTGGATTTGACTACCCGACCGGGTAGTCTGTATAGAATATGCTATACTCTCCGGGTAAATTTCAACTACACGGATCGAAGGATAAAAAATCGGGAACAATGTGTCCCAACAGGATCCTCTTCAGGAACATAAGGGGCTAAAGTACCTATTTTTGCCAAGGAGGAGAACTCTCAATGAGCTGAGTCCCGTGAGTCCCGTAATTCTTTCCAGTCGGTTGTCATATAAATCCAGAACTACTAAGTGATTCAGTTGGGCCGGGACGAGGTTTTCGAGCCGACTGATCAAATTATGTTGAAGTGACAAAAGTTTAAGAGAAGGGCCCTCTCCGCCGCCGATCAGGGGGAACGATTTGAGGCCCAACCCGTCCAACCGGATGGATTCCGGACTTTCCTCACGTTCCTCCGGACTCCGATTTACCTGGAACTTCGTCTCGTTTAACTTATTGCTGGAGAGGGACATGGAGATGGGAGATCGGGCGGCCCGTGTCAGGACATTCATCATCTGCTTTCAAGGAAAGCGTTCGAGATTAGAGAGTGAACTCTCGGAAATGCTTTAATTTTTAAGGAAATTAAAAAACGTAAAATTTAGTTGTTGCACTCCATATTGACCTTTTAAAAAAAACTTATCGAAAATCAAAAGTGGCCAAAATGGTAATTTTTGACAGCTCGTACAATGGTAAGTTATGGTCTGATTTTCGAAACTTTTGAAGTTTTTCAATGATAAGGAGCTGTTTTTTTTAAGAAAATGTAAAACTCGAGATTTTCAACCTTCAAAAATTTCGAAAATCGGACTACAACTCAGGCTCATTTCTTATTTTCGACAATTTTCTCGACAAGGTCAATATGAAAATAAGCAGCTTAGTACGTTTTTATGGTATAGTTCATATTCTAAAAAATCAAGCATTTCCGAGAGTTCACTCTCTAATACTCCCCTTATTAGAGGGACCAACGGTCAGGTCATTTGATCCCCGGCCTGATTGCCCTTGTTCATCCTCCTGTACTTCCGATGATAATGTCATTCCGACTGATGCTGACTTGGACGAATTTCCGACGATTTTGGAAGACTTGGCTTTGGGAGTTTGTAGGAGTCCTCGTCGAAGTCTTGGAGTGGCAGTTTTATTTCTTGGAGGTTTATTCTTCCCAATCTTATTACTGTCAATATTATAACGGACTGATGGAGCAGCTGCCGAGTTCTCGCCTTCTGTAAACAACATGGATTTAGATTTTATCATTCATGGAGGCAGGGGATAATATGCATTTCGATGAGTGGGACGGAATCCGATTTACTGCCACTTTGTCCCCGTTTCTATTTCATCTTGTATTATTGACGGGAGACTTTATTTGACTCGGCCGATATAGTTTGTTACGGGATGGGTTGTGTTTGTGCCAGTTTATTCGGGGTTTATATAGTCAGTTGTCCAATTTTCAGTTCTAGGGGTCGTAAAGAAAAGAATTGGCGTGCCTGTCAATCTCAAAGAATTTATAGAAATACAGTTATAGAAAGCGACCTAGATTTGGAATACGAATTAATTCGATGATTTGGCACCTGTATAGAAGGGAACATTTTAATCCAAGCTGACTGTAGACTCGTGCGACATTTGCTGTCGAATTTTTTGTAAATTATGAATACATGTTAAAGAACTAACACATATTTAGTTATGGAGATACTTGTATAAAGAACTAACTACCTGTAACGTTTTAGCAGAATTAGTTCGTCAAATTTTTACATAAAATTAGAAGAATATTTTTTGCATCAAATGAGCCGGAATGATCGTAATAATGTAAATCAACAATACAATTACTTGGACCTCCAAATATTTCACAGAATATGTTCCCCAAACTTCCTTTTTTGCATTTTAAAGTCCTTGCGTGCGTTGACTCGCCGGGTAAAACTTGTACTATAGCGACCTGCATGCTAAAGCAATGAAACTATATTATGATATGCATACAGACAAAACGAGTTTTACCCGGCGAGTCAACTAGTACAAGGGCATTTGCAGGTTAAGTCCATACTCCAAACAAGAACTAGTCCCAGTTAAAACCATCCGTCACAACTAGCCCTTAACACTCCGAATCCTTAAGATTTTGCACTTACTATAGAACTCCTCTCCCCAATCGAAATCCTTAGCAAAATAGGGACTTCCATTCCTTGTCTTTGCATAATACGGAGGTAGGAATGGCATGGCGTTCCGTTCCATCCCCGCATTAGTAGAAGCTCCTAAGTAGATTGCCGTAGGTTTGGCCAGTTTCTTTGCACTGTGACTTGGTTTTGGCACCCTCAAGGATTTGGCTCCTTCCGAAACCCATCTTTCCGCACCGGTCCCTTCATCCTCCTTCAAGGACAATTTACGGAATCATTACAAATTACAATGTTGAATGTAACAGAGATTGAGGAGTGCCTAGACGACGTGCCTAAACATTTTCCACCTCAATAACTCCTCAGAAAAACGCAATAAACTACAAGAGAGATCTAAACTATTAAAAAAACTACAAAAAATTTGCAAAAAATCAGCTTCAGCTTCAGTAAATTTTGAAAATACCGTCATTTTGCATTTACAAAGATAATAAATTGGATGTAAAAAGATTGTAAGCATGTTCCTCGATATAACCCAGGTGTTTAAGATTGTATTTCTTTCAACGCACGATTTCGTTAACCAGATCCGGCTATGGACATAAAAAACTGTCACAGTTTTGTCTAAAATCATTTCGTCTATCAGAATAAACTAACAAGACCGGACCTATATCACCCATTTCTCTTTTATACAAGCATTGTATTGCAATATAATGAGCTATTTCTATTGCTATTTCTCCATTCACATGTGAAGACGCTCATTGATTAAAACGCGCGTTAGTAAACGAGGGCGCGCTTTAGCGAATAATGACTCCAGCCTATTTTTTTACACGTTGCAACCAACACATAAAAGTGTTAATGAGCTTAAAGAGAGTGTGGAAGAGAGAAATAAAATGAAGATGAAACACCTGCCTGAGGTCCTCCAACTAATTCCCTTGTGTTCCCTCCCGTTGAAATTGATCCAAAAACTTTAGCACCCGAATTAGCACTTGTACCATTAGTTCCTTTAGACGGATTAGCACTAGTACTCCAACCTGGTTTGGCATATGAGAATGCAAAGGCTCTATTATTGGCAGTGGCTTCCTCGGTTTGGTTAGGATTCTTGCCCGGGGTGGCTGGGAAACTGATTAAACTGACGGGGTGGCCAGGTCGAGTTCGAGACCGGTAAGTTTCTCGGGGCAGACGGATGGAAAGTGCCGAACTTCTCGGAGCCGTTTTCGCCCTTACAACCGGAGCGGGGAAAACTGCGGTACTGGTGGTGGTAGTGGTGGTCGTGGTACTGACACTTGCAGCAGTAGTACCGCTTCCTAAGCTGCTTTCCTGCATCTTATTGTTTGTATTTGTACTAAGTTAGTAATAACAAAGTTAGAATTAGGAAACAGGAGCAGTTTCCGGGAGGCTTTGAACAAATGAATCTCGTTTCCGTTTCACTAACTTGTACAATTAGGACTAGGCCGACCTCCTCGAGGTTCTTTGCTGGAAGGTTGAGGTGCTAATGTTGAGAGTTTAGCATTTTTCAGAGTACATTAGCACCTGCTTCTGTGTACTGACTGGGTTTGGCAAACTGAAATGCAAAGTCAATGTCCAAACTGAATGTAAAATGCCTGGGAAAGCACACTTCCGCTCGCCTTGTTCCAAGTCGCCCAAGTTGTCTAGTCGATATTTTTCATAGTCATTCAAGTCATTTCCTTTCCGTTGACTTTGTTGGTTCAATGGACCGTTCTATTAGAGAGTAGTGGGGGCCATATAATGTAAAGGAGTCCGGCTATCTTTCCCGGGTGTTACAGATTTCCTTTGTACCCGGATAGTGTGTTGGAATAGTAAGATGTCGTGTGGAGTATAGTTTTTACTATAGCTCATTTACCTACTCCATTCTGGGCAGATTAAGCAAGGATAGATGGATTTGTAGGGTGAAAGTTAGAGAAGGATGGAGTGTGTACGGGCTTTTTGTTCCTGATCTATTCATTGTTTAGTGTCGAAATCGATGGGACTAAAAACACGGTTTTTGGGGGTTTCTTATTGTAGTGTAAGTAAAACAAGATTTTTAACCGGGAGCAAAGACTATTGGGCAGGGTGGTTCTGATCAGAAAAGTTGTAACAAAAAGGTGTTTTCTCCGTGTAGAAACACATGAAATCGCTTAAAAACGAAAAAAAAACAATTTTAACCGATTTCGGGGGTTATCAAAACACGATTCTAGGTTTCGTATTTTTAATATTTGAAAAAAAATGTAAAATATTGGTCAGCAAATGGCACATGTAATGTACCGTAAGTAAAAAAATACTTTAGATACTTAAATGCCATGTCATAAACATATTATGTGTGCGTAATAAATAAATCTTCAAAATCGATTGACACTTAAAAATTAGCTACATAAGTTGTAAATGTTGGTCGAAAACTCTTAGCTTGTATTAAAAGGATTCGAAACAATAAACGTATGCAAATGTTGTAATAATTTAAATAAACATTTGTTGTTTGTATTTGCGACCAAAAACTCGAGAGAATAGTTACACGCTTAGTGATAAAATTTTACAACAGTTCTGTTTTCAAGGGAATATATGAAATAAAATCACAAAAAAATGTGATTTCCGAACCCTGTTTTCCATATCTATACACTCGACAGCCTATAGACTCTATGCAAATTTCATCACCTATTTATTATCCAGGTCGGAAGAAAGTTCTTTGTACTCTCGGGTGCTTTGCACAACGGCATCGATTTACATGTCACACAATATTATCATATAGTGAAGTTGTTTAGTGTTCATGTTTATTTTAATGCTTTCATGCGAAAATGTAATTGTTTGCATCTTTTATCATATTAGATTTAATCTGGCCATCGGATTTAATTTACGGAAGTAGATTTATTCTTATGAGACATTAAACATGTTTATGAAACTACTAAAAATCCTCCTATGAAAAATGAACCATTATAACGGGTATGACCTGTCCGATCCTAATTCCGATTTGTCGATATAATATTTCCATAAAGGTCACCCCACAAAATTTGCATGACAACAACAAGGTCCTCCCAGTTTTTACCGAAATAGACGACTTCCCCTCAATAATTTTGTAAATTACAAAAAACCGTTATTATCTCCATTTACTAAATGGAGGTAGCCACTATAATGGATCCAAATTTAAGTTCCTAAAAAATCACACCCAATCCCATCAACCGGATCAAAATTTATTTCAATTCCTAAAAACCACAGCCAATAACCCAAGAAAATCGCATAATCTGCTGCACTTTCATTTACGGCAAACAATGTCAGCCACCGCCTCCGAAATCCTAGCAGAGTTACAGGTAATGTCAGATTCCGCAACCTTATCATGACTTGTTACCCCAACCGTCTATAAACATAACGGGAGCGTTTTTTTCGGTGTCCAAATCCGTAGTTTTGGGTTTGACTCAGAAGGTAAGCGGAGCATGAAATTCTTATTTAAAGAACGATCCGGGGTATATATAGCGGATAGGCTTTTACCCCGGTATAAAAGATGATAGCGAAATGTGCTGTAAGATGCCTTGATTTACACATTTACCCCTTAACATCCCCATTACAATTCTTATTTATATTTTATACCAGAGCGGAGTTGACTCTTTTCCGTTTTTATAGTTCTTTTTTGTTCAATATCCAGGAGATTCTTTATAGGTTCCCGAGGTTGAGTTTTTTAAAGAATGCATTTAGGAAACGGGGAATGACTTCTGGGACTCACTTTGGAAGATTGGCTTTTTAAGGGGGAGTTGGAGTGAGAATTCTTTGATCTTACGAAATCTTGTCGGATAATATATTGTAGGCTCCTCTTTAATCAAGAGAATTAGTTTAAGTTGAATCCGGTTTCGATTTGGAAGCTGAAAGAAAGGTTCTTGGAATTCAATATTTCCTATTCGTTTTCGGTGAAAGTTTGTGGAAATATGCAAATTTGCCAATTTTGATAATTTGCATTTTAATTGGATTGGAATAACTGACGGATTTCCCGTTCTTTCCAAAAATGTGAAATATGATTTGTTTGATGAATAGACAAGGTTTTTGTAAAAAAATTAATGCAAATTTTTACAACATTCGGTAGAAATTAGTAGAAGGCGATAAACCAGCATTTCGAGAAACCAGAGACAAGTTAGCCCTCTTTACAAATGCAGTTAAAAGCGGTGGGCCAATAGTTCGAGAACAAATCAATGCTCTGAACGCTTATCCAGTGGTTATCCGAATTTGGACGATTTTCTGCTACACGGGCGTTTCGACTGTCAAAGCCTGGGGGTAATGTGACAAATTGACAGTTTTACATGAATTCATGTCGCTAAGAAACATTTACTCATCTTGCATGATGCAGAATGTGTCGTTATAAATGACAATCCCAAAATCCCAAGCTGCAGACGACACTACTACCACACAATTCCAAATTCTAAATTAGTCTCTCTTTAACCTCTTTGTAACAATATTTCCTAAATTCTAATACTTAAGGTCGGACGCGGAGGTAATCAGGCGGGAGTGCTTAAAGGCTTTGTACAGCCTCACCTCAGGATACCCCGACATAATCGACGAGGACGGTTGGACGATGATCGAGCAGGCTATAGAGTAAGTTGATCTAATTGTAAGCCTTCGATTTTGCAGAGGATTAGAAGGGTTTCTAATCTCCCCGTGGCTAATTGCTTATCGATTTGCAATTCGGTGACATTTTTTATTATTGTTTTGCGTCCTTAAAGTTCCCGTCTGCCGGAGGAAACGCAGATCCTTGCGTTTAAGGACCTTCGGAACGTGTGCATCAAGGCGGAGCAGAATCGGGAGCACTTCACGTGGGAGCTGAATCAAATGGAGCCACTGGTTCAGTTGATCAAACGGGAGAAGCCGTCTGGAGAGTTCGTGAGAGAGGTGATTTAATTTCAGATCCCTTCATTAGGGACCAGATTTCAGTCTAATTATCTCATCACATTATGTTACACGCAATCAACAAATTTCAATCTCCGTTCGGAGCCAAATTCGGATGAGACCTGCTTTTGCTGAGTGTCTTCATTTCGGGGAATTGAGTTTGAAGTTAAGAATTGAGATGAGCTTTCCTAGATGTAGTCATTCTCTTTAACAACTTTAACTTAAGGAATTATTATATAAGATAACGCTGGCACATCTGGAGTTGCATTTGGCAAAATTCTGATCGAATTTGGTTTGTTTAGAGGTATATTTTTTGGCTTTGCGAATAAATCGGAGCCGCTCCTTGACTTTCACTGGATCGATAGTGGTTTTGATATAACGTTTGTAAAACCAGACTATGATTTTGATTATATTATAGTCCCGTTTCATATCAATTATAATATCTCAAAGTGCCTCAATCCTCAATCATTCCGCATTCAATTTAGACGAACAGTAAGCATTATAGTTAAATTGTTTAGAGTTTCGGAGAAAGCTGTGAACAATGAGCTTATGCTTCTCTTGTTCCTTATATGATAATTTGATACTGAATGACTTCGTACATGAAATGTTTTAAATAACGGGTTTTACGGGTTAAATATATTCAACTGTAGTACAATTTTTCGATAGAAAAGAACGGATTGAATAAATCAACAATAAGTCTAGAAAAGCCTATATGCAAATATTGCAAAAAATTGGAAAATTATTTTATGTGAAATTATGTTTAATTTCAGTGGTGTGGTGCAATTAAGACTTTAATTCTGAGTGACGACAAACGGGTCGCTTACAACCGGGCACCGGAACGGAAGCGGATGATTCATCAGCAAAACGTTCTTCCGCTGCTTGCTCAACACCTTCACGGTACGTTTATTTTAGCTATTTAAAATCCCGAAATTAGTGTGTCACACGTCGTTATTTAGATGTTTTCTAATTAGGCTCCTAAAATACGGAATTTATTCCTGGGCCTTAGTTAGTTTCAGTTCATGTAAAGCTATCAATTTCTAGTTTTAACTAGAAGTCTAGACCACCGTCCAGACCAGATTTTTCTGGAGTTAGTCCTTCCAGTACTAGCGTTTACTTCAGTATAAAATTTTTGGCATATTCCTCAATTCTTCAAGATTATATTAAACATTACGATTTGATTTAAATATCAAATAATCTCGCTACCTCGACCCCGAATAACTTGTCAAACTCTAATGTTGTTATTTTGAGGATGTTACAGAACTTGCAAAATTAGAAACGGAAGCGTCTGTAAATGCAAACGGAAGATACTTTGCCTCAGACAGTAGGCAAGAAGAGGTGAAGAATTATGATTATGATTATCTCTCAATCTAACGATAAGGAAGCCACAAACAAGGTCTGTCGGTGTCGGTGGTGGCCTTCATGAAATGAACCTTGCAATATATTTGCCTTCTTGTAAAACCTGCCTCTAGCTCTGGCTGGATACAACGATAGGTCTAGATTATTGCTATCTTGTATCTTTGTTTATTAAGAGAATATAGAGCTATTGCTATAGATAGAAGGGTTGAGATGTGGAGTAGATTCAGAGTTATCTTGCTCATGGTTCCGTGTAATTAAATTCATTTCCGGAGGTTTCCTTCCCTTTCTCCCTCAACTAATTAGATCAGCAGAGATATCCTTACTCCAATCTCCCCAGACCAAGTCGCTAGATATTTATTTCGACTTATCTCACATTTCCCGAGGATCCACTTTCTCCTGATAGAGATATCCATAGGCGTAGCCTCTCGGACCCACCGAAATAAGTCCCCACCCTGGGGGTAACTTGACACATGAATGTGCTTCAATATCAAGTATGTAGGTTTACGATCAAAATCTTTTGTCCGAGTGGATTTTAAAGTTGAAGATGTACGCTTATTCCCTCATTTCAAAATCGCATCTCGGGACTGGCAAGCATGGAAGGATGGTCTATTCGATTACGATCAACAATGCTCAGAAACCAGCTCACAGACCTTAATAATATGAATCGGATGAGGGCATCTTGTTGTTTATTTGAAGATTTGAGGCCTTGTTTTCCCTTTATCGCCTTCTGAATTTAATTACGGCTCATAATTTTGTATGATAGAAAATGCATCTATTCTTCCATTCTTGGCTTCATTCTCTTTGATTTCGAAAGGCCAGGAGTTTTTGTAACGTTTCCTGTCGTTTTTTTACGTTTGTAGCATATGATGGTGATGAGATGACGCAGAATTCGATTGTGATCGTTCTTGGCAGCATGGCCGTCAACGAGGACATGTGTATCTCGATCGAATCGGGGAATATCCTGCCGTCCATCGTCAGGATTTTTAAAGCGTCTTCCGCTTCCGCAGCGGCTCAGATTGAGGCCGAATCGACGACAACTTCCTATCCTTGCGGGGGAATAGACGGTCAAAATTGTGCTGGTTCTCCGAATAAGGTATGACTTGTTTTTTTCTTAGAAAAAAAATAAAAAATTTCGAATTCCAGTTTTGAAGGTAAAAATGCCATCCTCGGGAGTAGTCATTCCTAATGCACATTTAGTTTTATGTGCCTGAGCTCAAGCTCAGTGTACATTTTACCACGGCTTTCTTTCCTGGGTAATTCCGTTTCTCAATTTCCTGAGTTGACTTTCTCCCGATTCTATTCAATTCAAAGCCAGGATTCTTACAAGGGAACCTTCCCAACTGTTTTGTCTCAAAATGCCCCAGCAAGAATTGGGCCATATATATCCTACGATCTACAATTTCAATCGATCAATCGAAACCTTCAGAACTTCTATCAAAAGTTTCAGGGTCAGGTTCGCCGGCCCCGTTAGGATTTAAACCGCTTAAACGTGTGGACTTTGTTAGTGAGTGAGTGTTTAGCTGAGTAAGTAGGCCAATTAACCGGCTCATAGCCCCCTGCCGAATCCACATTTTCAAGAGGTCCCTTGTACGCTAAGGGAACATGGAACAGTGTGAAAATGTTGTTCAACTTAAGAGGTACTTGTCGGGGAGCCTTGATCCCCTCTCTCTTGTCCTTTATAGATGCTCATCAAAAACACTCTGTCCCTCCTTCGGTATCTTAATGTTTCTCAAACCATCCGAGACAAGTGTGCCAGTTACGGGCTTGTCAAATGGGTCATCCAAATAATGCTCCAGCACAAGGTACGTCTATATCAACTCTTTAAAACGGCATGTCTTTCCCCGTCCTTCGGAGCATTGCATTATATTATTACCGGCTCCAACACCTTCGTTTCCTCCTTATTTCCGGCAAAAAAAACACATTCCCAACGCTACATATAAAATATACGGAGGTATATATAAGTACTTTAAAATAAATTCTAAAAAATGCCACTCCTCTTTGTGAATTACAGAACTCCCCCGACGTCCTGGAAGTTAGCTTGTCATGCCTGGCATTTATGACACTGAGAAATGCCTGTCATGCAGCCCAGTTCCTTACTGCCGATGGAGTTACCATATCTGTTGAGCTGGTGAAACAAAACTTGGAGAATATTCAGATGCTGGTGAGGGACATTCTGGAATATATGTACATTTGAAGGAGGATGTAGGACGTCTCTAAATATATTTATGCTCAAGTGTGAAACTGTCTAAATGTTTGGAACAAACTCTACCACCACCTTTCTCCTGTGTTATTTCGCCTAAAATGGAATATATAGGAGAAAGTTGGAACTCCAAACTATTATGTATTAGTAGGAGTCGGGTAGACGGAATACAAATTGAGTCTGATTACTTCAATGTTCCCTGATGACGTCGGCTTCAGATTTACTTTTTTGGCTTTTGATATATGCAACGTTTCTAGGAAAGATGTTAGAGTTGGAGGGGTTCAGCTCTCGTGTTTCTGATCAAATCCAGTACTATTCGAGACAAAATATTTCCAAACGCTCGCAGATCAGCCTGTATTTTGCTCTGATCGCGGCAAGAATTTCGCATTTCCGACCAACGAATTTATATCATGTATATATTTCCCAATTCCAGAAAGGCCTCTGCCTAACCTTGAGGAATGTTGCAGCGAGTGGTGGGCCAAATGCTCAGAAGAAAATACTCCAAGCCGATGGGGAACAAGTACTTCGACAAGCTCAAGAGAGATTCCCGGACTTGACGGAGAATCATGTGAAACCTGCCCTCCGAGATTTGGGAGTTCTGAAAGAAGAGGAAGAAAGCGGAATTGCCAAGGCCGGGCTGGATCCAACTGCAATGGCAATACTTGGTGAGTCGTCTGGGACGGGTCGTAAATCAAATCCCTCAACTTTGAGCAAGTAATCTAGTCCGTAATCATACAACTTTCATCAGAACCTACAAATCACCAGCTCAACAATCTGCTCGGGATTTCAAGAAACAATTATCCTGCTCGGAAGTAATTAAATATCACACTGCCAAACTCATTTGTATCCTCCTTTTTATACATTTCTGTAATTATCCGAAAAGGCGACAAATTACTGTACATAAATATGTAAATAAACAATACGCTCTGAGCATAACTACTGGAGAATAGATCCTATCCAAGCATCCATCTCCAATGCTTCTTGTCCAGACTTTGACTAAGTGGGATTAATTAGAATTTCTTCAGTTTCTGGAGTCCCAACGTTCTCGTCATGGCCATTCGTCGTACTCTCTGCCAGTAGTAATGGGTGTCCGGATCCAGTTCACTCAATGGCAAGGGTTTACCTTAAGAAAACATATAGGAGTTAATAAATACCAGTAATTTAGAGCAGACGTTTTAAGTTATTTATGGGACAGGGGGAAAGTGCAGGGGAAAGTTCTTTCGTTTCTAAAGCGCGTGCCGTTTGAACAAAAACCTATGCAGATTCAGTTTACAAGATATTGCATTGATGAGAAATTAGAATGGATGGATATGGATCACAATCATGTAGATTAGCAATATATTTCTCAAAAATTTGTAAAGTTACGCCATTCCAGTTGAATCCAGGATGGACGAGTATATGTGGATTTTAAGCTGTCAAAAAAAATGACAATGAAAAATGTCTGTAAACTACAAGGTGAGTTAAGTCTATTAGCATTCCACGAATTGTAAAAACACTGGTAAAAAGTTCACAAGATCAATTGATGGGATCTGAAAACCATCGCAAATCCCAATCGCGGTGAAGAATTGAACAAAATCCCTTAATTACTATCGTTGTAGGGCTTTGTTTTATTTTTTAACATTTATTTTTGTCTTTTTCCTTACCTGATTTTTAACAATGTAGGGATTTAATTTGGAATTGATTTGTAGCAAAATTTTCTTAAATTGCGGATGAAACGATAGATGAGGATTAAAAATCATAAAAACGAATAGACTGGTCAAATAGTGGTTGTGGCGAGCTAGCATTATAAATTAATTCATTTCTAAACAAGGACTCGGATCTTTGCAAGAAATGCTCGCATTTAAAAGGATGTATTTTCAAAATTTTAAAAACCAAAATTGGGTGCCAAAAAAAATTCCTTTCAACCGGATTTGAACCAGTGACCTATGGATATCTGATGATTTTCAACTACAGTCCACCGCTCTACCAACTGAGCTATGAAAGGGAACTTAAAGGCAGTAAAAAAAATACATCAATTTCAATATACCGTACAAGCAGGTTGAGAAATCCATTTAAATCAAAGAATCATTCACAAACAAATCAAGTGCAAGTTCGTGAATAGAGTGGCGAATTGACATACTAAATTAATAAGATGAAATGATAAGTAAATTAGTATAGATTCAAGTCAACTCCTATTTGAATGACCTAGTTATCTCGACTAAATTGTGAGCACAGATACCTCACAAACAACACAAGGATAAGATTTGACTGATAATTCGAGACTGACAAATGTTCGTTACTAAAGTCGAGTTTTGGTGTAACCTCTGTATAATAAAAGCTATCACTGTCTCCTTATATGACTGATGTGGATGATGAATGAAAGAGGGGCAGTTACATTCGAATTTGGACAATTAATAAAATTCGGAATTTTTATAGATTCTAATTAATTATACCTGTGTTAATTTTCCAAAGCCAGTCAGGGTACTCGGAATCCTCTTGGATCTTAATGTCCTCCCCAGTTTTGGTAATGCAGGATCCACAAACGTGTGTGACTAGTCGACTGGGATCCGTTTCTACGGGAAGGATCTTCTTCTCCAGCATTGGACCACCTTTCCCCAACTTTCCCATCTTCTTCCCCATCGCTTTCCCCAGCGATGGAATTCCTGGCATTACAAAAAAAAACATATTTATTTACTTACATGCTTAAATTTATACAACATAACAATATTCATGGGTTTATTATAACTACCTGAATGCTTTAAACTAAAATGCACACTTTGCAGTACATGTCCATTAAGATCCATTAAAATATCGGAGTAAAAAAATAATTAGGACATGTATCTAATCCTCAAACAATAAAAAATGCTTTAAAAACTAATGAAGAACGAAGTTATCTTTAATGAGGATGGGAATATGGAATAGGAAGGATTGAAAAAATGCATGAAAAAAGAGCAAAAAATAACGGGCTGAACGGGGATTTGAACCCCGGACCACTCACACCCAAAGCGAGTATCATACCCCTAGACCATTCAGCCGCCGCTGAGAGACACTGAAATATTTACTCTACTTGAATGCTAACAAAAGTGGGTCGGAGCTCTACTCTCACTCAATCCCAAATCCCAATCAATACCACACCACTTGCATTTCTTTTGCATTTGCAAAATCAGAGCTCGCAAAATGTTATTATTAGAATGGATCTAAGGTTTTATGGCTCTGTGTACATATTACACGATTGAAATTAATTCATACATTTTTACAATGTAATATTCAATATGTGATATGTCTGAAATGTATGAAACAAGAGTTTTAAATTTTAAATACCGGTTGTAGTTGCTTTGGCATAATGCCTTATCTGTGAAGCCGAGGTAGGAAGATTGGCTGAAGAGGAAGCCGTTGGGGTTGGGAACTTGAGCCCCCCTCGACCGGAAATGAGAAGGAGGCGATGGAGTTGCATTTTATAGATTTAAAAATTCTTCTTGGAACTTATTCATTATTTTTGCTGGAGAAACTGAAGCGAGTTGACGTTTCCCGCTCTTTCCTTACTACTTATTCCGACACGAGAATTGAATTCGGTCCTCCGGCTCACGGTTTTTTCAACTCATTTTTCAACAGTTTCAAAATACAAGAACAAGAGAGGAAATAAATAATTTATTGAATATACAAGTAAAAAAAACCGCCGATATTCAATAGTTAAAGTTTGTGACTAGTAAAGCCAAAAGTGAAATGTGACTGAACTGAACTTTGATGTAAGTACAAAGTAAAATATAAAAAGTATTTGATTTTTATTTTGAAATTTGAAAGCTGTATTTTTTATTTTGAACATTTTGCATTTTATTTACTTACAAGTACAAAGTACTTCATAACACATAAAATAAAAAATAATACATCACAAATTTTGCAGATATATATCATATAGTCCATAGTCTGTTATAGTGTATAGTCATATTCAATATTAAAATTGCATTCCAATTTTCCAATCCAATATGCAATAAAAGTTAATTTTTGTGTCATTTGCATTTAGACGGTGGGACTGTCTCTCATGCATGTATTTCATACAAAGTTTGGAGTGTAGCGTAGCTCACCCATACATGAGGCAGACCCTCCGACTAATTTGCATTGGGTTTGGGAGTATTGCATGGGACATAGGAATTTTAAACGTAATGACATGATTAAAAATCAAAAATCTAATTACAAATTATGAATTAATTGTAAGATTGGATTGGATTTCGTTGCATAGCACATATTGCATATCAGATGGACTTCAGGCATCAGGAAACCGTGCTTTTTAAGTTTTTTTATATTCATTGAACCTTTGAACCGTTGCAAACGTATCAAAAAACGGTATAAAACAAGACGTCTATTATCAATGGTCTATGGAGACCTTTTATTTCAAGAATCTTACATACATCATCACATATCACAATATCAAGGCAGATAAAAATAAAATTCGATAGAAGGTAGCGACATGCGAAGGATTTTCGAAGGAAAAGTTCACTTTTGCAAAAATCGAAGCCCAGTCCATGGTAACGAAATATCGGCAAGCTTTTTCGCACACATTTTGCAATTCGCAAGGATTGTTGAATGATCTTTTGCCAAAATTGGCGATAGTGATGACGTCATTGGCGGCACTTTCCTGCCGCCAGGAAAAAAGTTATTTATTTTTTCGAAAGTCTTCGCATGTCGCTACCTTCTATGCAAAATTTCTCCTTGGAGATTCAACTTTACCTGCCTTGTCACAATATCACATCATACAATATCATACAATCCGAGACAGTGTTTATCTGTTGGAGTTACTCTAACTAATCATACAATGCAAACCCCCAACCCCCAACCATATAAACCAAAATATCTCTTGACAACATTTATCCATCGAATTGAGGGGTTACTAAAATTCACTATTTGAAAAACTGAAAAACTGTCAGGGTCAACCTTTAACTTAACCATATACCCCCTTTACCAACATGCCCCCCGAACTTACTTGACATCCTTTTGAAAGTCATACATGAGCTACTGTAAGAAAACTGTAAAAAATTCAAAATGTTTAGCCGTTCTTCAGTTAAGGACAGTTTAGACTTAAGGCAGATGGACGGACGGACATACCGTCATTCGCATAATGTATCTACGATAATTAATAGTGCTAAATGTAAAATATATTCCGGGGCAATCCCAACGAATAACTGATAAGAGACAGAAGTAGGCTTTGTACTTCGTACAGGATACTGAAAATTGGATGGACTATGTCTGGATACCGTCTAATAAGTAAATTCTTAAAATCTTTAAACTGAATGAGATGAGCAGTAATTCGTCAAAATCCGTAGGGACTCCCATCCAGTTTGGTCTCGGCCAAGATTTATAGCATCGTTCCTTTATCATTTCCTCTGCTCCTTCCTCTGTTGAATAAATGTTGTAAAAGTGCAAGGGATGCAGTATTAGATAATCCTCTAGGCTTTCGGCTGGACAGGCGGGGGCAAAAGATTCAGACAAAAGAGCGTATCTCGAGACGCGAGAGGAGTGTTTCCGAGGTCGAGGTCAAAATACCTCTTCAACTTCTTCACAGTATTAAAGAGATTATTCTATAGCCTTCTTTAACTATGATATATATTGTTAAACATCGTTGGAGAAATCCTCTTGCAGGGTCTACTACTTCTATACGTTGAAACTGTAACGGGGGCATGCGGAAGAGGCTACTCACCGATCTGGAGAAAATGCCTTAAAAATCGAAATTAAAATCGAAAAGGTTTTTCTGTGTTCTGACATGTAATGTGTGTCAATTTTTGTTGTATTTTCAAATTAGTCTCATTTTGTTACATTTCCAAAGGAGTTACAACGTTAAGGTCCCTATCCTTGTTGACTCGGCCGGTAAAACTCGTTTCACCCTCTATAACCACTCCCATGTTAAAGCCTAAAGCAATTGACCATATTTGCTGCTGTACATTGTACATATAGACGAATTGAGTTTCACCCGGTGAGTCAACTAGCACAGGGGACAATTCAGACTGCTTCGGTAATAATTTTAGACAGGACTCCAGGATTGTTGTTAGGACCCCTTCAACCGATTTAACCGAAATAAAATAATTTTTTACCAGCGTTAGCACAAACTGCGAGACCATTGTTAGTCGATATCATAAAACATCAGTTGCATCTGCATCAAGAATCTATTCTATAATAATTTATAATAATACCTACTCTACTAGATATACATGATATGGAAGTAATATGTTTTATATTTTTTTGCATTTCCAGCCCCAGTTCATCTCTATAGCTAATAGCTGGTCTCCGGCTCAAAGATCGAGGAGGAAAGTTGAGTCTTTTTTTGGTGGAGAAAGTGTGAGGTGAAATATTGTTGAAGATGAGATTTACGGCCAGGCTTTGCTGCTCTGTGACTAAGAAGCTTGGGGAACTCACCAAACAGTACGCTAATTTACCCGAAGCCTACATCCAACGGGCTTCCCAGAAGGTCATTTCTCACTTTTTATTCCTCATATCCCACACACACACTGACACACCCCCTTACTTTCTCCAGACGAGACTCACAACTTGGTCTTATACTCAACAGTCTTTTGTAGCCATTTTAGTTCAAATTTCAAAGAGGTGGATAGGCCATTTCCTCCGGGCTTACAACAATGGAACGTAAATCGGATGGATATACCGTAAATCTTTCAATAGATCCCATGGAGGTTGTATTTAATCGCACCGTAAAACAAATGAATTTCACCCTAAAAATCAAATCATTTTAACCATAGTATTTTACCCCTATTTTTCAAATTTTATTTAATGAAATCTAACTCTACAAACCTTTAAAAGATCAAAATCTTTTTACATTTTTTGACCAAAATGTAATAGTGATTTTCGACTTTCTTTGCTGTTTATTTGAAAGTAACAATATTTCCTAACAAATTCATAAGTTTTTTGAGTGTTGTAAATCTTATCATCTCAATGGTGCTAAATTATCATTTATTTATATAGGTTGTGAAAGTATCAATTGGTCAAACGATTTATTTGTTTTACGGTGCGTTTAAATGCAAGCAATCCCATGGATTTTTATTGAAATTGACCTCAAAATGGATGAGGATTTATTTCGGTGTGGATATTCTATATATTGTTCTGACTCCCGAATGGGTCGATCGATTTCTGATTCCTGTTGCCATTCATAGTTTAAAAAGATTGGGGACTTATTTCGGGGGAATAGAATTTTAGGATTCAGGGATTTGAGCTAAACTTGTAGATTGAATATTGTATATTAGTCCAACCTGAACTTTTTTAATAACAATCTGGGATCTAGAATGCAGGAGGATCTAGGAGCTAGAGAATTTAGTGATTTCCTCTCCCTGATATTTATTGTGTGAATATTCTCGGAGCTGTTGTTCCCCTCGGATGAGTTGTTATTACGTGTGTAGTTCTTTGATAGTTGGATTTTATTTCGCCGTCTACTTTCTTCTAGTTCCTCGGGGCGGTTGGAGTCCAGGGGTTGCTATTTCTTGTTAATTAAAAGCCTTAATGTTGATTTACTTCGGAGATTCGGGCACAAGTAGTTAGGGTTAGACTACATGTACATGTATGTATTGGGTCGTATCTTGTTGGAAAAACGTTATGCATGTAATCAGTAGTTGCAGTAGTCGGGCAGTAGGTACACCATGAATTGTTAATTATAAATGTCTGGGGGATATTTGGTTAAAGAAAACGAAAGGGGTGCAGAAACTCGAATGATTCATTTAGATTTGGTTGGGGTTTGGGGTGTTTTGAAATTATACTAAAACGCTAGGGTTTTAAAAAAATGACATTGAAAATATTAGTTCTTAATATTTACCGGAAATATAGTTACATTACCCAATGGCTTAATTGGCACACCCATATTCGCGCTGATTAATTACGAATTAGATCAGGGTGTTCGCACCAGCCTTGAAATACAATTAATTTTGAATTTGATTATATTCATTAATTCAACATCAGACTGATTTTTTATCGCTCCGAGAATTTGATTGATGGAACTGATGAAATAATCACCATTTCCTTCCAAAGAGTTCAAAGATTGTGTTAAAATGGTGTTCATTAATATTAATGGAAACATCAAACGATGTTCCCAATCCGTCTTGCCATTCATTAATGCATCTGACAGATTGTTAAAAGAAATCTTGTTCTCATTTTTACATAAGTTAATGATGTTTTTACATGGCTTCTAATAGTCAATCAAGTGTAAGATTGGACGTAAACATCATCTAGAAGTTTGGAAAGCTTGTTAAAACTCTAGAAATGAGATGTGTCCCTTACTGCTGGCGATTTTATTTTGTTTGGGAAAAATACATGTCTCTGCTAGTGCTATTACCTGAATTCGATTTGATGTTTTAAAACCCTTTAAAAATAGGACGTGTACGTGTTATTCGAAAAGAAACTGCGTATGTGGTTGACCGATGCTGCATGTTATTGAATCGTAACTTGTAACATAATTCACTATTTTTAGGCAAAAGGACTGTCGATATGCTTTTTTTCTACGAAATAAAAAGCTCGAGACAGGAAGAGTATTTAAGTCTGTCGGAAATTGTATGTGAAACGCAAACAAAAGGAAAGTTGGTCCGAAGAAAAGTCCCATTACAATCATGTCAATTGAGCTGTCAACTGATTTTAGTTCGCATCATTGAACTCTTGCTCTAAACCATTTTACTGCCATTTTTTGTATATAGTCTCCGTTTTCGGTTATGAAAGGGTGAAACACCCTTTATGGTTTTACTCGGGCTGTCCGTCCGTCCGTCCGTCTGTTCGTGCTCTAACTCTCGAACCGTTGAACATGTTGGAATTCTTTTTTCGGGAAACCATGTATGATCTTCAAGTGGAGGTTAAATTTGTTAAGAGCCGTGTAGGTCAAAGGTCAAGGGTCCACGGTCAAAGGTCACATTGTTTTAAGTTGTAAGTCTACATATGTGATACTTCGTGGAAAGGTACTGTCATGTACTATCGAACGATGTGTACGACTTTACTCTATGGTTGGGGGAATGTGAGATTTTTTACTAAAACATCTTTAACGTGTAAGAAGACGACGTTACACATTGTTAAACATTTGCTCGTGTGGTTTCACCCTTTTACGATGTTCGTTTGCAACGGTTTATTCGTTTTCGAAGAGGGAAGTATATACGGAGGTTCCGAAGTTGTTTGTGGTACTTCCGTTGCAATACGATTTTGATTACGAAAGTTTTGAGTTCGAATCCCTTTCGAATTTTGTGTCTTCTTTTTTTATAAGTCTCTGTTCTGTTCTAGAGATGTGTAACAAGAGTTTGGTCGGAGTTTGAAAGAGCCTATTTTGATGGTTTCAAACTTGATATTGATTGTTGGTCGTCGGAGTTGGTTTAGTAGTCCCTTAATGTTGTTGTAGAAGCAGAAGTAGATCTGGGTCAGAGTTAAATAAAGTGGAATCAAGAGACCATTTTTCCACCGATTGGGTTGGAATTGTGATGTCAGTGTCACTGTCAGTATGTGAGCTGGAGGTTTGTTATTTCGGTTATAATAATAATAATATTAGATTTTGTCGTATAATAATAAAAGGTTGCAAGCTGCAATCGCTAAACAAGCTCGCTTCTTGGACCTAAATTCGTGAATCAAATCAAAGTTCCTGACTCTTATTGACATGGATTTGGTTTAACAACTGTCATACAGGCGCAAAGACACACAAGGGCAACCAGGCAACCAGTTGACATTTGACATCATAACCTCCAAACCGGGTTCCAATAGACGAGCTAATAACACTAATAATAATACTCCGCTGGGCTTACCTTAAGTTACCGTAAACTGTTGACTGAGTATGTCCGAAATCTAAGAGCATTTTCTTCAGTAAATACGTGATGCAACAACCAGGTCAGTCAGCAGATGTTGATTTCAGAATCGGGAACGACGTATATAATGGGTCCCGGATTTGTTTTTTACGGTTGTGGTTAATAAACAGTTATGGTTGTGGTTAGTAGAAAGGCTATTTTTCGCAGATTCTGGAGAATATGTGTTTCTTTGCTAAAAAACGAGGTATCGCGATATCGGTATCAAATCGACTGACCTGAAACGATTTTTAAGGGGATGTATTAATTAATTATTACTCAATTAATTAAAATTAAGTGTATTTGTGTCATTCAAATTCAAGGTTGATTTACGGCTACGGGGTTGTTTTTTTCGTTTGTCGAAGCCTGGCGTTTCACGTTGACTTTCCGGTTATATCAGGGGTCCTTGGCCGGGATCGGTTTATTTCTCAGAGCTCCAATAATAATAGGATGATGAGGTTGAAAGTTAGGGACAGTTTGAAGAGGTCTTTCGGGAATTCTGAATTTCATTACGGGACAAAACTTGCTCTCAAGTCCCTAGAATGTGCGTCTCTGTAGCCTTTGAACTGCTGACGATAGGGCTGGCAAGGGCTGAGAAGATCAGCAAGATTGTTCAGTTTGTTTTATCTATATCTATATGCATTCACTTCATACGTTCCAACGTTCCAACTCAAATGCGTGTTTCTTTTCTTTGGTAAAGTTCTTTTAAAATATATGGGAATCTAGCTAGAGGAGGTTCCATTAGATCTCTAAGCTTTGAGAATTAAAAGTTCTCTCTCTGTAATATAAAAGGGGCGTTGATGAACTTTAAAAAGAATCCGCTCCTGTCTTTCTCCTTTACATCAGTTTTTATTCAAAGGGGATTGAAGGGATTCTGCTGTCTGCTCTCTAAAATTCCAAGTTTTTTAGGGGAATCTAAGTGCTTACTCTTTGATTTAAAATATGTATGAATGTGGAGAGTTTTGGTTCAAGAGTTTAGCAGGTTTCCTTTGATGAAAGTATGAAGATAGTGTGTAGTGCATGGCTTTTGAAAATTAGTACTATTTTTCGAGTTAGGATGTCATAATAATTTGGGTTTCTTCTTGTTTAATATGTCTGTTGTATGTGGTGGTGAGTTAACAATGCGTGGAGCTGAATGTCGGGAATTTGAAATTTTGATGTTGGCCTTAATTAAATTTGAAGTTGAGGATAGGAGGAAGTAGGGGGATTGGAAGGGCTTTTTTGGTTGGGGTTGGTATTTTGGTTGGAGTTTTTTGTTGAAAAATGCGATGTTTGCGGTGGTATTTATGAGTGTTCAAGTTTTGACGTTTTTTTTTTGGTTTTTAACGTTGTTGGTAGGGCCAAGATTTTAGGGTGCAATGGTACGTTTGAAATAGATAGCGAAACAAAATTATAGTTTAATCTTTACCGTTTTGTAAATTAATACCATGTGAACATAGAACGAGTGAAAGCATAAGTGAAAGTTGCAGTGTGCCCGATGTAATGCTCGAGAAACAGATTTTTTTGAACTGTCGATGTTCTTCGACCTCGCACCTTATCGCGTTGATTGTGCATTAGAAAGTGAAAGTGATATTTTAAATACATTTACTTTAATACTACTCACTTTCATGGCATTTGCCTTCGGTTGATAAATGGAGTGTGTTTTCTGATTCTCTAATTTTTTTTTAAATCGATGGATTGATTTGATTTGATTTGATTTGTGCCTTTATTGTCTTTTCCAATTTCAGTATATAATTTTACATTATATTTCTGGTTTACAACCGGTGACATTCCCATGTAACCTGATCTTCTGATTACATGGGTTTCATATACATTTACTTAACCTAAAATTGATTCACTAATATCTAATAGTAATAATAGTCACATTCGCGTTTTTTTCTTATTTCCTCTTTAACATTTTCACTAAACCCCTTAATTCCGATATCATTTATTGCAATCGTTCGTGGTAATTGATTCCAGAGCTTAATTCCTCTGAAAAATAAGCTACCCTCATATGATTTGGTTTTGTGTTGTACTTGGCTCAACAACGGCATTGGCCTTTCAGAGTTTAATACATATTTGTCTAACTTTTTACTAGTATATTGTTTGTACATATATTTTGCCAAAAAAATGTCCCTTCTTTCCTGAATTGTATAAAAGTTACACTCTTCCCTTATTTTACCTACATCTAAATTGTTTCTTATACGTAGCATTTGTTTGATGTACTACTTTACCTCGTTTTTTCATACGCTTAGCAATGACAGGAACAAAGAAGTTAACTAGAAACCTGTCCACTTTAGATTGTATGACTTGTAACAGATTATCGCTTTGTATTCCCCATACATCTAAGCAATAATCTGCCACAGAGTGCACATAGGAATTTAACATCATTTTCATTATACTAACATTTAAAAATCTTTTAATTCCGTACATATAACTTAGCTTATTTGACGTTTTGTCAATCACATGTTCATATTGCGATTTAAAATTTAGATTGGGGTCTAATCTTACCCCAAGATATTTAAATTCAAAGACCCTTTTAATTGTATTTTGACCTATTTTTATTTCATTTATATTCCAATCATCTAATGATCTATCATTCGCTTTGTGAAATACCATAAACTCTGTTTTGGTATAATTTATTTTAACGAAATTTGCTTTACACCAATCATCAATTCTATTCAAAGTCTTAGTCAATGCTTCCATTATGTCATTGATGTTGGTTCCGTTTTTATATATAACTAGATCATCCGCATACAACGTATACTTCACATCTATTACATCACAAATATCGTTAATAAACATTGAAAATAACAGAGGCCCTAATGCTGAACCTTGCGGTATACCAGTGGGATTTGCATAATATTTGCAGTCCCCCTTGATCTTTAGTACCCTGTCTTGTAAGTAGCTCTGTAGTACTTTAATATATTCTGGTTCCAGATTATAATTATCCATTGCTTTTTTAATTAGTAGTCTTCTATTAACACTGTCAAATGCTTTACATAAATCTATGAATACCGCCCCCACTTTGCCTTTAGGTACATCTAAAGATTCATAAATATAATTAGTGAACTCTGTCAGTGCTGTGTGGCATGACATTTGAACCCTATATGCGTGTTGGTTAGCATTTAGCAGTGAATCTACTCGCTGTTGCAACCTATTAAATAATATACGTTCCAACAGTTTGCAATATATGTTTAGTCCACTAATTGGACGAAAGTTTTTGGCCGAAAATCGGGACCCTTTGCCCTTAAAAAGAGCTGTAATTATTGCTGATCTACAGCACTGGGGTAGAAAGAATTTTGAACACATTAGAGTAAAAATTATAGAAAGTTGTATTGCTATAACTGACTTTAAGGATTTCACTACTCGTAGAGGAATAAATAATTCTCCCGTGCAGTTTTTATTTGCCAGTTTACTAATTGCTAGCTTTACTTCATCTTCGGTTATTATTATACCACCATCTCTTTTAATTTGACTGTTTTCTTCATATTCATAATTGAGCTCATATTCATTTATTCTAAGTATCGGAATATCTTCTTCTCTGTCATAGTTTTCCTTTACTATGAACTCATTTACTAAAATTTCATAAATTTCTGACTTCTCTTCTGTGAATTTACTTGTTCCTGGCATTTCTATTTTATTTATCGGGCAAGATTTCTTTACCTTATATTGCGTTAATTCATTTGCAGTTTCCCACAATGATTGTGAGTCAATGGATTGTTTAAATTTATTCGCAAAATATTGCCTTTTGGCCTTACTTATTTGCACATTGTAGCTATTTCTCGCTTGCCTATATTTCTTCCAGTCCATATCTGATTGCGATTTTATAGCACATTTTTTGGCCTTGTCCCTATTTTTTCTGTATTGTGCAACTATACCTGTATACCAGGGATTTATTTTGCCTTTTACAATCATTTTCTTTTGCGGAGCATGTTCATCAAGTTTTGACATTACGAAATTACTGAGTAGGCTCAGTCTAGTCGATTTTTATAACAATCCGCAATATTACGATTTGAGACGACGGAGACGGAAATCCAGACAAAGAAAAGATATAGCAGGAGACATTGGAAATAGGCTAGACAACATTTCCAGGACGTTCATGGCTGAGCGAGTTTGATTTTTAAGATCCTTGGTTTTTTTTTGGAGAAATGAGCCCAGGAATCCTGTGCCAGGATTTCTCGTCCGATCCTAATGTCCTAATGTGTCTACTCACAGTACCCACGTGCCTTGATGGGCTTCTGAATGATGCAGACACATACTAAAAGCTTTTCTCCCGTCATTATCACCTCCACGCACTTTCCCTACATGTCCTGGAATATCCCTTCTCCATTATCTTACACAGAAGAAGACGAAGAAGCTATTATTGCCATCATCATTAAATTACCCATCTTTGTGGTAGATTTCCATTATGCAAAACCTCGAGGAGGGGCAAAAACCAAGACATTTCGAAGATCTCGAAGAGACGTGCGACAGTGCACTCGAAGTCACTGGTTTTATTTTTAAAGGACCGGGTGATACTATTTACATACCGTCAGACTAGTAATTTATTAGTATTAGGATACTAATTAGAGATAGAGAGGTGGCCAGAGTAATTGTGAAATTACAAAACAAACTAAAACACCCCTTCTTATCTAGCGTTGTAATTTACAAGTTGAATTATCGCTCAATTTAAGGTACAAACACCTTGCGCTATGACTTTTCGGACTTTTATCGTCTTACAGTGGAACCTTTTTTCATGTTCCGATCTAATCGTGAGTGGTGTCGAAAAATCAGAAAAAAATAGATTTTCGAAAATGAAAATCGTTTTTTATAATGCTGCCTAACAGTGGAGAAAATTAGGTAAGAAGTTGGAGAGAATGAGGAGTGGTGTGGTGATACGGGCGCTCCTTTCCTTTTTAACCTCTTGACGCCTCTGCGAGAAAGAGGATTTTGGCAGGAGGACAGGAGAAATCCACTTTTCGCGCTCTTTCTCGCAAAGGCCTCGAAGAGGTTAAAAAGGAAGGGAGCGCACCATGACCTCCTCCCACCACTCCTCGTTTTCCCCAACTTCCCACCTCATTCTCTCCACGCTTAGGCAGCATTATAAAAAACGATTTTCATTTTCGAAAATCTAATTTTTTCTGATTTTTCGACACCACTCACGATTAGATCGGAGTTCAATCCCGTTAGCCGTTAATTTACAGACCGATATCGTTATCGTTATATTGTGCCTTCAGTTGCACTTTGCACTATCAATACACCGCTTTATTCTTATATTCTCACTTTTTTCTATCGAATTCGTAGAAATCTATTTGTTTTAGTTCTTCTTTTCTTCGATTTCTAAATCCTTTATTATTCAAGACAAAGTACAAAGTAATTATTTGCCCCGGAGAGAGCTGAGACACAACGGTGTTGACGGTGTACTGAAAAAAGGTAGCTGAAATAGGTATTTTTATCATTTTATTCTGTTCCTTGAATTTACGATCGAGTGTCTATTTTGGCAGAGTTATATCAGTAGGTAGTGCCTGGAGCAGGAAACTCATTGTCAGTATTGTCACCCTCCTGAACATTATTGAACGCAGTTATTGAAAACTCATATCTCGATTCTCGATACAGAATAAACAAGACGGAGACGGGAACTTAATTTCGCTAGGAACTGGATGCCAATTCCTCGGGTCGGGCCTCTAAATTCCAAAACCTCCAGTCCAAACGGGATTGTTTGTTGAACTATAAGATTTAGTCAGAGCTGTGAATAAGTGTAACTAATCGTGTCGTTGCCTGCACTCTGGCCCGCTCCATTCTTCAAGTACTCAACCGTATTATAGAGGCGGCTAGGAATATAAAATGAAATGTTAAATTTGACATAATAATTCATAGGAGAGTTGGGGGATAACCACACCGTAGGAAGTTCCAAGATCGGGCATATAGAAAGCAGTAGTAAAATATTATCCTCCCGTCTAATAGTAGGAATGAATGAGAATAAATGGTCCGTATCATTGACTTGATTCATTGTCCGGAGTCTCTCTGATTGTGCTATGCATTTACGGGCCTGCCTAGTCGCAAAACGTATATTCGTAATAAAAGCCTTCACATTCAACATCGATTTATGCCACAACAGTTTCATATCCCGGACCAAGAATCGCTCCTGGATTACAGCGAAAATACCATATCTTCTGCTAAGGAGAATGTAAGAATGATGATATTCATGTCCACGTTCTGTTCGAACAATAATAGGAAACTTGTGGAATTGGGAACTAAAACTATGCGTTCCTTTTGGTGCTATTCTTAAAATTGTCGTCGTTGGTGAAAGGACACTAAAGACTTCTGTACAAGTGTGTTTCATTCAAATGGTGGCTAGAGGCAGCGATGCCAAGATTAGTGAAGGTCCAAGAGCCTTAAAAGTAGGTTAGAATTCTGCGGAATTGTCTGGGAATGGAAGGTCTTATCCCGCGAGAATCGGGACACGGATAGTTAGGTATATTATAAAATATTAAGAAATATATGCAAGTAGACGGAGATAAGTTTGGGAGGATTGTGGAACTATTGGCTACGTTCTCTGAGGATAAGTCGGCCGTCCATTTAGATTGAAACGTTTCTTTCATCTCCTTCGGCATTTGATCTACACTAACGTCTCTGGGGAAATGGGCTTGGAGGACGGGCTATAGTCGTGATCATAATGTAGAATGATAAGGTACTGTAGGATAAGCTGAGCCGACACGTTAGATTCTGAGATGATTGCTTGGAAATCTCCATAAAGGGAAATGCCCACTCCTAATAATCATGGGACTCTGGAGTTTGTTCCAGACTTTGAGATTGAGACTGATTGTAACGGATGCACTTATGTTAATGAAGGTGGAGTACAAGACGCCGGAATTGAGGCAGTACCTTCCCAAGAAGTTGGAGCCCAAGCACTATCGAATCACGACCAATCGGCCGTGGACGGACGAAGCGCGGCGGCAGAATGATACGATGCGGAGGCAAGTTATCGTGCAACCGGTTGGCAAGTGGAGCTACTTCAGAGGGGACCGAGTCGAAGTCCTCGTGGGACGAGATCGGGGGAAGCAGGGCTTGGTTTCACAAGTAAGTTTGTTTTTAGTTTGGAAAGATTGGCTGAAATAAGTCCTCAGGGGAGTTATTTAGGGGGGAAGTTTTGAGGATTAATTCGGGGGGTGGGGCTTTATTAAAATAACTTGGACATTTTGTCTGTTTTAAATTTTATCCATAGTTATTGAACGGAACCCGGGGGGGGGGGACTTATTTCGGAGGGGCAGTTATATCAAACGGGAACTTATTTATACACAAAACCTATGGACATGGAGAGCATAGCGAGAGGGATAAACGGCTTTACCTGGTGGGAATTGTTTGGAAAAGCTATTTGGGATTTGAGCTATCAAGCTGATTCCCCATTTGGAATCATTATCATTCGTTTATCGCTCTCGCTTCCAACTCTAACGTTCCTAATGTTCTCCCTGACTCTCTCTGGAGCCCTCTGCACCGTGTAATGTCGGAAGGGGCCGGGGATAATGTTGTTGGAGTGGGCGTGCCGATTCGTAGAGTTTAATTCAGGACTGTGATTAACTGAAACATTTGTGGAAACTAGGTGATTCAGGAGCGGAATTGGGTATTCGTGGCCGGTCTCAATACACACCATCGGAGGATTGGAGCCCAGGGGCCTGGGATGTCGGGGGTTGTTGTAAAATCTGAAGCACCACTTCTAGTCACTAACCAAGTTGCTCTTGTTGATCCTTCTGACAAGTCAGCCAAATTCTATTTTACTTAATGTTACATCTTGCTTTCACTGGGATGATTCTCATCTCAATTCGCATGGATTTCAGCCTAGCTATCGTCACCAGTTTCTTTTATAGCCCAATAGCCCAAAACCGTGTAAACACCCCTCGAATTCTAGAGTCTGTAGAGTTGGTAGAAGCAGTGGTGGATCTTGATGCTGGTTTTGTGTTACAAGTAGTTCTGTTGAGTTTGTGATATTGAATACGAGTGAATAAAGCAAGTTTATTCTGTTTCCTTTGCTTACTTTATGATACTGTTCGTAAAGTAAATCCTCCTTAAGGATTCCTAAACTCAATTTTATTTAAATCTCTGATTTTGTGTAATACCAACGTATGTACTTTTATGTGTTGCAGCAAGACTACAAAATTCGAATGGAGGTACACGGAATATGGAGAACATGTTCGGGTATCCCTACGCACAGGGCGAATTATCCCCATGCCCCATGCCGCTGAAGAAACAATGGACTACAAAACACCGAAAGCATATCTGGGTAACATTTCACGCTGTTGATTCCGAATTTATTCCTCTGGCAGAAACTGGAGCTCGTCAAAGAGTTGGATTTGAATAGAATCTCAAATTACGACGGGAAGATACCTACTCCAGATTGTTTACATATAAAATATGATGAAACCAAGTCGGAGGAAGGTTTTTCAATTCTTTGACTCGACACAGAAGAAGAATGGCAGTTTGGCTTTGGATGGTTTGATCATCTCACAGTAGAAGGGACTTGTATTTAATTTGTTTGTGCAAATTGGGTTTGATTTCTGGACCCTTTGTGAATTTTATTTTCCAGCCTTGTTATTGTACTAGTTTGGAGGAGGTTCTGAAATTTGCTTATTTGAGCGTGGAATTGTGAACGTTGGGAACTTCTAGTCAGTTGTATTGTGTACTATATGGAAGATAGAGAAGGGTTATTATTAGTTTTGCTGAGAAATATGATTTACGTACATAGCTCTCAGCTATAGAGAGATGTGAATCTGTCGAGGTGGTGAAAGCAAATGGAAGGAAACTTGCTCTGATTTCTTTCATCTCTTTGTTCAAGAAAGTTATTCTTCTTCCGCCTTGACTGACTGACTTGTGTCTGGATTTTACTTTAAGACCTTGTTAACCTTTTCTGTGGTTTTGATTGAATTGCAGAAGGAGCCAAAGATACGAAGGCGGCTGATGTGGAGGCCGTAACTTTTAATCCAAAGTTGAAAACTTTCGAGATGGAAATCATGGAATCCTTAGGAATTGTTGAAGACCGAGTCCCCAAGAAGTCGTACTGGTACTAATGCCGGACTAATGATATAAAATATATATATATTCCCTACATCTATAATACTATATTGTAGTTCTGTAACTGTCGCACAGTTTAGTAGTTAGCTACTTGAATGGAGTAAAACCTTGTGCCAACCGAGTTTGTATGACCAAGGGTTGGATTTATATACACTGAAAGTGCTTGTAGCTACATTAAATGATGAAATGTTTGATTTTTTTGACTAACTTTATGAGCATCTTTTTGTGCCATTGTATTGCTTTGACATCTGGCATATGGCACGAAATAATAGTAGCCAAGCCACAAGGGGTCACCATAGATTTGTAACTCGGTGTAGTAGATCTTTTTATGCCGGTGAATGGAGAGAGGAAAGTCCTCTGTCCAGTATTGACAATCCGAATGGATTTATAACGGAAACCCGGACGGGGGAGAAAGTTATTGAGGCAAGGAGTTGTGGTTCGATTTAGCAGTTATATAGTTGTAGTTTGTTCCTAGTTGACTCTCTTCTGGTTTGTCCTCGAGTCGAGTGGTCCAAGTTCCTCTCTATATCTTGGCTTAAGAACTTATAGAGAAAGGATTGAACTCTGGCAAAAGTCTGGAGCAAGTTAAGTCCAAAAAATGCCATTTCCTTGTCCGTTTCACCGTGAAGAGAAAGTACAAGAAAAAGGCCTGTCACTGCTTTTTCTCCGTCTGGATCTACGAGTTCGGGGGGAACAGGGATTAGATATGCTCGATTTTTGGGTTTGGAACGGTTTGCAAGTGAGAGAAAAGAGGAGGATGTATATAAGGATGGGAAGTCAGTTTGATAGACAACTCACGTAAGACATTAGAATTGTGCCTGGAGCGTGAAAAAGATCAATTTCATTTGCTCTTAATAAGGCATGCAAAACATCACTTTCGACTTTCGTCTTGAGTTGCATGAAGTTTGCATGAATGAGATGGAGAGAGGTGTCAGAGTGTCATTTCTGTATGTTCTTGTAATTGCTTATCTCTGTCATAAAACAGAATTCAACTGCAACTTTTAGATCATCATTTAGGCTCGTTTTTTATATATGCTGCTTCGGTTTGACCAGATTCTTTGGAGAAGACGCTCGGCTCAAGCGTTGGTAACATTCCTTACCGTTCGACACAACCTCCCCTGAATATTCTGTAGGAAATGATAAAAACAATGACTTCGGAATGCGTATTTACAAGCCCAATCCATATTTTTTCTCCTGAAAATGCTCTTTTCAGGGTGGGGAATTATATCGAGGGGTCTTATAATAAGATTTACTCACGAGGAATATAAATTCAAACCTCCAGCTAATTCAATGCAGCATCTCAATCCAAAAACCAACACTACCCTACCTGTCATCGTCGAAGATGGAGTTGTGAATTTAAAGTGATCCCCTGTCAGCACAGTAGCTGTCTGACTGAGTACCTCAATCTCCCCCACCACCACCACCACCAAGATCAACTAAAGAATTCTTCTTGGGAAAGTATCTCTCCCAAAAATATGCTGACCACATTCAAGTATTCGGAATTCAAATCGAGACAAGATGGGATATCCACTCATCTCTTCCTCTTTTGAATCTCATCCTTGGACTTGGAAAGTTGGAACTATCAATGCCTTAGGCAAGAGCAGAGTCCTTTTGTACAGGACCAACTACAAAGTAGTTGTAGATGGACTGAAAAGTGGAAATGCATACATTTCGACGTTTTTCCGTGGGAGAAAATCTGAGAAAAAACTGAAAAAAGTAGGAAGAGTGACAAGGGTCTTAAGGCAAGGCACGTAGGCAGGTTCCAATTCCAAAGCTTCGACTTACTCTTTGCAAATGCTGGGATTCCGGAAAAAAACCTCAAGTATTCAAGAAAGCTTGGAAACTCTAGAAATCTGCACTAATATAAAGATAGAACGAAGCCTATACAGTCGGAGAGAGAGTGGATGAACGGTCCGCTTGAAAAAATACGGCCTACGTGAATCTCATATGAAAGCATGAGACATCGATACACCCGACTTGCATAGACAGATAGTTCCTGGTTCGGGTCCCCTCTCATTTAGTTGGAGAAGTTCGTTTATATAGCTAACTAGTAGGACAGTTTGGGTTTGAAACTATCCAAACCCGTACTTTCTTCAGGGTTTAATAAATCGTTGCAAACGTGTGTCAACAAAGGGTGAAACTACACGAAAAAGACATAAAATGACATTTAACATCGTTGCCCATCACATAAGAGTCATTCTCACAATACCCCAATCATAGAGTAAAGTCATATATATATATATCGTTGAATACCACTTAACCCTACCTTTCCAACAATGTAGTACTCATCTAGGCATGGTCGCTATTTAAAAAATGTGACCTTTGATCTTTGACTTAAATTGCACGGTAATTACACGAACTCAAGGTCCGCTTGAAGGACGTCATAAATAGTTTCCCGAAAAAAATGAAATATTCAACCGTTCGAGAGTTATGGTGCGAATGGACACGGACAGACAGACAGACAGAGCGAACCCGTAAAAGGGTTTCAGCCTTTAATAAGAAGAAACCTGTAATTTCACAGAGATGAAGCAGCGGTGGTGGTGGTGCTATCAGAGCAGACGATAGTCACATATCAAACCCCACTTATCTTTTGAGACATACTCCAGTTTAGCTTGGAGAAAGGAGGGGGATGAGCCGTATAGTTTTAACTTTTAAGGAGACTCGGCACTGGATTTACAGCCTCTCCTCCACTGTTTTAAATAGATTCATAATGACATTTACGACACAGCCATTTCCAGCTGATTTAAAGGGAACTTTCACTTTTGCAAGGGAGTGAAAATAAGTTTGCCTTATTCATCCCCGCGATATATGCGAATATGCGCTATTTCGTGTCCCTACTTGAACCTATACGGTTTCTGAATTATATCCCCGCACAGTATGCATACAGCTATATCCACTATCTTTGAAAGTTCATGAAAATACAGGAGAGTACATGAAATGACCCAGTAGAGTAATTCCCAGCTCCTTTCTTTTGGTCAAACTTTTTCTCCAAAATTTCTTTGAACTTCTTCGTGCTGTTGATTACGGTCAGCTGAATCCCATCGCCCATTGGGGGATTCAGGTCCAGACAGTTTCCCTTTGCTCTGTAGCTAGAACTTAATTTGTGGAATGAATTGATCTAGTGACAAACGTGCTCCTGATCTCGATACTCTCAAAGCAGAGTTCAACTTCAAAGCAACATATTACGGGCCTGCTTGTAGCTGGGTGTTGAATCCAGCCGTGAGTTGAATAGGCTCTAATCATTAAATTACGGTCCATAATAATTAGGCCGTCGAGAGCGGACTTTTCCCCGGGAATTTTCGACCAACTCACGGCCGCCTCTTCCTAATAACGAAAGAGACTTCCAATAGCGGGGGAAAAGCCGTCAGCCCTGTAACATCCTTAAACACAATGAACTCCCTCATGTGATCTCACGCCCAGTCCGTGTGACAAAGGTACCGTTCCCTTCACCTTCACTTCCCTTTCAGGAGGCAAGGAATCGGTCCGAATCTTGAGAAAAAACGTGAAACGAAGCGCCTGATTTATGGCTTTTATATCCGCTCCCTTAACACCCGCTTCCAATGTTGTCATATAAAGATTAGAATTCTGCTATTTGGCCGGATTGTAATTTTTTCCATTCCACGACTGCTCCCGTTTCTTAAACAAGAAAGTGACAGTACTGACGAGTGTCGGATTGTCCCAAAGTGCGCTTGGATCTGCACCGGTGTGGGTCGTAAAAGGAAACGGAACCCGACCCGCTAGGGTCTGTAAAGATTATAAAACGGGATGGGAACCCCTTAAAAAAGACAGGAATGGTTGGAGGTGAAGTTGAAGGATTTCGGATTCGATTTGCCGGAAGGGCTTGGAATTTTTTCCGTTTTTGAAGAGGTTTCGAAGTCTGGAAAGTCCGAGGTTGAAGGTCCATTACGGGTTTATGTCTCCCTTCAAGCTGTATTGAAAAACAAGAGCTTTTCCAGGTCCATGGTGGTGGTGGTGGTGGTGGGGCTGTAATGCCGTAGATGTTGGATTTTGATTGAGTCTTTTGTGGGTCAGTTAGAGAGGAGGAAGTTTATGAGATCCTGAGAAAAAGTGTTCTGATGGCGATGGCGGTTGGTTGGATAGTTTCACTTGTTTTTTGCCCCGTTCTTCTCGGCAGCAGATCAGGGAAATGAAGCTGGAACTAGGGTTTGTGTTTGTAAGTTATGAGCTACCTGGCCTGGTCCCTGGTCATCAGTTTTTATGACCCTCGACTTTCGACTTCCCTTTCTGAACTGGATCCGTCCGACTTCGTTTCGACTTCTCCGTCGTCCAATGGAGAATCTGAGATTGGATCTGATGAAATGATAGGGATTGCTGGGAAATGGCACGGCGAACTTAAGTTATGAGAGCCCGTATCTTGTTACTAACCGGACTGAGGACTGAAGACGGAATGGAGGAAAGCAGATGTGGTGGGGTTTTGAATGCGAATGGTCGTGTTTGAATTTTGGGTGGATTCGAAAAATTCAATTTTGAAAATTTTTTAAAGGAATTTTAATAGAGATACTGATGTCTGTCTGGAGATGTTAAGCTGTGTTTGGCAAACAAAAGGTTAGGTGGAAAAACGAATTTTAATCCAATTAGTATGTGCCACAAATACATTGTGCATGGCTAGCAATTTTTTTTTCATTTTTAACTCGGGCTTAATTTTAAGTGGTGTCAAAACATCAGAAGGAAAATTACATTTTCAAAAATGTAAATTTCCTCATTTTCTACAACTTCCCATCTCATTTTCTTCATCTTTAGACAGCAATATAAAAAACCATTTACGTTTTTGAAAATCTAATTTTCTTTCTGATTTTTCGACACCAATCAGAGTTAGGTCAGAGTTATTCATGAAAAAAGGTATCAATGTAAGTGTTTTCAAGCTAAGACCTAACGGAGAAAGCTATGTGCAATGACTCTTCAACGTATGTACCTTTGCTTGATGGTTGGGGCAACCTGATATCACACTTTCTATAATATCATGGATTTATCCCGGTTTTGTTTCATCGCATTTTCCTTATGCTTAAACGTGCTAAAGAACCCGTTTCCAATCAAGCCGGATTCCGTCCCTTTCAAGCAAAAAACAGTGTCAATGCCACCGAAGTGACTACAGTATCGATATTTTATTATAAACAAGAGAAAATAAGAAGGCAGTAGTAGAGATCTTCCATCTTCGTATCAAAAGTTGTCCGTGAAGTTGAAATGATTCGATCTCAGAGAAAAAGGTAACAAACTACCCGGATCTGTCTCCACAACAGTTTCATTTTTACTGCAAAGAATTCCTCCGGGAAAGTAAAAGTTAAATGCCCGAGTATTGAGAAAAATCCCCGACATCCAGTTACCCGACAACTGTCTAGTTATGTTCTGTGCAGTAATAAATATATAGAAATACATTCTTCAACACTTTTGTACTTTTATATTTTTTTTATACATTTATATACGTTTCTCTGTTCTTATAATATATTTATGTCCGGGAAAGTATCAACAGAAGATTTTACTCGATCGACCTCTTTATGACGGCAGTGTAGTATCAACGATGCACAAGAATCCAGAAAGAACGATCTGGGATATTTACTCTGCTAGAGAAATGTGCCTTCTTGTTGGTTGTGCTAGGGGGCCGTTCGCAAACCCTGTGAAGAATTTATTGATCATAAAGATACAAATTGCGATTATAGGGTGTATATACGGTTTAAAATAGTTGGATAAAGGGGTAAAATTGTATAGAATTAATAGATTAGCATATAGATATATGTTTCAAAAATCTGTAAAATACCGAATTTTAACTCTTTTTAATCATGTTCCGAAAACAGTTTAGGAGTTTTACTGATTTTACAACAAATTGCTACTTTTTAATAACTACACAACACAAAAGTGCGAGCTACGCCTGCACTTTAAGCATATAAACTCCGTCTCAACATTAAAAACCCCGAAAAATCAGAATTCTACCCCGTTTTCGGGACTTATCTCAAGTTCTCTTGGTGTCGAACTGACCCAATGACCTCGATTTCGACCCTTATCTCACTTCCCCCCGTTACGAACGGCCCCCTTCAGCCAATGCAGCTCATACATTATAAGATGTGAGCATTCCGAATCTCTTGATGTGCTCATCCATTCCATTTCTATATTGCCATTTCCCCACTTCCTCCCTTGACATGATACGCAACTTCAGCACATCCAGAATGCCCGGGTATCCCATCACATCAAATTACATGTTTCTACATGGACTATTCTTCAGCTATAGGAGAGAAATACCCGGTTGTGTTTCTGTTCTACTCCCAGGTCCGCACTCCGCACTTACTTATACAAAATTCAAACTACAAACTCCAAGATCTCAAAACACAACAGTATTCCGACAGGGTATCAAAATAGGACGCTTTTACTGGATTCCCTTTATTATGTCAAATTCAGGATCACTGTTTCAGGGGTGGAATTTATTGGTACGATCTCAACTTGTTGTGTTCTCAGGTTTATGAAAATATTTTCCCAAAACGGTCGTCCTATTCAAATGCTTCATCTTTATGCTTAAATGAATAGGCTCCGTTTCTGAATAAAAACAGGGCTGGTTTACGTGGAATTTTTTTACTGCCACAGTTTCTCAGTAGTTGCGACTGGGGGTTTTTGCTTTATTCCGAGACTTGGCCTGGTTATGGTAGAGAGGAAGTTGATTCTTGTAGAATTGTAGGGATTGTGTTTGAGAAGAATTGGTAGATGTAACGGTAATGTCGATACGGGAGATGTGTTTGTATATTATGGGCCAGGCCCTGGGGAATGGGACTGATTTTTTTGTGTGTACTTGGGATTTTTATGAGATTTATGGGAATTCTTTTCTCTTCTTCTTTATTCTGGAGAAAGTAAGTCTCCGGTGTATCTACACGTTTACTTTTCTCTAACTGGGTTGTTAGATATTTATGATTTGTAGGGTATGTACCTACATGCTTCTGCCCATTGTTGTTATAGGACAAGGAGAAGTAGTTTTTTAGTTAGGAGGTTTGATGTGCAGATAAAGTCTTGGACTAGCTTGAAAAAGTGCATCTAACTGTGATGAAGTTGGAAGTAGGACAGGAACTAAATCAATGGAAGTTGGGATGAACTGTTTGATGGTTTTGGTTGGGTTAGGTTAGGTTGAATTTTGAACAATGAAAGTAATGGATTTTTTTTTAAATATTCTGGGTTAAAATCCGAAGAATTTATTTCAAATTTTGAATAGTCTGCTGACAATGGAACATGTTTTCATGTTTAACTCCGATCCAATCGTGAGTGCCGAGTGGAGTGAAAAAATCAGAAATAAAATTAGATTTTCGAAAATGCAAATCGTTTTTTATAATGCTGCGTAAGGGCGGAGAAATGGAGAAACGCGCGGACGTTGACCTCCTTTTTAACCTCTCTGAGGCCTCAGCGAGAAGAAGGGTTTTTCGAAGGAGGCGATGAGGCAGATGAAGAAGTCCACTTTTCTCGCTCCTTCTCGCAGAGACCTCGAAGAGGTTAAAAAGGAATTGAGCGCCCTATGGCCTCACCACTCATTTTCTACAACTTCTCACCTCATTTTCTCTACCCTTAGGCAGAATTATAAAAAGCGATTTGCAGTTTTGAAAATCTAATTTTCTTCCTGATTTTTTCACACCAGTTCCGATTGGATCGGAGTTAAAAAGAAAATTGCATTGTGAAATAGAGCAATTTAGTTTGTAATCTGTCTACTTTCAACCGATTTTCCTTGCCATTTTTGCAAAGGTCGTCGTACTGTTGTTACCAGATGAACTGATCTGGTTTGATATGTACAGATGCTGTCTTGATCTAGCTAGAAAAGTTCATCTAACAACATCATGAAGTTGAACTGTTACAAAATCAGCGTAAGGTGGGATAGACTCGTTGGTGTTTTATAGGAAATTGCGTGTAAAATAAAAAACATTACATTTTCAACACCAAAAGTAATGAATTTTTAAAGGTCGTTCAAAACCATCCAAAGGATGCATTTTTTACTCAAATTTTGAAGAATATACTAAGATTAGGCAATTTCCTAGAATAATCCGTCTGCTTTTCAACAACTTTTTCCTCCCGTTTTGACTCAGGTCGTCCTATATTCTACAACAAAAACTCCTTTCTGCTCCTCGGCTGTCGGATATAGGTTATCTCCTCAACCCTGTCACCAAAATCCGAAAGGATACATAAGAGCTTACGAAATGACAATCCCGGCTTTATATGCACGTATTCAGGCTACGGAATAATATATCCAAAAGGCCTATTTGAAGTTTGACAAAATGGTATAAATGCCTCCCTTGTCTCCACTGAATCCTAAATCGCGTTATTTCCGCCAAGGCACCCCGACCAGATATCATCTCCGGCCTTGTGCCACTGCCACCACTACTACTACTACTACGCTGCTCCATAACCGGTGGTGGTGGTGGCGTATGCAAAAGACGCTGGGACATTTCAACTTTGAAGACGATGGAAAAAACGGCTTTTCCTGTCCTACATATGCTGATATCCCATAAGATATAATGGAAAGAGGAGATGACAAAGGTATTTGTAATGTTGGCTCCGAGGCTGTTTGGTTGGAATGTGTGGATTTGGAGCTTTGGCTTTGGGTGGATTAGGAAAAAGAGTCAGGGTGGCTCTTTGTACAAATAGGAACAGTTTCAACTTTTGTCTTGTTCGTAGTTCGTATTCTTGAGGGATTCAAAGTACGTAAGTACTTGAAACGGGGAGCAAGAGGCGGAAGGTGATGGGGTTGATGGTGACAGGAGACATGACATGTCACATCCGGTTGACAACGACCTCCGTTTATTCGATGCATCTCTGGAGATATCCCCCGAAATAAATCCCCGTCCTTTTGGGTTATTTGAAGGAGCGAAATTAAGTTCCATGTTTCAAATGCATGTGAATTCGAATCTGGATTGGAATTGATTGCTGCAAAAATGCACTAGGCAGCAAGTACTGGGGAGCAATTATTTGTATTAAAAATTTCAATCTCTCAAGGGACAGAATTTTTTAATTTTTTCCCGCCCCAAATGTAATTTAAAGGGAGTGGGCGAAAAAATTCAAAATTCCTGTCCCCAAAGAGAGTTAAATTTGTAATAGTAAAATTTGTGCTATTCTGTAAAATTTAACAAACCCACCCATTTCAAGTATAAAAAATGCATTCACCGGGGATATATTTAAAGATTTACGACCATTGTCCAGAACGAGTCCTTGTACCGGGAAATTGCTCCTTGTCATCTGTCGAAATATCTTCAGATAAGAACACGGTCCGATCGTCCGATCCCACCACAAAAGAATTCATTCTCATTTCAAGATTCTTCGTTTCAGATATCCTCTGATTCGAAGTCAGTGCGGTTTCATATAAAATGTTATTTTCTGCGTGGGTGTTACTGTAACTGACCGATGCATATGCATGAGAGAGGTCCCACCCTGACAAAAACAACGTTTCAAATAACGGGATAGTTTTTTTTCTCTTTTGGTGATGGTATTTGGATGGAACTGTTGCCGGTTCAATGATTTGTCTGGAACGGTGAAGGTGCTTTTTGAAATCGGGTTTAGCATTAATATGGTTCTGCAGGTTCGGTGGGGCAAATCCTCCGTCACAAGAACCAAAGCTAATCTCCAGATTTTCACTTTGTAAATCCCCTCTGCTTTTACTCAAAGAAAGTCTTTTGAAGAATTTTCCAAGGCAGCGTCGTTTTTGTGTTCTTTCATGGGATTTTATGTATTTAACTAGATCTACAGGGCTCCAAAAGTACGGGACATGGACCTGTTAAAATGTACATTAAACGAGAGATTCGTTTTATTCTGTGAAAAGTAGTTATATTGTTGGGAGTTTTATGTTGCAGGACGTGTGAGTTTTGAGATCTGTTTTTTGAACTTGTCGAATTCGACAAGCTTTCAGCAATGTATATTCGCTATCTTGTTTGTGCGCAAAAAGTGCTCATTTTAATACGACGATATTTAAATATATCCCCATTTGGGAGGTTCATGTTGTAAACCCTAAATTGGTGAATTTAACAATTGTTAAAACAGAGATTTCTTATAACAAGTCTACGTAGGAGGGAAATCTTAGCGGGTTTTTACGTTCTCCCTTAAACTAGCATTGACAGCGGGAAAAAATTTAAAAAATCCGTCCTTTGTCGCCTGACACTTGTTTGTCGTCGACTTCTTTGCCTTGACACTTTTGTCCTTTCACCGCGCATTCGGAGCCTCCCCAAAAGCCACCAATAATTCGGGCAAATAAAAACTCTGCATTTCTCTCAATTTGTCCAGTAACAGCCCAAAACATATAGTTCCCCTCAAATAGCCCATTGAATGCCCATAAGTACAAGAAAGAAAAACGCGAGCTGTCCAAGCTGGTGAAAGCAAGGCAGAGAGACTGTGTAACTGATAAAAACAACATCATGCGGGATTCTTCCCATTTCATATCCCATCCCATTCGGACAATATGACAACTCACACCTAAAAACGCTCAAACCTCGAATGCAGGAACAACAAACCATGAAACTTACCATTCAAACAGGAAGTAACGTCTCCGAGAGACGGAGAAGGAAGAGTCGGCTCGGTTTTTTTGTTCCAGTTCCAGTTTATATTATATATAGCCCATTGTTTTTAAACCGGAATCCAATTAAGAGATGAGCTGCTCCGTACTTGCAATCTCGGAACGGAATCGGAGTCTATTATCCGCTATTTTGTATTCTTATGGCCTGGACTGGGAGGGCAAGGTGGGTAGTTAAAACTATTTTATATTCTCTGGGAAATAATCATATCCTGACATTAAAGGAGAGTTAGGACCTCCTCAGCTTTCTCTTTCAGCAGACGCTTTGGAGGATGGTGCATGGTGTGGGCTGAACTTACTTACAAAGCAGAATGTCAAACTGGGACTCAAACGGATGAAGGCAGATGCAGCTAAAAATCAGTGGTGGTCTTTATTTTACTTCTAATTTTACTTCACTCAAACTTTAGAGTCAAAACAGAGTTATTTTAAAGCATTTTCAACGATATCTTCAAATATGCCCTAATTAAAACCGGGTAGCTATTTACTGTGTTGTATGCGGTTTTCTAATCAGGGTCACTCTTCGACTGAAAAGTCTTTAAAACTCTTTGGCTATCGACATTTGTTCCGACAAATTTGTCGACAGATTTGTTTCGACGAGCTGAAAATGTTTCCTTGTGCACAATCCCATACAAACGGTGAGTTTATCGGAAAAAATGAAAAATTAGAATTGATATCTTTGTGTTATGACATTTCAAGAAAATGGAATTAAGTGCAACTCAACCTTTTATTTTGCAATGGTTTTAATGCATGGATTTTTTTCGACAATTAATAAAAAACTGTCATCTTCTTCGGACCCCCAAGTAACTTTTTGACTTAAAATCTTAAAATCAGAAAGCTCTTAAAAACGAGAAAAATTCCTTAGAAAAACCTTTATTTATTTCAACCACTCTTTCATTCTTTTCATTAACAACATAATAAACGAGACATATTGTTGTTGGAGCCGGATCTTGAATTTTGAAGTTTTACTGTGGCTTCAGTAGTCCTGTAGTCCATTGTACTCGAGGACAAGGACTGTATTATATTTATACAGAGCTTTGTCAGCTTTCATTGTCAATGTACAGAGCATAAGCTTCTGCTTTCTCCAGCCTTACATTTAAGAACGTAAGAAATCAGCAGCTAGTACTACAACCCGATTGAATTGTTGTGGACAATGTAATATAATGTCTAACTTGTAATCCCACATATAATCCCATCATCATTCTCTCATTTCTATCTTAAAGTATTTTATACACGTTATACATCATAATATATTGTAGTAATAGTCTATATATAGATATAATCTCTAATCCTCTCTTACAAATTACATAGTTACATCCTAATCCATTTTGTTCCATATAGAATACGCAGAGTACAATAGAGCGGTTTTATGTATTCCGAGTTATAATACCATAGATTAAGTATATATCACTCTCTATAATATATATATATTTTTTGTATGATCTTATAGGCTTAATATATATGTAACAATTTATCTAACTTCTCCTAGACGTACTGAAGACATTAGACATTAATTTCTAAAGTTTATTTAATAACAGTCTCTAAGGGGTTATCTGGAACAAGGGCTAAATTATTTACGCTTTGAGATTGGAAAGAAGTCGAAAGTTTGCAAAATTGAATCCCTTACAAGTTTACAAGAAACGAGGTTGTTGTTGTTAATGGGATGTATTCCCGGTAATAGATTCCAGCCGATCGTGGGAGCAGAACGAGTGATTGGAACAGGGCACACAATGTCGATCAGTTTCATCGAAGCTATCGACAAGTTCTGGGATGTGGGTAACTGGGGTAAGTAGGGCTGCACACGCATTGGACATAAATCACCGTTTTAGTCTATGTATCGATATCGATACTGACGACACAAGTATCGAGATCACAACTTCTCGGAAAAGTTTTAAGACTTTCAACTCTTCCTCAATATGGAAATAAATTGATAACTTTCCCTTGCAAATTATTCTTGCTAAAAAACCACTTTCGCGTACTTTTCCATATTTATATCCCCGTTTTTGCAATACTTTCGGCGGAGAGTTAGTAATATTTTCTTAGAACATGTTTTCGGTCTCGGATAGCTGTAACATTTCTGTTGTTCGGATGCAAAGTTCCTAGTCTCGTGGTTCTGGTGGTGGTAGTGATGCTGGTGAAGATCTAGCGTTTGAAACTACTCATCTCCCTTGTGGGCTATTATCAAGCCCAACAAACTTTAGCTCCAATATGTCCCATTTCCAACTGCAAAAGCTCTCGTATCAAACCCACCTAACTTTCCTCAAAGAGCAGAGTTTAGGCAAAACTTTCACCAATATCCTAACGATATATTCACATCCACCTCCAACAATTTAAGTTCCTGGCCCTTGAAACTATACGAAATTCAAGAAGCTCCCTCTCATCATTTCCACGTTAGTTCTTGCACCTAGAAATAGGAAACAGCAATGCATATCACATATACGAAAAATAAGGGAATAAACGTAAATTCTTTCGGAGAAAGTTGACATTATTAAAGGACACATATATGTCCTCTAGAATCGGGATTCAAGAAGTTGGGCTCTAGTTACATTACGTTTATTCTATGAGCTCCTCGTACGGACTTCCATCATCGAGATCACTTTGGGATGACATGAGGATGAGATGGATATTTGAAAGAATTGGTGGTGGTGGTGGTGGTGGTATAGTCGATTGAAATCCCGTAAACTTCTAGGCTATTCGGAAAGGGCAGTTGTCTGCTGTCCCTTGTCCACCCAGGACAAGTACCGGCTGAATTCAAGTCCGAGGGTGTCCGGTTGAAAAGCCTTGTCAATTCATTGTCCTCCCATTTAGACTTTATTGTCCGGTTTCAAATTTTTCGAGAGAAATCCGGAGACTCTTGAGAAGGTTCTTGTTCTTGCTACAGTCCTATAGGGCTGGAGGGGTGGGTCCCGAATTCTTGTAGATGGGAGTTTGTGGTTGTCCTATTTTTTGTTGTAAGGGGACATATGTCACTCAGACTGGCAGTCATGAGGAGGAAGAGAAAGTAGATGTGGAAGAAAGGCAGAAGAATGTTGGCATATGCAAAGTGGAGACGAAGGAGGAAATCAATAGTGGCAAAACCACCACTGCCACCGAGATCCGATGTCCCAGGAGATGTAGGGTCCAACCCTGTGGCTGAAGACCGTTTCCAGAGGACTCGTGTTGGACGGCCGCCGGTAGCTCCCCTGTCACAAGCATTACAGGAAATATTCAATTTCGGGTTGTACCCAATCCTAACGGGGTTTTAGAGTTATAGTTGAAAGTGTTTTAGGCAGGAAATTCCCGAAATAGATATCCCCTCTAAATAAATCCCCATCCGTTTGTTTGAAAGTGTATGCATTGTGAGCCTTAAAATAGGACTCTATTTCTTTCCCTGCCACAATTATTCCACAAATCTTCAATTTCGGGTTGCACAAATTCCTAACGGGGTTTCTAGCGTTATAGTTGTAGGTGCTTTTTGGGTATAGCTTTATTTTTCTGATATCTCAAAAGTCAGGAAGATATGGATGGATATAAATGAATCCCCACCCGTTGGTTTGAACGTAGGTCTATTTTGGGTCAAAAATACAACTCTTTCCTAGGCGTAGCTTATAAATTCGGTTAAAAATCTGGCAGATAGGGATCGGTATTTTATTTTTAGAGAATGGGGTTCAATAACTTCCACATGTCCAGCTATTAAAATGCGTAAAATATTAGGATTGACCATGTCTCGGCATCAAGTGAATATGAAAATGAGGAAAGTTCATTAGATATTTGCCTCTGATGAATCAAGTTGGAAAAGGGCCGGGATATTGTTATGATTATGATGGTGGATGGCGAATGTCCGTCATGTCATAAATTCCCCGCATTTAAACCCCAATCTAGCCATCAAAACGATTCCCCTTGTCCATAATCCACTTTTTAATTCAATTAATTGTAAAGTTTATGTACTGAAATGGCCCCTTTGTCTCCCTCCATGCTATTTCACTAGAGTTTTTGATAAGGTTCATGGTCGAAGGGTTGGCCACCCGTGAATGAGATATGCTAATTGCATTGCATACGTGCCTCTCTGTGCAATAATATAAACTGGGGATTCTGAAATGCCGTTGCGTCCAGTTCTTTTTATAGCCATTTTTGAATGGAAGCTGTTTCGAAGCGCAGTACTGTAGTTTTGATTAAAAATACGATTAGAATAGACTAAAGAGTCGTTCGTAAATGGAATTTTCGTACGTTTTGGTATTCATTTGTGAAAATGCCGATTTTTAAGCATTTTAATGTCGTTTGACCTTTAAAGCTGAGTTTGACCTGTCGAAATTTTGACAGCTAATTTATGCAACAAAACGGATGGACTTACCATCATTTAAAACATGTACAGCAATGGTGGAGGAAGCCAGGGAGGAAACTCGGCACGAGAAGTTCCCACTGTCAGATTTCCGAACGGACAGGACGGATAGAAACGCCGTTGCCTCTCCGCTCGTTTGATTCTTCGTCAGTCTAAACAGTCAACGAAGAGTGATAAACGTTAGAATATATGCGAAATATATAGCTTAAAAAACTATTCGGAAGCGAAGTTCCATTTCCATTTCATAATTCATAAATACAACATCAAAATCCCCTGTCAACCCAATGCATATCTCGTCACCCTAACCCAAAACAGTTTACTAATGAATCATTTCCTTTGAATATTTTGATCCCAAACCTCGTCTCTCTCTCTCTCTCGAATCTAAAACTGTCAAAATAAGGTTTGGGATGACAACTTCAGATTTTTCATCCTAAAACCCCGGATTCCTAACTTGGCGTATTTTTGAAGTAACACACCACGCACGTTTTTACATCATTCCAGTCGACGGGATTCATAAGTAAAATGTCAGCATTCCCCGGGTTTCAGGAATATCAAAATCATTTCCAGATTTTAATCTAATTGTGACAGATTAATGGGATGAAATACCACTCCACTCTTTCCTCTGTTTTTCACCGATTTTAACAGCTTAAATCATTCCTAACTCCTACTAAACTACTATTAAAATATTATTTTAGAGCGGAAATTGCATCGGGATATGGTGATGGGATTTGCTTACTTGACTTTGATCCGATTGTCACCACCGGGCAAGGGACGGTCTCCTTTGAGCCAAATAATATTATCCACCAACTTATCAACATGACTAGCTTTGCATGTGAGATGAAGGGACGAGTCCACTTTGTAATGTCTCTCTGTCACCACATGACCGTTCTCGTCCAATATCAGCACGGCTGGAGCTGTAGCGGATAGACAGTTATTCCGGGCATAAGTCACAACATTTTATTAATATCATTCCACACGGATGAGACATGGGACGGAATTCGCTTCGCTAGTCAAAATTTTCGAAATTCGGATCTGCTCAAGCTAAGGGAGCGTCGGTCACAAATTATCCCCAACTGATTCATCTCATTTCATATCCTCAAATCCTGGGCACACTTTAGCTAGAATACTACGAGATCACTCGCAAGGGAACCGTTACTTTGTATGGAATATGGATTATGTTTTATGTGTGTGAAGCATTTTGAGTTTATCTAGGTATATTAGCTATGTAGACGGGAAAGTTGGAGTTCTTTGCTACGAGATGATTTGTAGATGCAATATATATACGAGATTTGATTAACCGGAGGGCTGAAGAAGTTCAAAGAAATTCAAGGAATTCGAATTGTGGCTTTGATTTGACAGTTCTCTCTGAAGTAAGGTTAATTTGGGAACGTTGAACGGGATTAGGAGTTGGAGAATTGTAAATATTGACGAGAGGAATGTGTTTAGTTCGATATGTAAATGTCGATGTGAGACAACGTTTTTTTTGAGAATTTGGTTTTAAAAAGATGAATTTTTGTAAGGACTGGAAATTAATCCCGGACTTATTTGATGTGAAATGACATTTCTGAGAAAGTAGACTTACCTAGAGATTAGAAATGTTATTGAGGTTTAGATGATTAGAAAATTATATTCATAAATTGGCTGAAAATCCTTAAAATAGGCCCAGAACGTATATATACAGATGAATGTGCCCTTCTAAACATGAATTGGCCCTTAATTCGGATTAATTCGCCCCAAAGAGGTCGATAACAAGGCCTTCAAATCCCCTCCTGGTTATCTCCACCACGCAATACATGAATGTAAATGACTAGATTCTCTAAAAATAGCTCGGTGAAATTTTTTTCTACCGATTTTTCACCTGTTCAACTATGCACCATAAAAGCGATAAAATCAGATTTCCTTACCGATGACTTTTAAATGGAAAATCAAGGCTTTGGGTGGATGCGTTGACAGCTGGCATTGATACTCCCCCTCATCCCCTTTCTGTACTATTTCTATTCCCAGTCTCCAGTTATTTGGATATCTAAAGGAAATGAGACAAAAGTGCAAATGTCAAATGTCATTCCATTTGTCTGTCACGTATATGAAATCCATGCAATAATAACAGGTTATTTCAAAGACGTCTGACGATCTGACAAAAACACTAAACATCAAACAAAAATATTTTTTTAAATGTCAATACCTTCAAAATTACACTTGACAGCTATACAATTCACCCACCATGTTTTTGAGAATTTACCCACCCAAGATCTCTTACATTAAAAGTTTGAATAAAATTCAATCCGAATTTGATAAAAAAATGTCGTAAGTGGTGAATAATTTATTGATCAAAAGTGGGTGCATTCTATAACTCTTGTGGATTATTTAGAAAATCGCTATAAAATAAGGTAACTACTCTATTTTTCCAAGAGATAAAATAATATCACATCATCATTAAACTCTTATCTACTGACATATTCAGAACAATATGTCATCAAGCATGAAAATGTCATTAAAAACACAGAAGCCAATATTACTTCAACATCATAAAACTGCATTCTACGGCTCTCAGAATTAATCCCCAAATTAGTCAGATCCAAGAACCATCAACCGAGCTTCTAAACTCAATTTCGAAAACCTAATTTGTCATAAAACCACGGAAAAGAGGGTTAAAAAATCCTTGGACCAGTTCCAAGATCCGAACCTGAAACGAAGGCCAACCCGTGAGTCACTGTAGTAAGTGGTGTTCCCCACTGTGAGAAGTTGCAGGCTGTCCTTCCGCCTCCGAAGCCAAGAAACCTGTCAAATAATGTCAAAAACAGGAAACATCAAATATCAAACATTAAGGGAAAACATTCTCCAGGAAATGAGTTTGAGAAAAGACTGCTTTCTCTGCATATTCATCTTGTAATAAGGTAATAACATTACAGCATTTCCTTCCTAACTAGATCTCATCAAAATGAACTTCTCCAGGCTTGGAATACTATTTTTATAGGATTTATTATAGCCGAGGAAATATTATCCTTTATACGGCTTTCCCATCAACTCATCATTACTGGGGTTATTACGACTGTCACATCGTAATTCCATGTAATCATCATCACAGGGCGAACTTATATCGAATATAAAAGCTAGAACGGTGAATTTGGGACCTCTCGAATCTAGAAACGGAAAGGAGATAGGGTACCATGTGCGATATGGGATTCATGGGACCAACTGCTGATGGTGGTGGTGGTGGTGGTACATACTGGTGGCAGATGAAATGCAATTCGAAGGGATATGACAGTTAGCTGAGCCACTCAAATTCAGACGTCAATCCATGTCAGGCGTTTTACATTTTGCCTGAACTTATGGCTTGCAAAATGTGACAGGAAAGGTTCAGAATAAGGGTGTCGAGAGTACTGTATTTTTAGCTCGATAGTTACATGCACGGGCTTGTATTCTTCGAATATCGAGTACGGACACTAAAAATAGCAGATCCAAAAGAAATGTTCTCCTCGATAACCTATAAAATCGAATTTTTGTCTTTTTAAACCAATTTCGATTTTAGCCATCATGAGTAGTCGAAGCCAAAATTTGCGTCCATCGACTCAAATGTTTTTTAAACTTTCATTTTGAATTGACTCTGTCAACTTAAAAACATCTTATTGGTAGAAATCAAAGTAGCAGAGACCCTTGTAATCATTCAGAAAGAGTCGAGATAACGAGGGACAAAACTTACTAAACTGTGCAAAATCTTGTACTCATACTCGATCGAGTTAATCGAGTACTCGGCCGAGTAACCAATTGCACTCGGCCATCACTCCCTGCCGTGTACTCGAGCAACTCGCGACATCCCTACAAAGCAAAAGCACACTTTCCCCATTCCACATTCCCATTCTTCCAGCCCTTTCTGCAAAGATGAAAAGTCGCTTTCTGCTCCCCAGTAGGAACTACTTAAGATTCCAACCCATCAATGGACTCTGAGCTGACACGGAGAAGGACTATCGTCCTAACCATATAGTCCCTTAAGACGAGAATCGTGAATGCAGTTGGTTGAGCCTATCACCTTCGCCTTGGAGTTGGATCCGGGAGAACAAGCATAAAATGTAATTACTTGTGCTCCCAGCATTTGCTCGAGTCGTAAAATTGTGGATGGAATCCGGAGAAGCAGGGCATTAACGCCCCGTCATAATCAGAGATATTGGCAATTAGGCCCCTTGAAAACTTTTTCAAATTATCCCCCTTGTCTCCAAGAGACTAACTACTTTCCCTGAGTGGCTCGTAAAAGATACTCTGAGGGAAGTGTATAGTGAGGCTGGTAATGATGCCACCACTGCCACTTTTCATATGACAAGAACGGTGGCTGAGGTGTGTGTCCCTCCGTGTAGTTTCGAATTCGAATTCTAAGAGATCTTCGGATTATTTCGAGAGCTAGTGGTTTTTAGCACTACGGGGCGACGAAAGTAATTCAGGCAGGGCCTGACTTTTTCCCATTTACACTTTCACCGTAAAATCCTACATGATTTAGAGGTAACCCCCGTTTTTTACCGTGTTTCGTGTGAGAGAGTAAACTTGTTTTTGTTTTTTAGGGATCGTTGCGGAATAAAGTTGTTGGGTTACTTTTTAGAGGGGTTATCAAAGACACCTTTAAAAATAGTAATTTCGGCGATGAGGCCTTTAAGAAGTCATTCGGGGAAATGGCTTCAGGTCTGGAGTTAGGTACCAAAGGTCAAAAAATAGGGACCGGATGTCGAGAAATACTCGAAAGTCGTATTTCAGCACTAACGAAAATTTATTTTTTGAATTTTCCAAAAATAAATCAAAGTATTGCAAATAGAGCACTTTCAGGCTACGCATCGGAATTCCAAGGATCTGTTTGGATTTTTTTATGAAAGTTGCAGTTCGGTTGCAAGGTTTTGATTGCTCGCAGGCTTCAATAAATGTCCAAGTTTTTTTCCACTATGAGAACATGACAACTCGTGTATTAAATCGTAAACTAGCATCGCTAGTGCAGTATAATTATGGCTTTACACTTTACAGGGAGGATAGTAGGGTATTTTTGAAACTTTTATCTCCGGAGGCAATTCCATACGTACGTATCTTCATCTGTCGATCTACAGGGTGTCTTTTCCAAGTGTATACAACTTCAATATTTGATAAATTGAACTTGTATACACCTGGAAAAGACACCCTGTATATATCCACTGTGTAGGGATATGACTTGTGGGAGGAATGTATAATCTGATATCCAGGCATGAGATCCATCCAGAATATCACAGAGATAGCTAGTGTGCAAAAACGTACAACTTTTGCAAATTCTAAATAGCTTTCACCGTATAAAAAAAAATATCTAAAGCAAGTGGATGGACGGACAGCTTGAAATTGAAAAATCCTCATATTATCAGACTGGGCTAAAATGCCAACAAGGAATATTTGTAAAACTTAACATGGGACTGTAAATTTATTGACTGCATCATATTGTCATACTGACTAATGACTATTTAAATAGTCGAATTTTTAATCAATTTTTTGAATAACATCAACGGTTTTTTAAAGAAATGCTTCAAACTTCATGAGTTCCACATTAACTTTCAGTTTCAATTTACAAAAATCAACTTTCCCGTTCTAGATCGAGGCTTTCACAGCTTCTACTCTCACAAAACATTTTCTTCATTTAACGCGTAGAGAATCCTAATGATGTGTATCATATACGATAGGAGATCAATCCATCTAATACATTTTTAGACCGGACGAAGGGCCACTTCGTCAGGGTTAACCTAAATCCACTCCAATGGGCTTTCTCTCTCTGCCAAAAAAAATACTATACAATACTACTCCTACTACTAGTATTGCAGCAGTCCAGAAACAAATCCATTAGTTTCTTCACTATAATAAAAAGATAAGTCAATCCCAGCATAATGATACATGATCCGGAATTCTGGGATTCTCATTGACCATCTCTGCTCTCTGCTTCTTCTTCGAATTCAATAAGTCTTGGAATAAAAATCTTCTTCTAATCCGACTGTATACTGTATCTGTTTATGTACTACTATCTCCGTTTGAAGCCCAAAGAATTACAAAACTATACGTAAAACCCGTGGCAAAAAACGGCTGATAAATATAGTAATCTGTAAACTTAAGCAGAATGTTTCCTACTTTGGATTTGGTCGATAGAGTGGAATAAGAAAAGTGACGGATTTGACGGGGATATTGAACGAAGATATTCGTAGATCTATTCATGTTATTATCGAATTATACAATATTACGCATCGGAAAATAGGGTGTTTTTTAGTAGGTTTTTGTGATAAAAACTCTAGACTTTTGGCTCTGGTTCCTCAAAAACCTAGTCCTGTTTCACCCTGGTCTCTAGCTGAAGATCCCGTTACATAAAAAACCATATATAGATCATCATTAAGGATGAGATCGATTAATCTGTTACGGTATATTTACTCCTATTCCAAGTGCTAATCATATACGAGGACGGCGCTTATTTCTATTTATAAAAGAGAAAGTGATATATATGGATATGTTGTTTGTCCATGTGCCTGACGGATGGGAAGAGTGGCTTTTTTGCCGTCAGCTCTGGATAAGACGAAGACGATGTGCGAGACTTTGTTGGTACTTATATTCGTCAAGTGCTATCAGGCGGATGATCCCATTAGCAGTCCAACTCACACAGCAACAGAACCGACTACGAAAGGAGATTACAAAGAAGAAGTCTCAATTTAGCCAATGATTTATTGATCGGGGGGTTTTGGGTCGCGGCCAACAAAAATCGGCCCAACAATAAATGACAAGATTGGGGGCGAGACGGTGGAGATGACGTCTGGACTCATTGACTTTGATGGCGGATTCTATGTGGACTGCTCTTACGAATTTATTATCATAATCCGTTTAGAAATTATGAAAGTTTATTTCGATTAACAATCATATTTACTAAGTTTCTAGTTCTAATTAAATAATCCCGTATTTTTATTTTCTAAACTGTGGAAATGGATGAGTTCAACGTCTTGATGGAAGTGAAACATTAAGTTTTACCAACTTGCAGATTCGTTGTCTAGAACCATTTAAATCCTCTGCCAATTAGTTTGCGTTCTTACTCACGAACCGTTTACTATTTTGAAACCATTACTGACATTTTAGCTCTTGATAACGTTGCTTGAGAATTTGTCTCAGTTATGGACAAAAGGCACAATTTTTAAAGATAGCAGCCTTACATGTACGCTTCATTGTTGGAAAGACTGACATTCAACAATGTATGTAACTTTACTCTATGGTTGGGGAAATGTGGTGATCTTGTTATATTATGTAACGTCTTCGTCTGTCCTTTTGTCTTGTTCCCCCATTTTTTAAAAGCGTATGCAACGGTTCATCTAAATTGTGGAAAATGTAACCCTCGAAAATTTCTATAACACGTACATGGAAGCTTATTGTAGCAGAAAACGTTCAAAATCAACTTAAAACTACAGTGCCACCATTCAAACCTCATTTAAAGCCGTGAAGCAGCCTAAAGTGCTATATACTTCCCCCGATTTTATTTCGTGCTTGCAGGAAAAATATGATGACGTTCTCTGACCTTCACCTCCAGCGAATATTTCAAATTTCAATTCTCTAAGCCTAAACCTATTCCATAGTTCGTAGGATGCAAAAGCCATCAGGATAACAAGAAGGATGTGAATCGTAATCCCCATAAAAAATTCAGCATCTCCCGTCTCCCCGCAACCTTCGTAATGGTTAGGAGCGTTTAACATCGTTCTAGTCGGCAGTCGGGCCTGCACTTGAAAGTTGAAAGTTGAAGCCCTGATCCCCTCTCTTTTTAAGGAAAGATGATTCAATCCATTTTTAATGCAGAAGAGCTTAGGGTTTATGGTCTGCCGATTTGCTCCAATGATTTCAAAGTATTCTTCATCCCGTAGTGGAAGTACCTATATATTCACCATTCAACATCTCCCAGAGATAGGAGGTTAGGTTCACAAAATACCCCGCAGAAGAAGAAGGTTTAAAAGGTTTACGAACTTCCGTAACTCTAAGAATGAAGAATGAAAAGGGATTATTGGCCGACTATTTTTGCGGTTGTGACTTGCATCCAAGTGAATCCCAAGTAGTCAAAGGCCCATTCAGCCCCCTATTACTATTAATAAAAGAGGAGGCGGAGGAAATCTCGGTGGTGCTTCGCTTTCTCCAGAACAGAAGCAGCCTGTACTCCAGTATATGTCGTGATGAGAAAAGCAGAAGCTAACCGACTCGATTCTGAGATAGATATAAGAGTTAGACTATCCGATATCGGCAAATCGAACTGATCAATTGAGTTTTAAACGGGTGCATTTGTGCGTAAGATTTGTTCCAATTAGCGACCCTAAATTAGTGATACGTCTGAATTTATATCCAGTGCGATTTAACAAAGCGCACGATTTTACGCTATTGTTGGGGGACTGTGAGATTCTTGTACAAAACAACTTTCAGATGTCAGTAAACGAAGTGAAAGTTATTTGACATCTTGTTGCACGTGGTTTCAACACCCCTTTTCAATATGCGTTTGCAACGGCATATTTTTAGTAAGTTCGATTCTGAGATATCGAAGGATTGGTGAGATTATGTCGTATCATTATGTTTTAAAGATCATTCTAGCAATTCTCTTTTTTTTTCTCACGACATATGTAGTCTTTTATTTTAGCTTTCCCTTTCTCCTACTTCCTCTTCTGCCTCGATCAAGGATGAGCATAAATATGTAGAGCAAGAGTCTGAGAAAGTACAATAATATGACGAGAAGTAGGGCATTGGATATTGTTATTGGACCCGTATCGAGGAGAAAGGTGTCTTTATTGAATTTGCTCGTAAGTCTCATCCTAAGTGAGTTGATAGAATAGCGGAAGCAACACGTTGCAGGCAGACGGATAGGAATAAGGAGTCCTAAAAATTCTTTTATTTTATTTCCCCTGAGATCCCACAACCAGATTCGTTCCTAGTTTAATAATCCTTCTCCTAGACACACCGTTCACGAAGTGCAGTACGGATGAGGATGACTTTCTCTTCTGATATTTATTCCTGATATGGATACCCCGACTCTGCCTTGATGGCCCTTGTAATAGTTTTCGATAGTTGTGGTGTTGAAAAAACGGCTGTCCGGGATGGAATGTCAGTTGAGATCTTCTAAGGGATACTTTCACGGCATCATCATTGATACCCCAGTTTTGTTTGTTTGGTTAGGTGAAGCAGATAAGAGAGTTTATTGATGTAGGGATGTGTAACAGTCTAACAATGAGGTATTCTTGTGGTAGTAAAAAATGTGGTTCGAGAACCCCGGGGTTTATCTTTCAAACACAGATTTTCTGAGGTATTCGGATGATTGACCTTTGACCCCAAAAACCCCGTACCGTCTAAAACTTTAACATTGACATCAATAATCCTCTCTCTAAGGTTTTAGGCATATAGAACCCCAAAAACCCGACCTTTCTAACCATACAAAAAAGCTATAAGGATTATACTGAAAGTGGAAGGGATGTCTGAAGGATCGGCGGTGGTTGAATTTATTCCAAGTGGTACTTCGGGATTGAAGTGGGCTCTCGTATTCCATCAAACGGTTCACTGGTCACTTTAGCCTTATTGGGAATTGGATGATAAGATCTCATCTCCTCATTCATCTCCACTATGCTGGTGGTGGGGGTATAATGAGTGGATTTAGTTTTATTTAGTCCGGTCCAAGTCCTCCTGTTTGTTCTGTATCCCAACTTGCAACAACAAGGCAATGGGAGTAACAACTTGGATATGGTTTAATTGCTTCATCTCGTTGCTAGAATATGATGAACTGTAGCTTAAGCATCTCTGAATTTCTAGGCGCATATTGTGGAATCGGTTTAACCAGATTTTCGAAAAAATTTCTAAAAACTACGGCTCTGACCGAAGTAATTCCCAAGAACTCAACCACCCTGATTAATTCGTTTGGAAGCCCTTCAATGCAACTGAAATGTGAAGCGTTTGGGAGAACCGGGATTCATCAACACCCTTGATTCGGAAATCGAAAAGGTCTTTGTCTCTTTGTCCAAGCCGTAGGACAGTGCGAGATTGTGACTAGTCAAACATTAGAGCCTCTATCGTTCTCCGACGCCCACAAACAAACTCATTTGTTAGTTTGGGATCTAGATCATTTCAAAGGGTTGCTCCAAGCAGTTGGCTTGGCATTGGCAGTGGCAACTTCACAACCGTCATTTCAAAGCATTGTGGATTGTAGTCAATATTTAGAATCGCCCAGATTCAAAGGATGAATAGTGAATACTTGTGGAGAAATGGGACATTTTGCTGGAATTGTTGAAGGTTTCGGGATTGGGAATGAAACGGGGCTATTAGCTCAGCTAAGTCAATAAGGATGGACATTAGGACTATTTGTTCAGTCTCTCTCTCAAGAGGATTTAATCATCTGGGGAAATGAGGAGCGTGGAAGGTCGTTATGGTATTATTAAAGTATCTCCTCCCGCGGGCCAGTCGGCCTGATTACTTAGTTTATCCTAGTTCATCTGTACATCATTACTTAATTTGACCAGGAGACTACAAGAGCCAGTACTTTGGGCTGAGCCGGGCGGGAGTGGACCGGTAGGACCAATATCGGAAACTGATCCCGCTTGATCCGAAAACAAGTTATTGGGATCAAAGTTTTGGAGTTGGGGATTAGCTGGAGCTACTACCACAGCCACTGTTTAATTCCATTGTCCTAGATAGATAACGTAATAGGTTATTCAAGCGGATTTGAAATCCAGGACGAAAGTACCAACTTTTTGTATTTTGCGATTTTGGGGGGTTTGGGTCCTAATTTAGGCAAACAATTTATGGGATTTTGATGTAGTACTAGGTGAAATTAGCTAAATTGATAAGTAAATCGGCAATTCTGCAAAAGTATATCTAGTTTTTGATTCTGTATTCAAGAATCAATGCAACTGAAACCAGAACCTTCGAACGAGTTCTGGTAGTTCTAGTTTTTAGTTTCGAGGCTGATTTTAGTTCTAGTTTAAACGAACGTCGTCGTTCGTAAAATACTAGTATTTTAATAGTTTTTTTTAATTTTGTTAGTTCCAGTTCTAGTTTCTAGTACCGGCGAAAACTAGAACTAACCGTCATTCTAGCTCTAGTTCTAGTACCCATAACTATGAACTGGGAGTTACCATAATAAAACTTTCGCAAAATGGAGATTCCACTTTCTCTATCTTATTAAAACCAGTATTTTTTACAGTAAAAAATGCATGGATCTGTTTAGTTTCGAGGGAAGCCCCAGGGGTTTCATTCCAGTCTTAACTTAAATTAAAAATGCAACTAACCGTTCGTCCCTGGAGCAGAACGACGGTACAGTCGAACATAACAGTCTGACCCGCACGGGCCGTGATGTGTACGGAAGTCTTGTTGGACTCGAAGTATGGACCAGTGATTCGGGTCGAGGAAGATGCCAAACTGACTGGCGGGTCGGGGGGCTCGAGTTGAAATTCAAAATCCTCCGTTGACCTCTTGACCTCCGTAATGCTCTCCGTTGGAGTCCTCGTATTGTAGAGGGAATCAGCGGGAGGTGAACCTGATTTTATTGACCCAATTCCATGATGATGGGCAATTGTGGTGGATGGAAAATGCCCAGCTGTAGTCGAGATCGAGGGCCCCGACCATGTTGAACTTATTGGGTCCTTCCCTCGCTCTGCTTCTGTTTTATTGTCCTTTAGATTGGCCATTGTCTGGGTGACATGTTGATGTCCTGGGGGGTCTGAAAGAGTCAAAGTAAATAAACTGTTATAAATGCACATCGCAAAAGGGTGAAATCACACGAACAACATTTAACGTCGTTGGCTGACACGTTTCAGACGTTGAATTCAAGAATATTACATTTCCCCAACCATTAAGTGATGTCGTATACATCGTTCAAAACCACGTAACAGTACCTTCACAACGATGTACACACAAGTACAAAGTAGGTTTAAAATTTAAAAAAATGTGACCTTTGAACGTAGACATTTCGGGGAAGTAGCCTCCGCTTGAATGTCATAAATTGTTTCCCGAAAATAAAATTGGAAATATTCGACCGTTTGAGAATGATAGCATGGAAGGACGGACAGACAGATAGTAAAAATATTAAAGCATTTCACCCTTTACAAAAATAATCTTAAACTGTTGCAAACGCTCATCACCAAATGGTGAAACCAGCACGACAGTTCGAAAATTTCAAAGGTTCCATCAGACAGACGGACAGCGTTTAAACAAAGAAGAGTTGCAAACTCATAATCTTTCCACCGATTCCCTGTCATCATGTCAGGAAGTAAAACGAGCTGGGAAGTGGAGATTGTTAGGTAATAATCTCCGATCTCGAAGGGAACGCAACCAAAATCGGCTGGAGATGAGCTCCTTTCAAGCCTTTTAAATACTAAATAACCCAATCTTCCAATTCATGCCAACTTTTATCCAAAAAACCGAACAGGGTTCCTTCATAACCATATCTAATAATATATGAAATTTATATTTATATAGATACGATGACATAAAGCCATCAACCCGTTTCCTGCATTATGGAACCGACGTCCCTGGCATCGTTCCAAAACGCATTCTCCCCCGGAGTACAAAACCCTGTTGAAGCCATTATATTCTCCGAAGTTATCGGTATGGAAATCAACCTACCTGATGTCCGCCTCCTAGAAAGATAAATTATTAGCATAGTTTCCTCCGTTACGGCTAATTGCCCGCTGTACTTTAATAATTCACACGCACATTTAGGCACTCCGTAACAGTGAATGTACTTAGCATTTCCATTATCAAAGGCCGAGGAATTCGCCTGCGTCCACGGATTTGCATACTTGTGTGCAACGGGGACAAAAACCCCAAGCCTTAAGTGCCAAATTGCTATTTGGCTGTCTGGAATTCGGGGACCGGAACTGGGAATATTATCCCGTACTTTCCTAGGGCAAATGGAAGTCTGGAATTGTAAATAATAAATCTGGAATAGTAACTATTCCCATTAACGTACCTATCTAGAAACACCTTGAACGAATAACTGTGTCACATAATTATTAAAATTATGTCAGGGTGACAGAGGGCTTTGCCCTTTTGTGCTTATAAGTAGCTTGAAACATCATAGGTTTGTGATTCTGACTTTGAAAGTCCGTTGTTTAGACAAAGAGTTTAGAGTTCGAAATTGGTTTATTCTTAAAAGGCAAACAAAAACCAAACTTTAAAAACTGTCGCATCAAAATTCTCAAGGTTTTGTTGACCTTAGCCTTTTTATCAACGAATGCTCAATCTTTTAGACATTGGGGGTTTAAGTGACCAATCATTGGCATTGGCATTGGCAAACATGCGATGATGATATGTTGGCATTTAGCTTCGGTCGTCATTCAAGGGCTTTTTGCCTGCAAAATTATATTTGCACAGAAGGAAGTCGGTGATAAGAGAAAGGGCTGTCCCTCTGATCTGAGCTCATCCTTACATCAAGTGAAGAGTGAATATTATTTTCCTTATTATATGGTGGACAGGGTTTGAAATTTGGGTTTTTTTCTTTTAACAAACACTGAAGGAAGTTTCATTGGAGAGCGTTTTTGCATTTTTGAGATAATTAAAATTTCGTTTACAAATAAATATGCGAGTTGAGGAGAGCTAGTATCAATTCGCTTCTTTCTTGACCATGAAAAATCCTGTTCGGTTTACAACGAGTCACAGATGGCAAAGTATCACAATTGTTAAAGGAACCTTAGAATCAAGTTATGGCAGCTCTCAAATGAAGTAAAATGCACTAAAAAGACCCAAAAAATCCATGCCTATTTCTCGAAATTCAATTTTATTTCTCAAAAAACCCGACCGATCTTCTAAAACGTAACCCTAGTCATCTCTTTTAGGTAGCGGAAATGAAATTGGATGGAAGGCTGGATATCTAGAGAGAGAAGGAAGGGAGACGGGCCTTTTTGTTTCAAAATCCAAACTCATTTCCTACTCACGAAGTTTAGATGAGTAGTCAGATAGGTTACCGTCCCAGTTTACATAACAGAGGATCTCATTGAGAGGGATGAATCTACACGGAGGAAACGGTGAAGGGATATGTAAGTTACTGTTAGTTCAAAAGATGAAGAACGAACATCTCTCTCCGAGGAGACAAACATTTATTCTGAGATTGAACATTCAAAAGCCGGGACTCAGTCATCCCCTCTGGCCACCTTTTCTAATGTTCCAGACAGCCGAGTGCCGTTGTTTACTCTTAAAGTGAAGGTGCTGGTGGTGGTGTGGGTGTCAGTAGGCTGGAGAAAGCAAATTTTGCCTTAAATTACTGAATACAGCCCCCGAAATAACTCCCCATGCCTGTATCTATTTGTTTGCACCATAAAAACACTCCTTTCACCCATAATAAATTAAACCATAAACCCTAGTCTACTTTTATCCATATACATGACCCATTATTAAATGTAATAAATCATATAACCCATATTTAACAAACACGTCAATTAAGGTAAAAGTTAATAGTTACCTTATTTAAACAAGGTAAAAACCACAATGCTCTGTCTGACTTTTTTGGCCGTTTATGATTTCTTTTTTACGCCTCAGAACATTTTAATCAAGCTACTACCTCTAAACGTCCGAAATTACTCCCCCGGGGGGCTTAATTCCAAAATACAGGAATGCTAATTTCTACAGGATATTAGACGGTCCTGAGATGATGATGAAATGTGAGTCAGAAATCAAATAGGGGAGAAGGAACAAGTCTTATGGACCTTTTTGTAAGACTTTCTCTTTAGGCTAGTGGATCAAGTTTTATGCATCAGTGCCTCCGCCGATTCATTATTCTTCACTTCCTCAGGTTTCATTTCATCAAATCAGGAGGGGTTTCATCCTTATTAAAATCCGCGCTACTTATTCATCCTGGTTCTTCTTCTTGAGTAGCTGTAATAAAACTAGGGGTTCTGAGTGTACCGGGTTTTGAATTCCAGTGGCTTATTGGCAGACGCAGATGATGATTCCTAAATCTTGTATAGTCGTTTGACTGGGTGAGGAAACCTGGCCTGTTTTCTAGTTTTTTATTTATTTAGGTTTTGTTTTAAGAATGCCAAATTGACCGATATAACTCCACCTCCGGAATACCTTTTTTCATTTAAATAACTCTCGACATTTGAGAAGGTGTAGACGGTGAGGAATGTAGCTAAAACGTGGAAAATAAAAACGTTTTTACAATTTAATTCTAGAACATTTAAAACCAAGCTGACGGAGTGGAGCTTGGGATTTCATAGCAAAATGCAAGCGTACCCCATGGGGATTTATTATCGTGAAATGAATATTGGTAATTTTCCACGAATACGGTGAAAAATAAAAAGAGTTTCAAGAGTGACTATTATTTCCGAGATTTTTCTTGTTGGTTTTAATTGAGAGGCTAATTAATTTTTCTCATCATCAGGAAATGATGTAAAAGTTTCCATTTCAACCTTAGAAAACGATGAAATAAACCAAGATTTTGTATGCATTATTATGCATCCTGTTCTTAACCTACAGCTCTTAATATTTTTGCATTCCATTCATTTAAAAATCTTTAGTTAAATACTATATTCATAACCGTACTTTCACAATTTCACAAGAACTGCAAACAAGTTTCGAAAATTTCATCCGGCTCCGAATTTCACCACCCACGACCAAATTCCCAAAGTTATTACAAGTCGAAATCCATAAGCCTTCAGTGCCTTTAAAAGCAGCCGTTGCCGATCGTTGTAATAGAACCATTCCACATCCACCAGAAGCAAGATATTTAGGAACGGAGAAAGTTTTAAGTCCTTCCTTCTCCTAGAGCTATATGAATTTAGCACTTGTGTCTAAACACTATAGTATATATTCGGAGTCAACAGGGCATAGCTTGAATGTAGATCCATATATCAAGAATTAAGTTGTAGGATTTGGTTTGGAATATTAAAAAGTATGGGGGAAAGTGAAGGTATTATTAATTCGGGCGGAGGAAGTGGAGAAAAATTATGTCATGAATGGAATCAGAGCTTGAGGGAATTCGGAATTACACTTTCCCCGGCTGCTGCATCCACATTTCCACACTTTTGCTCCAAATTCCAAAACTACCCACCGACCAAAACCCTGGAATTTACTCCAGAAATATCTCGGAAATCTGAATATCATCTTCATAACATTATATTCTTGCCGATGTAAGTAAGGGCTAAGAGGAACTTAAAAAATTAAGGACCCGGTCGGTCGAGTGGGGTTTAAAAGCTACTAACTTCCTTCAAGCAAAACTCGGAATTTTGATGTTTTCACCGTAAACTGCGAAATAAGTTCCAAGTCTCACATTTTGGCAGAAGGTTCAACAAATAAAGCTCCCTCTGAATACCTTGAATTTCCAAGTATTTTGTATCAATTTTTAGTTATCGCTAAAAATTAGATTCGTGTGATTTTTAGTTTATGAAGTATTTAAATAAAACTAGCATAGTTCATTTTTTCTCTGAAATTTCCAGATTTTTGTCTCTTTCAAGAATTCGATTTTAATTTTTTTCTAATTTTTAGTTCACATTAAGCTTACAAAAGGCCCATGTAGAACGGAATTTCTGAATTTTTTCCCGCCCTCAATGTTAATTAAAGGGAGAAACTGAAACCCCGCCAAGTATTCCGTTCTACGTAAGCAATTCCATAGCGTTTGTAGTTGTTTTTTAAGTATGTTTAGAAATTCGCAAAAAACACTGACATTTAGGGACTTACACCAACATTTACGGTAAACACGGTATTTCGTAATGTTCAACATACTAGAAAAAAAAATTTATAATGTCAGTTGTACAGCATTAGCTCTCCTACCCAGTTAAAATCCCGATCTTCAGCCGGTGCGGTGCCTAAACTTCAGCTCTGATGGATAAAGCTGATGTTGTCCTCCTTAACTTATTCCATATTTTCCCCAAGAAGGTAAAGTTGTGGCATTGGAAGTTGAAACTTGAAACAAAACGCCGTATTTTTCTAATCGCATTCTGATTTTGTATTCTGGATTTTTTCTTTAGACATAAAAATCGAGCCGAGGAATCTCTGCATGGAATAATGACTATCTCCAGGTCTCTGCTATGCAGATCCCAGTTTTTTTTCAGTTTCTTCTTTTAACTTGTATTGTAAATTGTAACAAGGCTTGTAATGCAACTCCTTTCACGGATGTATACAAGTATGGGAAAAAAGTTCCCAACTTTTTACTCCCGATGACACAAATGTGAAACTAAAATCACGGGGATGGAGCACAGCGATTCAGATTAGATTTAGGTAGGTTCTCTATACATATACGAGTTTTATGTTTATGAACATAGGAAATATGATTATTATGAAGGTTATATATTCGTAGTTTCAGCTAGGCGTCCAAATCTTCCAAGTTTCCCGATTTTTTTCCTCCAAAGAATGGCGAATGATTACCATATCCACCAGCTACCAAACCCAACCTTCGGAATCCCAGTGCCCTTAGTTTGTCAGTCGACAGTGGCAGTGGCACTATAACGGAGACAGACTTAGGAGAGACGCTACATACTTCGTACCAAAATGCAGACAAAGACCGGCACTAAAATACTAAGGATGTACGATTTCGGATTTTAATGACGGAAAGTTTGATATTCAAATTTATTTCCCGACTTTCCCCTTCGATAAAAGTCCCGGAAGCCTTCAATCTCGAATCAGGAGTGCCACCACGGGTTTAACGTCATCTTTCACAGTTGTTCTTCATTTCCATGTTTTTCAATCTCAACACGAGAAAACTTTTAAAAATTCAATATCGGACAGATCTTGTTTTTATTAATAATTTAAGTTTATGAGATGTACTTTGTTTTAGTGGAGGTACAAAAATACTACAATTACGATAGATTAATCCTGGTATTTTGTCCGTGGTTTGATCGAACAAATTCATATCCATTCTAATTAATATATATAAATTGATAGTTAAAAATAGTCGGGATTTTCCGAGAAATTTGACTCAGGATATTGGATTTTGTTAGTGAGATTGGGACCTTTTGGGATTTGGAAACCAGGACCGGAAAATGTCCCAATTCAATAGGAAGCGTTGAAATCCCGAAACGATAGCGGCTAAACTCCTAAAACTAAACCACGGATGAACCGGCCGAAAGAGCCCTTTGTCATTTCTAGTTATGTTTCCTATATTTTAGCTAGTTATGTCGTATATTTATCTATCTTCTGTCCTCCTTATGAAGTTCCTATACGAATTCTACAACAACAATGTCCCGTAATAATCTATGAAATACTGTTACTTGTATAAAGTAGCCCAGTTCCACTCCAGGGCCAACCAAACAAACACATCAAGAGACATAAAATATTTCTTGGGCGATATAAATACATGTGCAGTATTCTACTATAAACTATCTTACTTACGCTTTCGATGCATACTGTAAATCCTGACATAGTTACCCTCCAACGTAAAAGCTGTACGTTGTTTGGGCCCTGCAACTGTACAAACCGATTCTATTCGATCAAAATCAGTAAAAAAAGAATGGCTGATTAAATTGAAAATTAGTAGAAAATTGAAGCTGGTAAATTAAAATGTTTTAGAAAAATCAGGTTGAAATCCACTCCTGTGCCAATTTTGTGCAATTCGACATGCATTTCTCGTAGGACTTAATTAGAACTTTACCGAAATACCTCCCACCCGAAATAAAACCCCCAATTTCTTACATTTGAAGCCCCACCGGGATACTATTCACAATTTACGGTTTTTGCTTACGTATTTCTTCTATATTTCCACTGCAACTATAATTGTATATAGGATAGTCGGGAGTGAAAGGAAGCTGAAGGAAAGGAAGAGACCTAAAAATCTAGACATCATCATGAAGGCGGCTTTGGCAGCCCTCCAGGCTCATTCCGAATTTCCGAATCTCCCTTGTATAATGAACCAGGACAAACTGAACCACTTACCTCTCTCCCAAATCTTTTACAATCCCTTCTCTACCATTCGATTATTGTTTGGATAAATCTCACATTCCAGGGTTTCCTTTCACAGGAAGCTATATAGGGGCATAAGTACCTAAGAAAAACCGAAAAAAATAGAAAAAAATGGCCAAACCGTGAACATAATGCCCCAACAAAGGGAATAAAGAGGTGGTGGCAGGGGCTAAAGGGAAAGTCACATAAACTCATCTCCGTGCAAAACTTTCAAACTTTCACCTAGAAGCTACAGGAACAGACCTCTCCCATTTTTTCGGCTAATTTATGAAAATAGCAAGTTGGACGGAGGCCAGTTTTTTTCTCTGAGCGAAATGGACCAGTTCCTACAAATATACCAGATTACCACCACCACTAACAAACTCATTCCAACGGCTAGGAATGTGCAAGATCTAGATTCCGGAATTTTTTGGGAAATTACGGAAAAAATGGCCCAACCTGGTCAGTTCAACTTGTTTTATACTTTCTCCTGTTCTTTCTACGAGCAGTTTAGAGCCTCTGGAGATGAAACGCCTTCGCTGCTTTACGGAGTAAATTGTGGCTCATTGGGTAAGTGTGTTGAAAAATGAGAGGACAGATGAAAGGTTACTTTCACTCTAGGAGAATGAAGAGGACTAAAAAAAACGAAATATTCTAGAGGAGTCGGGGCCAAATAACTAAAACTGAGCTTTGAACCTTTCAAGGATTCTGTACAATTCCAGCAAAAGTAACGTAAACAGACAAACACATTTGGAGATTGGATTGAAGTTAGGCTGGTGTTAACTTCCTGGTTTAGAAGGTAGTGTTAGCTTAGAAGGTGTTGTGTACACTACAGAGAGAGGGGACATTATAGGGTTTGAAAGGTTTAGGAATGAGAAGAAGACGATTTTGGAGACGAAATTCAGTTGGGTTTTGAGAAGATAAACTCTCAAACCTAAACCATCTCCTGTGGCTTCTTGTCAATGGACCAAGTAATCTACTTGTCCTGTCACCACCACCACTAGCATGAAATTATAGAAAACGAGAGAGATGGTTTGGAAAATAAACGGTGCCTATGAACTATTGGGCTGGGGCTCAAAAACATTTGGAAAATAGAGGGATTTCAAGGACATTTTCTATTAAAATTTCGTTAAAACTCCCATTATATACCACTGTAATTTGTAATTCATCTCCGTGTGTAATAGAAAGAGCATTCTGCTTTAATAATAAGACCTGTTAGTTCTGATTTCTAATAATATCTGAAATGATTTTGTTTCAAGCACCTCTGTTTGCATTTAATTACTTAAATTTGCAATAAAATCATGAATCGGTTGAAAGAAATTATTCGTTAATAAAACGATTTTGATCCGATTTTCTGTGTTTGCCTCAATAACATTGGTATTCTGTAGTTTTTTTCATTTTGCATATAGGATCTACGTAAAATTTGCAAGAAAAAATGGAGTATAATATGACGGAATACAAAACATCGAGTTATTTTTGTATTTTTGCAGTACTGTATACCAAAGAGAAAGCCAGGATGTGAAGGTGAAAGTAAAGCTTTGGGCTTATTTCAAAGAGACAAGATTTTCGACATTTGAGATGGAAATAGACGGTAGCATGACGAGGAAAAAACGATCTCTGACTTTGGTTTTTGTTGCAGAGTTCCGAAAGAAACGTGTTTTAGACCTCCGAATGCCGAAACGTAAATATTTGTATTTTTTTGGGATACACAAGGCTAAAAGATCCTATCACACTCTCCCTGTTTTTATTCACAGTTGTGGTTGTTTGTTAGATTTGTTTTTACGATTGTATTTCAATATCTGTCATCAAAAACCGGGTGTAAGGAACCTTATCCCGGTGTCGTATATCCCCTTGTAACGACCTGTCGTACAAAGACATACATATTAGAGATAGATTTATATTTGTCCCATATATGTCCTTCCATGTTTGCGGATGTATTTTATTTTCCAACAAACAGAATCTATCAGAGAGAAGCTCTATCCTCCCGTTTTTTATTCCCTTTTCGATTCAATCCAATCTTTAGAGAGTGTATGTAGGTGGTTGTTTAACAAGTGCAGTTTCTATGAACTTTATATATAACGGCTTTGCCGTATCGATTCATGGATGCTATTTGCTTATTTCTTTAGCATCATTCATGTAGGTTTTGTGGAAGTTAGGTAAATTATAGATTTAATTTAAAACTGTTTGCCCCGTATTTAATCCTAACACTAACTATAATGTCTAATTTTCTATCTCGACATAATGCAGAGTCTTCACGTATTTAAATTGACTTAAAACATGACGGATTTAAAAAATATGGAGTTTGCTACAAGCTAGAAATGTGTTGAGATAAAATGGTTGAAATTTTAATCAAGTTTGGAAAACACACACTTCCATACTATATTTATACTTTCTTTTTATTTTTACTAAAAAATCTAAAATGTCTAGAATATTAAATTTGGATCAATTCATCTAACAAAAAACTCAACGTCCTGACATTCAGAGATTTCCTGTCTTGACATTTCTCTCTACGTTGAATAAGAATTCGATGTGACACACTTTTTATCTCAAATATAATGTAGTAAATAAGGTACTTATTAGCATAACGATGTAAAGTTAATAGCTCTGCCGTCTAAGTATATTACTTGGGTATTATAATACGAATGTTGTGGTAATAGAAGCTGGGGATAATTTATATAAGAAAGGTGAGTTTTTGTGAGTAATAAAATAGTTAAGTGGGGAAAACCTTCTCAGAGAACGTAAAAAATTGGACATGAAAGTTTGAGTGAAAGTAAATCGGTTTGCATTCTCCATTCTACTCGGGGTGATTGATGGTTCTTTTCTAACCGATTTCTTCAAAGCCAAGCCCCCATTTATTGCCAGCGTAAGTAGGCTTATTTTTTTTACCTAAAAGGTAGTAGTTTAGCATATTATATGGGACATTGTGCAATGTAACCGGAATAGCATTGTCCATAGCCTGAAATATTAAAATGTTATGCAGAGTCCTTCTGCAGGATGTCATGATCTGATATTAAAAAACAGTCCCGTTTGGCCGATAAAATCGTCGAGAAAATTTGAATGAATTGTACCGATGGGGATTTAAGGGGAAGGATGAGATATTATTGGTCTGACTCTGTAGACCTACTTTGTGCTTTGCTTTTGTGAAGGACATACTGCAAGGAAACCTCGATATAATGCGATTTTTTAACGTTTTTTGGGAACGGAAAAATCAATGAATTTTATAAAATCACTCGACTTTATACGTTTTTTGATCTACTATTTGCAATTTTGATTGCGAATTTTTAAAATAAATATTTTTTTGAGAAAAAATAGGATGAACTGTACAGTTTATGTTCCTGAACTCTACAAAATGCTGAGGTCTTTTGGTGCAGATTTGCAGGACTCTATTGGGGCAGAGATGGAGAAATATATAGGTTTATGATCTATTTTAAATATAATAATATAATATATGTCATGTCCTGAAGTAAAGTACAAAGTACGGGGCTATAATTCTTGGATGTCTGGAACTCTGGAATAGGAGAGCTTTCGGATTCAGCTATATTCACAAGTTTATTGACTAGAACTTGGGCCGAGACTTGGTGTTGATAGCTGTGTATATTATCTCATCTTTGAGATGCTTTTGAGACGATACAATTTTTTTCAAACTGTAACAAAGTTTATTATTGCATGACCAAGGCTACGTTATTGTCTTGAAGGTTGCGTTGAAGCGTTGTATTCACATGAGGAATATAATTGTATATTTTGAAACTTCTAATAAAATGTTATCAAGATATCTGTCATTCATAGCTTTTTGCATTCAAGTTGAAAGTATTGTAGAATATTTCAACTATTAATTGAGACAATTTCCCAGATTACACAATGAAGGATAGGATCTGAATCGATTAAAATTCACAACCGAACCGATAAAAGAATTATTTTGCATATATAAAGATAATTAGAAATTTCAACGGAAAACTATTGGGATTAATTAATTCAAGATCATGATCCTTGACACTGGCAAAATCCAATTTATTACAATAGATAAACTGAAACAGACTTGCAAGAATAATTCAAGCTCTGATGTACGATGCAAACAAATACCTACGTAAAGTAATGACGTTAATTGTTTGATAAACTTTGCATTATTGCAAGCTGAGCAATCCTCCTGCATAGTTGAATAAGTTAGAAATCCCGAATTAGGCACGTTTTGCTATGAACTCTTTCAGATATCTGATAGCGGTACTCGTGATGAAACTAATATATTAGTCTTAACAATATGCAATATCGTAGATCGTAGTTAAGGATTGCTTTTCCTTAAAACTGATCCAATTCACACCGGTTTCTATCAAAATTAAAGCAGCGTTTATAAGTATGTTTTAACATCATGTATTTTGCATAACAAGATGACGCTTTTTCGGATTTTTGAATAAATACAGGCTTATATGAGCAAATCCAATTCATTTGTTTTCTACCGTTTATCAAGCACTTTCAAATTACTTACAAAAACTCGAAACATCTTTTGAGAGGACATATTAAAATTTAATAACAATGAACGTTCTCATCGTCTTTGTTTCTCTAATCGTGGTTGCCTGTGCAATGCCAAACAGGGAAAGCTTTGGACCCCCAGTATTAGAAGGAAGTAAGTAACGATATTTTAATATTCGGATAAATCGTAAATACAGCATACATTTTGTAACTCGTAATGTCACATTCGCTTTTAAGGTTGGTGTCAGAAAGTTGGAGAGGAGAAACCGAGTTTAATTCCAGCCGGGTATTCCTGCATTTGCCAATCTCGTCGTATTCTGTTCATTTCATTCCAAGTTTGGGGTGGCTGCAGGCCCGTCAATAAAAGTATGTTCTATTGTTCTAACAAAATATTTAAGAAATTATAGCTACGTAATTACATTACCTACGAAGTTTCTTAAGATAGGACAATTTCTATCAAAACGTTCCTGAGAGACGATCTCAAAATTATGATTTTTTTAATAGCTACAACTACAACAACAACTGAACAACCGGAATCGACCACGGGTGCTTCGGGACCCAGCAGTTCTTCAAGTGCATCGCCAACCAGTTCTACGACTGCTGTTCCGACGACAACTATTACTGGTTAATCAAAATTCGTTGCAAATGCACTGTCACTCCATTGTTTATGTCTTGACAGTAAAATTACATTTCATAAGCCAACCGATGAATCTATCATACTAATGGAAATTGCTTTAAATAGTAAACGTTTAAAATTTCAGCAATATATTGTTAAATCTGAAGTTTTGGAATTGGAATGTGATGACAAGAGTAGATTTAAGTTTTAAATTGCTTGGTTTCATATTTAAGCTGGTAGTCTATGTAAAATGCCTAGCGCAAATCATACAGGATGTCGCCGTTAACTCCTTAGCCGATTAAGAAATCCTTTGGTATTATAATCACTGTAACTAATCTGTAATATATTTATATGAAACCTGGAAATTACTGCCGTTGTATATGACCTTTTACTTAATAAAATTCAATGTACATACTAAGTTGTTGACTTTTATTACCCTAAGAAAAACCCATGATTTGAAATTATTTTTTAATTTGCCATTAAACTAAATTAAGTTTTGAACTGAATTTACATGTTAACAAAAAGCGGTTTTAAGATTAAATCTCAGTTCAGGACTATCGAATAAACATGAACCACGTATTTATAGCAGCTAGGGTTCTGAAATGTATATCTTAGAAATAATTTATTGTGCCAATTTTAAGAGTATTTGACACGACCTTTGAACAACTACTATGATATACATAGCATGTGATTCCCTATACTTTAAAGACTCTTTTGGGTCAATGGTTAAGTCTGATAGAGTCAATTCGAACAGTCACACAATGAATGAAGGATAAGCCCAAAGTATGGATGAAAACAATTTTGTTTCAACTCTATTTTTCAGATTCATGTAAGGATTTTAATCCAAAGAAACAGTCAATGAATACAATACGAACCGGAATAAAAACAAAAACAACGCGTCAATTGAACCCGACAACCAGAAATATCTTGTGCGGTCAGTGATTAATTAAAGGATTTTTGAGGCGTCAAAAATGCTAAAGTCCGAAAAACATTTCGAAACATAGTTTTAATAAAAACAAACGATTTACAGTAGGCAGCTCTGAAGATGTATTAATTAATGACGTTTTTAAACTTGTTTTTGTGAGTTTTCTTTATACTTTGTGTCAACTGGACAATATTTTTTAATTCACATAAATACAGCTTGCTAGTCTTATGGAATTATTCAGTTCAACATCTTTGAATTCCTATCGAATCAAGTAAACCCAGGATTAACTCTTTAAGTTGTATTTTAGTTATATTTTGAAGCCCACATTACATAACAGAAATTATTTGAGGTTAAGCCGTATAACGTTTTGATTAAAAATTTTAAAATCTTCAATCAAAAATGAAGGGTTTGATCCTTTGATCATTGTTGCTCTACTGGCAGCCTCAGTCAGTGCCTTACCACAACCTCAAGGCTTGCAAATCAATCTTCTTTTACTGGACGGACGTAAGGGCTTTTAGATTTACAAGTTTAAAAATATTTAAAAATTAATCATCATCAACTTTACAGTTTGTAATGAGAGCAGGTTGAGCATAATATATCTTTCAAATTCCAGTTCCATGTCAAACGGTTGGAGAAGAGCAACCTGGTGCGATCGCGATTTTCAAACAAACGTGTACTTGTATCTCTCGACGCATCCTCGTCCTCCTGAATGTCTGGAGTTGCAAGCCAACCCCAACAAGTAAGTTAGACATAATTACAGTCAATTTATAAAATTATTTTTTTTCAATTATTAATCTAATTATTATTATATAATTATTTATATTAAAAAATAATCAACATGAAAAATTTGATCATTTTTGCTTTATTTGTGGCCTCATTCAGCAATGCCTTAGCTCAATTTCAAGAGAACGTCCAATATCCAATTCACAACGAGGAAGAGCGGAAGAGCTCACTTACCCTCCTGCTGTACTGAACGGATGTAAGGCATACTTAAAATAGTTAAAATACTTATTAGATATTAAATACCTTAAAAATTTTCATCAATATTCAAACTGTAATTAAGTTTGTAATAATCAGGGCGAGTTGATCATTACATTTATTTCCTATTCCAGTGCCATGTGACAATGAAGGAGAGGTGCGACCAGGCTCGTTGATATTTTTAAATCAAATGTGTACTTGTGTCTCTCGACGCCGTATCATCCTAGAAACGGTCTGGAGTTGTGTGCAAATGGAACGTAAGCTTGGCAGGATGATGGTTAAAGCGTTATTTATTTATCGGGAGTAGAATTTACAATAAGAGCTGGGGCATGATATTTGTCAATTTTGTGGGTAAAAACGCTATAATTTGTAGTTTAATTTATAATTTAAACAATTTGTATTGTTTTATTTGTTAGCTTCTTAAATCAGAGTACCCCACCGGTAAAACCATTGTCTACTTGTACAGCGAAGACATCGACTCTCAGGTTATTTATGGACATTCAACTACTACAACAGCCATTACTACACCTATGACCTAATGCACACTCTTTTTGTTAATATAGTATAAATTTTTAAATAACTCGAAAAATATTAAAGTATTTCAAGTACAGTTCTGTGTAAAAAAATTGTGCTTTTTTTAGTTAACATTCAGTAAAAAATATTAAGTTGCCTGATATTGACTTTGGCAATGTAGTAAATCTCAGGTCGTCACAATATTGTTAGCCCAATTAGTTTATTTAATGCAGATAATCAAACAAGGAAAAACGTATTAAAATACCTTCGTCGTCGTCTGCATATCGTTAAATATTGACTTTGAGGTATGCGCATCAGCCTATTTTAATTTGTTTGTTGTTTTAATACGCGGTTTTTAATTCAGACAGAACAATCATCATACAAGTAGAATCTAGACTTCTAGCATTGGTAATTTTTATTTGTACTTACACCTTATAAAATGTGGCACGATTGAACTACTAAATATTCCAGCAATGTGGGATTGAAGATCATATAATCCTAGACACAATAAATCTTTTGGTGAACATGTCTCTACAAAACATTTTAAACAAAAAAATGAGCTGCGATTTGACGCATCATGTTTTCTACTTTCCAAATAACGTCTAAAATTTTGAAATTTAAGACTAAATAAATTGGATTCGTTTCAGGTTTCCCAACTGTAATCAAATAAGGAAAAGTCGAGAAATATGCTCCGTTCCTGTAAATGATTGATTGGAGGTTTATTTTATACGTCATTAAACCATTGACAATCGATCAGAATTTGCACATTTCTGTACCCGTCTCATACCGACAATTTGAATGAGGATTTGGAGCTAACAATAAAGTATATTGTTTCAGATGTTTTGCCCGACGGATCATTCATGGCTTTGACTTTAACTTTGAGTTTTCTAAAAGAGAAAAAGGGCATAATTCAAACAAAATTATTTCAGAAGTGTAACATAGATGCTTGTTATTACCACAACAAAATATGTTAAAATACTTGATCTATTCAAACTAAATCTTAAAAATTGGATTTAATCACAGTTTTCCTCAAAATTCGACCTATAAAATGCAGCTTTGGGAGGCTTCATCAGTTTACTTGAAAAACTAGCTCAGATTCAGACATTGATACAAAGTTTTCGAATAATTTGTCAAAACATATTTTCAAATTTGATCGAAAAAATTGTCTTAAAATTAAAATGAAGCTTTCTCTCGTTTTTGCTACGGTCTTAGCGGCTGTAATTTATGCCTCTCCCAGCGAGAGTGCTTCCAGTTTTTTGCCCGTTGTGGACGGAGGTAAGATAGTAGAATCTAAAATTAATAAAAAAATAGCACCACTTTCTGAATCTAGTATTATTTGTTTAAAAAACTAATTAAATTATCAGGTATTTGCACACAACCCGGTGAAGTCCGACTCCGGCAATACATTGAAGGATATATTTGCGTCTGCCGAAAAAACTCCATCTTGTTTTTCTTGAACCAATGGAAATGTCAAATCATCCCTTCGTCAAGTAATTTGTCTTTTTTTATTACTGTTGTACTTCTCGGTATAAATAATTATTTTGAACTTTTTTATAGCCACAACTACCCCCACAACAGCTACTGTGTCAATCGAAGCGTCATCCAACGCTGATGCCCCTGTCACGGATTCGACAACATCTTAAGATACGATCGCGAATTAAAGAAACGATTACCCATATCGGATGTTATCTTGAATTCGTTAAATTAATGGCTTTAAAACGTAGTAAAAACTAGACAGTCAAATAAACATACAATTCGAAATCGGAAAATAAAAATTCTCGAAATTAGATGTTGATAGTCGTACTTTTTATTTACATGTTTAGTCGACTTTGTCGCCTCTGACACCTTTGTCGCTCTGACACCTTGGTCCAGCCACTTTTATCGTTATACGATATTATTGACTCTAAAACCATGTCCACAATCATAAAATATTATGAATGAGACTCATTTACAACATTTTGCAGTAGTTTAAAGCATTTTTTGAGACCCTTACGGAATTTTTGAGCCTTACATATAGAAATACCATGATTTGTTAAAATATCCGTCGTCATTCTTTTACAAGACCTTTGACGTAATACAAAATGAATGTGATAGCATGATTATGATTAATTCTCAATGCGATTCAATTATGATGCTATTAAATTCTTGCCCAGAGTCATTGACCACCGTCCACAACACTGCGAATTGAACCAAATAGTAAAATATATAAGACCAGCGTAATCTGGTTACTCTTATCTGTCTTGACACCATTTATTTTACTTAAGTTAGTCTTGAGTTTATTTACCATACATCCATTTTTAATTCCACTAGAAATTCCACAAATGTATATCAACTTAACTCTGCCCACAACATGGTAGGTTCCGGGTTTACCCTGATGACGTCCGTATTTATTTTTTATTCCTCAATAAATGAATTGGCATTATTTTGAAAATTGCATAAAAGGAGAGTATTTACAAAGTTATTTAACAGTTGAGTTTAAAATTTCAATTGAAAGCATTCTTTACGATAAAGGTGGATTATTTTTTAAATTTTTGAAAATGAAGTTTACTATTGTCGTTATAACCTTGTTATTTGCTGTGACCTGTGCCCAAGAGGACAGGCCGACTCCTGCACCTCTCCCAACTCCGGTTCATTCTGGATGTAAGGACGATTTTAATTAAATTGTATTTTAAAACATAGTGTACTATCCTTTAAATTAAGATGATCAAAACGATAGATTTTTTTGCTTACAATTAGTGACATCATATAAGTGATTATAAAAATTGACGCCTTTTTATTAAAATTTTGACAGGGCCCTGTGAGAAAAAAGGATTAATACGAAACACCTACAACATCACAATGGCTCCAGGACTCCCACGGGTTCCAGTCTACGCTTGTATATGCATCAGCTACAGAGCTCTTTATTCCGAAGTATACAAATGGGGAAATTGTACTGAAATACCGCTTGGTATGTTTGATTTCAAATATTGTGCGATTTTAGAAGATGGTGCGGATTTATTTTTATTCCAGTGTGTACATTTTTCTCGTTCTGAGTAGAAACAACGACAACTGGATCACCAACAACTTCATCACCATGATTTAAACAATTGTACAAAACAACACTCTCCGGGATGCGTCTACAAATTTTGCTGAATTACTGCCGCTATGATCTCGGGCTACAGTCCTTGAGTTAAGTTTACTCCAATGCAATTTTAGTTGTTAGTTTTTGTTCAATGTCTTTAATTATAAAGGAGCCCTTGGAAAAGCATTGATTTATTTAGCTGATGTAATTCATTTGTTATTGGAAGTTTTGCTCTCAGAAAAACGATAATTCAACTCAAGTTTACAGATTCGAATGTAATGAATCCTAAAGATATAAAAACAGTACAAATGGTAACCCCACATTTTTTACTTTGTAATGTAATTTTACAATAAAAATAATCAATCATTCGTTTTAAGAAGTATAAGAATTCGTGATGAATTGAGCAAAAAATTATGTTATTTTGGATTTTTCTTATTCGGGTGTTTTCTCTGCAAATCCTAAACTTTCACTACTCATAGGAACATGAAATAGGAATCCAGAGTTTGGTTTTAGGGTTCAGGGTTACACGTCAGTTCAAATGTTCAGAGAGAAAGATAGTAAATCTAGCTTTGCAGTTAGTTGCAGAACAGCGAAAGTGTTTTATATTCCCCGAGCCTCATCTAACATTTAGGCCCAACCGTCCCGTCGACATCACCACTATCATCATCTTCTTAAATTACTTAAGTTCCTTTACTCCACCGAAGGGAACCATAATAGTAATATTACTCCACTACTCCCCCGCCGCTTTCCTCTACATTCTGTAGATTATTTCGATTTTTTTAGCTCCATATAGTCGAATTATGATCTAACAAGGAATGTATTAGAGAGTGAACTCTCAGAAATGCTTGAATTTTTTAGGATGCAAAATGTTGAAGTAAATATTTACAATAAAAACGTTATAATTAGCTACTCAATTTCATAAAAAATAAAAAATCACCAAAAAAAGCATTCTCTCCTTGTGTTGTGATCCGATTTGGGAAATTTTTCAAGGCTAATGAGTTTTTTTTAGGAAAATAATGAAGATTTATTGAAACTTTAAATTTTTACACTGTTTAACAGGCCTAAAAACCTCAAAAATTGCAAAGAATATCCTTCATCTTTCAGAACATCAATTGCTTAGAATAAATCTATACTCAGAATCTCTCTAATATTTCCTTCTCAGCTCAAAACCTCGTTTCCTTACTCAACAGTTTGACACACCTCAATTTTTCGCCTCGACGCATTTCATTACATCATCATTTCCTCCTCTGTTATAGATTGCCCCCGATATAGAAAACCCGAATAATATTTAGCCTAAATATTCCAACCTCCACCAGAGGCTTCCAAATCTAAAACAATATCAATATACGAATATACCCATGTAACCTAAGTAAATCTAAAACACATCATAAATTAACCACCAGAAGCCCTAACTGCCAGTCAGTTCTTCCGCTTGTCCGATTTTATCTGAAACTTGTCACTGTCACTCCCCTCCACCAATAAACTGTCGAATTACATTATCCTCCAACGGACCATGTGTCATTCCGATTCTATCTCCTCCTACAAGCTGCCCATTCTGCGAATTTTGCAATTTAGATTATGATTATGATTACCCGAAACGCAATAGACTCCGATTTGCAATTTCACCCCGAAACCGTAATCAAATGTCTGTTTATTTATTTATCCCCTCGGTTGTGAAGTCAATACTAAAGCGAGGAAAGTGAGTCATTTCGATGTCATGCCTGTAGTGAATTTCGAGAAGAAAGCAGGAGAAAGTAAATAAACCGTTGCAAACGCACATCGATGAAGGGGGAAACCACGCGAAAAAAGACACCGACCATTGCTGCCCGTCGCATGAGAGTAGTCTTCTACAAGAATCTCACATTTCCCCAATCATAGAGTAAAGTCATATACATCTTTCAGTAACATTTGACCGTACCTTTCTAACAATAAACAAAATGTAACCGTTGGTCGTATCCTCTTGACCTTTGATTTACAAGGTGCTCTAACCAACTAATTTTACACGGAAAGGTTATGAATAAGGTTTCCTGAAAAAATCCATCGTTGTAGAGTTACGGTACGAACGGACAGACAGACAGACACGATAATACCAGTAAAGGCTTTCACACTTGAATAATGAAGGAGGGTTGTAAATCAACTGTCAGCCTGACTGTCCTCTCTCTATTTCCCATGCACCCTGTCAATCCATCTGCAACTCCGAGCCACACTCTTCCGTTTAAAATACTCCTGTCCCTGTCCAAATTATATATTACGTACATTACACATTACAAGGAAATCCCGAGGCAGGACGGAGGCCAACATAATATATATGTGTAAGTAAGGGTAATGTGATGTTGTAAGGAGCTCATTTTTCTTAAACTTGGTACTTCACACCAACGGCGGCGAGGAAAGCGATTCATTTAAGTCGTCAGGGTAGATTGGGCCGGGAAGAGGAGGCGGAGTTGTTCAGAATGGATATTGTTCTCCAGTTCTTTAAGTATATCGATATGTTTCATGGGAGAGGTTCGTTGGAGCTGGAAATAGCTTGTACCGTAGAAGTTTAAATAGCACCGCATCCCGAAACCTTGAAGATGCTAAAAATGTTATCAAATAGATTTTTTTTGGAAATTGATTGTGAATTACCTATAAAATTGTAATTCAACGTAAAAATATCAATGCATTTAGAAAGTCCATTAAAACATAGATTGACTGGTGTAATTTTTTTGGAAATTTACAGATTTTTTAGTATCAAAATGTTTAAACAAAAAATAGAACCCTGGGGTATAAATTTAGAGTATTTACAGAATTTGTAAGTATATCGGGAGGAGAAAGCAAGAGATTGCTTCTCCTGTCTGAGTTCCACATACTCGCACACTATTATATTCCGAAATTCGGAGGTTGGGCTTCTTCGACTCCTCAAGAAGACCCCTTCGGGTAGGGCTGACTTGGATAGGTAATTCGGCGGAGATGGGCAATTGGCCATGCATTTACTTTCAAGGAAGGTAAGTAACTGAGGAAAGTGGAAATGGCACTTTTAGAGAAGACCGTGTCATTAACGGGAAGGAAAGAGAGAGGACTGGGCCTGAGGGAGGAAACTGGAAGTCCTTCATTACCGACTTGTCGGAGAAAGTCGAAAATTGAAGTGGAGGAAGACATTTCGTCGAATTTTTGTAAAAATTTTGAAAAATTCAAGAAAATTAGTAGATACATGGGGTAATATGAGATTTCTTTCAAAGATTTTGCAACTACAACGGGTTGAACAAAAGTCCTCCGCTATTTTAGAGGTGTAAAGCTAGTTACTGTTTGTATTTACAGGGATGATTTTACTGGGAAATCTATAAGTCCACATATACTTATTTTTTTTTTATTATCCTGACGCTTGAAGACTAAAAAATCTTAATGTTATCTTTCCAATCGGTTCTGTGTCATTTGCTCAAAAAAACCTTTGCCAAAGTCTCCCGTGCCACTTTGTCCCACCAAAAATTAACTCTTCGTTCGAACTCATTCCCGAGCTTTGTTAAGTAAGTCTAGTTTTGAGAGTCAGAACCTGATCACCTTCTCTAAACCCGCCTAAAAATAAAGGGGCTAAATGTGCCAGGTCCTTAATAATGAAATCTAGGTCATTTTGTTCCTTAAACACTAAAAAGAGTAGCAGTCCCTGTAGAAGTGCATCCCATCGCATTGAAATAAAGAGCTAATTCCTGTTTTAAAAAATCCTCCAGCTATTTCAACCACATCCACTCCGCTTTCTCCACCGGGTTTATTAATGCAACTATCCTAGTTTCCTCCGTCCAAAATAAGAATATGCAGGTTTGGGTAGGATGTTAGGATGTTAGGAAAGTCCTAAACTCTCTTTCGGCAGCAAATGGGGCTCATAAAATGGCGGGATCGAAAATCCAGAAATATATATGTGTAACCTAATGTAGCCATAATATAATATTGCTCTCGTTCCAGAATAAGATTAAGGCTACGGGGGAAAGTAGGAGAATATCAAAATATCGTAAGAACGTTCCAAGTCTGTGGAAGTCCTTGCTATCGGATCCTATTACCTATTTTAGGGAATTATGATATGGGAAGAGTTGGGCCCTAGTTTCGCTCCTACACTTTGAATGGCACCTGGGGATTTCGGGCCTAAAGTTTGCGGAAGAATGCTCGAGTCGAACATTTTGCAAATTGGCATTTATCTTCGGAGCCAGTCCTTGGGGTTTTTTCGAAACCTTTCTGCCATCACTTGGTGAATTTTTTCTGCTGGTTGTTGGCAACCGAGTTAGGGAATCGGTAAAGTTTACGGACTTATTAGGAGGGCCCTACAAGGTGCTCGTGCAGAATTTGACTGGGTTGGAATGTAAATTGATGGTTTAGGAAGAATGGGGTGATGTGAGAAAAAATAAAAATTTTAAGCGTTTTTGAGGTTCGAAAAGAAAGAAAAACAAAGGTTTGGTGCAAAAAAAATATCAATTGAATTTTTTCTGCATTTAAATTAGGAAATTTGTAGAATTTTATTTTAAGAACTGAGAAAACAGTTATCGCTTATAACTGACCTATGTTGAATGGAATTTTTAAATTTTTTCCCGCCCCAAACGTTAGTTGAAAGGAGAAGGTAAAAACCCGCCAAAAATTCTGTCGTACGTTGTTCTGTTTTAAGCAATAGTCGCAAAAGCGTTTAGTAAAATCCAGAATTTGAACAGCTTGTCCGTCTCGTTTCTGCTAACCATTTGCTACATCACTGATTGACTAGAATATAGGTATTTTTCAAAAAACCATCTATAACAAACTACAACCGTGTATGTATGCTATTTAAGCTTTAATAATTTTCTCCCAGAAATTCCATATTCCATTAGTTTTTAGCTCTCGTTTTTAGCGTCTTAAAGTCTGAGAGAGCCAAAGCGTGTCCTTGTAAAAGGCTACAATTTTAAGTTCCAAATGCCGAAATGATTTCCTCTCCATATTCACATTGAAATAGAGCAGGCTACTTCAGAAATACTGCCTGTCGTTTGCCACTTTAAACTTATATTGTAGGCTTCGTTTCAAACAACGAGTCTCGGCTTCATTTACTTTTACTTCTTGATAGGAGCAGGGTGCGTAATACCGGTTTTTTTGGGTCCGCCTGATTCTTTTAAAAGCATTTTAATAAAAATCCCGAATGTTTCAAAATGCTAAAATAGCCCCTGCGTCAATTGCCAAAACCAAAACTATCGTCAAACCGTCTAAAAAACTGGGTATTCGAACCCTACTTTCACCAAGACATCACCTAGCTCCAAGAAATTCCAGAAACTGATCCCCACCTGTAATCCCGCAGAATATTAGCCCTCATCGTCCGTCGTCCAATTTAACGAAATTCGGCCCTAACCACCTTCAACTTCCTCCTCAATCTAATAACCATATACTTTTCAACCGGTGGACGTCAGAGCCTCTCCTTCAGTCCGTAGAGACTTACTACTTTTAACATAAAATCATCTACGCGTAAAACGACACATATATTTTTATACTGATCCCACACGGCTCCGATATACGCGACAATGTTATGGCTTTCTGGAGCAGGAAACTCTGAAACTTTATTTCCAAACGCACTTTTACACGTGGCTATTTTTACATAAAAACATCCCGAACGGGCAAGTAACTTTCCCCATATATCTGTCCCCCTTCTAGAGCATGGGGAGATGTAATTGTCGACGGTAATAAATTTCTTGTACTGGTTTAGAATAGAACCATTGACAGCTTTGTCGTTTTTTTCTGTTTTGCAGGATTTTTTTAACATTTCCGTTCATTTGGAAATTGAATTTTTTTATTCTCAGTCGCCACTTATATTTCTTGTTCTTTCTGATTTTTGCATATTTTTCAAGACTTGTAACTTACCCGGTGAAGGATTGACAACGTTGGCTGGAAGTAGGAGGAAGAAGGCAGTCGTAGTTACAAGAATAATAGTCCTCATCCTCTTTTTTCTGTTCCGGAAATTTCTCGGCTCTTGGGATCTCTTTGTTCTGCAAAAAACTCTCAACTTTCATCAATAAATTGCCCCATTATGGAAACAGAAGTAGTCCTTTCCTTTGTTCAACTTAGCGTGCTCTGAATTCTGTAAAAAAACAAAGGAAGAATGGAATCATTAGAGTTATTAGAGATATTTTAAGTTTTGTTTTTGATGGTTGTTAGTGTGTCCCCGATTTTTTTGCAGTGTTTCCATTCAAAATATTCAAATAGCCCCAAGTTAGTTCCATAGGCGTCTGATAGCAGCTAATTAGTTATAGTACTTTAGAAATTCTGGATATGGTGGAAAATTATACCCCATTAGCAAACTATGATATGTTTTATGTAATGAACTCGTTCAGTTTGAAGGCTGGACATGATGTGCTATCAAAACGAAATACGATGCTAAGTAGCTGGTCTGCAATTACAGGAAATTAGCGTGCAAAAGAGCCAATTTTCGGATAATAATGTGCAAATTTTCGAATAAACAGAGTCCCAAGAGAGTAGAGGAAGTCAGTCCTATTGTCAATCTGCAAAACTGTCAGTTCCAGTCCTTGCTTTTTGGGCTTGAAGCACGTTTACATTTGCATCCTCCTACTGGAACGGAAATTATAGTGTCAGTAAAAGAGTTGGGTATTTTGCCAAAAATAATTGCTACCACAACTAATGCAGGAGCGTAATTCAATAATCCGGGATACAGAAAGGGGCTGGTGTAATAGTAAAATGTGTAGAAATAAGGGCCTAATTAAATAATAGCCTCTCTAATCTACAATGCACACATCAAAGTAGCTAATTTCCGGTACAAAAAGTAGGTACTACTTAAACTTATTACCTAATCAATACACCGTATGTATGTATGATTGTGTATGAACAAATAGGGCAACGTAAGGATATTAAAAATGCACTGGGTTTTTTCTCGTCTCGTCTCAAAGGAGGTAGAACCACAGTCTCGCCTCTCTTACGTAACACAATGCAGAAATGAAGGGAAAGTTTAGGAAGCAATCCTTAGTTTCCAGTAGTTTCATTTTCGTGGAAAAGTCAGATTAGGCTGAAGCCCAATGCTCTTCTGCTATACGCAGAATTTTAAACAACCGTCACAAAGGAGGGAAACTAAAACTGAGTCGCATTTGTTTCTGGAATCTCGAAGTGCCCCAATCATTGAAAAATTAGCTAATAAGCAAATTAGGGAGTCGCCCTATGACATCTTACGTCGTTTGGGGAAAACAAGCTATTAGTTTGGTACCGGAAGCGAGAGTCGTTGAAGGGTTTTGTTAGTGCCCAGCAATTCAAATTCCTAATCAGCTTTGAAATTTACAAGTGTGGCACCTTAATTCAAAACTTATTGACCAAAAATGGAGGGACAGACAGACAGACATAGTGTTTCTATAAAGAGATTTACCACCCTTAATGAAAGATCTACAAGACTGGCTGCAAAATTAGAAATATAAATATAGCTGTCCCGTTGGACTCTTTAGACTTTCAAGTTTAGACATCTGAGAGAGTTGAAAAAAGACAAGTTGAAGTTGTTTGTTAGGAGTTAGGATACACATGCAAGGCTCTGAATGAAACTGCCTCTCTCCACGTTCCATATATTACTACGTATACTCTGGAATAGGTTGAAATGTGTTGGAAATGGTCGTAATTTCGAAGCTCTCCTAATCCAGACTAAAATTTAATCATGCACATGAAAGTGCTATTAATCAATCAGCACTTCTGACAGCTTTCCTTTTTCACCCGATATATTATTAGGATATTACATCCTCCTCCAAATTGGAGAAAGTCAGGATAACAATCTACATACTTTCTGGATCCTTTTGGAATATAGCTATAAATTAATGGGAGAGTATTTCTATTTGCTACCAGGCTACCTCTTTTCACAAATGTTATTACAACTTACTTTTTAAGGGAACTAGGAATAACCAAATTAACTGTCACGTTTCAAAACCATCGCAATTACACTCATAATTTCGAACAACTGCCAGCCCTCATAGTGTAGACTAATATTTTGAGGCTTTAATATGTGAACCTTCCTGACGCCTGAGAATAATTTACACGTCATTTTTTATAAAAAAACTCGACAATTTGAAATTAGCTTGATTTTGCGAAGGATTTATAAGAACTTTTTATGAAAATTTGATGAATTAATACAGCTAATTAATAGATTAATGTACAAATAAATACTTGAAACCTCTAAATGTAGTTTAAAATTACAGGATTTCATTTTTCGTCTTAATTAAAACTATCAGAGAGCACCTATTTCTTTAAGTTTTAAACGCCAAAACAGTAAACCCTATAAAATCTTCTGGCCAAGTTAGACTTTTTTATCTTAATCAACACAGCATAATAATTCATTCTCATCCAAGATGTATATTTGTAAAAACAACGGAATATGAATTTCGAAATGAACAACCCAGTTTTTGTCCCCTGTTCCTAATCCACTTCCGGTGGAGAGAAAAAAGCGGGATAAAAAGCATCTGTCTCTAAGTCTCCGTCTCAAGACGATAGAGCCGAAACTCCAAAGCCCCGCAACTGACTTAGGGGAAAATAAACCGGGAATGAAGTAAAAAGAGGAACAACATCCTATCCCGTCTTATCTCTCCCTCCTGATCTTAATTTAATGGACAAAGTCTTAATCTGAAAGTCTCTCAGTGTCCCAAGCAAAAGAGAGTTCCTTAAGTGGATTTTCATCGTCAGGGCTTTCGGGGAGGAATGTGACATGTTGACCTTTCGAGTGGACATGGAGATAAGTTATGAGTTGGAGAAAGCAAAGTTAAGGCTTTGGGATGAGGAGTGGAAGGAACTCAAAAAAATAACACACTTCCGCGGTGGTTTATGGTGGTATGTTCTAAGGTTCTAACGGGTTAGACTTTATATTAGGATTCTCTGTTTTTATAGTATGTAGTATGTACGTGGAGGATAATACAGAGAGGAGCAGATTTTCATATTATATAACTTACTCCTCGCCATTTCTGGGGATGTTTGAGACAGAAGGTGCTGAGGTTTTAAGTTTTTTCCGTTGGTTTTGTTGATAGTCGGAGGAATATTTTTGCACAGATTCTGGAGCTTTGTGAGCATGTGATAAGCTTTGGCTGGGATGGTAGGGTTCGAAAATTAGGGGGCTTTTTGGACTTGTTGGGATTGGATTCTTTGCAAAATTTTAACTTGATTGTGAGATTACAGTTTTTGTACCTACTCAAAAACGTTAAGTGACTTTAATTAGTGATATTTTACTAATTATTTTTTTTGTCGAGGAATTTGAAAATTGTGAACCCTGGTCGAGTAGACATTATTGTCCCGTCCCATGCAGTTGGAAGTTGGAACTTTCTCCGACTCTCTCTGTTCCAGAAACTGTAAGATGGAGAGGGAAGAATTGTTGTCTCCTGTCATCCATGGCTAGGCATACGGAATGTGCTTTATGTCCTCGTTCCATTGATTTATTCTTACTTTCCGTTTCCGTCCACCCAGCAAATGCTGAATGCACTGTTCAACCCTTCAACTCCTCAACTACTCCTTCTGCCACAGCAATATATTCCTAATATAATAATATAGTCGCTTTTATACGGACACGAAATGGGAGGCAGGGACAGGACTCTTCTCTAAAACGATGTAAAAACGATCCTGAATTCCCTGTAATATATATCGTATGTTAGGACGTCTCAGATTCCGATTTGGGACGGTTTTGGACGGGATGGAATAAAAATACTGTTAACAGGGAAAGCGTGGGAAGAATTTGACTGAATATTCTAATCCAAAACTAACAAAGAATGAATTAGGCAGTAAATAGTCGGAAATATTTGATTTTTAGATTTAAATACTATAAAAACGAAAAATTGCCGATTAAACGAAAAATCATCATTTTTGACAGCTTGTTAAACAGTTAGTTGTGGTCCGATTTTGAAAATTTTCAAAGATTTTTAATGGTAATGTGCGTAGTTTTTCAATGAGTTGTAAATATCTACATTTTTAAAATCAAAAATCTCAGTGCACTTCTATTACTTTCCTTGTGAGAAATCTTGGTGGAAAGGGGTCGAAACAAAGCCTACTGTCCTTGTTTTGTAAGGAGATCAAGAAGATGAAGAGGAGGTTATTTATAACTCAAGTTTTAGTTTAACAGATTAAGAAGAACATGCCACTACTACCACTATCCCGCAATATCTAAGTTCATAGGATTAATGTTTGTTATTCCAAATACTGTTACAAGTTATAAAATAAAGATACCTTTCTTTGTGTATTAAAAGCGAGAATAATAAGTAAAGTACTTTGTAATGTCCTTCCATCAAGAGGGTCCTTTTAATTACTAAATCGCTCACAATATCATCCTCTATTCCTATCCCTCGGACGCTCTTTAATCGTGTCTAATTGTAAGGTGCCACTACTTATACTCTATTTACTATGTGAAATAGTAAACCAGAGTCCCCTCGATCCATAATATTACAAAGAAACCTAAATTAACTGAAATCTAAACGACCCTGTGAAGTCCGTCCCATACCCGTTTAATTACTAAACTTTCGAGCAAAAATCTCAGAGTTTTGCCAAATTTTTCGCAGAAAGTTCAATCGATACGGGATGCATTTGCCCCATTTCTCGATCCTATCAAATCCAATCGAGATCATTCCGATAAACATCTTCTCTAAAGAATCTGTAAGTAATGATAAAGAGAAGGCCTTTTTAAAGGTGTTTTTCTCCGGTTTTGTCACTGTTGCTTTCTCTTTGGAGTTTAAGTTATAATGGAGGTTGAAAGGGCTGTGCCAGTAAATAAATCCACATGTCCTGAAACACGTCCAGCGGCCTTATTCCAACTTCCGGCTGGAGAGTGAAAAAATTGTATTCGGTTTTGGGCTGGAAGGAAGCGAGGCCGGGTTTGGGACGAGCGGGTTTGAAAGAAATATTGGACAGAAGGCAGATCCCTTTCACCACCACCGACAACAAGAATGGAGTCTCTGAATAGACTTTTCAAAAATCTCATTGTGCTCTTCAACGATTCAGGCCACATACTATCTCACGATATACGAGAGCTCCGCAATCCCGTTACGGCTAAAATAGCTACGGACTGACAAGGGAAGTCACCGATAGGGAAAATTCGGATTGGATTGCAGTTTTTTATGTCGAGTTTACAGTTCAACTAGACTTAATTGCCATTAAATTAAGTTTTTTATATGCTTAAAAAAGTCAAGAGTATAAACTAAAGTATCGTTGCTTTTGCTTTGAAATGCCTGTGCTCGTTGACTCGCCGGGTAAAACTCGTTTCGTCGTTTATACCACTTCCCATGTTACAGCAATGAACTATATGAATTATGCTATACATTTAGAAGAAGCGAGTTTTACCCGGTGAGTCAACTAGAACAAGGACTGCACAGTTCCAGTTATTTTCAAAATACAATAATTGCAACAGAAGAATTTCTGTAAAAAGTGAAGATCGTTCAGAAAAATGGATGGATTGAGCACAAAAAACTCAAGTCAATTCTACAATTTACTTTCGGGTACTTCCCTTGTGAGTACATTGCCAAGTCCATATCATTACTGGAACTCCTCGTCTTCTCCGGTTCGAAAAAGCCGAAACTCTCTATTGTTAGAATAGAAGAGCGGATAGAGTAAGCCTATCATAGCCTCAGTTCTTTTACTAGCTCCCACTATTTCTATTTCGCTTACGACTTTGGGGCTGATAAAAGTCAACAACATTTAAGCCTTAGTGGCTTGGCCGTAGAAGTTTGAGACTGTGAGGTGTCGGTGTGGGTTTGAACCCGTTAGGCTGGATCTAATACATTCCAACAGCGGCGGTGGTGGTGGAGAAAAGTGAATCCAACCCAAATCTCCTGAAGTCTTTGAGGATCTCGTAATAAGTAGGAAGGTAACCAATTCCTTTCTTTTGTGCCAAGTGTAAAGAGATGAGGGCATGGACCCATAACTTTCACCGCGAATAAGACAGGATTCCGATGCACTCTCCGAGACGACCTGGCCTACCGGGATATTTCCCGTGTAGACGGTCGACACTCGACGGATTGGTAGGGTACGAAAAAACCCGGGTTTTTTGTTTAATCAAGAAATTTTTATCGAGTTTTTGGGGGTTTTGAGAATTGGAGCAATTGAGACTTTAAATTCATGAATATGAGTACACTTTGAAATTAGCTGTATTTAGTCTTAACTCGGTTAATTGTGATGTAAGGCTAATAGATGGACAGTTTGCATGATTTTTCACTATTTCAAGCATATAAGAAAATAGTCCCAGTCACAGGTTAAGACCACAATTTTATTCCGAATGTCCGAAGGTTCGAACGCCCTTGGTTTTTTTTGGGAAATTTGAAAATACAAAGTTCGATGTAAGAGTTTTTGGTCGTTTATGGGGGGTTTGAGTCGTCAAATTTGAACTTAATGTCACAAATCCCAAAAAATCGGTCCCAATTCTCATGACCAAGTCTAAAGTGAATGAGCCTCGAGTTACATGGTTCCAAAACAACGGGGGAGCAAATTGGATTCCGAACGCCCTTGGTTGGGGGGGTTTTGTAAATCGAAATGGAATTTTTGTCAATTCCATGGTTTTAGTCGTCAATTTCTAACCTAACGCTCCAAACCCCAAAAAATCGGTCCCAATTTCCTGACCAAATCGTATATACCACTACAGAAATGGAAGATCCAAAAGTGGTCTAAAATATGTGCCACATTGGTATCCGAATTCCATTCGGTGTATCTAAAATACATGAAGATATATAAGGGATAGTCCACGGATACTTTCACAATTCAACTTCACCTTATAAATTCTTTCCCCTTTCTGCAGTAAATAGCGGTGGTGGTGGTAGAGTCTTACTTGAGTTTCACCTTCGTTTCTTTGGATTTCAGAAATAACTTTTAACACGGAACAAGTCCATTAAACATATCTCTTCCCAACTGTCTGCCCACATTTTTCTCGGACTCGATTCCCGTTTTGGATGGAATTCTTTCACCGACAACGACTTTACGTTTCCTCTATCTCCTTCGATCGACGGGCTTTTGAACCAGAACAGGTTGAAATTTATGGAGTCTAGAATCTAGATGATCCGACTGAACGCAAAGGGAATTGAAAGACCCTAAAATATGTGTTGCGAGTTAATCGGTTTCGAATTTGAAATGTAAAGAATTGGAAAATAGGCGGTTATGATTTAAATTCAGACGCAGTTGATAATTTAAAGTGAGAATGATCTGATAGTTGAAACTTTGATGTAGGTTTAAAGCAAAATAACAAGATGCTTTTAAAACCATTTTAACACCAACCGTAAATCGCTGCAAGCTAATATTGATTGACTTCCTGGATGCACATATAGGATAAATCCGGGATTTAAATGTTTAAGCGTTTAATCCTTTCACTCATATATAACAGATATGAAAAGATAAGACAAAAATTGACTTCTAGGTTTCGAACACCTTTATACATTCACAATCATATGTAGACAGTTTATAAACAAATGGATAACTTTTCAGCAGCAAGATTCCCATCGATTTTTTATGAAATTGCACTTTTAACAGCTTTACAAATGTCGTATAAATGTCTGGAATACGAGTTCGTCGTAATCTGAATTCTCAGTTTTAAAAGCCACATTATCCAAAATCTTATCGTCGCAAAAATCGGCAACGGCAAAAATCAGAATTGAGTATCTGTTTTAAAAATCCTGGCAGAATGTGATCCGTTAAGCCAGAACCGTCCCGTCATTTCACCACCTAAACCTTTCCTACTTCCTTTGTTTACTTTCTAAATGGTCCTTGGTATGTATAGATTAGGTAGATGTAAACAGGGTGCAAACTCCGGGATTTAAAAACCAATCCTGACAAACGAAATAAAAAAAACTAAATAGTCAATTTTTAATGTCAACATTATCTCCCGTCCTTTCGTTAGTGTCTTTATGCTCATATGCCCCTGAAATCGCCTAAAATCCCCTGCGGTTCCCTAAATTTCTTATCTCAAATTTCCCAAAAAGCCCTTAAAAGTGTCTATCTCTCTATACATACTATACTCGTCTAGAACATCGTATATTCTAGCCTTTGGATATAATAACACAGCCTGAGCAGAGATAGTGAGGTGGCGGGTTTGTGATGGTATTGTGGTTTACCTTTCCACTTTCACCTCCCCGAATTGCAAATCCTCTCTCCCTCGAAGCCTATGACTACATTTCCTCTGTGTCATGTCACTTACATTTCATTTACTTTCAATCTTTCCCTGTTTGATCTTTCGATTGCTTTCTCTGCCTCTCCAGTTAACTTGCACTTGTACAAACTCCACTGATCTGTGTACAGAGGCAGGGCCTTTAAATCCATCCCGAAAGGGACTTTTCAAGTGGGATATCAGAGATATAATGTCAGTTAGGGCCTCGTGGTTTTGCTGAACAGTCGGATGCTTGATAGTTGTGTAGATTGTAAATTCTAGATGTTGGTTCATTCATGTAAGTTCATGAATTTACATAAATTATTCAGAGAGGGAAAAAAAGTTCAAAGGAACTTTGAACCTCCTCGAACGGGGAGGTTTTAGGTTGTTGGCGAGAGGACGTATTGAATTTGCTTCATTACACCCAACTTGTCTTCCGCGGATACGGAGTAATAGTTTGTGGCGGTATGAGTTTCGAGCCTGACAATTAGAAACTTTCTTGTGGTTGGCTTGAGGATGTAATTGTGATATAAGGAGGTTTGGGAGCTGGAACTACAATTTTTGTTGTGTTTTTCGTTCTAATGAACGTAATTTATATATAGAAGGGGAAGTAGCGAATTTTGTTAATTGATTTGTTGTGACTTTGGGCCTAAATGCGTATTTTACCAACGGAGTAATCACGACAAATTCTTTGGTTAGGGGTTGTTCAACGTTGATCAGATTAGCATTGGATTGAATGAAAGAGAGGATTTTTTGGAACGTTTCTAAGTATTTTAGGCGCTTTATATTTCTTAGCATTTTAGTAATCGTTTCAAGTGAAACATTTGTCTCGTTTTAGCCAATTGAGATGATGCAAAATGCTCATTTTGAAGTAAAATTGCACTACGTTCTTCAAAACTCAAGTTCAATCACAAATAAAGTTTTAAGAATGTGAGAATCTTTGCAACTGTCAAACTAGAGCGAGTCAAAACACAAATAAACCGTCCAACGAATGTACTGATGTATCGTAGATATAACGTTTTTATAACGTTTCATAAACATCGAAACATGTTCACATTGAAAACTGTGTTTTAAAATATTTAAAATGCATGAAATATCGAAAATCTCAAATTGCCACAACCATAGAGCAAAATTACATACATCATTCAAAAGCACTTGATCATAGCTTTCGAATGACGTATCAAATGATTAATCTCAATTTGCCCCAACCATAGAGCAAAATTACATACCTCATTCGAAAGCCCTTGATCATAGCTTCCAAATGACGTATCAAATGTATAATCTCAATTTGCCCCAACCATAGAGCAAAATTACATACGTCATTCGAAAGCCCTTGATCATAGCTTTCGAATGACGTATCACACATATATGTTTGTAATTTGACCTCTTTGACCCCTCCCCACTCGTCAGGGGGTGACCCCACCCCCAAATAATATACACCATTGAATAGCCCTAGATCATAGCTTTCCATCGATGTATCACACATGGGGGGTTACAATTTGAAAAAATGTTGACCTTTGACCTTTCCCCCCTTGACCTTTGACCTACAGGGCCCCCAAACGAACTTGACCTCCGCTTGGATGTCCTATATAGATATCCGAAAAAAAAATTTGAAAAAGTTAAGCCGTTCTCGAGTTATCGTGTTTACGGACGGACAGACGGACGGACAGACAGACGGACGGACACCAGACCATTCGCATTATGTATCTACGATACATAATAATTCAAGTAAAACAATCGTTTACTCTGTGTCTCGAGTCAAATGATTTTCTCCGGTAACCGACAACCAATTTCCAAAATAAGAAATCAACTAAAACCAAGTGTTATTTCTCCTTCCAACACGACCAGGTTCCACAACAAGGGCAAGAAACAAGACAATAGCCAAATTTGTACTTGTCTCTCCATTAATTACAACCAGCCGACCGCACCACCCCATCAAATGGAAATCTATCTATAGAATCGAGAATCTAACGGAAGTAGAATCTTTGAGAAATGAGGAGCTTTGCGAGGGATTCTTGTCCAAGTCCAAAACTTCTGTCCCTAACTTACTCCATGTTCACGTCGCAACAATTAACAAGTCAACCTTAAATTCACCAACATCAACGTCAAGTTGTCAACATCAACAAAAACTCCGGGATTCTACAGCCCCGCAGTCATCCGAAAACAACAAGGAACAAACCGAACTGAAACCACAACTGCGGAATAGCTTCTTTGCTCAATTATAGCAAATGGCTTTATTTTTGCTCGCACGGGCATAAAATTGCATTTTTAACAAAACGGGAGTCCGAAACGTTAATTAGAACTAGAAAAAATGTGCAGTTCCTCTAGATTTCTCCGCAAAACTGTTGAATTGGAATGGAAACGATTGAGGACATGGGTGGGATTCTGTGTGAGATTGGTTCGGAGAAGAATCAAAGGGAGACAAAGCAAGATAAATCACTTTCCCCTTCCATTCTATTTACTTCAATTAACGAACCGAGAAGATAACGGAGTTTGGTTTTTGGGGACTGGGTATTAAATGTCTCGAATTCCTGGACCCAACCTACCAATTCCGATTTGGAATTGTTGTTTTTGATGATACTTTCACTATTGCTATTTATCTGCTCCGTCGGACAGAGAGGTTGTGTAGTGGGGACAACAATGGTCCAATTACTGTACCCGTAGCTTGGGACATTGTCTGGGGCCTAATTGCGTCAAAGGACATTCCGATGTCTCTTTTTCAGAGTTGCTGTTCTTTTGATAAGTTAGGAATGTCTTATGAATGACTGGACCTGGAAATATTGGACTTGGACGCAGTTTGTCATATTTTTATTCGGGTTGTAAAATTAAAGTTAATAAGTTGTGTTGCTGTTGACGTTTTCTGATAAGTTGTTCCGATACTCAGACAGATTTTGACCTTTGAGATCAGAGAAATGACTTTACAAAATAATTAGGGTGAGGTTTTAAAGTTGATAGGCGTTTTCATAGTTTGAATCAATAGACTCAACGTTAGGCTTCTGTTACAAATAGTCTCATCCTTTAACGAGTAGTTGACGAAATGCAATAAATTCATGTTCTGAATCTGACAATATGGGTTTCAAAGGGATGAATCTGCTCCGCGTCTGGTTTTAATTATCTGGTTTTCGATGAACAATTGCTATTTTAAGTTGATTTCCCTCTCAATCGAATGGATTTCGAAATTAAACCCTTTTCACCCTCACCCTATAATTCCAACCCCAAGCTATAAATTTACCATTTAAAATATTGTAATAAAATATTGCCACGAGATTCCAATGACAGACCTCAAATTGCCAGACCACCAACTGTGCTTTATAAAAACATCCCTTATTTCAGTCTCTTTGTCGGACTTATTTATTTATTTATCTTCCTGCGATCTACCAATATTTATTTTAAACCCACATCGCATGCTACTTGGACTTGACCTTCAAAAAAGTTTACAAATACAAATCACACGTAAATTCGGGTACAAACCGCCCCAGTTTTGCTTTCGGAAATCCTTAACAAAAGTAATTCCCCATTCTTTCTAATTCATTTCCGTTTTTTCTCAGTTTACTTATATATTTTTTGCCATACCTTGAAAGTTTTCTCTTCTCCGTTGGTAGTACTGTATTATATAGGGTTAGTTGACAGTTTTTCTAGTTGGCAAATGCCTCAGTTCTTGTATGACCTGTTCCGTTGGCCATTTAAAAAAAACTTTTTTTTTTTTTACTACTGATTTCGACGAGAATATACAGCACTCAGGTCCCAGGCTGTAGGTGGTGGTGGTGGTGATGGTAGTGTTGATGTGTGCTTTTGATAGCCGTAATTATTTCCTCTCCTTCTTATGGAAATGATGATTATTATGATATTCCGTCTTCAAGTTCCTGAGTTCTTCTTAAAAGAGATAAAAGAGGAGAGGAACAAAAGTTTCCTAAAACTTAAGCAAAGATTTCGTTTCGAGAAAGTAGGAAGTGAAAGTGGCGGAGAAAGTTGCCAAGTTTTTGAGCTCACTTTGCTCCCTTTCCTACGCTCCGTTTCACTTCCACAATTAAATCACTTATGTAAACGGACATAACAAAGGGGGCCTACACGTTTAATATAGACAACTACACAATTCAATAGCCCCTGGAGATATAGACTGCATTTTAGAGGGAACAAACTAGGAAAATGTCATAATTTGAAAGTTTTAAATTTTCAAAATTTTAAAGAACTTTATGCTCAAGATTTTTGTGCAAAATCCACAGACAAGATACGAGCTTAGGTGCGAATTCCTCGTAGACTTGTGGGAGACCCACTTATTTGTAAGTACTGAGCTGGAAAATCTGGTACAGTTAACAATGCAGGATGCAGCCTCAACTAAATCCGGTGGATTTTCCAAAGAACAACTCACTTGTCACCATTACTTCAGCATTAAACTGCGGGATTGGCGAGGGTGCTGGAAAAGTCCAAGTGGAACCGAAGAAATCACAAAGAGTTGCAGAATAATTGGGAATCCGATTTGGAATTTGGATTCTCGGGACCGCCGTCAGTTCGTCTCACAAATTCCGGGGACTTTACGCACAAGGGAAAACTTTTAGAGAGGCTTTAAAATGCAAATCGACTGGTCTGGTGGATTGAGGATTCTCTGGATTTTTTTAAAAGTTCACTAAAGTCTTGGAATTCTCAAGACAGTTCTCAGAAATCCCCAATTTTTCCCGGAAAGCATTGAGGATTTATTGTATTATTTTTAGTTCCGGTTTTAATATAGGGGTAAATTGGGTTAGGAGATGTTTTAAAAGCCAGATTTTGTTTGATTTCTGATCTACTAGCTTGGCTCTCTGTCTGCGACTGGATGGAAGTCTAGTGGAGGAATGAGGCTGTCGGTTGTTGGTTTGGCCTAAGCCTCGGAGAAAGTTCTCTTTTCGGATGATTCAGAGGGGCATGGATGGAGATTAGAGAGACAAGGAGTTGGAATCTAGAATTTCCAGCAGACCCGGTTTGTTGGTCCATAGCCATGGCAGAACTTTGAGCTTTTTACAGGAATCTTGGGTAGATAAAGGAGAGATGATATTGGGAGAAACGCAAGCGCATCTTTGGGTTCGAAAAATTGTGGAATTCGAAGAGTTGGAGGAATAGGTAGAGTCTGAAAAGCGTTCAGTAAGGAGATCAACCCCTCTTTGCATGTACTTTCACTAAGAATTTTATAATGTCGGGCAAGCTATTTGCAAAAAAAAAACTAGAATCGGGACCAATTTAAACGTAATGGAAAAGTATTTCAGAAAAAAACATCATTATTATTTAAAATAGGGGACTACAAGAAAAATTGTTTGTTTAAAATAGTTTAAAATACAAAATTTTACTACAATTTATTACTTATGTTGGATACATGCTACATTTTTCAATTTTTTGTATGAAATTTCATGAATATTCATATTTCATTTTTCACGTAAAACTGGATAACTTGTGTTTTATTGTTCTTGATCTTGTTCTTGTTCAATATTTGTTTTGTGTGATGTCATGAAAAATCGTATTTTCTTGATCGCTTTATATTGTTTAATTTTGGGTGTGTGTACTTTAACAAGAACTCTAGTTTATTGTCACAATAAAATGAAATCATCGATTGTTCCTGGATTTGATGTTGTAGCCAGACCTGGATAATTTGTCTATTAACCTATTGACATTGAGAATATAAGCAGTCAGGAACTGGGTGAACCAATACCGTAATACAAACAATTGGGATTTAAACATAAGGAGGCATGTTTATTTTCCGGTATAATATTCAGAATTAAGCTTCATTTGATTTTTGACTTCGTCGAGAAGAGCGGATTTGCAATTCTTGTGGGAAATAAAATATAAAAGTACCTTTGTCAATAATATGCAGTCCCGTTTCTCGACTTGGAGAACCTCGATGTTTATTCAGTCGTAATAAAGAGGTCATAAACTCTGAACCTGATCTGAGAAAATTCCTGTGGTATATGTACATTGTACAACATAGGAAAGATATTTCCTTGATCGTGCTTGTCACATTACCATATGGGGTCTAGTTCGGAAAATATATTCCGGACAACTGGCTGCAATCGATTTATAAATCCCTGAACTTTAAATTCAAAAAGTGAAACCAATGCCAGGTTGTTTTTTGTCTTGAAAGCAGAAGTCAAATGACGTCTAGACTTCCTTTGAGTCTGAAAAACAGGTCGGGATTAGAATTTCATGCGACAAGTTTATTTGCAAGAAACTAGAACTCTATGAAACAGTGCTTATGATTGAGTCGATATAATAATATAGAAACTAAGCAGGAGTTGAACTTGTTTGATGTTTGAATAGCTGTTTGGTATTGGAAACTTAACGCTATGAACGAAACTTCAACTTTACGTCAAAATTTTATCAGAACAATATGAGTTTTTTAATTCGTAAATGCTTGCAGTATATTTGTTTCTTTAAAAAGAGACGAGAGAGTGTCAGGGTTAATCTCAGAAAACGAGTTGATCTCAGAAAACTTTTTCGGGACGTTTCTCCGTCAAAACGATAGCAGAAAATGTATCAGCAAACTGAAGTTCTCGACAAAGAGAAATCTCGTACCACATTTCATCGAAAAATTGTCGGAGATTAGACTTTAATTGCAATTCCAAACAAATATATTGTCCGAGAGTAAAGAATGTCGGAAAGATGTCTGACCGAAAAACGAATCTGAGATCTGCCATGGAACATTCGACATCGAGATTTATTAAATCGATTAAAAACTAGGTCTTCAGCACAATTCCACTGCATTTTTAAGTCGACAAACACTTGAATAACAACAAAACACGAGCGTGACACTTTCCAATAGCTTCCACCTGAGTACTATCAAAAATGTATTGAAAACACTTGAAAAGAATTGCAACGCAGTCGGGCTCAAATTATGTTTTGCTCAAAGTTAAACTCCAACCAAACCCTTTAATAAGTACCCTTTAAGTGCAATGAACTGACAGTTTTAAAAGGCTCGGATTGCCAATTACTTTAACGAACTACTTCCTAGTTTCTGAGAACGTTCCATGATTGAGATTCCTTGGAATTTGGAATGATCCGTGTAAATACGGCTATCCGATCCCTCCAGTTCCATTCAGCTATAAATCCGGCATATCGATTCCACTTAAGTGGGACGTCTGGAATTCCGTGTTGATCTCTATCGTCATCAGTTACTGGCAGCCTTCTTTTGTCTCTAGGAGCTTGAAATTTCTAGAAATGAGCCCGTTGAGTTTGGGATTGTGTGTCTGATATTACTATAGTGCAATGACCGAATTATAAGTCTATGAGGCTTTAAGGCCATGATGTTATTACCCGAAATGATACTGGAGTGAAATTTCTAATTCTTTACGACAGGTTTTGCATAGTTTTTTAAGTTTTTAAGTTTCAATTCTCTGATATGATGGAGATAAAATGCTTGAGTCTTTTTAATATCGAACGATTCGAATCTCAAACCGATAACCGATATGAAATATCGAATCGAAAGTTATTGCTAAGCATAATTTTTATTATGGCATATCTATATGGAGTACCCTTGAAGCTCCATCGTAGTACGAAGTAAATCGATTAATCGAGTCTGATAATACCTACGCATCCCATCAGACGAAGTTACAAATTCCTATAACCTCAAGCGATTATACAGGTCTGAAGATATTTATTAGATCCGACAGTATCAAGGCCAGCCCACAAGTCCGAAGAGGCCGTGTAGGAAGTGTAACGTAACGAGAGTCCGAGCAGGAACTGTCATTAAGATAAAATTCATGGACTAAAGAACTCTAGTTATCTGTCTTTATGGATATGAGGGGAACAGAGAAGTTCGTATGGGACTTGGCGCATTGGACCATCAACATCAAGAATTAGGATTACACGAAAAAAAACGTGGAGACAAATGTGCCAGGACATATTTGTCTACGACAAATACACGCAGAAGTTCAAGGTAAATGTACCCAATGCAACAAAATAATATGTCGATAAAACGATGGAATGATGAGTCCAGGCTGGCTTGTTTATTTCGACTAAAAGCTGGTACGATTAAGGCGTTTGAGCCAATTATATACGTCGTAGTTATTGAAGGGACAAACCCTTTAATAGGTTTGTTCTGTCCGTCCGTCCGTACGTACTCTAACTCTCGATCGGTTAAATATTTTGAAGTTCTTCTTTCTGGAATCTATTTGTCACCATTCATAGGAGGTCGAGGTTAAGAGCCGAGTAGGTCAAGGGGTCAAAGGTCACTTTTTGTAATAGCGAACCTGCATTTATGATATATTGTTGGAAAGCGTCAGATCATTTAGGGCCTTCAGAAGGTTAACAACGCAACATTTTTTTCTCAATGATCGGGGAATCGTGAGATTCTCGTACAAAATGATTCCCATGTTTAAAACAACGCCGTTAAATGCTATTTGAAATCTATGTCATATCGTTTCCCCCTTTATTGATGTGCGTTTGCAACGGCTTATTCGTCGTGGAACCGACAAGGGCACAGAGAGACATTGGTCGTCTGCTCTAGTTATCTATTCCACTTGTATTTGACCATTTCCCAATAACATCCTATGTGTGTATATGTATGAGCTTATCGAATCTGGAACTAGAGTACATTATTTCCGGAACGTATCAACTTTTAACTGAATCTGCCGTATGTACATTTCGCCTATATAGTCCCAAATGATATTAGTACAGGGATATAGGTGGAAAGCAGTGTTAAAAGAGACATGTCTTTGGAATTTCCCGAGTGCCTTAGTTCCAAAGCCCTTTTACCAATAGTGGGACTAATAGCTAATTCTAATACAGCCGAGGAGAAAGTCGGCTAGAAAAACAAGAAGTTTTGGTTGGGGATTGTTGAGATAGACCCGTCTTGACTCTTCCTCTAATTCCATCTCATTTCTTTTCTCATCACGATCTGCGACCAAAAAACTTGGCTCATATATAACCCACAACTGCCTTGGAGATCCACTACGACGATGACTTTCTCCCAGACTCTCAAGGCTACAGAAATTTCAGCCCGTTTTGAGATTTCCGAACAGTTTTCTTCGTATCGGTTTCGAATTATTAAAGAGTGAAATCGTTTAATGGCTCATTCTGTCTGTCCGTCTGTCCGTTTTCACTGTAATTTTGAATTTTTTGGAAAATCGTTCAACGAAAACTAACAATTCAACATTTTTTTGTGTTTAACTCCAATCCTTTGAGTGGTGTCAAAAAATTAGGGAGAAAATAAGATTTTCAAAAATGAAAACTGTTTTTCGTAGTGCTGTCTAATTGTAGAGAAAATGAGGTGGGAGAGGTTGTTTATAATGAAGAGTTGTGGTAGCGGGCGTTGACCTCCTTTTTAACCTCTCTGAGGCCTCTGCGAGAAGGAGGGTTTCTCGTAAGAGCGCATAAACGGAGAAGAATTTTCTCGCTCCTCCTCGCAGAGGTCGTGAAGAGGTTAATAGGAGGGGAGTACCAGTACCCCATATACTAGAGATCAGGGAACCTGCCATGTCTAATATATGCCAGTACCCCATACCCCATACACCACTCATGATTTTCTCCACCCTTATTAAGTGTTGAAAACACTTTATGCGAATGACCAGTCCGTCTGTCCGTCCGTCCGTCTGTCCGTCTGTCCGTCTGTCCGTCTGTCCGTCCGTCCGTCTGTCTGTCTGTCCGAGCGATAACTGGAGAACGGCTTGACCTACGGTCACCAAATTTTGTACACTTGTTCCTTGGTTCAAGAGTGAGGCTAAGTTCGAACTTGGGTCAAATCGGTCACACCCCCTGCCCCCCATCAATTAAACCCCAAAACAAACCATTAAATCAAACAAAATAGTGATATGTAGGAGTCCAACGCCAGGATAGAGCTCTTACTCATTTTAAAACTGACGCTTAGGTAGTTTACATTACACTCTATGTCTATCATCTATACATGATAATACCCTGAACCTACATTTCAGAGTGCGAAACCTGGGATTTTTGGGGAAATTGAGATTTGGGGTTGAAACGATTCCCATGAGTAATATAACATCTTCGACGAATACGGGACCACTCCCACTGACACCAGGGTGCAGTACCCGGGTTTTCGGGGAAATTGAGATATGGGGTTTAAACGATTCCCATGAGTAATAGAACATCTTTGACGAATACGGGACCACTCCCACTGACACCAGGGTGCAGTACCCGGATTTTCGGGGAAATTGTGATATGGGGTTTAAACGATTCCCATGAGTAAAAGAACATCTTTGACGAATACGGGACCACTCCCACTGACACCAGGGTGCAGTACCCGGATTTTCGGGGAAATTGAGATATGGGGTTTAAACGATTCCCATGAGTAATAGAACATCTTTGACGAATACGGGACCACTCCCACTGACACCAGGGTGCAGTACCCGGATTTTCGGGGAAATTGAGATATGGGGTTTAAACGATTCCCATGAGTAATAGAACATCTTTGACGAATACGGGACCACTCCCACTGACACCAGGGTGCAGTACCCGGATTTTCGGGGAAATTGAGATATGGGGTTTAAACGATTTCCATGAGTAATAGAACATCTTTGACGAATACGGGACCACTCCCACTGACACCAGGGTGCAGTACCCGGATTTTCGGGGAAATTGAGATATGGGGTTTAAACGATTTCCATGAGTAATAGAACATCTTTGACGTATACGGGACCACTCCCACTGACACCAGGGTGCAGTACCCGGATTTTCGGGGAATATGAGATATGGGGTTTAAACGATTCCCATGAGTAATAGAACATCTTTGACGAATACGGGACCACTCCCACTGACACCAGGGTGCACTACCCGGATTTTCGGGGAAATTGAGATATGGGGTTTAAACGATTCCCATGAGTAATAGAACATCTTTGGCGAATACGGGACCACTCCCACTGACACCAGGGTGCAGTACCCGGATTTTCGGGGAAATTGAGATATGGGGTTTAAACGATTTCCATGAGTAATAGAACATCTTTGACGTATACGGGACCACTCCCACTGACACCAGGGTGCGAAACCCGGGCTTTTTGGGGAAATTGAGATTTAGTTTGTTTATCGTTATATTTTCAACACTTGGTTACACCCGTTACATCGGTTTATTCAGTATTAAAAAATGTTTTCATTTTTGAAAATCGAATTTAATTACTGATTTTTTTGACACCAGTCACGATTGGATCGTGAAGCTTAACATGAAAAAATACATACTGCATTATTGTTAGTTAGTTTAAGGGCCGTGTAGATCAACGGTTAAGGATTGAACGGTCAAATTTCGCAATTTGTAAAAACTTATCTAAAAAATACAATCAAGTGCTATCTAATATACATATCATTTTACTCTATGGCTGGGGAAATGCGAGATTCTTTTCCGAAGCTGACTGGCAAGTGTCGTACAACCACATATATGCTATTTAAAGTCTTGTTTCTTGTCGTTTCACCTTTCACCCTTTCGTGATAAACGTTTCCAAGGGCTAATTGCACTTTCACTTGCTGAGACGTCCATTTAGCAGTACATTTCCTGCTCCTCCGCCGAAAAATTCAAACTCTAAATAACTGACGACAGCAATTTCTTGTCTGCAAACTTCTATTTTTACGTAAAAACGACCCTGTTCTCCTCAATTCCGTCCGCCAGACCATCTTGTTTACTTTCCTAAACTTTAAAAATACAATCAAATTAAACTAGAAACTAATATTCAGAACCAAAACATCATCCCTGGCCTCTCAACTAGAACATTATGTTTTGTAAACAAAATAATAATTCATAAGCCATCCAATAACATTAAAGTAAAAGTTCCTCTCCGGCATAAAATCTAATGTTATTTGCCTAACTTTCACTTCCAAAATTTTAAAAGCATCGAGAGCCCCGTTATGTTTCGTAATCATGAAACCGGATTAATTAATCCTCAATGTCAAACGTCAACTCCATAATAATAAAAAAAACCAAGTCTAGAGATGATATAAAGTCTATTTATATACCAAATGGATCTCATTTTAATACACATCCCGTCATCCCAACTAAAATATCCTCTCCAGTTTACAGGGCCACAAAAACAGAAAGAATCGGCGAAAGTTTCTTGTGGTAACTGGTAACCCTGGAGCAGAAATCCGACACAGTTCCTCAACTCAGAACAAGGAGCCAAATGTGTCATTCGAAACTCAAACTCCAACAACTCTCAAGTCATTTCGATGTCAAGAACAAGAACTAATTTTACAAACTCTCCGAGCAAAGTTTCTGATTCTAGAGGAGTGCTTAAAAGAAAACCACAAGGTTTAATATCACAATATCACCAACCAACCACACTGACTCTCTAGAAAACCCAAGCTTTTACTACGAATTTCTAGCTTCCTCTCCAGAAACCAACAAGGAAAACGAAAACAGAAGACCAAGTGCCAAGAATAGTAAAACCTGGAACCTAAGCCTAAAGTCACAACTAAATTCTAATCAAAGATGTGTAGAACCAACTAATTCCGGACCCATTTAACCCGCATTATTAAGTACGGGAAACCACTTTATGTAGACACCTTGTCTGTCTGTCCGTCCGTCCGTCTGTTTACACTCTAACTTTCGACCGTTGAATATTTTGAAATTATTTTTTCGGGAATCAGTTTGATTGGTTTGAGGGCCGTGTTGCCGTGTAGGTCAAAAGTCAAAGAGTGAACGTTCAAACGCCATTTTTTTTACAATAGCAGCACTGCATTTGTTATACGTTGTTCTAAAGGTACAGAAAAGAGAGATTCAAAGGCGTCCATGATTTTAATCTATGATTGGGGAACTGTGAGATTCTTGTGTAAAATTACTCCTTGTGTCCTACAACGACTTTAAATGGTATTTGAAGTCTTGTTTTGTGTCCTTTCACTCTTTGTTAATGTGCGTTTGCAACGGTTTACTAAGTACGGGAAACTTCGGCTCCATAAACCCGTAACTGTATAACTCTGTCTTTTAAGTCCAGACGTTGATGTCCGTTTAATACAGCTTTCTCTCTCCAGGAGAAAGATGGGATTAATACCAAAGATTTGGGACACTCCTTGAGAAGATACAAGGACAAAGGTTGCTGGGCCTTTATGCTAATCATTTATCCATATCTCCTGACCTAACTTAATAACCAAGAATAACCCTTGTGGGAATTAGAATAGACTTAGCCTGGCATTAGTAGGAGTTTGGAGTTGGCTCGTGTCATTCTTTCAATTACAATTAGCTCCGGCTGGAACTTGACTGAAATGATAAAATTATAAAAGGATTAACGTATTAATGCAACAGTTTCGTATTAATTTTCGTAACAGTGGGTTAGAGTTGGTGAAGTTTAACCCTTTAAATACAATTTTAATGAATTACAATTAGTATAAAAGCTATTTATTAGTTAGTTTATCTATTCCATTTAGAAATTGTCTCATTTGTTTAACAAGAGAACAGTCTATAGTGAGGGAATTACTTGAAACTTTTATAGACAAATATTCAAGCCTGTTGTGAAATAAAAATCCACAAATTAAGGGTTCAATTTGATGACTACGTTTAAAAAATTTAAAACATTAATCAGTTTGCTCATATAACAGCAAAAAGCGGCCCGATTTTTAAAAAATTCGAAATTTTGAATTTGAAAAACTTTTTTTACAAGAAAATGTCATAACTTCAATTAAAAACAAACCCTGTTTTAATTTCTAATTTGCTAAGTTAATACTAGTTTAATGTTCCACGTCTTTTCCAAAGGTTTTTTAACTCAATCCCAGTAGTAACAGATTACTCAAAAAGCAGGGGACAGTCTCCATATAAAATGAGTCTAATCTATTATTAAGTCTCGGGCCCATTTACACAGTGTCTTATTCCTTGTTAGAATCGCATCAACCAAATTCAAGGATATCAGAGGGGACCGTTATCATCTCATCCTAGACTTAATGTTATTGTATTAGAGTTAGAGGACGGAGAGTTAAACTAACTGAGCTAACTGATAGTTGATGATGATGATGATGGTCCATTCTTCTTCTGCCTTTTTGAACCCTACTCATGTGACGGGTAATGATTACCACATGGACCATTATTATTACGACCCATAAGAGTAAGAGGACTAGATACACATTCAACATTGTGGGATATACAAGGGAAGAGCTTTAGATGTTAGCTAAGAGTATATCTCATCCCTTAAAAATCTCCACCGTTTATTCATCTTCATCATCATCATTTTTATTTTTACTATCATCGCTTTTCTCCTTCATGCTTCATTTCATGTTATTGCTAACGGATTGCAAACGTGGACATTATAGTTTAAGGCGGGTAGAAAAATCTCTATCTGGAGAAAGTTGAAGAGATGAGAGGTGGTTTAACTATCTAGCTTTCTGATTTTTTTTATCGTTTTTACCTATTTCCAGGCTGTAACAATGGATCTAATGTTGAATTTGAAGGTGCTGCTTACTCTGCCAATTTATAGTTTAATTTGCTTTTGATTCTGATAATATAGTTCTGGTTTTTGAAGGTTTACGACGAATAATTTTATTTTAATTATAAGTAAGGATAAACCATGAAAAATGAATTGTGTAAACAAGTATTCTAAACACCGCATTGATCATTGAAAAGCAAATCCTGCTCGGTAACACGACAATAATTGCCCGATTTTGAAGCGTTACTAGATTTTAGTTAATCAAAAAAATCGATTTTAGTTAACCCTTTGGAGTGGGGTAGCAATTTAGGGTAGACGAGGAAAGACTTCCTTCAAAGTCTAGTGGTTACCATGGTCAAACTCCTTAATCATTCAGGCCCATTGACACGGTACATTTTTTCATTGAACTGCCGTTTCAAATGGGAACATTTTTGGCGATATTGCGAAAATCAAATAAATTTTTGCAAGATTTGGCGAAAAAATCAACAAGCCCTTATTGTACTGTGTCTATGTTACTCCAAATAAGTATAGCATTATTGGACCCCATCTAACTTGATCAACTATCTTTTAGACGCTAACATGATCAAAGATAAAACTCATGATTGTCTGATGTTTCAAAATACAAATTTTATTAACAATGAAAGTATAAAAATAGCTACTTTCATTGATAATTGATGAGAAATGGACAAGCAAATAAATATAATAATTACACTGATAATTGGAATGAAACAACAAGATTTGCATAATGCTTCATTTTTAAGAAGTCGGACGAGCGGGGGGGGGGGGGGTTGTCGAGCTTACGAAAAACGGAAAAGGTTGTCCTCTAGTTGCGGGACTAACACAAAAAAGGAAGTGAAAAGTTACTTATTCCCAGCGTTTCATTTTTTAACAAGCTTAAAATAAATGAGTGCAACTAATTTCTCAATTTTTATTTCTAATACAACTTCATGTTCAACTGTGAGTAAAAAAAATCAGGCAATTTATGACTATGAGTGTTCCCTGTGGGTCAGGTTATCCCCAAATGATCTGTAGGGGCACTTGCAAATTTTTATTTGTTAAATCATTCAGAAGTACTTATCAATTGAGGCTGAATTGAAGTTGAGTTGAACTAAAAATCAGATCAAACGACTGCGGTATAAACTCTTGCGAATTGCAAAAATTCTTGCGATTTGCAAATTTTTGCTTGGGAAGAAAACTTCCCAGATCACGATAAGCTATTTTCTCGCTCTGGGAAGAATACTTCCCAATCCATGGGAACGGTTTGAATTTGACTGGGAAGAATAGTTCCCAGTCCATGACAACGGTTCGATTTCCGTTGGGAAGAATAGTTCCCAGACCATGACAACGCTTTGTTTTTAGTGGGAAGAATACTTCCCGTCCCACTCCAAAGGGTTAATCAAAGTTTTTGAAAAACCAAGCCGAAATAAACACCCTAACCTCTACCTCTTTTTAAACATAGATCTTATTGCAACAATCCCGGTAATGATTATGAATCTTTATAAAAATGTATTCTAAACTATAGGGGTATAGATATCCCATACTAGTCCGGTACGTAGACTGCAGGTTCTTAATTTTTTTATGCTATATCTCTCTAATTCGGAACTACTTCAGGAACCGGAAATCAGTAGAACAAGGAATATAGCTGCTTTTAAACCACAAATATACCAGTTACACAATTATTGACACAAAACCGACCTTCAGGTTCCCCACCTACTACCTCCGCAATTTTCAATTCCAGAGTTGACAGTAAATTTCCAAGTATGAAACAAAGCGGAACTGAACCTGGTTAATCCTACACAAACATCAGAATTGGAGACGGTGGAAGCGGAACCCAGTCGGTTCACAAACAAAGAGGTTGGGCAAGTGCAACTCTATTTCTCCGGTATGAGAATTGTGGAGAAAGTCAGGAGTGAGATTGGGATACAATAAATGAGTCCCCAGAGACCCGACCCATGCTTATCCATCCGTAAAGCCCATCCAAAACCATTTAGCTGAAGTCTAACAGACATCCGCCCATTTCAACATCACATACTTACTACTTAACTTAAACCCACCTACAAGAACCTTAGCCTCCCACCCAAGCCAACGGATCTATTCATTCCAATTTCACTTCATGAGATACACAAATAAGAGAACATCTCTCTTATGGATCAATTCAATCTTTGAGGACGGGACGGGGTAGACTGATACAGTTGTACCCAGAGTTCATACACACTTTCGTCATTGTTCCTTGGGTCGTATTTCCTCCTATTCCGGGGTGGGGAAATGTTCCGGAGGAGTGAGGATTTTTTCGAAAAGCAGTAGTATTATTTTTGATTTTTTGCATGGATTCAGATAGTGTTATTTAAATCCCTGTGTTATTTGACTCCCCGGGTAAAACTCGTTTCTTCCTCTATAGCCAGTACACGGTAATACCCAGTACAAGACGAAACTAATTTTACCCGGCGAGTCATAGGGCACAGGGGTTTTACGATATATTCCAAGTAGGGCTTAATTAGAGTGGGTGGCCGATAAGGTTATTTGGGGTTGGAATAAAAAGTCAAATAGTAAATATACCACTGATCATCACACTATTTACACCATCCAATTGGTCCTAAAACAGATGTATGAATGATTTCATTTGCAGTATATTAACGTAACGTGGAATGAGGTACTAAATCCTGCGATTCAGCGACAAAGTCACAGCTTTTACCTTAGACCACAACGATTAGGAGCTTAATATAACGAGAGTGGACACTACCCCCCTGTCCTCAGTATTTGGATAGGAGTGAACCGGGCCTTTGAAGCCGGTACATAAAATTTATAGCATTTTAACATGGCGCAATTATTTAGATCGGAACAAGACGACGAGGTCTCGCAATTTATTCCCCCATATTATTAGATTATTACAGACTTATGAGCCATTTCTATTTGGTCGTAACTGAGATTTTAGAATTGGCAATACATAGTCCTAATGATGATGATGATTATGATGATGGGAATGGTGGTGGTGGTGGCAAGGATTTCGGGAGGCAGGAGGACATGGATAAAACGAGTTGGAGAAACTATGTATCTTTGGCGTAAAGTATGTGGTAGGAGGCCATTAAGGTGAAATTAATATGGGAAATTAGTTTAAATCCAGTTTGATCATTTCCAGACTCTTTTAATGTCGGGAATTTGGCCGGATTGGGCCAACTTGGATTTGTTAGATCCCGGCTTCCCTTTCCTCCCGACAAGAGGCTTTACAACTTTATTCACATTATCAGGCACAGTGTTTTACGGCAGTAGAGGCCCAGATCTTTTCGGATTACACAAAGAGGATATTGTAAAATGGAGTTAAGGAACAAAATCACGTTCTTTGGGTACAATTATCCCGATTAGGGCTGGATTATGGGTTGGATATTTGAGACTAACTAAAACTTGCTAAAAGGAACTTACAATGGGCCTGCAAAAGATGATATGCGTTTAAATGGCAAATAAATCATTTTAACTCTCTGTTTTTCGAGCCGCTTAAAAACTGTTCACTGTGGAACCGTTATTAGATCTTTTACTCTTATTATAATATTATTTCCAATTTATGGGTTAAAAATATGATTTTAATTGTAGGGTCAATTCAATATTTTGTGGTCTATTTTAATTGCGCAATGTCAATCTCCATATCCTCATTTCAATAAAAACACGCACAAAATCCATGTTAACATGTCCAAATTCGGTTTCGAAGATTGTAGTTTCGTTTTAAACGGCTCAAATATTAGACCAGCAATTTGAATTTCTTGAAAAATTTTAATATTCCGTCAACATTTTTGCAAAAATGTCAAAATTCATAGTGTATTTTTTTCGAAATTCAATTTCAATTATTTTGCGCTTTACCTTCACCATTGTCAAATCAAAACCATCCCAGTATTTTTTTTATTTCAGTTATCAAACACTTGCTCTCCTAAATACGTAAAATGATTAGGGAATCTGTACTGGCAGCCCTGGAGGCTAAAAGAGATCAATACTTTGGCAAGTCCGTAAAATTCGGGCGATCAACACCGACAACTCTCACTCTGCCGAACAATCATCATAATCTCAATTCCATAACGAGGGAATTATCAGGGAAAGGAGAGGGTCGTTAAATCTGATTGCTCTCCTCATCTGCGGTCTGTTTCCGATCCAACTCGGCCCATTTAGCCACTCGAGTATTTAACCATTCAACCAGTTAACCGCCTAATCGGGCTCCTTAAGAACAAAAAAGTAAAATTACAATTAACTCCATCTGCTCCTCTAACTTTCCTCATTGAATCCTGATTAATGGACACATTCCTGTCAGTTGACGACGTTTCCCAAACTTCCGTCCCACCGATCCTACCAGATGCTGCTGTCCTTGTAGATAATATTGCTATGGAACAGGTTTCCCTACGTTTCGTCAACATCTTCTTGAATAAACTGTTAAATGGATGTAATGATGTATTGTAGCTGCTTTAAACGTTTTTTGAACATATTCAATGCAAAAACTGCAGTTTGAAATGTTAAATCGCATAAAATATCGAAAATCTCATGATGCCCCAACCATAGAGCAAAGATATATAGATTATCTAAAAGTACTCAAGCATACTTTTTGAACGACGTTTCAGACATATGAGTTCTTTATGTCGTTTGTCAGTTATCGTTTAGGCAAACAACCAAACAAAGGGACAGACAGACGGACACCCAAGTCATTCGCATAATGTATCTACGATCCATAATAACGGGGATCCTTGATTTAGAAGGAGAAGAGCTGAGACGAAGATGATCTCGATTTGCATAAGGAAACGACGAGGAAGGAGATATGGATCTATCAACCAGCCGAGGATTTCGAGATGATGTCTTTTCAAATGTGTGTTTCGAGTCAAAATATTATTCCAGAGCGTCTCCAAACTTTGGTGACACTCCGGCTGAATGTTCTGTTCCCTTCGGAAGAATAATATTTAAAAATCCACCACCGTCCATTAAAGTTCTGTGGAAAATGATCTTGATTTCAGGAGTTGTTTTGCACCCGAAGCAAAATGACATTATTATTAACGGCAGCTTTTATGAAGGTTCAGATACGCCGCAATATTTGACTGTAATGGAATTTCCGGTTTTTATGCCCATCGGAGCATTTCAAATGTTTTTACGAATACGGAGAACCACCTCTATGGTAATGAATTCAGCTGTGGATTTGGGAATATTCATAAATTCAAAGCTTGTTTTATTAACATCTCTCGGTCTGAGGAGCCGTTAGGGTTCAAGATGGATGGAAAACGCATGAAGGAAAAATGATTAATTCCTTAAACTTTCACAAGTTTACTGAAAAAAGCCTGGGGCCGTGACTTTGACGTGGAAACAAAGCTTGCTTTGTTAATTATTAATCCAAAATCAAGTCGGTCTCGTAAAGTAAGTTCAAGACGTTTGAGGTTAAGAACCGTGTCAGTGCGGTTTGGATTGTATAAGGAGAACGTTAAATCTTTCAAGCTGATTATGTAACGTGTAACGATATACCTCATGTGGAAGTACTCCTTCGTCTGGGATTTTTTTTGAGATTTGTTCAACCTTTAGAAGGAAAACAGTGATGTAGCTGTTTAAAACAGTAATCTTTTTATTCCTGTGTTGTGGCTCTTTTATATCTAGTAATGAAACCTTGTTTCATGTAAAACTCCACTGGCGTAGTGACTGCACTGATGTCAAAAAATTAGAAATAAAATTAGATTTTCATAAGTGAAAATGATTTTCTTAATGCTGGCTAGCGGTGGAGAAAATGAGGTGGGAAGTTGTAGAAAATCAGGAGTGAGGCCATGCACGGGGCGCTCCTTTTTTTAACCTCCTCTGAGGCGCTCTGCGAAAAGAAGCGAGAAAATCGGATTTCTGCATCAGCCTCCAGCGAGAAACCGCAGTGGCCTCAAAGAGATTAAAAAGGAAGGGTGCGCCGTATACATACCATCACTCCACATTTTCTGCACCGTTAAGCAGCATTATAAAAAACGATTTTTATTTTTGAAAATCTAATTTTATTTCTGATCTTTTGGCACCAGTCGGCAGTCACGATTTGATTTGAGTTAAACATGAAAAAATGCTGCATTGTAAGTAAAAGTAACAGTTTTACTGGTAGGGTTTTTCCCGAAAATTGAAATTTCATAAAAGATCCTCTGGAGTAAAATTTCCGACGAAATGATAAGTATGGTATATGGACTATAATATAATCAAAACATCCTTTACACCTGACAAGGGACATCACCCAAAGGTCAGAGCCCGAATCGTCTGATTTTTTTACGGTCGAACACACAACTAATATCAACCACAAAAAGAAATATCTGGTGATTTTTACGAAAATTTACTTTTTCAAAAATTAATAAAACATCGATTTGTGGTCCGATTTTCAAAATCCTTCGAGTTTTGCAATGCCAAAGAGTTGTTCTTTATAGAAATCTAAAGATTTGAATTTTCGCAAAAAATCGAAAAAAAAACTTTTTTTCTTTAACGTTCCAGGGGTTCAATTTAAAAAAAAATTGAAATATTTTTTAAAATTCAAATCTTTATATTTCCATAAAAGATAACTCTTTAGCATTGCAAAACTCGAAAGATTTTGAAAATTGGACCACAAATCGATGTTTTATTAATTTTTGAAAAAGTCAATTCTCGTGATTTTTTTAGTTCATGATTTTTTAAAAATGACGAAGACGAACTACCGCAGATATTTCTTGCATTTTTGTGATTCATATTCGTTGTGTGTTTGCCCGTAAAAAAATCAGACGATTCGGGCTCTGACCTTTGGGTGATGTCCCTTGTGCGATGGTTATTAAAGGACATTATTATTATTATTATTATTATTATTATTATTATTATTAGAATATGGCACCCACAGCACGTGTGCTATAGTGGATGTTACGCCATAAGCTTACATTTAATTTTTAGTTAATTATGTTTGAGATTTTTATATTTTTTAAAAGAAAGAATAAGTATTTTGGGTACAGTTGATGTTTGTTTAAAATAATTATATACAATTTTAAAATATTTTCAAATAATTTTAAGAGAGTTTTAGAGTAGTTCAATAGTAGTAGTAGTATTACAATTTATTAAATGAGGACATTCAATCTTAAGTAGCCCAGCTCAGGGAGTTTTTTAGGTTGGTTTTCATTGTCTGCCTTGATCAGGGTTTGTTATGGAATAGTTTACGGTTGCTTAATCCTTGTTGGTCTTCTGTTGGGATTTGGGATGTTTTGATTATGGGACTTCTTACAGGCCTTTAAAGGTCATCCAAGTCATCCTTCTCAATTGGTTATTTGGTTTGGTTTTATGCCTTAAGTGTTGTTTATTTCTGACGCGTTCATAAAACAATTCAACTGTTTTGATGTACTGTGTTCATTTGTTGTTGTTTTAATCAGGCTTTCGGTCATGGCACCATCATCGATTTGGTATTGGATTATGTTGGTTAATATTATCTTTTTTGACCAATTCACATTAGTGATTTGGACATTTTTTTCTTTTAGTTCTTTGATTTTGTTTCTCATCAGTGCTTGATCTCGTCTGGTTGCAGGAGGAAGATCCTCGTTTATGTAAATTGGTTTTACAGTTTGTTGTCGATTATTCCATATTAAGTTTCTTTCAGTCATGTTTTTGAATGTAACTTTAATTGGTCGGGTAAAATTTGGCTTGAATTTTCCAATTCGGAACGCCGTGGGTGTTATATTTTCAAGACTTGTTAAATTCTTAATGATTACCGTAACAGTATTTATTAGGTCTATGTTAGACTCCTTAAGGTCATCGTTAACACCCGTGAAGACTAGGTTTAGTTTATTCACTTCACGTTGTATAATTTCATTTTCAGCGATAATTGATGACACGGTTGCTTTTACACCTGTTGATTGTTCATTGATGGTATCAATTTGTGATTGTAGCTTTTTGATAGCTTCATTTTCATTTAACTGTGACATTTCCAGATTGTTTAGTGATGTTTTAATTTCTTCAATTTCTCGTTCATGTTTATGAACTAATTTAATTACTTTATCAATCGATTCTAATCTTGAATCCATTGTTCCTAATTTGTTGTCCATTGATTCATGAGAGTCCATGAGAGATTGTTGTTTATTAATTACCTCTTGTAGAAGTGTGATCACAGATTGATCATTGAAGACTGGTTTGGGTGTATTTGCGTTACTACTGAGTGGTTCACTTGTGTCTTTTTCAGAATGGATAATGATTGAGTCAGTTTTTTGTTTTTTGGTGTTTTCATTTCCAACTTCTATTTCCGAATCTGATATTTGATCTGGTTCTTCACTTTGTCGTTTCTGTTTCTGTGATGGATTGATTTTTGATTTTGATATTATCAATGACTGTGTTTGTGAAGGTTTTTGGACTATTTTTCGTGATTTATTATGTGTGTCTTTTACTTTGGAAGGCATTTTTACCTTTTTGTAAATAGGATTTATCTTTGAGAACAGAGAATTAGAAAGGTTGTTTATGGTTTGAAAGACAGACTGAAACTGACATGTTGATTTTATTACCGAAATTTTAACTATCGTGTTGACTACTTTAAATTAGAAACGAACTAAACCACATTTTCAAGTTCTACGGCCATAATATTTGTTCACCATTAAATTAAAAATCACAATAATTCTCACCTAGTAAGATACAATCAAATATTTACGATATTACGATACACACGGTCACACAAGGAATACTTGAGCAACTCTTCGGTTACGAATCTCAACTAACAATGTATCATTCTCTGCGAGAATTACTGAAAAATTACACGACAAACCCTTTATTCTACATCCGAAATTTTAATGTCTTTAACCCAAACGTCCAACTCCAACACACATCCAGCCCCAGTCCCGTACATTCTACTTACGGATAAATTACTTGGCAGGCCCAGAGCAAACTAGAACCATAGTCACCTTTACGACCGTCCATTAAAAAACCCGGTTGCCAAATTCGGAGTTGGAATTATAGGGAGTCCTTAGTTTATTTCGTTTTTTCGAGCACAAGCCATCTGTCTTGGACATTTCATCTCCAGGACGGAGACACAACTCTTAATTTCTAAAAGTCTTAGGAAATAAATACTCCCAGCATCCATACACAAACTATAGACGGGACAACAGGAACAACTACAAGCACATTTTTTACTATATTTTAGTATAGTGCCAGGCTAAAAAAGTTCAAGTAATTCCACCCCCAGTATATTACATTACTTAGACCTATATTCCAACACTACAAATGACCTATAGGACTATAAACACTTCTGATGATGTATGGCCCTTCTCCGGACCTAAAACTACCTCCAGAGATCTCCGACAAAGAAGTAGGTGGAACTTTTTTAGGTTTTTTACCAGGATTTTTTCGACCTTTCTTTTGCTTAGATTTTTCCTCCGAACCAATTAGTGGAAATAGGCCGGAATATAATATATCAAGATATAGAATACTGGGGCTTCTTGCACTGATTTCAGGCCAAGAACTCTACTTTTAATCCGCAGAATTAAGGTACCGGGATAGAGGACCCTGGGCACCTCTCAACAACTTTTGGCTCTAGAAGAAGCCGCCTTGTCTCGCTTTTAATAAATTACTCGTCCCTTAAATCCGTCCCGATTTCTTCTGCTCATTGGATTGGATTTGTTGGTGGAAATTGAAAGTCGGGACGGCCTAACTGGAGGTGACATTTATATATTTAGTGTTGCTATGTTGGATTAGCTTGTAGTTTTTTTTTTTGGGAGATAGAACTTACGTTCTCGGAATCAATGTGAAGGAAATCAGAACGGATTTCTGTTCAAAGTTCTGAAAGAGAATCAAAGGGAATCAAATCTTGTGAATGAGACTGGTTTTTTGCCTGCTTTTTGTTTGTTATTCGTTGGGTTGGGTTGTTGTATACTTGTATATTGGGAGATGATAATAGTTTGGGAGGGATCGATGTCGTGGAAAGTTAGAGCTTTCTTTTGTATTGTAATCGCTCGTGCAAGTGTTTAGTTGGAACTTGAGAGAGCGAGTGTGTCTAGACTTTTTTGACTTCCTGGGAATTGTTTACTTCTGATGGGAAATTGGTTGGGAATATGAAAGAGTTTCTTGGAAAAATTGAAATAGGGTTCTAGAATGAGGTGGTTATTTGTGTTTTATAGGGTTAAATTTATTCACAATTTGATTTCTCGCTGACAAAAAGAAAATGTTTTTACCACTTTCACTGTATATGATCGTCAAAAAAACAGGTTTAAAATTTTACATAAATGCAACAATTGCAAAATTAAGTTTACCAAACTTACTTGAAGATGTACTTTTTAAAACCTCAAAATATGCACAGTTAAGCATAGTGTGTTATTAGATTGGGGACTTATTTTAGGGGGCTTCTTTACCGACTGGTTTTAGCTGATTTTTAAATGTTGATTTACGATTTTAAAACTTACATCCAAGGACAAATGAAATTGATAAGTTTTAAGACCAAATTCGAACTATTTGACAAGAGACCCTGACCATTTCAAAATTTGACTCACAAGGGAACATTTTCAGATGTAAAAACCCGATATTTTTTTGACCTGTCTCATTCGAAAGAGGGTGTAAAACAATGAGACTTTAACATTGGAACTATTGGTGAATAAAATCGTTTTAACATAGTAAAGTCGATGAAGTTTAAAAAAAGCTCGGGATTTTACATCTGAAAATGTTCCCTTGTCAGTATCGCTTGAAACCATTGGTTTTCATGCACCCTGTCAAACACGTGACTCACAAATCAAAGCGTTTTTCCTAGAAGATCGTATATAACATTCTTACCAATTACCAAACATCCTTGCCACTTTCAAAGGAGTCAGTATTGATTAAGGTCTCATTAATAAGTCTCTCCTCGTTGTAATAGTAACTTGGAACAGGAACTGTTATATGATCCTATTATTCCGCTAATCCAAATTGCGTTGTCATTTGGACGGGAAGGCTAGATTGGATTAGATTCTTCTCAAGTGCTTTACATATGCATATAAACATAGCTCTCGGAGTGAGTTCAAGATCCCGACTACGATTGGCATGGAACAAAGATGCAATATGATGCTTGGGAGATTAGTAGATAGAAATGTATTTCCTTGAGTCTTGAGATGAGAAATGCTGAATTTGTGTAGAAACTAGAAAGAAAATGAATCTTCTGAACACTACAGCTCCCTTCTCTTTCATACAAGAGTTGTAATCTCATTTATTAGTATCTACTCAGATCCACTGTAAAACTCGATATAAGTCCCCATGGGATAACTTTAATTAAGTCTGGGGAACTTATTTTGAGTGGGGAATGATTTAGCTGTAAACAAGCAAACTCACTTTTAAGTTTCCAAAAAATTCATACGACAAACACACTGCAAACATTTCAATGGCCCAAGCGCTGTTTCCCTGAACATGTTAGGTTAAGGGGGCGTTAGTGAACATATGTTTGTCTTATTTCGGGGTGGGGACTTATTTATGTTCATATATAGAACGTCCAATAAGCGTCCAAGCCTTAAGAATTCCGGGACACATTCCTCAAGTCGGTGTTCCCTTGAGCATGCTGGATTTAAACGTATTTTTAGGAAATGTTATTGGGCCTTATTTCGGGGTGGGGACTTATTTTTACAATATATTCATTTATAGAACCTAAAATAATTGTTATATAAATCCGTCCATCCTTAAGAATTCCAGGACTCATTCCTCTCTCACTTTTTAGGCTTCCGGCGTGTTCCCTCATTTCTCATCCTCCGTTTCCGGAAAGTTGCACAAATTCTGAGAGACTTGACGGCCGAGTAACAATAAGTACACGAAGCCATTTCATTACTCCCAACATCATCTTACCCAACTCTCTATCCTCTTTAGACCTAATCTGTCTGTATTTATCACTAATTTTTTTTCGGAGTAGTAAATACTCGAGGTACAAAAGTAAGGGTATAATTCATAGAAGGATTCACTTAAGAATACGAGGAAGGGAGGATGAAGAGATGAATCATAAATCAGATCCAGTGGCACAAAAGCAGTGCAGTGGCTGAAAGTTGCGTGAAGTGAAACGTATGAGATTTGGAATAAATATTGGACGGAACGATGGAATAATACGAGGAAGATGCTGTTTGAATTTTTAAGACCAACTGTGCTAATAAAAGCTACACGTTCTTTGATCTAACTAAGGAATTTACGCATTTTTGTTGGTTTGTAATTTTGGTGGGATTTGCTGAGGCTTCTGACTATTCATTACTATTCAGTCTCCGAAGAGTTTCATAAAATCTGAAGAGCATGTGGAAAATAACGACTTTTCTGAAATAAGTTTACTCAAAACCGGTTTTTATTCAATGCAGCATCAAAGGGGGCGGTTATTTAGGATATTAGTCGCTTCAGAAAGGCGGTTATTTCGGGAATTAGCCATTTCAGATAGGCGGTTATTTCGGGAAATACTGGTTTCAGAAAGGCGGTTATTTCGGGAAATATTGGTTTCAGAAAGGCGGTTATTTCGGTAATTCGAAATGCTTTCAGAATACACGACATACACGTCGCTGTGTTTCAACTGGTTAAAGGCGTTCTAGAAGATAAGTTTTTTTTAATTTCTGAACGACTCAACCCAGATTCTTATATACATAGCTCCACTAAAATCAGATACAAAAATCTGAATAAACTACAAAACTTCGAGACCTTCGACCCCTCAAAAGAAAAAGGTCGCCAGAATCCCTAAGAAATGCATTTCGTAAAACTACAGACAGAAGATAAATTTTGTTAGGCTTGCCGTACAAATGGAGTAATTGTGTCAGAGGTGCTTATTCCTTCTCTGTTATCAAAGAATCATCTCCAGCTTCCATGCATAGCTTAATTCCAGCCCGTTCTTTTGCTCAACAGTTCTAAATATAGTTGCGTAACTTAACGTATTACTTCATGCGTTTCCAGCTTAAAACCGTATAGCCTATCTATTTATATAAACATATCATATACCATATATACAGGGATGGTGTTCATTCCGAACAAATCCCCCGTCAGTCCTTATCATTCATCCTTCCTAAGATTCCTCGAGATTCTCATCCGAGAGAAGAGGATTCGTGTGCGAATATCTGCGGATCTCTTATGCTTCCCGGGGTTTCGGGCCTAATTAAAGGATTTAGTTAACTTTGTTCATTAGACTAATGGGAATTATTAAATCGGGATTATTTTCATGCCCTCGTCCCACTTCTCAGGCCGGGATAATAGTATTATTAAGTGGGCCTTGAGTCAACCCTTTATCTTTTTACGGAGCCGACTTTGGTCTTCTTCTTCGGAATCAGATTAGTCGGGTTAGAGTGTGCATAGGAAGTAGTAATGAGTTGAATTAGGGATATAAGTACAAGTAAGGGAAAGTTGTCTTATTTATGAAATAAATTGAAGATCCCATGCTCCTCTCTGGGCTGCAATATTTTAGAAATATTACCAGTCCAAAAGCACGTCTTTGCTTCGGAAGTGTAATGGATAATGGGCCTAATCTGGCCTATCTATAAGCTCAGCATGTGTTCTTTATTAGTAGTCTCCGTGGGAGGTTTTAAGTGCTTCGATTTTATGTCTTTCCTACTTAAAATTTAGATCACTGGGGGAGGGGGAGATGGAGATTGAAAATTGGGGATATTAAAAAACCCGTTTGGGCTACTTTGGGGCTTTTGTAATGGGGGCTGGATGTCGTTGGGGAGTTTATTGAGGCGGTTGTGGAATTGCGAAAAAATGTAGTTCATTTTGTTTTGGTTGTTTAGGGGAGATATTTGGGACGTGGATTTTGGGGAATTTTTCTGTGTTGTTTTTGCGATTTTATTAAAAGGTTCATGGTGGATTGGTAAAGATCATGCAAAGAAAAATATGTTTGTCCTTAGAAATAGGGGTAGCTTTTAAAATGACAAATTAGATCTTGTGTTGGAACTTGGAAAGCTGAGCGTTTAAAATTAAAAATCACCTCTAAAATGGATTTTCGGGCCCTTTGTCTCGTTTTTTTTAAATGGTTAGAAAATACAAGGAATCGTTTACTTATCTACATTTTCTATTAAATTGTCAATAAAATGACGCATTTAACGTCAGAAATTACAAAATATAAGCATCGAATACTTCTAATTTTAACGGATTTTGGGGTTTATTTCTAACACGCTTGTCGGTACCGAGGTTTCATAAGCAGATTTGTCATCTTCCTAAAACTAACAAGAACTTTGAATCAATTTTGAAGATGATAAAATGTCCACCAAACTACTTTAATGCACAATCTAAATTTGCATTCTTCACTGCAAGGAAACACAAGGAAATAAAACATTTCTGCAGTTGCTAAAACAAACGAGAAAACAGGATGTTTAATGCAATTACCAAGAAACAAACTGAATCAGAAACAGTCCCCAGAAAGCTCAAAAAACAACATCTTCCTATACCCTAACCCCAACAGTATTTTTCATCCTCCCATAAATTAAACCCGTACTCCTTTTCAAGAAAAAAAATCGCAATATCAAATCTGCATAAAAATATATTACTCCAGTCACCAGGTCCATATTTAGTAGCTCTGGATGTCTGGAAAAAGCGTAGCCTTTGCCCCGATTTTTGATATACTTTTTATCCCAAGTCATTTATCACGATTTCGAAAATGATGGGCTACCTGCTGGGACCTTGACAGGGACAACCTCCGTTCCTTTTACCAAAACCCCGTGAAGGAGATCCTCCATATCCTTCCTATTTTAGCCTAAAATGAGGCATAAATATTGCACCTTAGAAATCCCTTGACACTCTATTCCATACTAGACTCTATTATAAAAATATATACAGAGATATTGCTGTGATATTCTTCAAAACTTGAAGACTTTGATGCCAAAATCCTTAAGAGAAGGAAACCCGACGGGGTTTTTTAGCCCGTGATGAAGATGACACTTTTTGCAGCTCTTTTTGTCCCGACTTTCTTCCTCTTCTTTCTTCGTGTTCGGCTACATAATGCTGGGCTCATATTTTATTCCGACACTCGACTCATCATCATTTGACTCGACACGGGGAGAGGGACACTTGTGCGATCCTCCTTTTATTGTCAACCTTAAATCCCAAATTAGTATTCCGACATTTTATTAGAGGAGCCTCTCTGCGGGGATTTGTAGGCTGCTGTTTACTCTGTATAAATGCAAGGAGACAAAGAGGTATTTTTTATGTATCGTAGATACAGGAGTGCATTATGGGAATAGCATGTTGTCCGTCTGTCTGACTAGCTGTCAAATGGCTTTCGGACAGATGCACAGTTCGTTTAGGGGCCATTTAGATCAAAGGTTGAAAATTAAAAAAAAATTGTGACCCACCATCTTAGGAGAGATATTGCCTAGGGATATTTAACGGCAAAATATTTGGCGTTGGGGTCACCAATGTGGATCTGGGAAGGGGTCAATATGGCCAAACAAACATTTATGTGTGATGTTGAATGTAGTATGAAATGTTTGATAATTGATGAAGTACTTTCAAATTACGTTTGTCCCTTTGTTCTATGATTGGGGATACGTGAGATTATTGCAAGTTTTGTGTGTTTTATATTGTCAAAACATAGTGCTCATATCAAACATGGTAAAAAACAGTTTCAAAACACATTTATTTAAAAAATCGCAGATACGAGACATCAATACATTCGTTACACGGTTCTTACTTTTCTCCATTCCATTGTTAGCACAATACATCCAACTTTGTTAAACTGTGGTTGTGTAGGTCGTAATAATATTCGTCGATTGACACACTTCCCGTGTCAACGGTTCAACAGGCCATTTGTTATAGTTCATTTCAAACATGTCTCATGTTTCATGACATGTTTGGACGAGATGTCAGAAAGCAAGAGCTGTCGTAAACGGATCCCTCATCACTCATGCATACAAATTCGGGCTTGTCATTCCACTTCTGAGGAGGTCTAATTAGCTTTTCTATGTTAAGTCCTCCAAGAAAAGCCCGTTAACTTTGTCCCTTCATGGGAGGTTGTAAATATTACAGGCTTTTGTACTTCGTCGAGGTTTACAGGCTCGAGGATGATGATGATGATGATCTATTGCTATTTTAAAGTCGGACATAAATCAATTAAAATTGCATCAATCATGGGACTGACGGGTTTTTGTATGGACCTGTTAAGACTTTTACGAGATTTTACGTCAGCCCCAGAGTGTCAACTGGGACTTTTAACAGAACAAACTCCGGGTTGATTGACATTTGTATTAAGGGTTTTATTCCAGTTTTGTACCTCTTCTCTCAAGAGTTAATAAAGATGTCATTTCAGTTCCTATTGCATAAATTATTATCCTAACTACTTTCTCTAGCTATGGGTTTTGTGATTTCTTGGGGGTTATTTATTTGGAAAGTGGAGAAAAGACAGGGATTTTGGGGTAAAACTGGCTGAACTTTTGCGGGTAAAAAGGGGATAAAGCCGGAAGGAAGAAGAGGGAGAGGAAATGGAGGTTGCCTCCCTTGACGATCTCAATGCCAAAACCAAAACTGTAATCCCCCTCTCTTCGTGTCCTTCACTTTTAGATCATCTTTTGTCATCGTAAACAATGGACGGGAAAAGTTGGGTTGGGAAATGATATAATGACACGCTATTTTAAGAGGTATAGGAAAAAAAATCTAAATTTTTACTTACGAAAATGCAAAAAAATACGTTAAAAATGAGCATTAGTAAGGATTTATTGGATCAGATTTGATGCAATTTAAATGAAACATAAATTATATGCAAATAATTTTGTTAGTAATTAATTCACCATCTAACTGTGCTTAACTTCGTCCAGAATTAACCGTACAGAAATGCATGTTGTCTATTTTAGTTTTGCATGGCATTCTGAAATACTTCTGAAAAATATTTTTATGGGGCATTTTAAATTATTTCATGGTGTGTTTTAATATGATTTCAGTCTTTTATTCTTCATAAACAATTCCACGAAGAAAGACGAAGTAAGAACTGAAGCCTCAGAAGTATTTTTGAAGTTACTTTTTTATTAGTAGAACTGGTTTACATTATTAAAGTCATTTTGCCTGCAAAGACTTTCGACGTCTTAGAATGTCAATAACACAAATTGCAAAATATTTTTGTCGAGATACGGAGTATTGTATTATACCGGTTTCTGAATTCAATTCATTAGTTCACTTTCGATTTCAATATTCTCAGGATATTGACTCTTTAATATTAAGTATTGTTACAAAAGTTTTCAAAACAATTAGTTCCTCGAATCATGCCGTTTACTATATATGACAATATTGTAATATTGTTAAAAAATTGGACTCAAGACAGGAAAATTAATGATTTAGTATTAGTGACGACATTATTAGTATGTTTAAAATACAATATTATAATACAAACACGAACAAAATTTTAAACGTAAATAATTAACTAGATCAGCTTGTCGTGCTTATGTGGTTCTGGAAAACCCAAAGTACTTTGTCGTAGACCAAGGCACCTGCATCTTCTCCGAACATGAAATCCGTATGTGCGAAATGTGGGTGATTTACTCCGAAGTTTCCGATCAGATTGGGAAGCTCTTGTGCCAGCATACTTACGTCCTGAAGATCAGAACGATGAGTTTTTATTAATGATTTTGATTAAAAATTAATACACATATACTCATAAATATTGACATTTAGATGATTTTCTTTTTAACTTTAATCTGAAAAAAACGAAAATCGGAGAAAAACTGGAAATTTTTGGAAAATTACATCTTAAACATTTTTATCTTTTTTAACATCGTAACTATACTACTTGTTCGTTCGTATCTTTTCAAATGCTTTTAATCACGATACAATATAAAAATTATGATTTTTGGACATTTAAAATTTTAATTCCTACCTTTTTCGTACAAAGTTGATCACTATAAGAGTAAAAGGTTGCGACAGGGACTTGAGTTTTCTTAAGATCATAAAGTGGTGGTTGAACATGTCCGTATTTCTTAATGTTTTCAACTTTTCCGTAGTCGTAATGCCGGAATCTTCCAGAGGCAAAACATTGACTTCCGTGACAGAATACCTTCAAGGAAGTTGGGGCTGGTAAATGTTCCGCGATTTCCCGCATTCGAATCTGAAGGTAAAATTAAAAGTTTTTTACACGGGTATTTGATCATTTAACTAAAAATTAATTTTAATTACTGACTAATATTTGTAGTCGCGTTTCTCTGACTTAATATGATTACATTTCTACGAGACTGACCTTTCCGATTTGATTGGTTCCAAGGACACCAACTTGAGAGCCGAGGGTTCTCAGCACCCAACCACCAAGTCTTTCTGGACTCACGAGTAAAGATGAGAACACAAGCTTCTTGGCAATTGCTATTAATGTGATTGGAAATATTTCTCGACTGTAGATTGCTCTTAGCTTTCCCTGTTTCGGAAATCAATCAAAGTATGATATAGTTTAAATATTATGCATGAGCAAATATTTAATCTTAACCTCTCTAGGCAAATAAATCAACTTACCAGGAATGTACCGACCGGGACACTGAGTCGGGCGAGTTTATTTCGGATGTGTTTCCCATAAACGGAAGGGGCGAGTGCGATCATGACTTCAATCTTGGAATTGTATTCGGGCAGTAAGGCCATAGCTGCGAAAAATACGGCACAACCCCTAATTTTAGCAAGAAAAAAATACATTAGTAATCAATCTCATTTGATTAATTTTTAATTGGCTAAAAATGCTAAAATATGAACGTACATAGAATGACCAATATAAGACAGTTTTGCATTTCCAGTTTTTTCCAACACGTAGGAAATCATTGCTGGGAAGTCGTATAGGCCCATTTCATGCCAGCTAAAAAAAATTGGAATGAAAATAAAACTGATTTTAAACTAGGAGTTCAGAAAACTCATTATAAACCTTAAATTTGAAGAACAATGATCAAGATTTTCAATTTAAAAAAATCATCAATGCTAAAAACTAACCTGAAATCCCAAAACTCGGAGGAATCGGATGAGAATTTAACATGGGTCCTTGACAATGGAGTTCCACGGAGGTTAGCTAACCAGCAGTCATATCCTGCGTTTGCAAGTCTGTATGCTGATGAGATCAGAAATAATAATTATAATTATTAAAAGTAATATGGACTGGTATAAAGGACGACACAAGTTTTACCAGGCGAGTCAAGGAACCAGGAGAATTTTCGAAATGCAAAAACCTCATTATTTTTGAACATTTACTATCCCGACTCGACTGGTATTAATCAAAGCCACGAATTTTGGTTGTTCTCTGACAAATTTTAACAAAATTTTGCAAGCAACTCTAGAAGGTAAACTTACGCAAATCCTCGTCAGGGCTGTTCATACACCAATGAGGTCCGGAAGATATAAGGCCATGAACAATGAGTACGGCCGGTCGTCTCGGAGCGTTAAGGTCAAGCAGACCGTCTTCTGAAATCGTTTCCATCACACCTGAATTCTGCTTCTTATCGACACAAGGGCATAACCTTTGGAGCGTTAGGCAATATCCATCCTCTGTCTCAATAACATGAGATTCCAGGTTGCCCCCACCGCTGATTTTATGATAAGCCATTTTTCACTGACTTCACTGATTAAAAGTACTACGATTTTAGATTTGTTTTAAATCTCGGGTATTCTTATTATACGTATAATATCTTAATTTTTAGATGAAAGCTTACTAACTGAACTGGAAACGGGACAAAATAGGGAACCGTTAATTAAATTCCTTTTGTCAGCCCTCCTCAGTCCAGTCAAAAAGCTAACTGGAAAAGGTTCACGAAGTTAGGAAGTGCTGTACTATTATGCTGAACCAGCCTATATAGCATTCCATACACAGCCCATTGTGAATACACGTGAGAACAGACAGAACTAATTTTTGAGGTTTTAATTCGAGATAACCCTCCTTGAACTTTGATGATTTCGGTAATTGCCTTATAATACTACTATCTCTACTATTCATTATACTCCTCTATCCCAGTATGGAATACTGATCATCGATATATCATCGAAACAAATGGTCAAAACAGACCGATATAAACACATGCAGAGGATAAAACATAGCAAAAATGACCTTTTCCCCAACCTTTACTTTTAAAAATTAATTAAATTTGCAAAACACTTCATGCGAACGGCCTGTCTTACAGAATGTCCGTCTGTCTGTATGTGCAATAGCAGCAGAAGCAGAACGACTTTTACTAGGGTCATCAAATTTCATACATCACCAGGTCACACCCCCTGGATTGAGCGTTTAATGTTAATGTTAATGAATCTTTAAATTTTTGGTTTCCAACTATATTAAATGCCTTGTATTGCACCCAGTAATACAGTTACATTTGCAACACTTGGTTACATCCGTCATACTGGTCTATTATTTTGTTGACTGGTCTAATGGTCAAGTGGTCAACAGTGGTCCGGTGCTGTCATCGAGCCAATTTTTTCAAGTTGATTTAACACAGGATTCATTGTCCATTGGCCAGCACTCGAGATTTGAATGTTAAAGAACAAGCTTATCACTTTCCACGTTAGACAAATGTGAATAATAAGCCTTTAACCTGCATCACTGTCTGACATTTACAAACTGAATGGAATTCAAGCCTCCCATGTTACTGGCTACTTGAAGTAGGGCATTTGTTACTCTGGCCTGATACTATACATTATAGCTTGGTCAGACCATAATCGAACCACTTGAAAAACTCTGATAAGAGAGCCGAGAAATGATAAAATGTACGGAGAAATCTGTCAACCAACGGAAGAGCTATATATTAATATATTAGTTAAGTTCCTATACGAGTGTGACATTTGACCTGCATTAAAAGCATGAAAACATCCTATTTTGCTTGGTATTTGACACTTGGAGACACCGAATGACATTTTTCCATACACACAGCTACCGTCTCAAAATAATACAACTTGGAATGCCATTTATTTTCGAAATCCGAATAGGCTTATTTCGGGGATGAGTTTTTATACCGGCTTCATTATGTGCTACAAAAAAATCCTGCATGAAAAACCACCAAATTTCAACAGTTTTTATCGTGTTTTTTATGTGTTTCAAAAATAATATACTGTAATCGTCTGAAAATAACTCAGGATTAATGAATCAATGTGCCATTCAAGGATTTTGTAACAGTTTTAATCGAAAATCAATATTACTTGTTTAGGTAGAAAAATTAAGTTCTCTAAAGAAATACTCCAGGACGGACGTATCTCGAGGTAAATTTTTCAGCGGAAAACCTGCCAATGCGATTCAATTTTAGGCACTGTACACTGTGGACTAAAACTACTAAAAGACATCCTCTTCTGCATTCATTCCGCTTAATTAAATTTAAAGCTAAGGGAAAAAAATCCAAAGAATGCCACATTTAATTGCCCAGCATTTGAGACATTTCGTCAGTCCTTGCACTGTACGCTACATGTGTGCTCCGGCATGAACCGAAATTAATTAGGAGAAAGAAGGGCGTGAGATCAAGACGACAAACTTATTGTTAGTTTCCTAACATCTACGTACCACATAAGACCATATCAGACTCGAATACAATGTACAATGTATGTCATCAAGAGAGAGACTTAATGAGCCTCTGCCTTATTCAGTCCTCCAAAGTGAAATAAAGTACGTGACAGAATAAAAAACTGGGGATTAAAAACTAAAAACTTTCCTCTCCTGGAAACTGTACCCTTTTGGAAACGTTTGGGTACAGGAGAAAAAATTAAAAAAGTCAGTAGGGACGACAAGTCTCACATTTCCCGTCCGTCTTATTAAAACTTCCCCTTAACCTCAATCTTCCATATCATTTAGCACATTTACTTAGGAACAGGTTCTTCCATCTCATCTTTCTTAGAGAGTACGGGCTTCAAATGTTGTTTCGGCACAAGAAAAGGCCATTAGGCCTGGAAATGAATGAATTTGACTGGGGTCGGTGGTGGTGGTGGTTATTAAAATACAGCATACAGGCGGCATATGCCAAGGCCTTGTTTCGTGGTCGTGGGGACATGGAAAGTTTGGCTAGCAAAACTTGTAGATTAAGACAGGAACTTTCACCACCTCCGACTCACCTTTCCCCGAAAACTTGTAATTTAATCAGCTGAACTTGGCTGCAGATTTCGGGACAAGTTGGGATAGAATGTGGAATAATTCAATCCCACCGTTTTTTAAGTTTCGTATTAAGGATAGGAATAGTTCAGATGTATGCTGTATGAGCGCATGTATTTTATTTGTATTTTGAAATAAAAATTGTGATGATGGGACGATGAAGTGACACTTTTTTCGTTTAATGACAGTTTTAGCTTTGGAAGCTGACTATGGAAAGAATTGTGTTTCAAAGCTTTGTGTTGGGATGTAAATGGCAAAAGCGTTTTACAGGGACATTGGCCCCTATTTATCTTTTAATTTCGTTTCGCAAACTTGCAGTATTTCATTACCAACAGTTTGTCCTCATCAGCGGAATTGTAAATCTTAAGGAAGCATATGTCATTTTATACTATCAATATTAGGAACTATCGCAGTTAGTATAGATTTGCGATTTTAAAATTTGGAATTTTAAATTCTATTTTTTATGTTACTTAATTCAGCAGGGTTAAATATGAAGGATAAAAACAGTTTTTGTACGACGTAGATTAAATGTTATTTTAGTTTAAAGCCAATGTGTGCATAACACCCCAATCGGGGTGATTGATTACCAAGCGTTTACAATTAAATTTTAGTGCCAGTCACCAGTGATAAGGAACCTTACGTCATTTCGTGATCAATGAATGAAATTTGGAGTTAGTAAAATCTGAAGGATATTAACATATATTATTATCGTCCTGAACTACGGTCTTTGTAATTATCAGGAAAGACAAAACCGTTTTAATTCCAGCTTCAAAATAAACATGCAAATACCTCAAAAAACCCCAGTAATATTGGAACCTTGTTCATGTTTAACTTTGATCAAATCGCAAGTGGTTTCAAAAAATGACAGAAAAAAAATTTAAAATTCATATAATGTTTCTTATAATGCTGCCTAAGGGCAACCCGCCCATCTTTAAAAAATGAAGTGCGAAGTTGAAGAAAATGAGTGGTAAGGCCAGGGGCGCTCCCTTTCTTTTTAACCTCTTCGAGGCCTCTGCGAGAAAGAGCGAGAAAACTCCTCCGTCTGCCTCGTGACCTCCTGCGAGAACTTCTCATTCTTGCAGAGGCCTCGAAGAGGTTAAAAAGAAGCAGAGCGCACAATACCAGCGCTCATCCTCTCCGCATTTTCTCCACACTTGGGCAACATTATAAAAAACTATTTTCATTTTCTTTGAAAATCTGATTTTCTTCCTGATTTTTTCACACCACTCACGATTGGATCGGAGGTAAACACGAAGAAGATTGTTTTGTAAGTCTGATTTTCAGAACCCCTTGCTCAGATTTTAAATTTTCATGAATAAATAAATAAGGAACATAAAAAGATGTTGATAATATCCCCAATAACTCAGGCTAAAACCAATAACCCAAGAAAAATAAAATAGTTTTTTTAATTAGTTACAAGGCCAAGTTCGTAATGCGGTTTATTGCATTTATTGTGATTCTCGGGGTGTTGATAATATTACTTTCACATAACTCTTTTAGAGCTTACTCATGAAAGAAATAAAACTTGCAAAAATAATTTAAACAGTATGTGCACTCCTAATGATTACCCCTCTGGGAATATAATTGATTATAACTGGCTTTAGTTTTCAAATTTCAAACCCCCGGAACTTTTATTTGATTTGAAAACCAAGAGGTTAGGTTAGTTATTAGTTTCGAAAGCTGATATCACCTAAAACACATTACAACAACCAGATTTCGATTAGTATCTCCATTCTACACTTCGATATGCGATTTTAACTTCCGGAATTATATATTATTCAAAACTTAAAATTCAGATCTGATTTCCAAGACACTTTATTTTCGTTAAAGATTCGGAAATGAGCATCCAGAAACTCATTTTGGGGTCTCTGATTTGGCTACTTTTAATCCTCATCTTAGCACTCCCGATATACATTATGCTCATTTGGAAAGGCACCGCGATTTTAATTGTCAAATGTTTCCGGAGAAATTGGCGTGTCCTGGGTTTCATCGACCTAATTTCGCCCAATGGGAGCGACAAAACAATTGTTAACGTCGGATTTGCTTGCGTCGTTGACGGAACCGTTCGTCTCGACGAGCTTCGAGATCTTTTTAGTAAAACGTTCCTCGGGGTTGAGGAAGGGACCTCTTCAAAATTAAAATACGAAAAGTTCCACTCAAACTTGGTGACATTTTTGGGAGTTCAGTTTGCTCAAGTATTGTCTAAAATTGACTTAAATTCTCTAATTACTACAAAAACTTTGGGGGAAAACGATATTTTGGAAAATGTCCTTGCGGAATGGCTGTTGACGGAATACCCGGTAGATTCCCCGCTCTGGGAAATCATTTTGATGCCGCAAAACGGCAAGAACGAGACTGTCATCGCTTTTAAAATCCATCACGCATTTGCAGACGGTTATTCATTGGTTTACATCTTGGACAAACTGACGGGCAATTCATCTCCGTATTTAGTCAAGGACTTTAACGAAACCTTCACTGAAACGGTGGGTCATTATTATTCGAATCTTTACGTTTATTTTGCACTGTTCAAGCATTATTGGCAGCTTGCGTTTTCGATCTTTTACCGGGGTCATAAATGTACTTTTTGCCGTTTGTTCAAGGTGTCTCAAATGCTACAATTCCCATGTCATCTAAAAATGCTACAACCCCCGGACCCTCAAAACAACCCTTTTAAGGCCGTCCCGGAAACAAAATATCGATTGTTAATGTCTTTCGTTCGATTGGACATGCGGATTTTGAAAAAACTCCGACGGCATTTTGACGTTTCATTTTCAGTTCTGATAAGTTCCCTCATTGGAAGTGTACTTCGGAGATATTTACTGGAAACGAGACCCTTGGAACGACTTCCACCTTATTTCGCAATGGTCACCTCAACCAGTTGGCCAAACCACCCGAGTAGGTCTCAATCTACCCCTTTCACGGACCGAATGTGCAATCATTGGTAATTGGTATAGCTCTTCTGGATTCGTTAATTAACCTTTAAATCTCATGGTTTAATTACTAAATTGCTTTTAGGAGCACAGGAAATATGGAGATTGCGATTCAAACCGATGATCCCGTCGCGAGGCTCAAGGAAAGTCAGAAGTTTTTCAAAAAATCGCAAGAACTGGGAAGCTCTAAGTTTTTGAAAAGATTTGCTTTCCCCTTGGCGTGGCTTTTTCATTCCAAAATAGTTTACGACGTCATAATATCGGAGGGAGTGGTTGGAGGTTACTCGGATTGGATTGGAGGTCAAGACTATAGGTTATTTGGGAAAACAGTGTCGAAAATTCACCCGCTGAATGCGATTCATGACTGGACGCAATTTGTTTCGATTAAGTTCGGTTCCTTCACACATGGAGATCATCTCGAGGTTACCGTTTCTGTAAATCCTCAACATTTTCCTGATAGAGACGTTTTCGACAAAATCGTTCACAATTACCTTCCGGAAGAGGTTGAACGGTTGAGGATTTTGAGTGGAATTCGGAGAGAGTAAAATTAATTTACTTGTACTGTCCTATAGTGCATTATAGTGTATGGTTTCTTGTAAAGTCGAAAATATTTATTAAAAAAAATAAAATCATTGCAAAAATAATTCGACTATTATTTTTTGTTAGTCACAGCTTCAGGGGCATTCTACATTAATTATGTCTTAATATTTAATGTACTTATTTCTGGAATAATTTCTAGATATTTGCATATTTTTGGACCGATTTTACATCTATGATCTCATTCAAACTTATACGCCTAAATAAACTCTTCTTATGATTAATTACCAACCAATTAATGTCGCTCAATAAAATTTTATGGCCAGTGATAATCAACCTTACGTCAATCCGTGGTTAATGAATGAAATTAGGGATATGTGTTTCAGAGGTGGTATGAAATGTGACTGTGACCTTGATTAAGATCATCTACACTTTCAGGATTATCAATTTAATATCAAACATCAAGAAGTAAATATTATTTAGTTAGATTTATTAGTACCGAATCACTCCATGATTACCCAATATTCATAATCATATTATTGTTGGCACAATCCAGTGGAACATATTGCTATTACTATTCAGCTGAAATTACGAAAAAGAATGGAAAGGTTAGTCTGCATTCAAGATTTTTGTGAATCAGCCTTGGAAAAGCTGGACAAAAATAAAGGAGATTATTTCAAGTCCGGTGCGGATGATGAGATAACTGTAAATGAGAACAGGAACGCGTTTCTGAGGTACGTGTTGCCATAATATTTCTGTCGCTAATTTAAAATTTTTTTTTGGATGATTCATAAATACCGTAAATCTTTATTTAATATGCCTAAACCAACTCATGACAAAAAAGCACAACCAAAAATATTTTTCTTCACTCAAAGGATTCCCAGAAAATCGTAAAAAATACGTTTTTAATATCAAATAGTGCTTGAGTAGTTACTTAATTCACCAAAATTTTAAGTTTATAAAAACTTGTTAGCTGCGGGCGCTACCAGACTCTTTAGTTATTTAAATAAATTCCCCTCGGAATAATAGAAGCCCATCCCTTAAAATGGTCTCAAATGAGCTTTTAATAACGAGATCTACGATAAATGCAACAAAACAATTTAATTAAGTCTACTACTCTTTTAAATTAGATGGTTAATTCGTCCACGTATGCTACGTGATGTTTCCAAGCGAGACATAAGTACCTTAATTTTAGGAAAACGGGTTGCCTTTCCTCTTGGAGTTTCTCCCGTTGCGTTCCAAAGAACGGCACATCCGGATGGAGAAACTGCTTCAGCTAAAGGTGATTTAGCTTAAAACCACTGTTATGAAGTGTGAAATCTTATTAAAATTGCACTACAAATGTATATATTAAGTTTTATTTTGATACTAACTTTGATTCAACATTTTGGGGGAAAAAAATTAGCTGCTGAGGCAGTGGGGGCCATTTTTACCCTGAGTATCTTTGCTACGTCCAGTATTGAAGAAATCCAAAGAGCTGCACCAAACGGAAGGAAATGGATGCAAATTTTTATACATAAAGATAGGTTAGTAAATTAATTGTCGTAAATGTTTTAATTAAATCTACTGGTTCAATTCTTTGGGAGGTACATTTCTTTCGGGAAGGACAGTAATTTCTGTAAACGTTTTGCCTCTTATGCGACTCTGAAATTAAATATCGAATTGATTCATTGTTAAAGGTCCATAACTATTGGGCTAATTCGACGGGCCGAGGCGGCTAACTTCGAGGCGATTGTTGTAACGGTTGATGCCCAATATGTAGGGAAAAGAAGACCAAGCAAACGGGACCCTTTTGTATTTCCTGGACATTTACGGTTTGAAACGTGTTTTTATATCAAGTTTAAAGTTTAAAGTTAATATAATTAATAATTATCCCGTTTACAATAATTATAGTTTACAAACATGATTACAGAGTAGCAAACGTAGCGCCCGACACATCAGCCGCGTCCCTCGATTTCGTGGAAATGCATTCCGTAATGGACCATGGTTTAAATTGGTCAATGATAAAGTGGCTTAAAACGTAAGAATAGGCTTCAAATTAGCTACTTTTATCACAATTTCAGGTGAATTAAACCCATCAATCTCAATGGTATTAAACAAGTGTTTTAATGACAAGAAACATAATTTCAGAATCACAAAGCTTCCCATAGTCATTAAAGGGATACAGACTCCGGAAGACGCCTTGTTGGCTGTAAACGAAGGAGTAGATGCGGTTTGGATTTCCAATCACGGAGGCCGACAAATTGATACTGCTCCTGCTACGGTTTCTTTGACATTTTTTGTTTCAAATATGATTTTAATGCAACTTGTAAGGTATAAGTTCCGAAGCAATTACAATTTTAATTCCAGATCAATATTTTACCAGAAATAGCTCGGGCTGTGAATAAACGCTGTGAGGTGTACCTTGATGGTGGAGTTACAAGAGGATCCGATATTTTCAAAGCCGTGGCTCTTGGGGCCGATATGGTAATATATTTTAACTCGGCAGAATCACAGCCAACAGTTAACTAACAATGGAACCTTTTTCATGTTTAATGTCCGATCTAATCGTGATCGGTGTCAAAAAATCAGAAATAAAATTCGATTTTCAAAAATGAAAAGTTTTTTTTAATTTTTTTTTTAATGGTGGAGAATATGAGGAGTGATTCTCGACACCGCTCACGATTAGGAGTAAAACAAAAGGTTTCCGTTGTAAGTTAACAAATGAAATAATTTTTGGTTGGTTGTTTAGGTTTTTCTCGGACGACCGATCATTTGGGGCATAGCAGTATCCGGAGAAGAAGGTGCTCGAAAATGTCTCAATATTTTGAAGGAAGAACTTGATATGACTATGGCCCTTTCAGGTATGGATTTTATAGATTACAACTGGCCTAATCCCGCTAAAGTATTCTTGTAATTACCGAGACACACATTTTACAGGGACAGCGGAAATCAAAGACATTTCCTCAGAATTTGTAACTCGAAACGCTACTTCTAGACTTTGAGGGCACACTGGGCACAGTTTGGAAAATCCACCTCAATATAATCGTACATTTGATCCAGGAATAAAGAATCTATCTTGGACTCTACATAAAATTTAATCTTTTATATTTTTTGAACTTCAACTGTTGACTGTACTCAAACATTGCGATTTTTCAACAGACAATATATCTGCGTACACGTTCAAAATTAGATTATTGCCCACACAAAGCAACAATCGTAAACAGAGGCAATCATATCTGCAAATATAATTTAATTACGAATATACAAGTAGATACCGAAGCCATCAGTTTCCAATCCACAATCCCACTCCAAAAAAGTCAAGTTGATTTGATATGATCGCCCTAAAGTGCTTTCCTATCCTATGAACATTTCTCAAAGATTAAAGTAAATCTTAGCTAGTAAAATTAAAATCCAAGTATAGGTACGGCATATTTTCACAAAATAGATCCCTATTTTGCTGATTTTTCAACAAATTCCAGTTCCCGTCGCTGCAATGGGAAGATGAAGAGTCTTCTCGGACACACGACACACGGTCAGATCGCCGGAGACATTAAATATACAAGATTTTAAGAGAGCAAAGAACAGGCCATTCGGAAATTTGAGCATTTCATTTCAGGAACCGTATTCATTCTGTGTTTTTTAGTTTTTTAAGATGACTCCTACCATGAGAAGTTCGTTGAGATACTTTTCAGAGCTGTGAACGAGCCGAAGGATGAAAAGTGAATGAGGTGGAAGGAGGAGAGGAGAGCTATTTATATGAGACCGATGAGTAGCCGTCCCGTCCACAAATAATGCGTAGCACACTTTCACTTTGACTTGAACACCTTTCTCTCTTCAATTCTTCCCACGAATCGACCAGCCTCCGTCAACTACAACTAAACTACTATTTTCCATATATCTATCTTAAATCATCATAAAAAACAGTAAATTACAACAAAAAATCCCTTGTCCAACCCACCGTACGCCAGAATAATTTGTAAAGTCAAAAGTAGATGCAATATAATAGAATCAAGAGAAACCGAACAGAGGAAATCAATACGAGAACTGATTGTATTAAAATGTCATGAAAGAAGTACAATCAAATCACTAACTTAGAGCATCCACAAAAACGTGGCAATTATTAATATAATTTTAAATTGAAGACCGTAACCGCTAAAGGTAACATAATAAAATGGGTCCGATCCGGGATCAGTTCGGATCTTTTGAATCGTTCCCACTTCGGTATTGTTCCAGAAGACCTTACTAGTCCATATGATAATCCCTCCTCGACATTCGCTATAGGCAGAGAGGATCTTGCGAACCAGAGGAATCGGAACACTAACTTCACCACGGCACTCCCCGTATTGATTGTTTAAGATCAGCTTTTTTCGAACTAATTGATTCCTTAAGTGGATTGTTCCGATGTTCGTATCATCGTGTACTCGGGCCTTCTAAAAATATAAAAAAATGAGTTAAAATTTATGGTCGCGCAAAACGGATGAAATCGGGCATTAAATAGACGAAAACGGGAATAGATCAAATTTAGCGAGGAATAACAATTACTTGTTTTCAACAATATACGGTAATATAAAAATAGCCAACTAATTATTTGAAATCAAAGAATCTCCATTAACTTTTCAGTCCAACTTTAAGTCAATTGTATTAATTTAGTACCTTATTCAGATCGAATTCGGCTACCGGATATCCTGTCTTTGCATCCATGAATGCTCCAACCCGTTGCTGTTTGCCATTTATCATCATCCATCGTTTCATTAATGTTCCGATGAGTAAGTTGCTGTGTGTCACAGTTACGTCGTACTGGCTACCGGTTCCATACGAATCGACTGGAAAAAGAATTCAGAGTTATGATACAGGGTAATTTCGTCTACTTATATATTAGGATGTAAGGGTCGGCTTATTAAGGGGTGAAACCCCTTACTGTGAAGACTCGATCCGTCCGTCTGTCCGTCCGTCCGTTTATGCTCTAACTCTCGAACGGTTGACTTTTTATAATTTTTTTTTTCGGGAACCCATTATTGACCGTCCAGCGGGTGCTGAGTTCGTTTTAGCGTTATGTAGGTCAAAGTTCAAGGGTTTACGGTCAAAGGTCACAATCTTTTTAAACAACAACTCTGTGTTTGTGATACGTTGTTGGAAAGGTACGTTCAAGTGCTATACAGCAATGTATATGATTTCACTCTATGGTTGGGGAAATGTAAGATTTTTGAATAAAACGACTCCCAGGTGTAGGAAAACTACTTGGTCTTATTGCGGATGGTTTCACCCCTTTTCGATGTGCGTTTGCAACGGTTTATTAAAAATTGCATTTGGGATTTATTGGAGACGGTCTAAAATTATCAAGTGAATTATAGGGAAATTATAACACCCACCTGAACGGTCCACCTTGCGCTGAATTTTGAAATGGTTATGTAAAGTTATCATAAATGTGGCCGAGGGCCAATTGGTTAAGGAACCGGTTGAATGGAATTCTACCCCCTCTCCCAGGGGTGGAGGGGGTAAGTTATTATTCCAATCGACGCCATGGGGTTGGATCGGGTTCCGAGGTTGGGGAGGTTGGGGATAATAAAGGAAGGTAAATGGATCTTCCCGTTCCTCCTCCATCCTTCTAAACTGCTCGATTTATTTCTGGATTGACGAAAGATTTCAATGATAATGCTGGATTGTTTGATCAAAATTCGAGTAGCTGAAAGGAAGTTGAGGCCCAAGGTACGTGAATTGAGATCGTAAAGAGCAAGATGCCTTGACAACGCTGGTCCCAAGTTCCAGCGCCCGTTGTCAAGCAACCTTGGTAAAGAGGTAGCGTCACTGGGCAACATTTCGAAAAATAATTGAAAAAATATCCTTGGGGAACAGACCCCCAAGGAGACAAAAACCATGGAAATTATCATTTGTCATTCAAAAATGTAATATCATTTGCCCATTCGGGAGACGGAATTGGCTAAACATTCATTCGCATCTGCATTGATTTTCAAAAATATGAATGATCTGTTCTTTTAGAACTTATCATGCATAGCAGGATATTTTAACCCTTCATTAGAATTTCATGGATTCCCTTATCCGGTGATTACTGAACGATTTCAAAACTAGATTTTATGAGCTAATCACATATAAAATGTCCAAGTAGCACAGAGGAAAGGTTGCCATGACTTTAGATTTTTCGTTTCTGAAAAAGGGACGATATTTTCGAAATGTTGCCCAGTGACGCTACCTCATTACGAACTCAATACACGTACCTTGGTTGAGGCCAAGGGGTCTTGAAGATTGCGAATTCCGTATTTTTTCTAGGGAACGGAAAGCGAAAAAATAACCATAGCAACCACATGGTTATCGCAACACTGTTTTATTTCATCATGCTAGAATTCAAGGCTCATTACTTTTGTTACTGATTAGTGGTTGAGGATAGCTTAGAACCATTCTTGACTCCATGCAACTAAAATTAAAGGATGTCATAAATCACACATAAATCATGCATACGTATTTGGATGCTAAAAAATATGGGTCGGACTAATTGTCCAATCCAATTTCCAGGTTGTAAATTCTGCAGTCGATGGAACCTAAAATGCAATGAAAGGTTGTTTTAATTCTCGGGTTCAGACCTCACTGGGAAGTTGAATCAGCTTTTCTTGTATCGTCTAGAGAATTTTTTGGTCGAAATATATTGAATATTGGTACAAAAATAGAAAACGCAGCATCTTAGAATATGATATCGTTCCGTTCTAAAAACAAGCATTGTAGTGACAATTAAGTTATGGAATTTCAAATAAAACAACTCATACGTACATCATGTTTGTATTAAATTTATAACGGCTTTGTCAAAAGAAAGAAACCTACTCAAATGTGTAGGAAGATCTCAAAAAGAGGGGTTCGGGTCCCATTGCAATCGAACGTAAAGGTGGCTTTAAAAATATAAAAATCAGAGAACCCGAAGTAAGAGACAAAAAGGCTGTTGCCGATATTATCTGATCCCCCTTCTCTCCAAGATTGTACAAAAAAACTATAAAAAACCGTATGCATGAATATAAATCTTATTCCTGAATAATCATATTCATCATCCATATTGCATATATTCCCCTAAAATAGAGCAGAGACGGTAGCTTTTCGAAGATTCAGCCGTAAGCAGAGGTAAGATGTAAATGGTGGTCTAGTGACATTCAAATGTTCGACTTGAATTCATTTTTTATTCCAAATTCTTCACCTTATAGACCACGTATATGCAATTCCGAAGAAAAATCAAAGCCGAATCGACAGAACCTCCATTCCTATTGAATAAAACGATGTAATAAAGTGGATTTACAATTCTCCTTGAGAGGATCCCCTACGGGTGACCTTCTCGGCCGAGCTACACTGTTCTTTAAACCAAATCTATTTTTTTTAAATCCGATTCCTTGCCAATTATTTGCATGTCGAAGTTCCCGATTCCTGGTAGTTTTTATCTTCTAAAATCGTAATTTCCAATTTTCAGGAATCAAAGCTGGGGAAATGCGTACAACTGGAGCTGGAGAAATGCTGCAATTTTACTAAATAAATTCGTCGACGCAATTATTCATGCTTTCCAAGGCATCGACATACCGAGGGGGGTGTAATAAAACGGTGTAATAATTCACATCTCCGATCCTTTTCAAAATCATCTATCAAATCCAAGTGCTCAGGTGCACTTTGGCTCACAATTTATTCCAGTGAGTGAGATTTTGAGGCCAAGATGTTGCATCTGATCCATCCATCCAACTTTCAACTATTCAACATTCACCCTCCGAAAAAACCACCACACCGGGTTTCCAGATTTTCGGAAACATATTACCCGATCCTGGCCCCCTGATATTATTAGCAGAGTAAACCGAGCCGACAGCTACTTTGTCCATGCTGAATATTCCACCCCGTTTTATGGATATTGTCACCCAGTCTCTCTTTAGCTCTAAATGACATTTCCGCCGAAGAGAGGAACTTATTTATTCCGACATGAGTTCGAGGCTGCAGATGTTGGGGAACTTATGAGCCACTTTAATTCCAAAGCCTAAACATCCTGACGAACGATTAGGCTTGGTGGGGGTGGTTTATAACGGCCGTTTTACATAACATTAGTGATGGGTACTACTAGCTTTTTCTAGTAGTTCTAGTTCTAGTTCTAGTACTTAGTTCTGAATCGTTTTAGTTCTAGTTCTAGTTCTAGTCCTATTTTGAAATTTCTTTTAGTTCTAGTTCTAGTACTGTTCTGCGCTTAAGTAGTTCTAGTTCTAGTTCTAGTTCTAGTACTTTCTATTTATAGAAATGTCATTGAAATTGTCATAAATTCCAAAAAACACATGATATTAGCCTATATAACCGGAATAAGTCTTTGTTGATCGACAAAGAATGTTGTTCCTCGAAATTCAGTCCCAAAAATTGACTCAAAAATATGTTCTCGTAATAATTTTCACATTAATTTTTCATATCTAACAAGGAAGGTGTAGTAAAAAGCCAAACTCGGATAGACTTGATTTTTGGACGTTGGACTATGTAGATGACATTATTGAAAAAACTGATTGTCCAAATTGATGTTTAAAATTTTTTTTTGCAAAGCTGAAAAATCAACGAAATTTTTTATCTTCCAACACCGGCTGATAAATTTTTGAAAATAAAGGAAATATGGAGTCCTAGTTTAAAAAATCCACTTTTTCAAAATTTTTAAACCTTTGAGTTTAGACTATTGAGACAAAAACAAAAAAATACATTTTCCTTCAAAAACTGGCATTTACTTAAAGTAACTCTCGTTAAAAAACATCAATAATTTTCCAAGTCGGTCCAAAACTCGTCGTTTTAGCCAGCGTTTGAAAATGAAAATTTCGTTGATTTTTTTAATTTGGGGAGGGGGGTGGGGGTTAGTGATTTTTTTAACATGATAAACATCAATACAAGCATTATGTTTTTAAGTTATGTTATCCACATCTATAGTTCAAAGTTGTGTTCCGAAAAAGATCAAGCCAATCCGTGTGTTCGAATCCTTCAACACAATGGTTAAAAATGTATTGAAAAAAAATCAAAGTGGATTGGTTCAATATGGGCTGTGTAATGCATTTTGACAATTGTGAATAGTCTACTTTGCCTATATTTCAAGATGTATTATACCAAACTAATGTTAATGTTTTGGTGTAGGAGCATTATTGATAGGCAAGGCACTCATTTTAAAGGAAAAAATAATCCGTCTAAAAATAAATTTTACCTGAAAAGGTTCATTATACATACAATGGAACTAGAACTAAAACCCTCCAGCGAGTTCTGGTAGTTCCAGTTCCAGTTCTAGTTCTTAGTTCTGAGTTTACTTTTAGTTCTAGTTCTAGTATATTAGTAGTTCTGGTTTCTGTTAGTTCTAGTTCTAGTACCGACAAAAAACTAGAACTAAAAGGCATTCTAGTTCTAGTTCTAGTTCTAGTACCCATCACTACATAACATAAGCCTTAAAATATGACATAATCTGTCCTCAATAATTTTGAACTTTGCTTGTATTAAATGGAGGAAGGAACGGGTCATCAATTTATTAAAACAAGTAATGTCCCTCCAAGGAAATGGTTCAGAACTGATGGTGATCGGAATCGATCATCCATTTCATCAGGTCATCGAAATTCGACAGTCGAAATTTCGACGCAAGGAATGAGAGGAAGCAATGCCTTATCTTGGCCTTTATATTTTGTAGTACAGAGGGCCATTCATCATGAGGACACCATTAGTTCCATCCACTATTTATATCTTGCCCTTTCGAGGTTCCGTTCATATATCATACGGAGATTAAGTGCTTCGTGTACAGGAGGGACTATTATTCTTTTCGTGACAATAAAATGAGAATTTCTCCCCAAGAAGCCCGATTTTTTTAACGTCTTTTCCTCCCTATATGGCTGCAAACTATGGACTATCCTTCTGATAGACTGCTAGGCTAGATTTGGCTGGAATTTAACGAAACTCGAATAGAAGCTAATACCGTTTTTCGGCACAGGTGAAATGAAATTCAATTGAATGGAATGGCAGAGTGTTTGCCAAAGACTTAGAGAATAGGATGGTTGTTATAAGGCTAAAAGGACCCGGCGTGTATTTTGTATTGTTACAGTTATACTGTATGAATAAAATAGATCCCCCTAAATAAATGCCCCCCCCCATCAAAGACAAACGGCAAAGACCCTAATTAGTTGGATTTAAAAAATAGATCCACCTCTTTTTAATTAAAAAATACTGGAATAACAAATCATATGCCTCAAATAGGTCTAGCAATTCTGGAATTTAAGGTTATTTAATCTTTAATCCTCGGAAATATGAATGATGTTACGAATAGGTTGTAGAAGTATGACTGGTGTGAAACATGTCATTATATTTCATAAGGTCCCTGTGTCCTTTGACTCGCCGTAAAAAACTCTTTGCATCCTCTATAGTCAGTCCTAAGTTAAAGCAATAGGTGCTGCAATACGTTTAAAGACGAAACGAGTTTTACACGGCGAGTCATAGATCACAGGGACTTTACAATTTACTAACGTTTAAGAATTGGAGTAATAAATACTATCGTCTGGGCTATTATTTCATGCTTTACGGTACTTCGTGCTTTACATGGACTATAAGGGGCATGGAGAAACGTAGTTCCGCTTTCGGATTGTGAGTCAGTATTAGTATTAGTAGAAGAAGCAGAAGAGAGCTAAGGAACTGGAGAGACGGATGGAAGGAGATTTGGGTCAAAGATCAGTTGATTCGGATATCTGGAAATCGTCCATTGGAAAATATTACGGTTATAAATTTGCTGACAATTGACTTCATTGACAACTTGTCCCTTTTTATTTCATCCTATAAAAGGCCATTAAGAACCGAGGCCTTTTACACGAATCAACTCCTGTGTTAACATCATTTGAACAGCCTCCTTGGTAGGGCCCGACGGAGAGACAGTTAAGTAAATGGGAAACTTAATGTTTCCGAACCCCTTTGGGTCCGGAAGGATGAAGGAGTTGGTAAATATCGGGGAATAATGACGGTAAACATTTGTGGGAATTGGCATTTGGGATGGTTACTTGACTTCTGGGCGTTTTAAAATAATAAGTCGTTGTTTTGAAACAGTTTCTGGGGCTTTTGAGAATGTATACCTCGTCTTATAAGACACTTGGTTTTATAACGAGGTCACTAACAGTTTTAGTGCAGATGTATGAATTATGTTCGGTTTTTGTAACTTCTTGTAAGGCCTTGTCCGGCTGGGGACAATAAAATATTATAGCTTCCATAGAACGGTAGTATAATAAAACGTTGTAAACGTTAACGGCAGCTCGCAAAATTAATATATATTGTTGTTCAATATTACTTGAAATCGTGTTGGTTTTTTAACAATCAAAACTATTAAAAATCAATTGTAAAAGATCAAAATATCATAGTTTACGTTCACCTAGACGATCGATTCTTAATCCCAAAGCTTTAGTAATTGTTCTATGGTCAATTGATTTACATCCACAATAATATACTATGAGACGATAAAGATAGTTTCCATAGCAAATATTTGAAGAAACTGCATATTTGAGAATTTTCCTAAACTACATTGAATACAACTGTTTCCCAATGTGTCCATCCACTTTGCTATTTAAACCTGTACAATTTCGTTAAAAATTATTTTGTTGTTTGACAAATGCAGTTAAAATCTACTTAAAACACTGTTTTTAAATTATAGATTCTATTTTTGGATCAATTTGAACAGTTCATGAAACAATATTATGAAATGTCCCAATTAAGGCTTTTACGAACCTTAGATTGTTGTTTTGCATAAAAAATACGTAAATACCTGTAAAATTGGATTATTGTTTCATGAACTGTTCAAATTGATCCAAAAATAGAATCTATAATTTAAAAACTAATTTATAATTCTATAAGTTTCCAGAAATGTCGATTTAATTACATATTTAAAGCAATAGAAATTCTTTAAAAAACATTTTATATATAAACCAATACGATTTCCTCGAAAACCATTTTCATGTTGCACAATTCATATCAAACCTCAAAATTTTTCAAAATTGTTCTAAATTTAGAAAAAAAGATAAAAATCATATATATAAATTTGGTATTAAAACCAATACAATTATGTTAAAACTTAATTCTGTGTTCGGAATTTGATAAACACTAGCGAATATTATGCTTCCATTTCAAAAAAATTGTATTGGTTCTAATCCGGCCTGCTTCTAGGCTGTTTAATTTTGTCTTGATTTACATTGACAAAAACGACGGACAGACGGACGGACGGACGGACGGACTGGTTGACTTCATTAGCTCTAAACCTATTTTTAATAGGCGAGCTAATAATCATAATAGTAATTAATGTTTCATGAACCTCGTGTACTTTCTGAACTTTAGGAGTGCTTAGATTTTGATTCTAGTTGTTGGTATGCATGTCCTTTAGTTATTGCATCAAGATGAAAGCGATTGTAAAACCGGTCAAGCCAATGAATTCAAATTCGAGTTTGTCTTGGATGATTCGAGGATTTAGTGAAAATGCTCCCGAATTTCATGAAATTATTTGTTTTAATCTGGATGAATCCTATGGAATCGTGTCATTCCTATTCAAATTAATTCTTATATGAAGCACACATTATGCTCAGTTCATTATCATAATCATACTTCATGTTCATATTGTATTTTGTATTTTAAAACGCATTCCCGTGAATCGGAACGGAATTAAAAATTTAACTTAAAAACTAATAAAAGTCATTTCGTCAAGAGATGGAAAAATTACTTTGCAATTTAGTTCGAGTTTCGAAACGTTAGAACGTTAGAAGAGACGAGTCTATTATTTTCGATTCGTATTTAGATCGCGGCGGTGGTGATGGGATTTATTTCGATCTCGAAGAGGTGCCTTGCGGAAGTATTTGTAGATGATTGTAGGTGAACAGAAGCCCGCCACATTAAATTCCCTCCCGAAAATAATATTATCTCTCTTCTCGTGTGCTATCCAGTCCACGCTCACCAATAAATCAGTTTCAGGTTTTTTTTTGAGCCGCACGCACTGTGCTTTTTTTGGGTAGAATTTTGTTAATTTTAAATCTTCTCGTCGATTTTCAAATTTTATCGTTTCATTTTGTATTGGGGACTTTCGCAAGAGGTTCCGAATCCGAACGGACCGGCTCTTTGAAATGGCGAAGTTTTGGGGTATGCTCGCGTGTTTTTTACTTGATTAATTCATAACACAATGAGATAACGCATAATGTGACACATTTTTTTTTACCTTTTAGGACTCGTTATGGATGGTGGGAGAAGATACATGCAAAAAGTAGACACCGGCTTTTGTATTTCGATGGCAGTCTTGGACGCGAAAATTGATGCAAACGAAACTCCAGGTTCAGGTAATTCTAATTCTGAATTCTATCTGGATTTAGTGTAGTTCAGCAATTTTTAGAAACTTGCATTTCACATTTAGCAATAAACATTAACAAACGGGTTTGAAATCAAAATTTCAAACATAAAAATGGATAACTTTTGTTTCAGATAAAGCCATCAAGCTCTTCGTCGAACGGGACAAGGTCGAATTCCTTCTCTGTACATTGACGTCAAAGTCTTGTCAGTTGCCCCTCCGAATTAAATTCGGCAGGGGAGACACAATGGCACTGTACTTCACCGGAGGCACTCCGAAATCGAGACTACATTTGTCTGGTTATAGCCTTACCGACAAGTCTCTCTCAACTTCTTTGAATCCGTTTGAAGGACAACATCAATCTATCCTTGTGAAGGAGCCGAAATCGGCTGACAAAACGAAGAAGCGTGTCTCAATCAAAGAGAGTCCGGATACGACCCAACCCATGGACGATACGTCTGACGATGATGATGACGATCTTGATGAAGGTATTCTTGCACTGACAAATGGAAATCAAGGATTGGAAAGTAGTGACGAGGACGATAGTGATGATGACGATGATGATGACGACGATGGTGTTGAAGTTATTACATCTCCCAAGAAAAGCAACAGTATTTGAAATATAATTCACGGTTTACATTGTTTAGTAGGAAGGACTATGAACTGACAAGATTTAAATGTGTTAATGTTAATCAGTTGAAACATTTCATTCTAGTTCAGAAAAGATTAGAAGAGGAGGCAGACTCTAGTGACGATGACGATGATTCAGACGATGATGATGATTCTGACGATCCAATGACCGCATCGCCAAAGGCTGCTGATGCCAAGAAGAAAGAACAGGCTATTGCTAAAGCTCTCTTTCAACAATCCAGTCCGAAGCAAGCTGATAAACGGAAGAGTGAAAGTGCTGTAATGAAGACCCCGGAAAATCAGAATTTAAAGCTGAAGCAGCCGTCATCTGCAGGACATACGCCAATGAAAATCTTCAATAGGGGCGGTGTGATGTGTCAAGACTTGAAAATGGGTAATGGAGCTCAAGCGAAGTCAGGAAAAATGGTAAACTTTTGAATTAAAACTAACGACTGCTTTCAGATTTGACTGTCTGCTTCATTTTGACAAATTAATTGAAATACAAAATAAAATATTGGAATGATTTGGATTGCTGTTATTTTCAGATGTCCATGCACTATGTCGGGCGTCTTAAGAGCAACAACAAAAAGTTTGATTCCTCTCAAAGTGGACCTGGATTCAAATTCAAGCTCGGGAAAGGCGAAGTTATCAAGGGTTGGGATCTTGGAGTAGAAGGGATGAAAGTTGGTGGCAAACGACGACTTATTATTCCAGCAAATCTTGCGTAAGTTCCGCAAATCCTGAATTCACAAGCCTTTAATTTAAAAATGAAATGGCCTAACTGAGTACTTTGGTTTGATACAGATACGGGAAACGTGGAGCTCCACCAGATATTCCTCCAAATGCAACCCTAGTCTTCGAGGTTGAGCTTAAAAATGTGAGTTAATCTGTCGATTAATAACAGCGTCAACCTTCAACAACAACCTGCTCTGACTATTAATCTACGGATATTGTAAAAATACAGCAGCAGTTGCTGCAAAGAAATCACCTGGAATTTTCATATTTTTGTTTGTTTAAAAAAGCATTGAATGACTGTTTATTACATTGATTTACATTATTATTAATTACTGCGAGTGCGGGTTACGTACATCTTACATGTACATATATGTATGTTCACAAGAAAGAGTGTTCAACCATTCCTTGAAATCGAATGACTTATTTTTTACAGTATATTACACAGTTAACTAAAGCGTGTCGTAAGTTGTAATGATCCTTTCATTGTATTTCAAGAAATATGAAATAAAACTGTGAACTGATTTTCTGACAATTGTATTTTGAGTGGAATTTGATTTTTGCTATTTTCTATGTGAAAATTATGGAATGAAGTATAGAAATGAAAGCTGATTCGATTTCGAGGTAAAAACCCCAGGCATCAGGAATAAAAAGAAATAGGGACGATAACTGAGATTTGATTGATATCGATGAAATTACAGAATGAAACATCTACGACTATTCAGGACGGAGTAATTAATCGCTTTTGGTGTGAGCTGCAGTAGCGGTAGTAGTTGCGGTTTTTGAAGTGGAATCAGCCTTCGTTGCAGGTCCAGTAGTTGAGTCTGCCAGAACGTGACCTTTCCCATCTGCAGTAGCCTCGCCAGTTGTCGATGTAGCATCCGCCACTGCGGGCTCCTCTACACGTCCCCAGGGGTTCCAGAAGCGTAGGAAAATTGGCTGGAGGAACTTGTGCCAAATGTAGAGGAAAAATGGAATCACGATGCAAGGGACACAAACCATCCTGAAGGCTGTACGCTGTTATATTTTGTATTTGTTTGTTGTTAGAATCTACTATGCTGTTGGTTGTGTTCTGTACCTTGACCTTGTGCTGTTCTGTTGGAAATTGTAGAAATTATCCCGATTTCTTTGTGAATGAAAACCTGTTGTGGTTTGAAATACAAAATAAGTAAAAATTGAATGGTTTTATTTTTTTTATTTTTGAAGTTAAGATCATTCATTCAATTCAAAGTATGTTGTTTATAATTCAAATAAATTCTAAATTTCTGCGGCACTGTGACCTTACTTGTAATGTGCTGATACTGCTGATGTTGTCCCTCTGCGCTAGCTGAATTCAGAATTCGTTAACTTCAATTAGACTTCACAACTTCAAATCAAGTTTATGTGACTTGCAAAAAAAAGCAAGAAGAGATATGAATGACACATAAATGTTTTCCAATCTCGTGCCGGCGAATGTAAAGTTTTAACTCTATGAAACTCTATGCTCACGTCACATCACACAATTAGGAATTCGGATGTAATTTTTTCTGTACTATTAAATACATACCAAACCCTCCGGGCAAGATCAGTTAAAATTGAAACCGTATGTACTATTGATAAAAATATGAAAAAAATAATATAGATGGATGTGATGTAATATAATCATAGGTTTTATTAAAACAGAATTTTAGAACTCAATTCAACTCAATACCAAATACATTCCATAAAAGTATGAATTTGAATTTCATATAAATTTCAGATATACCAATCAATATGATAAAACTACTTTGTTTTCCCTAAAATAAGAAAAGACACACCCAAAAATGTGCAAGACAATTAACTGTTAATACGCAAGTTGGCGCAGACGCACAGTGCTAGACGCAGTAAACCGTGAAGTTAGTACAGTAGCGTGGTATTAAATTTCAATAAAATTATGATGGCCATACAAATGTCAATTAAAATCACTTTACTTTGAAGCCATAAAATTAACACTAAAAATGTTCTCCATTATTATATGGACACAATGGCGTTTAAATATGACTCATTCAACATATGGTGGATAGGTTCAGAGTCTCGTGTTAAATTGACAGCAGTAATTTTCAGAAAAGACCCAAAAAAGGGTGAACCAACCAATAACACGAAGTGCCTATTCCCATGAGTACTAAGAGTGGTTGAATTATATATGTAATTCCTGGAATCAAACTACAACTTACGCTTACATATTTTATATTGTTTTTTTAGTTTTCATAACACAATCCAATACAATAGGATAGTATATTGATTTTATATTATGCAAAGTCATCGGGGTCTAATGATAGAACAATCAATATCTACAACTAAATACCCGATGCGATACAACGACAGAATGATTCGAAGTATACTATAGTAGTTGGAGCTGGAGTCGTTTGGTGGTTATTATGAGTATGGTCTGTATTATGTGTTATCTTAGCCAAAGGTAAAGTCAAGGCCAAGTCCGAGAACAAATCACTCATACCCTTGACCTCAATGACAATGTGTTTTACATATCTCCCCACATTTATTGTCAACAAAAAGGAGTCCGAGGTTATGTTATAATTCATAATGAGGACAACATTTCCCATACGGTCCAAAAGGCATGTATGTGATTGTTCATTTAACCCACTTTGACTGCAGTGGGATGGAAAAAGCTGATTTGCTTGATTTAAATACCAGACGAACAGGCGAATGAGTCAAATGATAAATGTAAACCAACAAATTCAATGCTCTGCACTCTGATGTATATGGCATGCAATGAATTGCATATAAAATCATACTTTGGTATATTAAATTCATTCTGATTTTAAACTCCGACGTTTGCTAACACATCTAAGACAGCTTCAAAAGTGCAATGGGAAAAATTGCAATTTTTCTTTTCTTTAACTGCTGGGTCAACATTATTTTGTTACCTAATTCCGCCAGTCACTCCCAAAACTAAGCTAGCACCGCCTTGTGTTCGTGACTGTGCACTACGGTTGTCCGAAATTCGAGGAAATCTGTTCGACCGCCTTTCAAAGAAGTAATTTTTGGAGGTAGTTGTAAGTTGATTTTTTAAAAATATTTGATATGCTAAAATCCTATAAATATGGAAATATTAACTTAAACTTAAATAAACTATTTTGTATTACTATTTTGTAACGATTTTGAATCTGTTCCCTCATCTATGTCTTATTATTCACAACTCTGTACCTTTGAGATCTTTCACGCAAAATTAATCTCTTCGATTACAGAATCAATTTCAGTTTGAGCTCTGAGTTTTTATTTGACTTAACATTGCGTTCGGCAATAATACTAATGCTAATAATTACATTCAACAGGGAATCTGCAGCATCGGCTTGCCAAATATTCTTCCACTTACAAGAAGAAAAATAATGTTCCTTACTTCCAACAAACAAGGGACGGCCGGCAACGTGGATGGAATTCTAAGCCTCCAACAGTTTTGGCTTAACGAGGATGGAATCAAACCGGGTCTGAAATTGGATGGATGAATTTTATTGAATGGATGGACGGCGTTTGAAATAATTACGCTGTGCTGCTAAGCTGTGAAGACAGGCAGAAGTGACCGTAAAGAACATTTATATGTGTTTTTTGACTTGAATAAGCCATTGTGATAGTATCGTATCCATCTAATAAATTCGTCGCACGCAAAGTCCATGGAATACCCCACCGCGATTGGAAGAATTATTGGATATTATCCCGTGTTGAGAGATCTATTGTTATGTTTCATTGACAATCGATGGACTATTCGTATGAATGTGACCATACATTTTTGACAAATTACTTTTTTTATTTGTGAAAGAAAGATTGTCGCCCGATTCCACGTTACATTGTATTTCTGATCAACCTTCCATCAGATTACCCTGATTGGGCTTATGCTCGATATAGTCCATGCGATGTGGTGCCTTTCAAGCCTGCTCACTGTATGCTGTTATCCGTGGCCTCATAGGTCTGACAGTAAATATTCGTAAAGGGAACAATCAATTAAGCCGCGAATTCGAGAAAGATGACGTAGAAAAACAGGATTTGATACAAAGGAAATAACATTGTTGGTACGATGTGGGTAGAGTCGTTCAATTGTACCTTACAAAGTTCATGGATATCGAATTAGAGAATGCTGAGTATGTCAAGAGGCCCAAGGTAGGCATAACATCGACATCGGACTGTGCCCCGTATGTCATGAAATAGTAGTACTGATGTTATACTACTCGACTCTGCTCCTCATCTCCGTTTTGGAGAACGAGCAATACAGTAAGTCCATATATTAGACATGGCAGGTTTCCCTCTATATTGCTCACTTTGAGGAATTAACATGGAAAACGCCGGTCTTATGGGAGCGTGGGTACCGTGAGATTCCCCATTTAACTAGCATTGCTCACTTTAACGTGGTTAAGCCATCTGAGCCATGCTATGCGGCAGGGGCTTGAGCCCCAGCTCTTTTCTCAAAGTGAGCAGTATAGACGGAAACCCTGATCTCTAGTATATGCAGTAAGTCGAGTAATACACCACTACACGACCAGCCACCTCCCAAAAACGACCATCTGGCGAGTCCCGATTTCTCAGTCACGACGACCTCTTTTCAACGCTGCAGGGTGTAGTCAACCAACAACACAAAAACCTGTTCGTTTACAAGCGTCGATGCAATCGTTAAAGTTTATACCTCCAAGCTACCCTCATCGACTTCCAAGACATGTAAAAACGCCTAATTTTCTCTATATGAGCAAGCATACAAAAAAACAATTATTTCATGACATTTTTATTATTAACGCACCAGCAGACAATACATCAACCTTTTCCTCTAAACAATCAGCAATTACCGTTAGACATACTACACAACATCAACCAGTAGTCTATAAAAAACGTCTACGTTCATAAGGCCAGTTCGTAGTGTAACCAAGTCCTCTTGGTTGAAGGAGTAAAATTGTAAAAAACCTTGAGTAGGTTAGGAGTAGAAAATAGGTTACCTATGCACTTTGTGCAATAAGTGAGTTCTAATTGTATTGTATTGTATTGTATAGAGTTTGTCTTTCAAACTCTCTTTTTAGAAATCCTTGTGTTAAATCGAGGATTACGAGTAAATGTAGGCCAAGAACGGTACTATGGGAAGTTCCGTTCTGATGGTGGAATTATGTCTGGTTTAAGCCTATGTCTGGGCATAATTATTATGAATGTTGAAATCTCTCTCTCTCTCTCTTGTTATTATTAATATAAGTGCAGTCGTTGTTAAGGATTGATATGTGTAAGTTGTCTGTGGAATGAAAGCTGTATGAATGTGGATTTAACGTACTCACTCCATTCATTTATTTTATAACCAAGTCATCAGGTTACACTAGGTATCAGACTATGAAAATTCCTTTCAACGCTGAAGAGTCTGATGAACCAACAACAAAAAAACGTTTTGTGAGCAGCTCAACAACAAGTCAACCTGTCAAACCAATCGTTAGAATTAATGCCTTCAGTATAAAAAATCATTTTAACAAGACTAGACCCAACGATGCACTGCCAGCTGTTACCTCAACTTTGTAGCATTTATTTGAAAATCTAAATAAATTTCAAACACGAAGCCCGAACCAGATTCTACCGAGAAGTCTACCGATATCTCAAACAACCAACCGGAACGAGACGAGAGCGGCAACACAATTGAAACGCCACCGTTTTCTCCAATTACTCCAGAACCCACAAGTGCCGATGACTGCTCGGATATGGAGGACGTTCGAGACAATGTAAGTATATTATTTATTGTGCCAAAAAACATGTCTTGACCATTTTCTGTTTGTTTAGATTCCGTCTCCAACTCCCACCATCCCAAGAGGTTATGAAGAAAAAGAAGCAGAGGTGCAGTTTCTTGTGGAGAAGCCGCTTAAACTCTCAACACGTGAGAAATTGATGATAACAAATCTCAATTTTCACAGAGTAAAGCTGGATGAACTTCAGACTACAATTGCCGGCCTTACCAACGATGTGAGACGGGAGTCGGACAGAACGCGATCATACCGGAATATGCTTAAAACTGTGGAAGCAGAAATGGAAAAAGAAGTCTCTCAAGGAGATGTTGACGTGCTCCAAATCCTCAAGAGAGGAGCAGGCCAAAGAGATATCTCGGCTTCAGGATGTTATCAAGAACTTGGAACGAAGACTTACGACTCTCACCACTACCGGGAACGAGGACGTCTACAATTCAATGCATCCACACTATTCAGATGGATTCTATTTACCAAATGCATTGGCAGCTGCCAACGTGGAGCTGGAACGTTTGTAATGGTAAATATTTCAGTAAGTTTATGTGTGCCTGATTTAACAGGTTGAATTTTATTTTTCAGGGAACTTTACAACAAGTCCCAGACCTGCCAATGTTTTACCAGCACCATGCCCTATAGCTTGAAATAAGCAACACTAACACATTCAATTTCACACGTTTGTAATAATTTAATTTTAATAATGTTGTAACTGTGACATTTGTTTGAAATATTGTGTATATAAATATATATGTAAAAACCCAAAATGTGATTACAGTTATGACCTTAATAAATCAGTTTTTTGCATCATTCTCTGCAAAAACGGAAATGAGGTGTTAGTGACCTCAATATTATTGTTCGACTCTGCTCGTTCTCCAAAACGGAGATGAGGAGCAAAGTCGAATATTATAACATCAGTACTAATAGTGTATAAAATTAGTGAATCTATTTTTAACTAGGAAATACCAAAATCCCACCGCACATGGGCAAGGGTGGTGACTTGAAAGTCCTTGATAAGCCACGTGTTGTTTGGATTCGCGATGTGGAAATAACTTTTGTTATTATAAAATTTGCGGACAGATTTCTGTCGGTCCGTACATGCAATATGCAGTAACTCAAGAACCGCTCACGGTTTTGAAACTCTTCGTTTGATAACTATTTTATAACCTTCAAATAGAAATCAAATTTGTACGTGGGTCCTTGGGTTGACAGTCAGTTTAAGGCTCTGACTCCGGCCCTTAAACGTGAACCCTTATTACATATATCATACATCGTCATACATAACAGGACCAACAATTGGAACAAAATATTGTAAATTGTAAAATCGTAATAAATTTTTCTCAAATTCCAACCTCTCACACAAATTGCAATTTTTTTTACCTTGACTGTACAACGGAAGAAATAGGTTAAGGCTGGGTAAAAAAAAATGCATATTTTGCTTCGTTTTTAAAGTCGCAACTTGCCTAATTTTTGTGCTACTTGGGAATTTTCTATCCAACTCTAATTAGAGCTTAAAGACGCATAAATAAAATTGGTAATAGTTGTTTAAATTAAACATACTGGAGTTTTAAATAAAATTTGAGATTTGCCCTTAAGTAAATTAGGCATTAAATCTTTGAATAAATTATTGCAGTCAGAGTATAAGTCAGAGCATAGTGAGGAAGTTGTACAAGAATCTCTAAATTTACAGTGCTAATAATAATTATGTCATTTTTAGATTATTGATTTCCGAAATAAACGTTGACCCTGGAATGGACAATGGAAATGTTTTTGTGGAGTTGGTGCAAATTTGTCCTGCTGAAAAAACGGGACGGAGTCGTACGTTCTATACAGTATTGTAAGGCTACAAGCTAATACTCATACGAGGCGTGGACAACAAAATTGTGATGGTCGTAAACTTGGCCGTAGACAAACCTAAAAAAGGTAGGAAATAAAATTTAAAATTCTAATCGCCCCTAATTACCATATATATTAAAATAATGCAGTAGTAAGTAGCTTAAATAGATTAAAAAATTTCATGTTCTATCGGGAATATTAAAATCTATCCCCTTGACCATCGTATATATTAAAATAATTTACCCTTCCAACCGTAAATATTTTAATTATGATGTTTGAGAGCCTTAGTATCCAAATTAATTTCACTTTTGTCTTACTGGATTTGAGGTCACACTGGCTTACATTTTGTGCTTGGATCTCCTACTGTGCCGAATGTACACATAGATTTGAACGCAGAAATTATTCAAATCATTTTCAAAAACACAGGAAGAAAAAACCTTTGTCCTGCTGGTGATACATCTCCTTTCGCCGCGGTGCGTTTGCATAATCTATCAGTAAAAGAACTTAAAGAAGTTGTATCAATCCACCAATAGATCCTTCCTTCGTCGAACGATTCAACGTTACGAACAAACAATAATAAAGGACAATGCAGATGACATGGTGGTTTGGGAAAGAAAAGTAGCAACCAACAGATGCAAGGTTTTTGAACAAATTTGGCCTGAAAATGTTATTATGGATGAGTCGAAGAAGAACCTGCTACAAGATATAGCACCCACGACCCTATTATAAGACTGAACTTTAGCCTCAACAGATGTGGTTCCCTTGAACATGGATTTCTACCTGCGTCGTTCCAGTATGATGTTCCATCTCCTGGCATAGCGAATTCTTGTAAAGGATTTTACTTTAGCTTCTATAATGACATGGTTGATTAATGCCATCCTATGTTGTTTTTTTATTATTAGTAGTATGAAATGCCCCCCCCCCGTAGTTGTAAGACACTCCTCCCCCCTTTTCTTACTCTCACAGGTACTCATCCCAGCATACACGTGCCGAGGGATGACCTTCACCGACGACTTCTTCTATCCAGAAGAGGTAGAGTGGATTCCTCCCTCTAAATGAACCAGTCTTCTCTGGGATTTTATTCATTTACGATCTAACTTATGTGAATAAACAACTCAAGAATTGTACAAATTGTATCTCTCCCTTGTGTACAAGTGTCTTTGTTTTTGCATCCGACGAACACCCGAAGATTACAAGTCCCAGTTGTTGATCAGATATCCTACCTCGTGCAGTCCCAGTAACCCGATTTGGTGTTATTAGAACAATGTGAAACTATACCTAACTTACTCCAACAAGAAACCATGGTGATTGACGAAGTAGCATTTACAAACCAACTAACTCGCAGATCGCTGCAGACTACGTCTACAACTACTTGCCATACCATACAGTAGCTGACAGTCTAGTTTCGAGAGCTACTTCTACAATACCTGCTCTTTCCGAAGTTGAAAGGTCCCTTACTTTGAACATATTTAATTTCGCTTGATGATAACATCTACTATATTTCTACTAAAATCGGGTGGATGGATTTGTTTTCATCGCGCAAAGAATCTGTAACAAAAATTATCTGATGTTAGGTACCTGTGTTGTCTGATGTTGTTGTTGTAGTTGTCTGATGATAGGTACCAAACCATTTTAAAAGCAGCCCCTTCGGGCCTGCTTTTGAAATGGCTTGCAAATGTTCAAGGAGTCAGGGAAAGTAGGTTGGACTTGAGCTTCTTCAGTTTACTCATTGAGTAACTGAAGTCGGAATCCCGAAAGTCAGATCCGCCAATTCCAAACCTTAAATTCTGTACTTTTCGAGGAAGTTTGGAGCTCGTGGTCGTGGATCGTCGCCGATTTGAGAAGTTTTTATATATATACATTTTAAATATTTTATGCATAATTAAATTAAATTAATTTTTGTTTTTACATTTCAGCTTTAAAATAAATATAAACCTGCACGGGGCTATTCCTTGGTTAGGAAAGAGTACGGATGAGCCCGTCAAGTTGGGAGTGATAAAAAATGGAGTTGATTCCCATAAAGGGGAATAAAGTTCGTTCCGCCTAGACTTATCACATTCCAACTGACGGGAGCCGGAAACTTCCGCTAAAATCGAGGTAAACGGCTCGAAAATCAGGTTAGGATTTTCGAGCTGTTCGAAGTGCAGGGAATATACAAAAAAAAACATCGCCAAAAATTTCAATTTCTTCGTTCATGGCAAAGCTTGCCATGAACCATGGCGGCATAGCCGCCGGTTCGGCAACGCTTTGCTGTCGTTGTAGTTGTAGAACCGAAGGTTGAACAAGCACCAAGTAAACGCTAGTTGGATTTTGTATAAATAGGGGCGACAAATGCGACAAGGAGTCAGTATATCATGGATACTGAAGAGTGGAATCATTATCTATTACTACATAATCTCGACCCGGTGGACTTTAGTCGGGACTTTGGTACTCACACATCATTTGCTGCAGACGTACACGGCTGCTTGCAACCTGACTGGTTCCCAGACGACCAATTTTTCTATTACGGATACTCGTTTAACCATTCTGGCGAGAGGATTTGCCGCTCCTGTCTTACGGACCGCCTACATCTAAGTACATCACCCTTTATCATTTTGGAGCAGACAAGCTTTGTCTACAGTACAGAGTACATAATAGCCCAAGACTACCTAGAGTCATTGAACACTTTTCGATTTTGTTCAGTCTGCGATCAACTTTTGTGTGTTGCTGTCAGCCCGTATTCTGTTGGTCAACAAGAAGGAATTCAGTTGCATGTACTGGATCTGTTTAATCGGTTTGCTGCTACAATATACTCTATATTTAGTAGCGTTGAAGAATAATGGAAAACTATGTTGATTGTGAAGTTCTGGCTGAGGTATGGAAGACTTTCTCATTTTGCCCCCAACTGGATTGGGAACTAGTAGCGGAGGAAGCACCCCAAGCGTTACTACCTCTCGCACTCAGTCTGGCGGGGGTCGTGCGGGCTCTCCAGATACTGACGGACGGATCCACGCTATCGCCGGACGCCTTACTCGGGATTCTGTTGGCTCACGGGAGTACTATGTCTCAGACCTCCTGGTCTTCCGAGATAGTGCTGAAGTTGAAGAAGTATATAGAGAGCTTGTGGCTGCGATCAAAAAAAGTGGAAGACGTCGTTTCTTACTTGTCGCCGTCCATGACGACCACATCCACGTCATCCATGGGTGTTCCTACTCCAACCGGTCGTGCCGCTGCAACCTATTCCGCAATTTCACCCGGCCTTTCGTTAAAAGACAGAATGAAACTCGCGGCCAGATCTCCTGCAAACGACGTAGCGACTGGCTCAATGTCTTGGTAAGTTAACTTACAAACAGGCTAAGCTTCAAATTAAATTAAATTTATTAATCTTTTTGTACTTTTTTCAGAAGGATCTCTAATTCATCCCTCCGGAGAAAAAGAGTAGTGACTTTTTATTAGGTATGAAACGTTTATTTACCTAAAATTGTATTACGGATCATTGTTTATAACAAACCAAATAATATTTGTTGTATTATTGAAATGAAAGATTTATATTAATGTAGTATTGTCAATATTAGTTAACGATAAATTTAGTCCAATTTTAATTTTGTTTTGGTTTATATTTAATCTCCCACTTGAGCCGAAACCGGCATCCCCACGATACTGCTTGAAAAACAAAGGTTGAACGCACTGGTTCCCTTGGTTGTCAAAAAGCGACGGAATTGTTGGGATCTATCATCACCAGCAACTGTGCGATGGCTTCACCTGGTTTTATGGGATAGTCAATGTAACTTGAATTATGCAGGAGCACCGAGACTTGGTTCGTTGTTTTCACTGTGGAATAGTGTTAGGACGCTGGTCCACTACAGACAATCCCTTAGTTGAACATTTACTTTATTCAAAGGAATGTACATACGCTAATCTTAATAAAACTGGATTAGAAACAAAAATTTATCCGCAAGAAACTCGAAACGTTTCACATCTTAATGAAGTATCTTTGAATGGATCCTGTACAATCTGCAAGATCAATAATGCTAATTTTGTGACCATACCTAGCTCTCATTTAGCAACATGTCTGACTTGCATTTCTACTCTTGATAATTGTCCAATTTGTCGAGAAAAAATTACAAAAATTCTGAAAATTTTCAAAGCTTAATAAATTTGGTGTAAACATTTTTTGAATTATTTTACTTCTATCTAATAAGATTTATTTAAAAACATACATACATACAAACAACAATTGGAAAAAGTTAAGGTTCAATTAGCTAATCAGAAAATCTTTCACTTCGTTTCCTTAACTCAAAAATGGTGTGAGCTTAAAAATCAGCAAGCTATTTCAAAAGCAGGGCCGAAGGGACTGCTTTTGAAATGGCTTGGTACCCATCATCAGTTGTATCGATATTTATCTCGGGAACTTATAATTAAAATAATTTATAACAAACTCTTACAAGTTGGCTGGGCAAAGTGGATTGTGAATACCTTTCAAGAAGTGTATTTGCCCCGAGTGACATTGAAAGTGCTTAAGAGCTATCCTAACCGGAAAGATAATAAAGTTCCGAGGTTCAGCGAAGAAATAATTCGTCAAATTACATCCGACAGCCAATCTTATCCGCTAGGATCAGAGGACAATAACCTGGAAGTAATGAAGAAGGACGGAGTGGGGCTAAACAATCATGTCATGGATTATTTTATGAAATGGATTGGTATGGAAAAAATCCAGGTACGTTTATTTTATATTAAATTAAAATTAATTTTAAAAAAATTACATTTCTAGATTAAACAGTTATTTGTTTTATACTATTTTCCAACTTTGGCCGTTGAAGCCTCTTCATCCCGAATGGAAGGATATTTACTAATGAATCCATGGCTGGAAGCTGTTAACCGGTCTGGGAAAAATTATTGTTCCCCAGTCGAAATCCTGACCACCAACTATAGTTGGGCACACATGGGATTGGGCAACTTGTTCCATAACTATCATGGAATCCAACGAGGTCTATCATACGCGACCCATACGCTCAAGTTATTTGTAGACGTGTGCCTGTGTCTTAAAGACACCATGAAAAATATTTTGCGGATTGTAATAGCATTGTATAAATTTATCATCGACATATTTAGGGAAAAGTCTATGATTGCGTGTTTGAATAAACGACCTCGTCTTAGGTTACGAAATAATATTTTGAAACACTATGATACGGAACCAAAGTTTAAGGACTTTGATCTTACGAAATTCTAAGTAAGATTGCTTTGTATAGGAAATTATAATATTTTAAGTCAAAATCTAAACATATATTAAATATTTGATTTGATAAATATTAAACACTTTTAATAAATCATTCTGGGTAATTTGTTTGGTAAATACATTACAACATGAAATTATTAGGTGAATAAATAAATATACTTAGTTTCATTTCAAAACAAATAAAAAATCGTTTAATTATTTAATCTGATTATTATGGCGGAACGGACCTCCAGTAAAAGGATTTAATTCAATGAAAACAGGTTTCTAGCAGGTTTACTTGTTCATACTAAAGTGAGTTTTTCTTGAGATCGGGTCAATTAACTCTGTTTAAGGGATACATAATACATTTATTTTTCATTTCGAATTGAGCTTTCAGTCAATCAAGACGTTTGACGTTCTCAATATTACAATGGAAAGATCAATTTCCTCAAGTTTGTTGGAGGATTGCGTTAATTCTTCTGAAACGTCAAACTTTGACAACTTGGCCTTTCCTCCTGATCACGACGTTTACGATTATGGACATTATAATCATACCGGAATTTTAATTCATCGAGCAGTTAGACTTATTTTAGCGGATAGAGCGGTGTCTCCTTTCAAAGGCTTCTAGGATTCAAATTAAATTGAGACTTTGAACGACATCCAATCTGATGATGATGTCACATTCCTGGGATATCGTTTAGGACAAGAACAAGCAAATATTCCGTCTTCACAGGATGTCAGCGGAATCCAGGACCATTCGGATGTCGAGTTTCTGGGGGAATATGGACCATCACCTCGAGACTACGAAGGAGATGACGAGAATTCTGACCAAGAGAATATAATTTCGAAACAAGACGAGGAAAGTGACTACAATGTTCCAAGGATTGATGATTACCAACGATAAAGTATTGTAAACACTTTGATTGAGAAATTCAAACAAGGTATTGAAAACCAACGTGAACATTAAATTTAAAACTTTCAGGTCAGGTCAAATCAGGTCAATGTGGAGCCTCTAGAAGAGGACATCCGAGGACGAATAGGTGACGAAGTCACCTTTGAAAATGGATTTTGGGAGACGGGTCATGCCCGAAATTTTCGTATAAATAAATATTTTTCTGCATTATATCATGAACTTTACATTTTTCATCATATTTTATTTATTTTTAGAATTTTTTTATTATAAATTGTCATGCACATTCATATCATAGTTCTAAATGCATGCAAAATGCAATTAGAGCGTTAAGGTGGAGTGCATGGGTGGAAAACCTTCCGTACCGTGGAACCGGGGGTTGGAGGCAAAATTGGTCGCCGGAGGCGACCGGAGGCAAAAGTGGTCGCCGCAGGCGACCGATTAAAGAATTGCGATAATTCCCATCGCATCGGTCGCCGGAGGCGAGCGATTTTGAATATTATCACACTGGTCGCCGAAGGTGATCAAAAGGCAACCAAAGGCCGAAAGGAAATAAAGAGTGGGGTTTTAGTTCGTTGGAGATTTGTAACTACGAGAAAAATTATGGCATCGTTATTTATTCGTTTGCCAAAGTTAGGAGATTTTAACCTCTGTTGGAGGCATTACAATTACAACCTCAATAATAAGAATAGCGGGATCGAGTGTCCTAGGAGGGCGAAAGAGAAGCTCGCAATTTTTCTGTCTTTGACCCAAAATAGATATAGCAAGTTAACATTAGAGGAGCGAGAAAAAGAGAATATATAATTTTAGCGACAATGACAATTGCGTTTTTAACTCTCACTGCCACTTCCTAAACTAGTTTTGTGACTTGGAAAAATTGCCGAACATAACATATAAATCATCCTGTAATCCAAATACACATTTACAAATCTTCATAAAAAACAAGGGATTTTTTTAGTTAAATCTTAAATGGTTTCAAAATTCTCTACTAAATTTAACTTTTTCAATGCTAAATAAAAGGCTTACAAATTCTGAAAATCGAAAGTCGATACATTTTGCTAAAAATCTTTGTATTCATTTTTTAAGATGCATTTTTTGAGATTAAACAAAATAAAATATTTAAAAGTCAGATCAAGATGTTTTATTAGAATGGAAATGTTTTTTGATTTGAATGATATAATTGTCGGCAATTTTTTTAAGCAGCAGCAAACATAAACTAGATCCTTAATTTTTTCATCGAATCTTACAAGACACAAGATACAACGGCAGGGAGGTAATAGGGACAACACATCTATTAATTGATTAATTTTATTATTGTGCACCAAGGTTCATAGTTCATATACTCTTGGTTTCCTGGGTGTCTTTTCGTCAGGAGGTTGTGCCCCAATTTCGATTTCGAAATTCCATTTTGGTCTACGGGAAAACAAACTTTTTCACTCGTTTCTACGGGGATTTTGAGCCAAAAAATTTCAAGCTTTGAGCTTTCCAAAAAAAATCATGACTTTAGACTCTCAATCGTAACAGCTATCAGTCCCATCCTCCCATCCAGCTTCAAATATGAAAAAATATAGTTTCAAATATGACTCTAAATCGTATCAGTACGAAAAATATATGACAAAATGCAATCATCTATAATAGTACTAATCCTTATAATTAAATGATTTCATGAACTATCGATATCTGTCAAATATACTAATCAATTAAATAACTCAACGTACTTATGTCATTAATATTAATCGACAACCCCTTTAACCATACTTAGCAGCCTCCGCCGTATTCCCTTCTCTTATAATATTCTCTTTCTATATGTCGACGACGGGCAGGACCTCAGAACTACTGTTGACTCGTACGACACTTGTCAAAGCCACTATTACTATCCCGGAACCTAAAATAGATAAATGATGGAAGAAGATGTCATTTTTGAGGAGCAAGCTAACTTTTTACGATTTTAAAGCCCTTACTTTCGGATTTAAACTATTCCAAAAATTTTTGAATCAGGCATGCTACCGGAGCTGAGGAGGTGCAATGTTTTTTAAACCACACCTGCACCTTCACATTGTCTTTGAAACTCTTAAAATAAATTTTTGAAGAGATTTCGAGAATTTAAACACCTTCAAAGAGCATGTGCTCAAAATTTTAACTTAACCGAAAGTTTTATAGGCGAAAGAAGTTGCCAATCGATATGTCACACGATGATTTCAAAATTTCGACGACTTTGACCGTTTCAAGGTCAAGGGGTCAAATTTTCGAAATTCCAGCACAACCAAAAGATTTCTCGGCGAAAGAAGTTGTCAATCGATATGTCACACGATGATTTCGAAATTTCGACGACTTTGACCGTTTCAAGGTCAAGGGGTCAAAATTTCGAAATTCCAACATAGCCAAAGTATTTTTCGTACGACGACGGTGTAAATCGGTGTCTCACATTACTACTGTACGAAAAAAATCTCAATAGGTCACGTTAGTCCAGGTCACAGGTCAACGAATTTTGAAATTTCAAAATTTCATCAGCCCTACAAAAACTGTTTAAAAACTTTTGGCCGTCTCGGTTTTTTGATAGGTCAACCCAGTCAAAAACCCATAGGCACATTACTTACCCACAAATTAGCTATTTTATGTATATAGATTATGAATGCAAACGCAAAAATCTTGTAGCTTTCATTAAACTTTAACACCAACAAATTATAATCTCAATAACATTAGTACGTTATAATTAGTTTTGTAGTATAATTAACGACAATCAAAATACGTTTTAGAATCAGATTTTTTATAGAAGATCCTCCGAAATCTCAACTTCTTCGAAAATGTTGAATTGGTACGGTTCATAATAACGTACAATCTGGGTTTTATTGATGAGTGGATTCCGTTGATTTAATAGAGAAAGTGGGGACCGGTATCCTTGCAATTTATGAAATCGTATAATATATTTTTCATATTTGAAACTGGATGGGACTGATAGCTGTTTGAGAGCAGGATTGCTTGACAACCAATTTCTCCGGCGTCCCAGGGGGTTGCGCGGATTTGAAGGGTTTTTCAGAAAAAATCAATTGAGGGGCATTTGCCCCTCAATTTTACTATCAGTTGTAAAATTGAAAATTTATGAATGAATCTCTGACCGTTTTTATGAATGAATGGTTGTTGGGGAAGGCAATTGTATAAGTAACCAAGGCACAAAGATTGGCAATATGGTATATTCTCATCATTCCTTGCAAATTCATTGCGAATTTGTTGCGAATCTCTATGCTAACTACTGTATAACAAAGAAAAATAGACACGTAGAAATTCTGCTACGTTACCTGGCAGAGAAAATTTTCAGTAACCAAGCAAAGAAAGTCAACTTTCACTTTTTCAAAAATTTGAATAAGGATTCAGGGGCGGATGTAAGATAAAAGGGGCCAGGGGTCAAGGGGTATTCTATAAATATTTTTATTATAATTTTGAACTTACAACCTTGCAATTTTGAATTGTAAAACAAACTTGGAACTAACTGAAATCGAACTGTGAATTGAATTGGGAATTGTAAATTAATTAAACATTGGCCTCAATAATATCCCACCCTAAATAGGCCAACTCAACCTGAATAACCTATCCATACAAAATAACTCCCCACCCTCAATAAGTCCCCACCCTGAATAAGTCCTCACCCTCAATACGTCCTCACCCTCAATAAATCCTCACCCGTAATGAGTCCCCACCCGCAATAGTATCCCACCCTAAATAAGCCAACTCAACCTGAATAACCTATCCATACAAAATAACTCCCAACCTTAAATAAACTCCCCACCCTAAATAAACTAACCTAACCTCCCTAAATAACTCCCCACCCCAAACAACTAACCTACCCCAACCTACCTCCCTAAATAACTCCCCACCCCAAATTTTAAATTTTATGGAAATCGAAATTATTAACATAATATAAAAATAATCTGAGGTGCCCCTTGGCCCCCATTCAGCCAATTTTTTGCCAACCGCCACTGCGAAATCTCCAAAATTTTGAAACTTTAGTGAAATTTTTTTCATATCCATGGAGATTGTGTCGATAAGGTCAAATCGTTGCCAATTAACTTAGCGAGAGGAATTACTATTGGCCGCGTGTCTATTTTTTATGGTTATACAGTAACTCGGTTTCCTAGACACGACTGAAGAAGTAATTGTGAATGCCAAAATCCTGAAAGTTGCAATTTTTGAAAAAACCTTCAAATCCGCGCAACCCCTTCAGACACCGGTTGTCAAGCAATCCTGGTTTGAGAGTCTAAAGTCATGATTTTTTTTGGAAAGCTTGAAATTTCTTGGCTCAAAATCCCCGTAGAAACGAGTGAAAAAGTTTGATTTCCCGTAGACCAAAATGGAATTTCGAAATCGAAATTGGGGCACAACCTCCTGACGAAAAGACACCCAGGAAACCAAGAGTATATGAACCTTGTTGTGAACCTTCTTTAGTTGAGTCGATTCAGTATATAATCAAAAAAATTCAAACGATTTTTCATTATCATTTTCAAATGTTAGCTAAACGTCGAGTCTTGAAAGGATTTCAGAATTCTAAGATACAGTTTAGTAGTGTTAAAAAATTTTCAATACAAAGCCTATTTTTTAACCATTAATTTTTTAATTTGATTCAGATTCTTGCTAGCCAAAATTTGATTTTGTTTAAAAAAAATAAAAATTAATATGTTTGCACTTCCTTATTGAACAGCTTTTTAACTTCATCAAAACAGATCTGGAACTCGTCGTTTAGCGTAGTGTATTTGAAAATTGGAAAAATTTCGTTGATTTGGTCAACTCTCATAATGTCTTTGAATTGAAAATCACTTTTCCAGTCACCAGTTATTATTTATGATATCCACAGTCAAAAGTTGAATCTCAAAAAAATAAACTCAATGGAAGTTTTGTGTCTCTATTACCTCCCTTGTAACTTGTTAGTTGTCGCTCGCAATAAATAAAAATAAATCGGGGAATTGTATATTTGTTAAAATCTTTAAATCAAAAGCAATACAAAATTTCAATTTGTATTTTATAAAATTGATTGGGCATGAGGGACTGCTGAAAGCGCAAAAAATCCAACTTTGGATATGAAACATTAGTTTAATTTTTAAAACATAGCCTTCCGTGGGCCGAAGGCCCACGGAAGGCGTACCCATTGACCCAAGGCAACTAAAAAAAATCAGTTCCGTTACCAGGTAAGGTCATTCGACGACTTTTGAAAAAATAAACAACTTTTTTCACTGGGGGACCTTTTCCACCCCAGTAGTAAAATTTCGTAGTAATTTGAGAATTTATGAATGAACGTCCGATTGTATTTATGAATGAAAGGTTGTCACGGAAAATTTGCAACAGTTTTTGCAAGAAATTGGCGATAGTTTTAGCAAGGAATTGGCAACTTTGGGTAGGATTGGCGACAGTTTCAGCATGGAATTCGTTGCCAAGGATAATGAATTCAATGCTGAATGAAAAATCGAAAAAGTGAATTTTTTTTTCAAAAAACCTTCGAATGGCCTTACCTGGTAACAGAGCTAACTTTTTTTTAGTTGCCTTGCCATTGACCGTGGGCCGGAGGCCCACGGTCGGCTCCGGAGGCAATGAGACGTACGGTTCCAAGCGGTTTGGAAGGTTTTCCACCCATGGTGGAGTGGCAAGAGTGGAGTAGGAGAGAGGTATTTTTTTGAGGGCACAAGTTCAGCAGTGAACCGGCAATTATTTTCTGCCGTGGAGAAGGAGGATGGTTACAAGGCAACCTACTTTACTTGACCTAATTACCAACTCATCGCCTGTACGGTTATCGGCGATCTCCATTGCAATTATTTAATATTCATTTAGGAATTTGATCAAAGACTGATTTTCTACTTATATATGAAAGTATAATTAAATTACAACATTTTTTGTCTAGCATATTATTTTGATTCACTCCATAATAGAATAAAACCGGCTCCCACCCGGGCACATCATTTTTTTTAGTACCCGGCTACTACCCGGCCGGGCGAAAACCTCAATGCCGTCGTTACCTCGTGGTTTTAGTGTCCTTTATTCCCAATACTCATGACTTATTTTGTCTTCCTTTGATTTTACAACTTTATAGCAAACAAAGAAAGGCAATTATTTGTAAAAACAATGTCCTTGTTAACGAGTTAGAAAAGACTTTACAACTTTTAATGAAATACAGCATTCTCGACAAGAGGGTATTACTGAATTTTTTAAAAACAAATTTAATTGTATGTTGTATTAAAATACTTTCCACTATTAGGAGATATCTATTTTCCTGACCAACCGAGAGGAATATTGGGATTTGGCGTTTCAAACTCCACAACTTGGTCAACAATTCCTTGATAACATTATATTTTTGTGGCTCGAAATACAAAGCAAAAAAACAGCAGAACTGAAAACATTAGACGGTTCCAAGGATTTAGGAAAGCTGCAGAAACTTGTTAGATCAGGAATAACATTTGATGACATGGAAAGTGACTAAATAGCTTACAAGCGTAGCAACAACCGAGTACATCCTATCTAAAGGAATGGCACAGTAACCTACAGTTATATTAAAGCTACTCGATCTAATAAATGCAAATAGTAGAAAAAACTGGTTTGTTGTCTTTTACTTGTGTAATATAGTTTAATATCACTGATTACTTCTTTAGTCTTGTCTATATGTGTCTATTTATAGTCCTATTGTTGTATCCTTTACTATGACACTCTCTTTTCATTTATGTTCAAACTCTCTCTCTCTTAGGTACCTTGCTAGGTACTTCCTACCTTGGATAACTTCCCTTTCTAATTACCAAATGTACCTTGTACCTAGGTGCATTTGACCTACATTGTACGGGTATATAAACCCTACCAATTCTATGTATTTTTCAGTGTTAGTGTATCTTGAGTGTATGTTAGTATATCATTCGGCCTCTTAATAAAACCTCTCTTTATACTCTATACACTCCGTCTACTATATTATCATGAAGACGCCAACACGGGCTCCTTATGGCCCTATAATACATAAGTATATTTCTTCGCATACCAGCTTAACTGGTTATGCTTCACTTGCATTGAAGGCCTGTAACATTGATTCTCATATTATTCTGCTCGGCATAAATTGGCAAAATTCCTCCGGAATTAAAATCAGATTTCATTTAAAACCAATAAAATCTTAAAAATAACATCAAAACCTCTTAAATGCATGCATTTCAGATCAATCTCATATTACCCCAAAATCAGAATTCGGTCCAAATACCCAAAACTAATATTTACCCGGGCATCGGATCTAAAAAACATCCACGGAATTAGCTTGCGAGTCTCATTTCACCCCAACATCATACCCGTGTTCGAGTTTAAAAAATTTCCAAAGTTTGCGAAACGTTCGAAAAGTTTCCGAGAATTCTTCAGAAACCTCTCACACTACCTACTTCTCTTATTAGAGAGTACCCTAGCCTTCAGCTACTGTGATTAAAGGTTGCGGCGGCGGTTACGTCATCATTCATCCTAACTGGAGGTGGGGGAAAGTATATACTACCCCCACCTCCAGTTAGGATTCATCCATCAGGGGGCCGAGGGAGCTGTTCCCCTCCCGTCTGGATCTGGCACTGGTATTCCCTCTGGATCTGGCACTGGTTCCTCCTCAACAGGGTTCGGTGGTAGAAATGGAATCGTGACCGTGGAGGTTAACTCTATTAGGAGATGTACTGAAGAAAATAACGCGGATGGATTTATTCCTATAGTTTACAAACTGGCCAAACCTACACCAAATGCCAATAATGACTGCGAAAATGGAATTCGCACAATTTTGGACGGTTCGCTAATAAACATGGATCTAATCAATGACGATGAAGACATTGCTGAAATATAAAGTTCTGCCAGCAGCGTAAAAACAACGGTAGACAAAACAGTCAATACTATGATCAGCTATAATTCACCCAAAGATACGTACCATTTCCCGATTCTGCTGACTGCTTTGGAGTATAAGGATGTCAACAGAGAGTTGGATTTGAAGTTCGACCGTGTGTCCTTCTTGAGGCATCACTTACGAGAAAAATCAACGAGCCTATACGAAATTGAGCAAAATCATGAAGAACGGTTGCGAAACGTCCACTTCAAAACAGCGTTGGAACAAATAAATCGTCACCAAACTCGAATTCTCCCAGCCAAATAGATCAAGGATCACGAGAAGGAACTCGTTGACTGGATGGAATACGTTCCTGCGACTAATCCCGCCAAATCCAGGATCCGATGCAGAATTTGCAATGCAAACAGATAACTCGGCTTTCAGTGGAACAAAATTAAACGAATTTGCAAAAACAGAAGGTCATTTAAACACTAATCAAGACACCATGAGAGAATCGATGAGAGAACATCCAAAAAAATCTTTTCATAAGACGTTTATAAAAATTCAAATCGAAGCCAAAAAGGACAGGCTACGATGTTCTTTAAAGTCTGCTTATATCAAGGAATACGAGAAATTATCTGAGCAAGAAAAAAGCAGTCATCGAATGTTCCTGATTGTATGCACAGAGACCAAAATGTACATTCCATTTAATGCACATCCGTTGATGACGAAGTTAATTGAGCTTCTTGGAGTTGAAATTAGAACTCATCATCGTACGAAGAAAAGTCCTCCATTAATGGCAAAAGCAATAAATCGAGACATGCGTAGAAAATTCGTCGTACATCTTACTGGAACCGAAAAGCCATTTAGCTTCATCGTCGACTCAGCTACAAATTCATTGAATGAATTTCTCGTTATCATCATTCAAACTTCAGAGGAAGATCGACCTGTTGTCTACTTCTATGCAATTATGCCAGTCGGAGTAGATGGAACAGCCCCGGCTATAAGGGATTTAATTTATTCAGCATTGGAAAGGGACATGAAGGAGTTCAATATCGATATGGTGGCATACGCAACTCGAAATGCCGTAGCTTTCACTAGCGATGGGGCCGCAACTTACGCCGGAAATGAGGGAGGAGTGGGAGTACTCCTGTCAGAACTACTCAAGGGCAACAAACAAAGCCAGTATCGTACCCACTGTTTTGCTCACAAACTCTCGCTTGCTGATGAGCACCTTGTAGACAAGCTTCCTGAACTTAACAAATTTGAGACGAACATTAAAGCAATCGCTTTAATCTACAATAACCAACACCCAAAGAATCATGCCTATTTGGTAAATTTAGCTAAAGCCAGGAATGAGCATGCCTACAGAATAACCTACGCCTTTATTGTTCGGTAGACCATGAGTGAGGCTGTGGTGTTGAAAAACCTGCGCAAGATGATACTGCTGCTTATAATGAGCTCAGAATCCATTTATTCGGATCAAACATTTTCAGAACTTGCAAGGTCACAGGCAAGAGGTGTTTGGCACATCATTGAAAATCGACATTTCGTTCTGACCACCTTTTTTATGAGCGATGCCGTGAACCTTTTGAGTAAGGTTTCCCAAAAGACAATTGGGTAAAATGTCAAACAACCGACAAAATTTACAATGCTTTTGCAGTTAGCATGTTTCAAAGCTATAGATATGCTGAAGAGTGGACAGGACTACATCCAAATGATCCCAAGGCGTTGCCTGGGAGAAAGCGAAAATGTCCCGAGGATAATAAAGGCTTAGGTCACTTGGGATCGGCAAAAAACGTTTTCTTCTGCTGGAAAGGATCAAAATGAAATAACACAAGATCAGAGAGAGCGTGCTGACAGAAAAGCCCAACAAGCCATAGATATGGATGTTGAGGTTGATGGGGAACAGGTCTTTGATTTTGGCAACGAAGAGGAAGGTGTGATTGCAGATGAAAATTATTTAGACGAACCAGCTATTTTTCTGTAATACTCTCCAGAAATATTCAGTTTAGACAACTAGCCCGAACTTCTCCATAAACAATAGCTGTTTTATATTGTCTAATAGAATCATCTTTAGCCTTGTATTATCCTTATGGGTCTTACTTGATGGGCTCTTCCCATGACGACCAGATATATTTACCCAATTTACACAACTCTACTCTGTGCCTGCCTAGTCTGCGTATTTTTATGGAAATTTTGCGGAATAACTTACAGAAACTTGTAAATTTATATGTTTTGAGATTGTTTAGCTTCATAAGTTTTAAAAATCAGTCACTGCTACACATAGTGACCCCTATCACTGCTTCTGGTTCACGGTACTGAAAAATCAAAATTGTGATTTTGAAGCCGGAAAAAATCCTAAACGACACTATATAACTTCAAAAAAGTGGTCACGATGCTAATTATTATTTGTGACGCATAGTGACCCCCTATCACTGCTTCTGGTTCACGGTACTGAAAAATCAAAATTGTGATTTTGAAGCCGGAAAAAATCCTAAACGACACTATATAACTTCAAAAAAGTGGTCACGATGCTAATTATTATTTGTGACGCATAGTGACCCCTATCACTGCTTCTGGTTCACGGTACTGAAAAATCAAAATTGTGATTTTTAAGCCGGAAAAAATCCTAAACGACACTGTGTAACTTAAAAAAAGTGGTCACGATGCTAATTATTAATATATTAATTATATTATTAATTAGTGATAGGGGTCACTATGCGTCACAAATAATAATTAGCCTCGTGACCACTTTTTCGAAGTTATATAGAGGATTTTTTCCGGCTTCAAAATCACAATTTTGATTTTTCAGTACCGTGAATCAGAAGCAGTGATAGGGGTCAGTATGTGTCACAATTAATAATTAGCATCGTGACCACTTTTTTGAAGTTACCCAGTGTCGTTTAGGATTTTTTCCGGCTTCAAAATCACAATTTTGATTTTTCAGTACCGTGAACCAGAAGCAGTGATAGGGGTCACTATGCGTCACAAATAATAACTAGCATCGTGACCACTTTTTTGAAGTTAAATAGTGTCGTTTGGGATTTTTTCCGGCTTCAAAATCACAATTTTGATTTTTCAGTACCGTGAACCAGAGGCAGTGATAGAGGTCATTATGTGTAGCAGTGACTGATTTTTAAAACTTATGAAGCTAAACAATCTCAAAACATATAAATTTACAAGTTTCTGTAAGGTATTCCGCAAAATTTCCATAAAAATACGCATACTAGGCAGGCACATAGTAGAGTTGTGTAAATTGGGTAAATATATCTGGTCGTCATGGGAAGAGCCCATCAAGTAAGACCCATAAGGATAATAACTTTAATAACAATTAATGTTCAGAAATATTAATTTCCACTAATCTTCAATTTAAGATAGTATTATCAACATTCTCCCAAAATAATGTCTTTACTAACTAACCTAACCATTCTTTGCTTTCTCCTCCAATTTCTAATAATGTGAGTATTGTAAAATTACGGCATGAATCTAGTACTTTGTTGGCAATAATAATGTAAACATAAAATCATAAACAATATGAAAATCATCTCATCAAACATCTAAATAAATGTTTTCAAGATTAATAATTTATGTATGCATCAATTTTTTAATATGATACCAATAACATGTACTCAATTTCATAAATCCGGAATAAGTCCCTATCACCTGGAACGACAATATAATGGACCATAACGGCTCCTGTCAGTGAACTGACATTGAAACGAAGCACCGAATTATAAACTGTGGCCTGGTCATCAGTAAATTAACCGTTCACGGGATATGAACAAAGAATGTCTGAAGTCAATAGTATTCTGACCCCATGTCGAATTATTACTATTAATTACTTGTTAATTTACATTGACATTATTCTATATAATACCACTCTACCCCGCCTAATCTCACTTCTCTACTTTTATTTTATTTTACTGGCTCGCATTGACAGATAGGTATTTCCCTTGGTCAAAGAGGGTCTCCTGCCTGGTCCTTCGGACCAGAGGAGGGGATCTTCCGGGTCCTTCAAGCCAGGGGGGTACCCATACGAACGGGGATAGGGAATTCCCTCTGTATAGATGCAGTGATGAGTCATTGTGCTCTTTGACTCTGCCCACAAATCTAGTTTCGCCGTAAATGACAAGTACAATGTTTTAATAATGGACTAAATAGAAATACATATGCTGCTATAAGTGCTATACATATGAACATAGCGAGTTTCATAAAAAATTTTAAAAAGCACAAAACTGATATTTTGGTCCAAAAATCCCAATGCAGAGCAGAAAAGGCCCATTGGATTTCACTGCAAATCGGTATTTCGAGAAAAAAATCCCACTCTGCAACCAAGTTGGAGGGTTGCAGAAGAAATCGAAACCCCAGGGGCTGATTCAGCAAGGTGGGAAATATGGGGCTATATGAATGCCCAAGTTTAACGTTAACCCTTTATCTTTATAAGATAAAGATTTGTCTCCGACTCAAATTAGTGGAGCAATCAAGGTAAGGAGAGTCCAATCACAATATTCACAATGCCCTCCCTTTCTCTTTTTACTCTTATAATATATTATGATGAAAGAGTCCCTAATTTATGCATGTTTATGTTTGTATCATAATATGCACAAGTAATGGGAGTTATAACCCCTACCTACGCCAAACTCTCTTATACCATTCAAGATGACGATCAGATATTTTTATCGAACTCCATGTCATGGAAATTCATTATCATGGACGCATGGAGTCCACGAGTTCATGAGAATGAATTTTCAACGTACGAGATATTCGACTGTACTTACGGTTTCGTTTAGAGCTGCACTACTACGCCAACTTTACACGTAAAACAAAAGTCAATTCAGAGTTAATTAGCACACTATACATACACTAACTTCTAAATTCAGGAATAATCCCAAGATACTTTATACAGTACTTGAGTAATATAAAATCGCTAATCTTAATTGCTCTCCTGACCATTGTGATTGTGATCTTAAAGTAAATATCGGAAATACTGTTCCTTTTGCTCTAAGAGGACCGTTCTGATGGCACTGAAAAAAGCATCCGTATATAACGTTTTTTTTGTCAAAAATTTTTTTCTTCCAAAAACGAATGCCATTGCGTTAATAATAATCACTGTAAATATATTTCTTGCAGATGACCCTTCCATGACCTTATATTGACTTAAATTGACATCATTTAAGGTCCTGGAAGGGATACGTTCAAAATCTGCATGAAATATAAAAACAGTGAATATTAGTAACACATTGGCATTAGATTTTGGAAGAAAAAAAACGTCATCACATGGATGCTCTTTTTCACTGCCATCAGAACAGTCCTCTTAGAGCAAAAGGAATACAGTATCTATTCATAAATATTCGAATTCAATATTGCATTTGATTAAAAAATATAAAGCAATTATGAGGAAAAATGGCTTAAAAGGTAGTTCATTCATAGGTTTATATTGAAATGCAACTGCAAGTCGCAATTTAAATGCTCTATAATATTTTCAAAGTAGTTCAAGCAAGACGTTTAAAACTAATTGCAACGTACGTCTTAATTTCTCGTTAGTAATTTCCCTAAATTCCAATCAAATTTATGTTTCAGCCATTTCACATGCTTGACGGCAAGGCTGTAGTTCAACTCTGAGCATTCTTTTGGCACTTCGGAGACTCGTGTTGTAACCCCTTCAATTAAATTCTGTTCATTCTCCTTGACATAATTTTCGGTTCCAAAAAGTAGAAGCTGCTCAATGATGAACCTCCGGTGGTACCACTGAGCCTCATGTCCTTCGTAGATTTCTACCCGCCTTCCATTTTCTTGAAGTTCCTTCTTGAGTCTGGATTCTTGAGATACGTTACCAACTTGCCAATCCCTGAGGAATTCAAAGAGTTTGTGCCTGTAATGGTGACCACAATAGTCGGAAACGTGGTTATCCATCCACTTATTCGAGGAACTGAGTTCCTTCTCCAAGACTAGAACTTTCTGATCCGACGGTACTCGGCTATGGTCCAAAACCGTTTTGACGAGCCACAGTCTGTAATTCCATGCATGATAATTGCTGAAATATCTCAATATCGGACCTTCGACTGCTGCAATTTCAGCCGATGCCCACTCGGAAATTGTGTCTAACTTTAGTAATTCCGTTTCCAATGCATTTCTGATAAGCCATCTGAAAATATCAAATGTAATTTGCCATTTATTGACCACATTCATAGTTTTTAGCTTTATAATTGATAACTTTGTTAAGTACTTTCTGTAACAGAAGGCTTCAGGGGACTTTGGTTTCCTAGTCGTTACAAGGCTAACGAATCTGAGCTCCTCCTCTAAAGCATCTCTCGCTGACAAGGAAATATGTTCCCTCCGGAAATTCCACGCGATAGTCAGGTCAGAGTTCAAGAGCACAAGGGTTCTACTGAGCAGGATGCCCCTTCGGATCCTTTCGATTTCGGATAGGCTAGAGACTTTGGAGGTTCCGTACTTATTTAAAGATGATACAGATCCGGATCTAGAGGAACAAGGCCTTTGTTTCCTCCTAATTGCAAGGAAACTTTTGTAGGAATGTGTGTAGAGGTACGGGATACACCAAGATTCGATTGCGATTTTATGTTCCGTCTCTTCGTGTAGGACTGGAGAATGATTAGCTTTGCTCTCCACCGCAACGATGTCGAATTCGTCCCTGCCGATATAATAACAAGACAGCTATTACACTTCAATTTGCAATTAGAATGCGATTCACGAATCGCATACAATTTAACGACATGGATAATATTATTATTCAAATGTTAAATGTCAATCAATGTCATGACCATTCAAAAGAAAAAAGGATGGTTAAGAGCAAAGAGGTACTTATTCTTACAGCAATAAATCTCGATCGAACACTGCATTGATATTTTGAAACACCTTTTCAGCTAGGTCCGAATATTCGGAGTTTTCGTCGAATTCGGTGTTGATTTTTTTCTTCCCTGTCCCTGCCCCTGGCACGGGTCGGAAATCCACTTGACCCATGTTAGTTCTGTCTTTATCATGGATTATAGTTACTAAAACTTAAAAGAAAATTGTTTATTTACAATAAATGATGATGTGCGAATTATTTAGCAGACATTTTGCCTTTTTGTTGTGAATTTGGAATTGAAATTGAGTTATTATAACACAACCGTGTACGGTTCCTGACTACTTTATGATTCGTTGATTTGCATATTGCCTTTTTGTGGGAAGATCTGTATTTGAATTGCATAGAATAGAACTCAACTAACTATTGTCAAAAAAGAAGATTTTCTATTTTTCGTCGACAAAAACTCATCGATATTGATATATAATTTTCTATAGTACGAATCTTGTTAAATAATCTTTGGATATGAAGGGAGAGAGTACGGATTCCATGCTAAGCTCGTTAGAAGCCCGTTTGGCCGTTTTGGAGAACCGTGTTTTTGGAGATGAAATAAATTCGAAAATCCAACAGAAGCGGAAGGTAAATAAAAAATAATTCCATTTTGAATTTTTTTTGTTTTCAATATTTTATAGGTTATAGGGTTGCCGCGAGATCGACTTTTTGAGGCTCGTGCGAGCCAGAAGTAATACACAATATAAATCTTTTCGCGACACACGAGCGCTCGTCACTCGTATATCGTGTATCGTACGACATACGAAGCGAGCGTTGTGCGTGTTTTGTGTTGAATTTTTTACCAGATTTTTTACCTTTGCCCTTTGACTTGGATGGAGTCAGGATCGCTGAATTTTTTGTTACGATTTGCTCTGACCTGTTGTGTGTTGGAAGGTAATACATAATATGTAATACAAGTACAAAGCACAAAGTACATAGTTGAGGCTTCCCGACTCTGCTCTGCTAGGTCGCGCAATTTAAATTAGGCCCCGCCGAACTACGATAAGGCATAGAAAAATTTGACCGTGTCACCTTTCCCGAACGTCAAGATCGCTAAATAATTTCTGACGATTTGCTCTGACCTTTTGGAAGGTAATAAAAGTAGTTGAGGCTTCGAGACTCTGCTAGGTCGCGCGATTTAAATTTGGCCGCGCCGAACCTTCCCTTTTCCCCAAAAATAGTTGACTCTCCTCGTCTCCTCAGCGCTATTTCCTTGATGATCGTCTCATCGTCTAGCTCATATTTTACAATGTGCCATGCCCGAAGAGCATTAAGCAATTAACAGGTTATTCCACGACCAGTATTACTTCTGCGACCATTCACCATTACATTGTACTTCATGATATCATCATATCATGATCATTCTTTCATCGACATTTTAATGTTAATCCATTATTCTTTTGTCTTGAATGTAGGCATCAGATCGAGCTTATTAGAAGCCCCTTTTTTGGATTTGTATTGTTGCTAAAGTATATCCAGATCTTATTTGAACAAAGGCATTACAGTCCGAAATAATCTATTTCATATATGTTGGACGGTTGTTTTTAACGGTAATTCAAGTTTGTTAAAATAGCTAGAATTTTTATCCGAAATCCAGGCTGAGTTTCATGAAACTCGGGATTATATGGATTATAGGCTTTATATGCACACGTTCTAGAGAATAAAGTCGACGTTTTATATTTTGTGTTTCTTTTCTAGGATATATTTTTTAAATTAGATCCAAAGAAGTTCGAAATCGAAGACCCCCTCCCCTCTCGAAATACATCTCTATATTTGAACATTTTGGATGTCAAGCAATAACTTTCCGGAGAACGTTTGTTTAGTCTTTTACAGAAGTCATTCTCGTTATTAGAGGTTGAAACCCTTTTACGGTTTTACTCTGACCGTGCGTCCGTCCGTCCGTCCGTGCTCTAACTCTCGAACGGTTTGATATTTTGAAGTTTTTTTCGGGAAACCATTTATGACATATGACGTTGCAGTGGAGGCTGAGTTAGTTCGGGAGCCCTGTAGGTCAAAGGTCAAGGGTCGTGATTTTTTAAAGTGAGACACTCAATGTGTGAAACATCGTTTGAAAGATACTTTAACGCTCTATTCAACGATGTATACGACTTTACCCTTTGGTTGGGGACATGTGAGATTACGATAACGACGTTAAATGTTATTCGATGTCTGGTGTCGTGGGGTTTCACCCTTTTTTGATATGCGTTCTTGACGGTGTATTTGAATTGAATCCAGAAATCAGATGATCCATTAAATGTGATTTAGATTAAAGGTTATAGGTCCAAGACAAAACTCAACCAAAGCTGGATTCACAAATTCTTGGAGATAGTGAATTTTTGTTTTACCGTATCACGGTTCAATTTTTAATGAAATTATGTATCCCAAAAAGCTGTCGACGACTGACGAGGTAGTTGGCTAGTTTGTACCTTATTGGCTTTCATTCCATCATTGCTCTGACAGGTTGAGAGTCGTTGTTATGTTTGTATGTTTATGTTATTTTAAAAACGTGACAGTTTCCTAATGTCATCTGTACCTTATTGGTTCACAAGTTGAAATTATTGCTAACTAGTATTTATTATAAGGTCTCGTTTTAGTTTATATTTAACTTACTTGTAGTCATATCTTTTGGAAAACGTCTAACCCGCCCGATTCCTATATTGTGTATGGGCGTATTATAAATATTAACCTCGTATCTTGTGATTACAGGTGGTGGACGAGATTGTTCAAATAAACGGGCAGATTCAAAGAGGGGTTGCAAATCGGGAAGCCGTCTCAACATTGATGAAAAACAGTACGTATTTCCTCATGTTTCTGTTTATTTATTGGAAGCGGTACAAAATACATGGAAAATCGGAAAACTGTCTGGTTGTCTGGTTTTGGTCTTTAAAGTAAAGCGAAATTGATGTGATGTAAGGTCAGGATAGAAAGATCTCAGTTTGCAGATGTGGTTGCTACGTATTTCCAGTTTTTTGTATAAGGTCGCATCGTATATTTGTATAATATTTAAAAAATACGAGGTTCTTCCTTGAACCGTCTCTCAAATATGAGTCTGAAACCCTGAATATGCAAACGGGTTCTGTGTTTGCACAATATATATCTACCTAAATTACGTCCTCTACTCCTCTTTGCTTTCTACGGTTGTTATTCTGATCTAACCAGGTGTACTTATTTTTTTGTCTAAAATTAGTCGAAGACATGATAGACTTCCTGGATCTAGAAGAGAGCAGTCAACTCTTGGGCGGAGAAGCTAAGGCGAACGCCGTTGTGGCTGCTGAGCCAATAATCCGTCAAATGCACGAGATTGTCAAAGGAATCAACCTGGAACACGTCCATCAAGCTGTCAATAGCGAAGCTTTCAGAAGTAATCATCATCTCTCATTTAGTGTCTTTAAAGCTCCGAGAATCCCGTCCTAAATGCCAATATGACACGGTTAATTTTAAATGTACATTAAATTAAGATCAGATACGAATCTTAGATGTTTATCTCGGCGCGGCTAATAAATCGTGCGTTGATTCTTGGATGTTGTATGTGCCACATATGCACGAGTTCAATGTTTAATATGCGTCGTTTTGCCGAAAGGTCATTATTCTCCGTCTTGTTTCAACGGTAGAGATGAGATAAGATCACCGAGAAATGGTTGGCCAAGAAATTTTATATGATGCAAGTCTTAACCGAATTGCTGATGCCATGGGAAATGGTCCTTTTTCCAATTACAACGGAGTTGAGTTTTTTTTTCAAAGTACAGCTTTGTTTTGGCAGTATTATGTGTTGTTATACTAGATCCGATTTTGAAAGTTCGAGAACGTCGTAAACACAGATCTTGGATGTATGTTTATGGCTTCTAAAATAACCACATTGTTTATATTCCGGAGCTAGTTTCTCTGATTTTCTAATGGTTAATGAACATTGAACTATGTGTTGACATTTTATTTTTTGCGTGACAATAGATGTGACCTCATTATCTGGCCAGCTTTCCCAACTTAAAACTGTTCAATTAGAACAGGAAGAAAAGTATCGGGAATTGTGCTCTAAAATTGAAGCTACTGAAGGAGTCATCAGCATGTTGGTACGAATGGTTTCACTTATTTGATTGTCCCCTTTGGCGGCTTGAGTTTTTAACTCGGCTTGTATTATTTTATTCCAGGCCCAAACGACACGGGAATGATCGGGTTTACTTTAAAGTGCTTTATTAATGTCAATCTTCGACCACTCGCATTAAACTTCGTTTTTGAGAATCCTCGTGCGTGATAAACCACCTCAGGATATGAATTTGTATTATCAGTAATTTAGATTGTATCGAGTTAAACTTTGTAATATAAAAATGTTTTGTAAAAGTTGTAAGCTCTGACAATTTTCATTGGAAAGACGTGTCAAGTGATGAAGTTATCACTACTTCAACCTGATTTAACTGTCACAGTCCTAACACTGTACATTATCGACGTCCAGGCTGCTTCCTATTAATTGATGTAATTTAATTGTCAATGGAGCACTTGTACTTCTGTATAAATAAACAGCAGTTGAACCGGATTCGATGACTCAGATTATGAATGCAGAAGTATGTTTCTTTGAAGTGTTATTCCTACGTTGTATGTCATGTTCCTTGTATTCATAATAATTAGAAGGGCCATAATCATAAACCCCGATAAGAATTAACATGCACATTATCCAGACCAGATGTAAAGTCCGTTATTTTTAAATGAGTTTGAGTCCAAAGTGATGAGTGACTAATGGCATTACCGACAGGATGTGATACGTGTCATTCATGCATATGAGTTGGAAACGTGGCTTTCCCGTTGCAGTTTTAGTTAGCAGCCTTAGTTCATTGATAATTTGTCATGTCACATGTACATGTAAATAAGTTTGATCGTTATTAAGTCATAATAGAACATAAAAGGTATATTTTAATCTGAATCGAGTAGCATGCCGTCTGCTAGCTTTCTTATAATAGTAACTTTTTAGTTTTGACGAATCCGAATAGGTAAATCAAATCTAGACATCGGGTTTTTGACATATTTGGCAAGAATCCGGCTGGTTCAGTTCCCATGACTCGGTGAGGGATAAACGATTCGGTGAGAAAGGTTATGTACCCCACTTTTGGACGGCTTCGATTTTTTTGGCATCATTCCTCGACTTGGTTCAAAAACTAAGGCAAACCACACATCTTGTTTCTTAATTCCTTAACCATGCAGATAGAACATACCCACTCGGGTTTCTTATTACTCCTACGAGTCTCACGTCTATGTCTAGATGAAATCTGAAAGTGATTAAGAATTAGAGGGGATCTCCCTAACATATATAGATTCCCTTCATAAAATGAAATAGTACAAAAGTGTATAAATCGAAAATCGACATAGTAAAAGTATAATAAGATTAGGAACATCAGCACCATTCAACATGCTATTGTATCTACAACTTCCGCTTTCAGCAGCATTATTCGGTCGGAATAACAATATAAGTTGAAATGAGATGCGGGGACAGATATATCTGCTTTTACTACTTTTTTGACGACAATTGCAGATGTGCGAGACATGGTTGTGTTTTTTGTCATGCCCCCAGTGCCAGACGACTTGCTAGTCTGCCTGTCTAGCCGGTCTCTGGGCTGAAAGAACACCGAATTCCGTGGTATGTCCCGAAGATCTCATGACCCATGTATTGTCGTCGTTGGGAATATTCAGGTTGTCACTATTTGGGTTCTAAAACAGGGCTGTTTGTATTCAAGGCCCATGTAATGGGATCTAAAATCGAACTGGGTATTTTCTGGAGGTTAAGGGCATCAATTAAAATCTAGTCTGACTGAGTTTGTTATCTAACTTATCTTTAGTTTACCTTAATTAGTAATTAGGAATGGTTTTATGTAGTTTCCTCCTTCCTGGAGATTGCTCACCTTGGGAAAGAGCGTTTTGCATTGCATTGGTTGCGAATTTGATAAAAATCAGACAATTATTTCAGTTTTTTAATATAAAAAAAATCCACCAATAAAAGTAATTGTAGATTTCATCTAATTGTGAGTGGTGTCGAAAAATCAGAAAGAAAATTAGATTTTCAAACATGAAAATCGTTTTTTCTAACTCTGCACAAGGGTGGAGAAAATGAGATGAGAAGTTGTAGTAGCTCTCTTCCTTTTTAACCTCTTGAGACCTCTGCGAGAAAGAGGGTTTCTCGCAGGAGGCAGAGCAGAGGGAGGAGTTTTCTCGCTCTTCTCGCAGAGGCCTCAAAGAGGTTAACAGGGAGCGGAGCGTCCCGTACCACCACTCCTCGTTTTCTCCACCCTTGTACAGAGTTAGAACAAAACGATTTTTATTTTTGAAAATCTAATTTTCTTTCTGATTTTTTGACACCACTCGCAATTAAAGCGAAATTAAACATGAAAAAGTTGGAGTAAAGATACGAAATGGTATACGAATATTAACCTCAAAGTCTAAGCAAGAAAATTAAAAAAAAACTTGTCCCTTTGATTCCACAAAGTTTCCTCTGTTCCTGATACATCTAGACCATTTTTTTTTGGCTTTTTGAGACTCGCAGAGAAATTTGCCTAGATTTCCATACGAAGCCGGTACGTCAATCCAACTTCAGATTTCCTAGAAACCCCGTTGGAATAAATAATCCTTTGAGGAACTATTTGCATTTTGTATTGACTGGAAAATTTTCGAATACTAAGCAAGTAAGCTAGGATAAGCTCATGGCTGACGCGTCAGTGTTGATAAACTACTGACTTTTTAACTGACATTTGCCGTGCAAAGTTGCAAACGCAAATGTTTTTATTAGTATTCATGAAAGGTAAAAACCCCAGACTTGTTTACGAGTCCAATAGCCACAGGTGACAAAATTCATTGAATTTATCACAATCAAATACGCATTACGAGATAGGGTCAGAAGAGTAACCGGAATAAGCAAAGACGATACGACGTTTGTTCCAGCTTCGAACGATAAGACGGTAAGGTGGAAACCGATAACCTATTCAATGAAATGCAACACTCGCAATAAATCCAGGAAATATTTAGGACGCTTTTGTAATCGACGAATTTGAGACCTCATAATTTTTTTATAAGTTAAACACCCTCCGTATCTACATCTTATAATCAATTCATGTCACCCGCATGACCTTAAACGGGTTTCAATTTGAAACAGCATATTAATATCAATATCGACACTTAACCCTTAAAAGACGGCCGAGTCGGCTGTTTTGACTTATTGCCGTTTATACAACTGATGCAACGAATTTAGAAACTTACCATTAGAGGATTACAAAATAACTACGATGTTAACTCATTAAATACTTTGTTGTTTAACATTAAATCCCGTTTTTTCTCCTGAAATCAATCCAGACAGCCTTTGAATGAGGAGTGAAATGTTAAAAATGTTGGAAGATTTTCTGGGCTTGTGCTGACTGATAATTTGAATTTATACGACAAACTTATCAAACCCGACAAAAAATGAATGATAATTATGAATTGATAATCAAAATGAGTCCAAGATTGAATGAATTTAGGTTGTGTAAGAGGGTGAAAAAATGTCTGAATCTCTTGCCTCCAGATTTAGATTCTAATTGCATTCGTGGTTCGTCTCGGTTAAGATTAATTATTCATATCATTGGCTGGAGAAGAACCCGTCAAGTACGTCACCTTCACAAAATAATTGCACAAGCCCTTTGTGCCAACGTGGTCCAACGAATCTTGTACTTAATACCACGTTGGATATTTAATTTGTCATTGATTCCGTCACGTCACTAAATTATTCCAACCTGTTGAGGATCTGCATTTGTCCCAGACTATCTTTCCAGAATTTGGTGATTATGCTCTGCGTGTCCTTGACTGCCTTAAGCCGACTGATGCTTTGACTAATTTATTAATTATTTATTAACCCCTCCGTCGTCTCCAATAGTCCTCGGTCCACATGGACCGGCCACGTAGGTGCTTGTTGTCTCAGTCGATTGACAAGCTTAAGTTAACACGTGCTGGGGCGTCTGATGAGTTGTAAAAGTTGATTGGTGTAAAACCATAAAAATGTGCATAAATACAGCAGAAGATCGTAGTATCGTATAATTACTATCACTAAAGTTGCTGATTTTCTTTGCTGAGTTGGCAAAATTGATCGATATAATAAATATGTACTGCTACTCCCAAATTAGGCATAAATTGCTTAAAAAAATCCCTTATATGTAGACTGATGTAATCATCATACGATTATAGTGTAGTAAATACGCCTGATCCTTGCACAATTTTTTAATCAAGGATAGACTAGACAGGGATATCTTTGTCTCGTCAGCAAATTTTATGAATTGGTGGCATTTAACCTGTAACCACATTTTTTAAACGCTTTTCATCTTCTGAGATTTTTCGCACAAATATTCCGATGTTTACAAACTTGTTGCATAAAATTTCATCAGAATTACCAGTAAAAATCAATTAATCTACAGAAAATTCAGAGGCACGTGTATCGCAGATGACAAATGGCAAACACCGCAGTCTACAACACGATTACTCCAAATTCAACGCTTCCTCTCTAACACGAATTGTGCATCTTCTAATCGGTTATTCCAGCCTTACCTAAATACAATTGATACTGATGGACGATAATCAAGCACTGTCACATTACCCTTTCCTGTAACGAGCAAACAATGCCTAATGTAACGCATACACACATGGTGCATAATAGAACATGACAAGGTATTATCTAACCCGAACCACCAGAGCTTGTCAAAATGTCAACATGAAACCCTATCTGTGATAAAAGCCATCAACTCGACCATAACCAAACGCATTTCACGACTGATTTGTTCTATGAGAATTTAGCATCCCGGAAACCACAAGCAATCTCTAATTAAATGCGAAGAAGATTATCACGCCAGCAGAAACGACGTCTTGAGACGACTGTAAAGGCTGGCTCGAACTAGTTTCCCTATCTCAAAAACTAGGCCCAGTTTTAGCTTGTTTGTATGTTTACATTTAGCAATCCTAGTTTAAAGTTTTGCAATCAGTATGTACATTAAGTAGCACAGCACAGGAGTAATGCGGGTCATGAACTATTGGGCAGGGGCTTAAAGCGTTTTGGGGAAGAGGGGCCGATTTTCCAAACAAATTCAGTTAAAAATCTGTCAAAACGACACAATTTTATACCTCGATACCGTCCTAATTAGTAGAAGTGTATACCTGTTTATCAATATTGATTTAAATAAATACGGGTTTGTAATTTTCGAACACGAGTGTAATTGAATTGCTTCGTGAACCTCGATTTTTCTTCAAATTCATCCACAAAAACTATCCAGAACTTCTATATTTGGATTCAGCTTTAATTAATTCTTTAAAATCCTAAATAAGTTCAAGAGACAACGAGATTCCTTGTCACTTTGAAAGCAAAATTTTATATAAATCATAATGAAGATTAGCACTTGTTTTCCAAATAAATTCTGATTTAAATACTTTTAGATCTCGGAGTTTAGGGTTCTATTTGAGAGTTTAAACAAAGTCCACAAGTACAGAGGGATTTATTTAAATAATTACGGTAAGTAATTTCTGCAATTTACAGGCCCAAAAATAAACATTCGATAAGGAATGATACTTCTAGTTTCAGTTCCTTGATATTCGACATGGTTTTATTTTATGGGGTTGAATCCCTCTTTCCGAGATGAATTGATGACATGGCACGATTCGCTAAATTTGGTTTACTTTTTTACACGATTCGAGTAAAGTTTCATAAACACTCAATCCACAATCGGAGGATTTTTAATCCTTGTATTTTTAGGCATACTATTTGCCATTTGCCTCTTTTCCATATCCTTGTAGATTTATGTGGTTTTATTTATTTACATGTTTATTCTTACACCCACAAACTGATCTGGGATTTACCATTTACCACTTGCCTCCGAATGAATGAATCAATGACCCTTATGCTGTATTTATCTCTGATCTGATGGGTGAGTAAATATATATGTTTTTTTTTTTGTTATTTTGCAACTCCTTTGGCTCATAACCCTATCTCTATTGATACTCCATAAATACAAGTGAGAAAAATCTGTCAGTTTAACTCATTTTTTTCGGGTATAAATGTTCCATACGACGCAAAAATTATTTTTTGAAAGATCTCTGCTAAAAGAGCTTATTTCCATAATCTTAAATGCTAATCAGGGATATTGCAGATGATAAGGAGTAATAAGGATGAGGATTGAAGGATGCTTCACACAAAGTTTCGAGTTTCAAGAAACATTCCCTGTGCAAGTGTTAGGCATCTGATTAATAATTTAATCCCATATTTATTTCGAGGTTATGGGTTTTAATTTAATGGCAGGTCTGGAGAGAAGGTCGGAGGAAATCCTTGACTGGAATCTGATGCTGGAAATAATTATTTAAAATTTTTAACCCTAACCTCATTCTTGTTACGCTTTTAGATTTCATCAGAGACTTGGTTTTTTATGACTGATTTCCTCGAGATTGGCTGAAAGTTGGACAAGAAGGCTTGATTTTTTAAAAGGTTGTAAATCACTCCTCTGTATATACGAGAAGAACAAAACATATTATTTCCGTTCTTAAAACACCCCATTGACTAACCTGAGAATATTTTAACATTCAATATTCGTGTACAGTTTGACCCTAAAGCCCTGTAGTAAAATCCACTGTTGACTCTTTAGAGCATTGCATCATTGAATGAAAGAAAGGGCTGTCGGGACATTAAAATTGTAACTGAAAACTGAACCTTATTTCCATTAAGAATTAGACAATAGGCAATAATATGTTTACAACCCGGACCCGAACCACCTGCTGGAGATTCGTAATATGTAATAGAAAACCAGACAGATTGGATACCTTTTTAGTTTTGCTTTTTGAGAAACGTTTTTGGATGTTAAGTTTTTAATATTCTTCCTCATATTTATCGATTTTTGATTCAGTATTTTATATAATAAGATAAGGCCAGGACAAGTCTAAAAAAACTTTTTAAAGCTTTTGGAATCGGGATAATTGATGGATAAAATGGAGTGATTTTAATGGCTTATAAGGACTTCAGTTCTACTTTTTTTAACCATAACTTGCATGCATTTCCCCGGCCCTACACTTGAGATATTATATCTTCCGGTGTCCTGTATTGTTTTCCTCGTGATCCAGATTTCCGATCAGAATAAAATATATTTGCAAAAGGCAAATAACAGGGTCTATAAAACCCTGATCTTTCATTCTAAAGGGCCAAACAAAACGTATGCAAATAAAGATTTTTTCATCAGAAGAATATTCCAGTACGGATACCCAGAAGGGAAATCCAATCATAAGAGTCAATAAAAAGGAAACCCTCAGTAGAAGTTAAATAAACCGTCAAACGGATGTACGAATGTATCGTCGATCACGACCATGTCCATCTTCCCAGTCTAAAGATCCCCAAAAGAAAAAGTTCAAAAACGTTACCCATTCCTCCGTAATCATCGGGACAGACGGACACTAATCTTAAGTCATTCGCATAATGCACCTACGATACCTAATAAACCTTCCTTCCCATGCAAATTAAAATAAATTATATCCTTGCGAAATCAGGCTCTCTCACTTCCTTACAAAATGCACAAAAGACCTAAACTTTATGTCCAAATCGAATGTTGACCTAGCCGTGGAGCTCCTAAAGAGATTAGCAGCAAGATTACACAATCCGCCTAACCTCTTGGCAGCACCACTAATCCATATTATTAAACTACTTCCATCCCATTATTTATTACTCTCAGCTATAATTGCATTTCATTAGCATACTATACACTCCAATAACGCCCAATCAATCAATAGCCAACAATAACATGTAAAAGCCACCTCCAAACGTTTTTTACTACCGGTAGACCAGGTGGATTAATAGAGGTCATCCGGCTCTTTTTTACTGTCTTTTACCTGATAGTCCATCCTGCCAATCGGAAACTGGATTGGCATATCTTTTGACACTAAAATCCAAAAGAGGATAGCAAATCTAGCACGATATTTTATGCCACTTTGCAAATTATTCAGAATCTCAGAAATCCCAACCTTCAACTTCCTATTTAAAACATCCAATTAAACGAAACTGGCTTCACAACTCGAGCTGCAAAAGCAAATACTGATATGGGTTATGAAATCCATCCTATAGAGTTAGAAATGGACAAAGAAATGGTTAGAGCTTTAAGGAAATTGAAGGTGGAAGTAAAAGACCTTGTAGCCGATTCAATGGCAGGGCCATATTTCCCATTATAAATTATAACTCATTCCGATGAGGAAATCCAGCGGAAAAGATTACCTTTCCAGCCGGAATGTATCATGTTATTCTTAGAGTAGATTCTAGAAGATATATTTTTTATTTGCTTTTTAAGATTGATCCAAGTTCCAAGTTCCTATTGACTAAAACACGAAACGAAAGCACAGCAAAAAACTGAATTAGGAAACAGATTTTCCTTATTCGTGTATCAAAGCAACATTTTACTACCGATGGGGTTTTAGCTTATGGAATCACTTAATAAAAAGACGGAAGTGAATGAGTGAATGGAAATACATGAGAAGAATGTTGACCTTCCGTTTCAACAGCTAGCAAAAAATGGAGGTATATTATTATTTAACAACAAATGACATACAAAAGTTAGGAGTAAAAAAATATTTTAGACAGCTTTATAGTTGATAGCTATAGGTCGAATGGAGTTGAATTGCCAGAGATGAGCTGAGTCATTTAGAATCTTAAGTCATAACTCATAATTTATATTTTATATAGAGTCATTCAAGAGAATGGTAATTCCTGCTCTTGAGTCTTGAGTCTTTAATTATATTCACAATTATTAATTATACACTTCAATAGCGTTTCAGCCTTTGAGATTTAGAATGAAATGACTTGTATCTTTATCGGCTGGGATCTGTATCTTAAAGACTTGGAGATCGTAATGCGATTTAAATGCAAATGTCGAATCGGAAATGGGATAATTATTTTAGGTTCATTGTTAGATTGGAGTGTAAAGGAACCAAGACTTGTTTGACCTACGAAGGTCGGACACATTGTATTGAGTTGCAATTTACAATTGGCTATTCGAGAATTAAACGATGAGATCAGCTTATAATGTGTCTTGTTTATTTACTTATATGGATCATCAGTCATTTTTTAAGAGACTCTTGACATCGACATTCAGCTTCCACAAAGGGATCGTTGTCCAATTTCTTGTAAGGATGGGAGGCAGCGATTATGACTTTTTAACGCTTACCGTATTTATTTAAATAAACGCCTCTCTGCATCAAGGATCTTTTTGTAAAATTTAAAAACAGAATCGATTGTTATTTAATGAAATCCCCACCCTAAATAATAATCTTCATGCCATAAAATCTGGTACATGAATGGTTCGAATTATTGGATATTGTTGCATGGATTATTGAGAATAGATAAGCTTTTAATCAATTGCTTGTGATTTTGAGCACATTTTTTAACCGCCACCGGAATAAATCCCCACTGTAACCACGTTACAAGGGTTAGAAACGTTACATCTCCAAGGGGTCTCTTTCAAGTTCTACAGCTCCATGAATCATGATGTTAAAACTGTAGCCTACTCGATACAATAAAACGATTGGTAGTAGGTGTCTATAATTTATGCTAATCTATTCTAATGATATGTAAGCTGTGCATCTGGTATCGATGAAATCGATATCGACACTAACTTCCAACTGGATATACATCTAACATCTCAACAGATGTCCTCTAGACGATTAACAAAAAAGGATATGGAAATTAAAATCCAAATTAAAAGACAACTTCCGAGGACAGTTCTCCATTCTCCTTTAGAGTCGACTCAGGTCTTGTATGTCCATTGTTACACAATGCCAAACAGGCCTTGTCAATGCCGAAATTTTAAAACGCTAAACTTCAATAAAATTAAAGTATCACACGTAGACTCTAAATATGTATTAATATTCACAGGAACTAAACACTTGCCATAATAAGTCAATGATTTTTCAATTAAGCCCCACTAATTCTAAGTACATTTAATTCAATTTCATCACTTAAAAGCCCCTCAACCTGTCTGTTTTTTTAAGATGATGATAATGATTATGACCAAAGCGTTATTAAAGTTTTTAATGGCTCAGTTAAGACAAACAATTTAGCGTTTTAACAGATTACACGGATATTGCTCACATTCAAGTGTCATTCTTTGATCTTATCCTATTAAGATCCTCTAATGACGATGATGATAACATTATAAATTATAACTCCACGCTACGGCTCAGTAACCATTGTAGTTTGGGAATAATAAATCGACACCCTAGCTCTATGCATCCAACTCCAACAAAATGTTATTTCATTTTGGAGGTCGAGGCATGTTCTTGCCGAAGGCTTTACGCCGACCGTTCCTCACTCTGTTTGTTGTGTTAGTTTATGCTGCACATGTAAAACGTACACATGTTTTTTAATAATATATTATAGGGCTTTGTGCCGTGCAGAATCAAGTCATATATTGTATATTCCAATTGTCAATTTGCGATTCTATTCTCACAGGCTCAGGGAACAGGGAACTTCCGACAGGGAAGCAAATTGCGGAAGGACACTTGCTTTTTATGGTTTGGATTGTAGAAGCAAACTTATCGCACTTTGTTTAGGTCTTTACATTGTTGGTATTATATTGCTTCTGCCATTTTGCATGCCTATTTTTCTAAATTCATTGTTGCCACCTCTCTGATCGGTAAAATGAGAAAAAAAACGTATTGTAAATTCGTAAATTGTAAATCGGCTGGTCTTTTACAATAGCACACGCTGTGATTGTGAAAAATACGCACCTTAGTTCTGACTTTTGAGTTACCGACATTCGACTCTAACTTAGCTTGTTTTTGAGCTAATGGAATGACTGTCAAAAAATAGGCCATTAATTTTGCTCATTGTATATCAACTTAGAAGGGCATGTACTTCATTTGTTGGGAGTTTGAGTGACGGGAAAAAAATCTGTCAAGATTTACTTATGTACTTTTAGGGTTGAGTTGGCAATTCTGCATTAGTTATTGACAGGTTTGGATCATGATTTTGATGGGGTTTTTCTCAGGAAATAATGTGTTAATTAGTCGATGTTCAGGTACATGTAATTAATACGACTGATTTATTTAGAGGAAAGAGCGAAGTATTTTGTAGGGCATATCTATAATATAGGACATGGATTATGGACAGGGAGTAACTAAATTATCTCGAAGTTTATGGTAATTATTTATTCACGATTAATTTATTGATAAGACATATTCAGCCCAGAAGAGATTGGGAATTGAGACTGAAATTCTGGACTGTCTACTCCTCGTTGATTCAAGGATATTATAAACCTTGTAATTCATCATTCAAATCCAATCATTTCGATTTGAATGAATTTACTGGAGAGACATGAAACTATGTTCAAAATGTCTGCAATGTTTGCATGTTTAATTTGATGATTGTGATTTGGAGTTTGGCATTAAAATGGAGGGAGGAAATGGTTATCTTCTATTGACAGGATTTATCCAGGAAAAATACCTGAAGAGCTTATAACTTGAAAACGTGCCATATTTTTTGTGAATGGATTTTAGGTTGGTGGAAATTGGAACTTAAAAACTGCTCACTCAAAGGGTTTAAATAATTGATTCCAAAGTCCTGGATAAAATGTAAATAGTGGCAGGGAAATAATCAAATGACATTTTAATGGCACTTGAGACATTGTAAATAACAAATCAGTATGGATGTGACAGGTGAGGAGGGAATTGGAGTTTGCATTTCGATACAAATATACAATGTTTTAATGTATGAGGATTGTGTCAACATATGATATGCGTGCCTCATCAAGTGATGTTATGTTGGTTTCACAATTCCGTATTTTTTAGCTGCAAATATATGGATATTTATTTGAATAAATTGTTTGGAAAAGAACTCCAGAATCTTTTTTAAATAATACTATAAACCGTTTTGTGTTTAACCAATTCAGTTATATTCAATTAATTAAATTTATGTATTCCGCGTAGGACTTATCAAAAAACAACTATTTTAAAATCCCAATTGGACCGTATTTTCTGGGTTTATCTTAAAAATTCTTCTAAGTCCGGACGAGTTTTATTACAGATTTGAAATCCAGGAAAATGTATCGAGAAAACATATGCATTATGTCGGAATTGCAAACATTGACTATATGTACTATAGTAGAAAACTGACAAAAACCCTATTGGGATTCTACTTATAAAAATCATGAGCCTAAAAAGTCCAGGACCGCAAAACAAAACAGCATCTAAAAACTAGCCATCGAAACCTGATTTCCTATCCATGTACAATTTCCAATTTCAATAACCCACGATTCATTACAACATAATTACATTGACTTTGATCATGAATGGAAACTGACCTTTAGTTGGAGTAAATATTATTGATTCAGTTCCGTTGTTATTCGATTAAATTGTTGTGTGGTATGAATTATAAGTGATGTTTCGATGAAGTGATATGAAAAGGTAACAACACGACGTTTAGTGCACTTACACCCTTGACCACAAACTTCAAATATACAAATAAATGTCAAATAGTTTTGATTGTTTGTTTTGCTAATAAGTTTAATTTGTATGGCGTCTCATATTTAATTTATGTGAATTAGGGACAGTTTTTTGTACAAATTGTTCTGATAATTATTATTGCCGTCCAAATGTCATCATATATTCAGTGATAGCATTTGAAATTTGAATTGTAAATATTAAATTTCGTCCTGTGTCCGACAACGTGATGATTGTCACGTAGTTTTTTAAATCACGTCCACGTCGTCCGGAAAATCTGTGCGGTTTAACCTTTCAAATCATTCTTATTTTTTGTTTACCACTTAAACATCCTAATTAAGTCAATTTACTATCCTAACAAATGACTGCAGTAACGAACGTTATTGTTGACCTTTATCATTAGACTAGGCTTAAGGAAATCATTAGAAAGGCATCAAATAAATCTCGAATGTCTTTTGAGAGTATGATAACAGGAAAGGTGTTCTATTATTCAATTAGTATCAGAATACAGTGACAATGTGATCATTAATTTTTAAGAAACTCCGCAGCTACACCTAAAAATAAGACATTCATGTTCATTGTAATTGTAAATAACAGTCACATTGTAAAAACAATTTAAAAAATTAGACATTAAAAACTATAGAATATGGCTTTAGCACGCAGTAACCGTTTAAAGACACTAAAATCGTTGTGGCAAATACCACTCAAATACATAAAATATGGCTTAGAACCACTCCATTTCAATCGTTATATATAAACACCGACCAGAAGCAATCAAAGCTGTGTTTATAGCATCAAGAACATTTTGAATTTTAATTAATGTATGGTACTTTTACAGCCTCTAGTTGTTGTCATCTGGCTGGCTGGATTGTCGTGGAATAATATAATTTGTATAACTGTGTCACGTAAATCAAGTCATCGTAATTAAAGTTGACACAATGTCAATGAATGTCAAGCATTTTCCGCATTGCAATAAAAATAAATTATGTTGCATGAATGGCACGGATGGTAAACACTGATAATATTATTTGAGATCGGGGGCCTCAAAAAAATCATCAATAAAAAATAATACAATGGAAAAATACAATGTGTATCAAACGCAGCCCGTATCCTATTTTTACTTCAAATTTATTTTAGGTAACGTAACAAATTAAATTAGGTAAATACAATTATCAAAAACAGCCTTTGGATGTGAATAACAAATTGATGATATTTTATCATGATGCATACGATCATCAAATAAATAATCTCGTTTTTTGCACAAGACAAGTGTGACTTACAACAATCTGAATAAATACCGAACTTTTTTTCAAAAAATTCAAATCACGAATTGACAAGGCACAGCAACTGTTTATTGCCCAAATCTGCATAACAAATCCCCTCAACTTTGGATTCAAGTGTTTATCTGTACGACGGAGTATTCATTCTAATTCCGATCTGCACGAGATCGGGAATTTGAAGTAGTTTCTGTTATTCCACGAATTGAACATGTACTGCTGATTTTTTTACATTAATTGCGCAGCATTTTTTTATCTTGAGACGCGCATTTCGAAATCATCTTCTTTGTTTGAGCACTAACAATACCCAACAATTTATCTATATTACATCCATAATCCTCTTAATCGCACATGTTATGGAAATCATGTAATCAATCATAAATCCATAAACTAGAGATTTATATTTCCAAAACTCAAGAGCATGACTAATTTTGAAGGGCAGTTGGGGTCGGTTGAAGATTTATGGCTTTTAATAACCACATTTTGTCATTAAACCCTATATATAAGTTATAAATAGAAACATGAAAAATGGCTCCAGGTGTATCCCTATAAAACTGGTGGTGGAATGACCTGCCTCATGTTGACTCATCGTTCAAATTCAAGTTGATGAACTGGTGCAAACTGCAGTTTCTGTTCATAAATTTAGAGCTTTTAAAATACTAGACGTTTAATATCAATACTAAAATACTAATAAAAACATGAAAGAGAATTTAATTTATTTTGGCAACTTGCAGAAAGCAAACAAGATCATTATCCGGCCGCAGACCTTTCTAAACTGCTCAGACTTTACAAAGTTTATCCTCAAAATTAAAATAATTTTGACAAGCTCAGCGTCTTATTTTAGGACTGATAGGCCGCCGTTTCATAACATGAAATTATATGAGCCATTGGAGTTTTTTAGGCTGGTTCATCTTACATTGTAGACTTGTTTACTCTTAACTTTCCAACAGAACTTATTTATTCGTCTGGTGATCTTGTTACATATTTTGTTATTACTCAAAGAGAAGTGTGGTGTTATGATGAGTTTTCTAACCTCCAGTTCAACTCAAAGATATCAATTTGATGATAATAGGAATACAGAGTAAACAACGCTATAATTCGACAGGTCTGAGTTCCTAATAATGTCCCCTGACCTCGTCAAAACACTCCTGACCGCTGACCCTGTCGTAATTGTAGGTTTTCATCAGCTCTGATTGTGATTAGAAGTCATAAAACCGCTGCATCAGCACAATCAACAATAAATATGATGACTGATGGTCTGATGCATTTTTCAAGTGAAAAGTCCATCATCATCCAATGAATCATGATGGAACCAGACAACAATTATCCCAGGGTCCAACCCGACAAAAGTTTAATGGCTTAAAAAAAATCTAGAATTAAAACCTTCAAGTTCAAACGGTTAACCTCGTCTTGGAATTTTCCTCTAAACAAATGCCAAACCAATGCCAAACGCGAAGCTAGGCCAATCGAGAAAAATCCGGTCGGAGCTTTCGTTCTTCCATTGTGATTGTATTTTGCATACGTATGGTTTGTTATGCTAAAACCTCCTTGTTTTGACGATTAAAACTTTGGAGGATGACGGATATCGTTAAGTCAGATAAGCCCAGGGCGGAGGCCGATTTGAAAGTTTTAAAAAACTATTAAGAAATTATATAGATCGAGGAAGAAGTCAAAACAAGCCCGAGACAATAACAAACTCGGAATAAATTACTTTGACCCACTCTACTTTCCCATGTTGACATGACACATAGAACATGGAGGGATTGTCATCTACGTTATGGATTTAAATGTAACGGAGCGTAGGAGGTTAAGACTCGATTTAAAAACTTTCTTCTGGAGTTTAATTTCGAACGGGGAATTTCCAACTGTAAACTCTAAATTAGAAACTAGGCTTGAGTGAATGAAATTCAGAGGAAATCGTTCAGCAAAAAATAACAAAAACACAGCGAATTTCCCGTCCGTTTACATTAGCAATGCATGTTCGGCCCAATGAATGAAAGACCCCATCTGGAAAAATGCAGTTTGTCGTATTTATTAAACATCCTCTTCTACTCTTAAAAAAAAACACCCGAACAGAACACAAAAAACAGAGATGTTTTTTCTCCGAAGTCTGGAGCCTGCAATCTGGAATTCTAAACAGTTGATTATAAATTACGTTTCTCAACCTGCAACGCTTTTGTTATTCTAATTTCATGTGTCTATTGTCTCTCTCTAATATGATCATATAGAGTATGACATGGATCGGGATTTAAGATTTCTATTTTTAAATATATAGGTGAAGTAAACGTGGATATCACGAGACAATTTCTCTCTGTATCTGTCTACTTGTTTTTTTTTTTTTTGCATCAAAAACAGAGCATAACTACTCCAACTCAACTATTGTTTTAGTATTGACACGAGGAGGATGGAATCTTCTTGAAATTTCTAGACCCCGTCGGTTTAATCGTCACTTTTTTCCTTATTATTCGTCCCTGAGAAATTATACATGTCGAAATAGTTGGCTAAAGGGTCCTATTACTATTAGTCTTCTAGAAAAAATACACTGTTGTTCTGCTCCCTGAAGAAATAAAAATGCTCCGAGACTGTTTTGAGTCTAGAATCTAGACGATAAAAATTAAAAGATGAGATTTTAAATTCCCAAGTAATTTTTTCTTTGATAAAATAATTTCCATTGCACAATAACAAGATAACCTCCCTCTGCGTGCAATTTTTATTTTTATGCCAGGAAACGCAAAAACGATAAAAATTGCACAACTATCTCGAATGCAGTAGGATGTAGGTAAAAAGCACGGTGTCGGTGGAAACCCTAGTTGGCGTTGCATGGCTTTTGTCACTTTGGCAATTCGTCTGCATTCTAGATTTTTAGTGTTTTTATATATTTTGTATATATTTGTCTTGCACATCTATACGTAATCATATACACTCTGATGTTTGTATTTATTCTCCCCTTCTTCCTGCATGACCAACCAAGCAAATAGTTGAAATTAAACTGTTTTTGTCAAATAAATACGACTCGTTCCGTGGACATAGATCTCGTGCCATATCCTTTGTTTTGAGTGCTGCATTTATTCTGCAACCTCATCTCTAACTTCAAAGAATGAGGATGAGACGACCTTATCCATGTTACGACTTACATCTTGTATCTTGCAGAATCGGAAGATACAGAAGTTTCGCACTTGTAGTGCAATTACCACAATGTAATGATTTAATTGCCTGTAACTAAAATAGACTTTAAAGATCTTCTTCGAACCGGTTTCAGGGTATTGGGTAACAGTATTCGTTTTGTAGTTGTAATGTTGTAAACAACAATATCGGGTGATTTAAATTAAGGAAAACAGGATGATTTGTTATGATGGCACGTGAGGACTTTTGGAGTCAACAAAATTATTATATTTAGCCGGTTAGAAGAACAATAGCTTTAATTTTTAAAGAGAAACTTCTGCAATAATTCACAAAGAATAATTACAGTCTAAATGTCCCTAATTTTTACCAACTAAATACTTAATTACCGCTTTTCCGAACTGCATGCAAGCTGTCAAAATTATCTGGGCCTCAAACCGCAGCCACCTGAAAAAAATTGCATATTTATTTCAAATTTTGTAATGCTCACATGAACACAAAGGATGTTTACTCGTTTTAGTCCTTAGATTTTTACGGGCTTGTAGAGGAGTCGTTGTCCCTTTTAAGCCAGGGCTAATTATTTATCAGCAGATTTAGATGTACCTGTAATCTCTTTATCAGAAGATGGAATGCAGTTTTTGAGCTAAGGAATTCAAGCAAATACTGCTGCATTGCAAAGCAGTCATAAAAACTTGATGATCAGGATTTCAGGATTGCGATGGTGTAAATTGTAAAGATTACGTTCAAGAATCAAGGTAACTACTTGAGTTGAATGACAATGACCATAAGTGACATTGTCTGCTGAAGATGGGTGGGGTGACTGCAATTTATATCATGACCGTTTGGTCAATTTAAGAATTGATTTCGTTTAGTCCACGGATAATGTTATTGAAAACAATATCGAAAACAAACCCACTGGGGCCCATATTATTTCTCTCCCGTACGTCAATGTTCAGCAATTTAAGTCAATAACATCTATTGTCTGAACCTATCCCAAGCTTTATGGAATATGAATTGGACATACGATTAAAACTCGCTTTTGAAAAACAACAACAAAAAGAGCCGGTGGGGTTTTACTATTTTTATGGAACGTATTCGAAGTGACAGGTTCTAATTTGCCCGTTACAAAACATGAATAAAACCCATCAATTCCTGCATAGATAAACCCTATTTTACCCTAATTCAACTGAGGAACGATTTTTAGCATGGGAATATTGTATTTGTTCTGAATAATCCGCGGGCTTATATAGGTCTTACTTAACTTCCTGATTTTTTTTAAAATAGGTCGGCGTGAAATACAAATTTTGAAACACGAGTTGATAAGTTAGTTTAATTATTTAATTTTCTAGAATTTAACATTCAAGGGATAGGGACATCTCCTAGCCCCTTAATGTAATACGATTCCTCGGAGTTCTTAAAATGTCGACTTGACCGGGACGGAAAATTATCTTTCAACCCCATCCGATTAAGACGAAACCATTGGCAATTCTGCGAACCGTAATGTCATAAGCCGAAATTTGCATACTCGAAACTACTACTACGAATGCTATTACATTATGCATACCGTAACATATAAACTGGCTGTGCATGTAACACATTATATATTGGCACAAAAGGCAGAGGCTTTGAAATAAGCTTATGCCAAGCTGAAACAGAGTCAGGTCGGGATGAGTGAGCTCACGAGTACGTCAAGATGCGGAATGAGGATGATTTAATTCCACTTGTCTTTTGGCTCTTCCCTGGCCCTGCTTTGTATACACAACAACATCGTCTATATAGAGCCGAAAATTGCATATGTATTATTAAATTCTAGATCCCATGTACTTCAAGCATATAGATTAAGCTGAACCAGGATGATAAAAAACCAGATAAGCCAAAGTCAAACTACGAAAACTGCGACGCAAATCTCGATGCAAATCCCATCATTTTTTAATGTTTAGCTCTATAGCACATGGGCCTAATGAGTTGAACTGATTGCGTACTGCTTTTATTCGGAATTCTGAATCGCGTTATTTTTCGCAAAAACATATTTGGATACAATAGTATAACTTTGTGCTTTTTTTAATGCATCTAGAATTTAGACTTTGAGCAGAGGTTACCAATTACTCAGTTCTGGATCGACCCTAAACAACGATTAAAACGGCACAATCTTGACTTGCCCCAAAATCCTAAGAAACAAATCCTAATAAACGACCCCAGTGCAATCTTGCTTTGCCCCATTCGTAGAAAATGACCACATTTTAGAAAGATCTTTCACACTTTTACTTAAAAAACATAAACTTTAAAATTTCTTCAATAAAAAAAATTCAATAACAAGGTCCTCAATATAAAACTAGAGTTGAATGATCTCTCATCTCTTTTTGCCCCTTAAGCTTTCTAGAATATAGACAAGGGAGTCGAGGTTGCAAAAATGCAAAACGTGGCTTGCAATTCGCTGCAATTAATGCATCTTACGTAGGAACACTATCACTCGAGTCAGAATCTGAGAACGAGTTTTTTAGGGACGGGAAAATATCTCATCTTCCTACGCAGATTTCGAATCCCATTCACTCGACTAGAGTAGAATAATAGAGAAGCACGTAATAGTCTTTAACTAAGGAGCATCCCACGTTCATATTACAAGATACATACGAACTTGTTACATCAAAAGCGGTTATATTATACCAGAGTTTCTCCAAACAACAACATTGTTGTAAATCTCGACACTATAGAGAAAATGCAAGAGAGAAATGCTCTAACAGTTACGTCCTTTTCCAAACAAGTTATACAAACTTACGATCATTTGTTATCATTATCAACTTTGTCAACTAATCAAACAGCACTGGCTCTGGCTCTGTAGGCCCATATAACACAATGTGTACAATGGCTATTAAATAAAACCTGTCATGACATCAAGCTTTCTTCGTATTTAATTTTTCCACCACCACCACCACCACAAAATATAAATAGATAATGGAAAACGTAATTGACAAACTATTCTAAGAAGTCAATAAACACAATTGGAGAGAGAGAGAGTTTTGAGAAGAGACATAACATTTTGGGTGGATATTGGTTGATGATAACTGTCTTTTCTCAGCAAATGCTATGGGCACGAACTTGGTGAAATTGGGAGTAATTACATTTTATTTACCTAAAAGCTTTGAAAAAAAAACCTTTAAAATCCTTTGAAAACAACCTTTTTTTCTGGACGGATGCCAGGTTTAGTTACGAGTTGGTCAATCAAAAACGATTCAGATTTTAGGCGAAGAAAGGGACATTTCTCTAGAAGGATTTAAAGTACAAGGTAACCCAAGAAAACACGACGAAGATGGTGGCTTAAAAAATAAAAATAAATAAAAAGGTTAATCCCTGAACTGGAAACCTCTGTTCTCTATTTTTCCTGCGAAATGGCTTTGACTACGGATTTTTAAAGATCTGAACGATTTTTATTCAAGACGTTTTGTTTGAAGATTTGACATGTTCAAGGATGTTTCGGAAACTCCAAAACGTTCCCTATTTACATTTTTTGACTCGGATATGTAGGAGTCTTTAGAAGTATTGTAAAATTCAGGCAGTTGCATGAATAATTTCTTCAGATAAACATTTAAATCCCTCTGTTTTTCAGATGGGGATTGATCTTGACTTGACACGGACCTTTGATCTGTTGATTAGATACGGATGCAAATCATATTTCCTCGTAAAATCGAGAAGAAAAAATTGATTTTATATTTTCAGACAGACGATTCAAAGCATTACATCCTGACCTTATCAATTTAACTATTTAACTTGTTCGGATACAGTTAGTGAGTTGAATTTGAAGAATCTGATCGACCATCGACATTTGACAGGGTCTGCTTTGTAATACGAGCTGTCGATTACGTTCCCCGAATAAATGCTTCTCTCATGTTGTTGGCAATAACTTATTTTGTTATAAAACCTAGGATCCCTACGTACGTGGTTTCCCAGACGTGAACTTATCAATTTGTAAAATAAAACCTTTTTATTGCAAAACATCATTGAATATTTGTCATTGTTCTCCACCATTTCGATATCTTAGAAGTGAAAAGGTTGATATTTGAATAGCAAATTCTCGAAACTGAAATATGACTCATTTATTACCCACTATATTGGCTAAGGCCCAGCGAGGGGCTTATATAAACATGGTTACATTCATTATTAATGCAGTGAATTCAATAATAATACGATCGTTTTAAATGAAAAAAGCTCGCGGCAACATAGTTAAAATATAATTTTTCTGATCACTTGGGACTGGGACAAAGATAGCAAAATCTGTAATTGCAATACTCTTGTTAAGCAATTATCAATGTCCATCTAACTTAATTGTACTGTACAATCTTTATCCATGATTGGGGCATCCTGAGATCATAAATCTATTCGTCATTCTATGATTCTGTAGTTTAACCGTTTTACTATTTGTATACGTTGATATGATTTATTTATTATTTCTATTGTTTTTCGTCACTGAAGTTTCTATTTCGACTACCTAAATTAGTATTCAAATTGTTGTGACTGACGATTATTAATTAATACCAAAACTCATTTGCGTTTGGCTTTCATTTGACCAAGAATCATTTTCAATATGAAATGTTAATGAATTTTTAGTTAGGTATTCCCCTTGAGTTATGTCCATGATTCAATCTTTAATTAATCCATGTATAATTTATTCAATCAACGAATGTTGTCTGTAATTAATTTAATATCCAGTATTTAGTAGTGTATTTATTTCGATGTGCGATATGGTAACGTACATTCTAGCACAGAAAAACAAGGACATCTAAACCCTAAGGTCCTATTTACGGTAAATTTAGTGAGTTGTACAGTGTGTGACTGGAAATACAATACAATATTAGCCTAAACCGTTTATTCAAAGGAATACCATACCGGAGATCTCCAAATCAAGAATTGTCAAAATTTCATAAATTTAGTAATATAAAATTAAACAGATCAATTTCAAAATGATCACTTCTTGCTGGCATCAACTGTTCTTGAAAATCCAATTTTGCTCATCTTGGTATGGGATCCCATTCGAATTTAAACAGAAACGATTGACTCTAATCCAGAATTCAAAGTCCCGCCTCATCCACAGAGTCTGTACGCGTTCATTTATATTTTACGTCCTATTCATACTATTTGGATGTTTTCGCATGATAATTCAAAACAACAGCCCAATTGTGAAAATTGTCGTGATTGGACTGACCCTTATATACACCGGAGTAGGTGTATCCGGCTACGTAACGTTGAATCCCGATTCCGTTTCCAATTTCGTAAATTTGTTTAACAAAATGGTTGAATACGAAAACAAAAACTACGGTAAGCATATGATCAGACGCGTCAGATTTGAAAACTGTTCAAAGCCAGCCACCAAAGCTTGCTTGATGAGGTTTATGGGAAATCGAGCAAAATTTTACATGCTATCGATTTTATATATTACGAATCTGGGACTTATACTTTAGATTTTCACCTACGAATAAATTTTAAGCAAGATCCCATATCGCAAGTTCAGTAAGTTAACAGTTTGAAAAATAGCCCTTAACCAGTTTTACCCGTATTCATTCAAAAATTTCCCGGGCAAACGCATGGCCGAGATCGTATGCTACAAAATACGCGGGGCGATACAGTGGGACACGAATTAAAAAAAATCGTTGTGTAACGAACTAAAATCGATAATGCTTGCATTTTTCCAGGAGCAAGGACACTGCCCAGCCCCGCTATGTTGTTGGCAATAAAAGCAATCTTACATTCCTTTACAACCGTCCAATTTGTAGTACCGGGCCTGACGGCGGCTCTCCAGCTTTGGAAGCCGTGTGTACCACCCTTCCTAGGATGGTGGATCCTGGACTGTTCAGCTTCGATCAACATTTTTTGGAGAATTGGTTTGCCGGCACTCAGCTTTGCTTTCATTTTTTACGGTCTATTGACAGAGATCCCGCTGGCCGTGTATGGCGGGGCTTTGCAAATGATATCGCTGCAGATGTACCTCAAGGACATATCTAAGATACCAAGGCCAACTGAGCGGATGAAGGCCAGTAATTACCGACAACTGCATATCCTAGCCACGGACTACAATAATGTGTGCCAATGGTTTTTCACCACCATCACTTTGTCCCATTGTCAAGTGATCGCAGTTTTGTTTTTGTATGGATCGGTTGCGCTACATAGTCAGTTACCAACAGCCGCGACTTTGTTTATGATGTGTTGTTCTGTGGAATGTATAATATTTCTACTCATTTTCTTTACTTGCGCTGGAAAAGTATTTGCGGTCTCGAATGATTTGAAACGGAACTGGAATCGAGGTGGCGGTTCGCAGTGGTTTAGGAAGTTTGGCAAGTCCTGCTGTCCCTTGAAAATCAAGTTCGGAGCTACCAATTTCGTTGAAGAGCTGACGCCGTTTGTCGTCGTTCAATTTGTTTTGCAGCAAACGGTCTCGTTGCTTCTTATTGAAGGGAGGTGATTTGGGCATTTTCAGAGTAGGTGACTTCATGTCGTTGAAGTGTAACGATCAAAAATCGGATGTGTTTAATACAATTAAAATACATGCCGATTAAAATAAATTATTTATAATATACTCTATTTATCATTATTGCCACGGTGTTGCTTTTGGGGCAAACTGACTAACGAATCTAGTAAATCCGTATTAGCGGCTGGTAGCCACGTTATGAGTTGCGTGGATATTAAAGGTTAAATATGCGATCACTTTGGCATTCAAAAGGTTGTGACTGGAGATGGTTAATCGATACCAAAACTCATTTGCGTTTGACTGTCATTTGAGGAGAAATAATTTAAATGTGAAATTTTAATTAATTTTCGGTTAGATATTCCTTTAAATGAATTTTACGCCTATGATTTCATCTTTAATTAATCCATGTTGTCCAATCAACGAATATTGTCTGTAATGAATTTGATGGCTATAGTATTTACTGGTATGTGGTAAGGTCCTGTCCAGTAATCCATCAATCGTCATTGAACAACAATCAGATAGTGTTAATACAATAGTAGTCTAAACCATTTATTCAAAAGAATAAAATATTCGAGATCCTCAGATTGATTGACTTGAACTCCCGTGAAAATCATATTTTTCAATCTTAAAATATTTTCCAAAATATATTATTGCGTTTTAGCAATACACATCATAAAATAGATCAATTTCAAAATGATAACTTCCTGCTGGCAACAACTGTTCTTGAAAATCCAATTTTGTTCATCTTGGTATGGGATCCCATTCGAATTTAAACAGAAACGATTGACTCCAATCCAGAATTCAAAGTCCCGCCTCATCCACAGAGTTTGTACGCGTTCATTTATATTCTACGTCCTATTCATACTATTTGGATGTTTTCGCATGATAATTCAAAACAACAGCCCAATTGTGAAAATTGTCGTGATTGGACTCACCCTTATATACACCGGAATAGGAGTATCCGGCTACGTAACGTTGAATCCCGAATCGGTTTCTAAATTCGTAAATTTGTTTAACAAAATGATTGAATACGAAAATATAAACCACGGTAAGTATATTATCAGACATCAGATGCTTCAGGTCTAAAAACTATGAAAAGGCAATTGATGAGGTTTGTGGGAACATTGCTTGTAACAGAGCTATTTGTGCTGAATTTCTTCGCGGGTTTTAAAATTATCCCTTTAAGAGTCGGAAGTAACATGGGTGGCGGCAAAAAATCAAGTTAAACTGCGCACAAATAGGATTGTTGCGAGCAATTGCTGGACAAGAACTAAAAAATTCATCGATATAATATGGATAATGCATGTATTTTTCCAGGATCACGGACACTGTGCAGCCCGGCTATGTTAATGGGAATAAAGGTAATCTTATATGCCTTCACAGCAGTCCAATTTCTAGTTCCCGGTCTGACGGCGGCCCTCCAAATTTGGAAACCGTGTGTACCACCCTTCCTTGGATGGTGGATCCTGGACTGTTCAGCTCCGATCAACATTCTTTGGAGAATTAGTTTACCGGCACTCAGCTATGTTTTCATTTTTTACGGGCTATTGGCGGTGATTCCGCTTGCCGTGTATGGCGGAGCCCTGCAAATGATATCGCTGCAGATGTACCTCAAAGACCTGGATCGGATACAACGACCAACGGAGCAGTTCAAGGCCAGAAATTACCGGCAACTCCACATCCTATCCACAGATTTCAATAATCTATACCAATGGTTTTTTACGACCATCACTTTGTCCCACGGCCAAGTGATTGCAGTTTTGTATCTGTACGGATCGGTAGCGCTCCATAGCCAGTTACCAACAGCCGCGACTTTGTTCATGTTGGGCTGTTCCATGGAAGCAGTAGTATTTCTACTTATTTTCTTTACCTGCGCCGGAAAAGTATTTGCGGTCTCGAACGATTTGAAACGGAACTGGAATCGGGTTGGCGGTTCGAGGTGGTTTAGGAAGTTTGGCAAGTCCTGCTGTCCCTTGAAGATCAAGTTTGGAGCTACCAATTTCGTCGAAGAGCTGACACCATTTGTCGTCGTTCAATTCGTTTTGCAGCAAACGGTCTCGTTGCTTCTGATTGAAGGGAGATGATTAGGACATTTTCAGAGTATGCGACTCCACATCGTTGAATTGTAACGATAAAAAATCGGATGTGTTTAATTCAATTAAAATACAGGCGGATTAAAATTAGTCCTTTATAATATACTAAATTTATAATAATAGCCACAGGGTTTATTCATTTAAAAGAATTAATCAATTATGTTCATCATTTGATATTTTCAACTAATTATTTATCCTTTACTGTTATGTATTAAATCTGTCTTTTGAATTTGATACCCGCATGTAATGATTCAACTTTTGTCGTGCACCTCCCAGTTTGGACACTTATTTACGATGGGTATGAAGGCATGAAATCTATTCTATGTATATCATCATGACTAATTTATTACCCACTATTGGCTAAGGCCCAGCAAATGGCTTATATAAAATGGTTACATGAATTATTATTGCAGTAAATTCCATAATTTAATACAATGATTTTAACTGCAAAAAGCTCGCAAAGGTGAAACATACTTAAAAAAGATAGAACCCTAATACCGTTCCGAAAACCTCATAATATATTGAGTTCTAATTGTAGATGTAGGATTTGCAGCCAGTTTGCCCCAAAAGCCAGACCATATAATGAAATGCATGCTATTCAACAAGAATTCCATAGAGTTATTACGAACTATACTCTATGGTGTTGCTTTTGTGGCAAACTGACTAGCGAATCTAGTAAATCCGTATTAGCGGTTGGTAGCCACGTTATGAGTTGCGTGGATATCATTAAAGATAAAATATGCGGTCACTTTGGCATTGAAATTGTTGTGACTGGAGATGGTTAATCGATACCAAAACTCATTTGCGTTTGACTGTCATTTGAGGAGGAATAGCTTTAAATGTGAAAATTTAATTAATTATTTGTTAGATGTTCCTTTAAATGAGTTTTGCGTCCACGATTTCATCTTGAATTTTGTCTGCAATGAATTTGATAAGCACAGGCTTGGCTATAGTACTTACTAGTATATGTGGTGTGGTAATATAAGGTCCTGTCCAGTAATCCGTCAATCGTAATTGAGCAGTGAGACGTGAGAATATTTATTATACAGCAGTCTAAAATATTTATTCAAAAGGAATAAAATAAATCGGAGATCCTCAGATTGACTAAAACCTTAGCCCGTGAAAATCTTATTTTTCACTTTTACAATATTTGCAAAAATATTTTATTTCAATTTAGTAACACATTATAAAATAGACCGATTTTAAAATGATAACTTCTTGCTGGCATCAACTGTTTTTCAATATCCAATTTGGTTCATCTAGGTATGGGATCCCATTCGAATTTAAACAGAAACGATTGACTCTAATCCAGAATTCACAGTCCCGCGTCATCCACAGAGTATGTACGCGTTCATTTATATTCTACGTCCTATTCATACTATTTGGATGTTTTCGCATGATAATTCAAAACAACAGCCCAATTGTGAAAATTGTCGTGATTGGATTGACCCTTATATACACCGGAGTAGGAGTATCCAGCTACGTCATGTTAAATCCCGACTTCGTTTCTGATTTCGTAAATTTGTTCAACAAAATGGTTGAATACGAAAACAAAAACTACGGTAAGAATATGATCAGACGCGTCAGGTTTAAAAAATTTGAAATGGCAATTGATGAGATTTGTGGGCACATTGCTTGTAACAAAGCTATTTGTGCTGAATTTCTTCGCGGGTTTTCAAATTAGCCCTTTAAGATTCGGACATAACATGGATGGCCGCAAAAAATCAAGTTAAGCTGCGCACAAATAGGACTGTTACGAGCAATTGTTGGGCAAGAACTAAAAAAATCATCGATATAATATGGATAATGCATGCATTTTTCCAGGATCTAGGACACCGTCCAGCCCGGCTATGTTAATGGCAATAAAGGCAATCTTATATGCCTTCACAGCAGTCCAATTTCTAGTTCCCGGTCTGACGGCGGCCCTCCAGCTTTGGAATCCGTGTGTACCACCCTTGCTTGGTTGGTGGATCCTAGATTGCTCAGCTCCGATTAACATTATTTGGAGAATAAGTTTACCGGCACTCAGCTTTGTTTTAGTTTTTTACGGGCTATTGGCAGTGATTCCGGTGGTCGTGTATGGTGGAGCCCTGCAAATGATATCGCTGCAGATGTACCTCAAATACCTGGGTAGGATACAACGACCAACGGAGCAGTTGAAGGCCAGAAATTACCGGCAACTTTATATCCTAGCCACAGATTTCAATAATATGTACCAATGGTTTTTCACCACTATTACTTTGTCCCACGCCCAAGCGGTCGCTGTTCTGTTTCTGTATGGATCGGTAGCGCTACATAGACAGTTACCAACAGCCGCGACCTTGTTCATGATGTGTTGTTCTGTGGAATGTATAATATTTCTACTCATTTTCTTTACCTGCGCTGGAAAAGTATTTGCGGTCTCGAATGATTTGAAACGGAACTGGAATCGAGGTGGCGGTTCGAGATGGTTTCGGAAGTTTGGCAAGTCCTGCTGTCCCTTGAAGATCAAGTTCGGAGCTACCAATTTCGTTGAAGAGCTGACGCCGTTTGTCGTCGTTCAATTCGTTTTGCAGCAAACGGTCTCGTTGCTTCTGATTGAAGGGACTTGATTCGGACATTTTCAGAGTAGGCGACTCAATATGGTTGAATTGTAACGATCAAAAATCGGATGTGTTTAATTCAATTAAAATACAGGCGGATAAAATTAATCCTTTATAATATACTAAATTTATAATAATAGCCACAGTGTTTATTCATTTAACTGAAAAATCAATTAGGTCCATCATTTGATATTTTCAATTAATTATTGATCCTTTTGCTGTTATTGTTATGTATTAAATCTGTCTTTTGAATTTAATACCCGCATGTAATGACTCAACTTTCGTCGTGCACCTCCCAGTTTGGACACTTATTTACGATGGGTATGAAGGCATGAAATCTATTCTATGTATATCATCATGACTAATTTATTACCCACTATTGGCTAAGGCCCAGCAAGGGGCTTATATAAAATGGTTGCATGAATTATTATTGCAGTAAATTCCATAATAATACAATGATTTTAACTGCAAAAAGCTCGCAAAGGTGAAACATACTTAAAAAAGATAGAACCCTAATACCGTTCCGAAAATCTCATAATATATTGAGTTCTAATTGTAGATGTAGGATTTGCAGTCAGTTTGCCCCAACAGCCCCACCATAGAATGAAATGCATGATATTCAACAAGAATTCCATAGAGTTATCACGAACTATACTCTATGGTGTTGCTTTTGTGGCAAACTGACTAGCGAATCTAGTAAATCCGTATTAGCGGTTGGTAGCCACGTTATGAGTTGCGTGGATATCATTAAAGATAAAATATGCGGTCACTTTGGCATTGAAATTGTTGTGACTGGAGATGGTTAATCGATACCAAAACTCATTTGCGTTTGACTGTCATTTGAGGAGGAATAGCTTTAAATGTGAAAATTTAATTAATTATTTGTTAGATGTTCCTTTAAATGAGTTTTGCGTCCACGATTTCATCTTGAATTTTGTCTGCAATGAATTTGATAAGCACAGGCTTGGCTATAGTACTTACTAGTATATGTGGTGTGGTAATATAAGGTCCTGTCCAGTAATCCGTCAATCGTAATTGAGCAGTGAGACGTGAGAATATTTATTATACAGCAGTCTAAAATATTTATTCAAAAGGAATAAAATAAATCGGAGATCCTCAGATTGACTAAAACCTTAGCCCGTGAAAATCTTATTTTTCACTTTTACAATATTTGCAAAAATATTTTATTTCAATTTAGTACCACATTATAAAATAGACCGATTTTAAAATGATAACTTCTTGCTGGCATCAACTGTTTTTCAATATCCAATTTGGTTCATCTAGGTATGGGATCCCATTCGAATTTAAACAGAAACGATTGACTCTAATCCAGAATTCACAGTCCCGCGTCATCCACAGAGTATGTACGCGTTCATTTATATTCTACGTCCTATTCATACTATTTGGATGTTTTCGCATGATAATTCAAAACAACAGCCCAATTGTGAAAATTGTCGTGATTGGATTGACCCTTATATACACCGGAGTAGGAGTATCCAGCTACGTCATGTTAAATCCCGACTTCGTTTCTGATTTCGTAAATTTGTTCAACAAAATGGTTGAATACGAAAACAAAAACTACGGTAAGAATATGATCAGACGCGTCAGGTTTAAAAAATTTGAAATGGCAATTGATGAGATTTGTGGGCACATTGCTTGTAACAAAGCTATTTGTGCTGAATTTCTTCGCGGGTTTTCAAATTAGCCCTTTAAGATTCGGACATAACATGGATGGCCGCAAAAAATCAAGTTAAGCTGCGCACAAATAGGACTGTTACGAGCAATTGTTGGGCAAGAACTAAAAAAATCATCGATATAATATGGATAATGCATGCATTTTTCCAGGATCTAGGACACCGTCCAGCCCGGCTATGTTAATGGCAATAAAGGCAATCTTATATGCCTTCACAGCAGTCCAATTTCTAGTTCCCGGTCTGACGGCGGCCCTCCAGCTTTGGAATCCGTGTGTACCACCCTTGCTTGGTTGGTGGATCCTAGATTGCTCAGCTCCGATTAACATTATTTGGAGAATAAGTTTACCGGCACTCAGCTTTGTTTTAGTTTTTTACGGGCTATTGGCAGTGATTCCGGTGGTCGTGTATGGTGGAGCCCTGCAAATGATATCGCTGCAGATGTACCTCAAATACCTGGGTAGGATACAACGACCAACGGAGCAGTTGAAGGCCAGAAATTACCGGCAACTTTATATCCTAGCCACAGATTTCAATAATATGTACCAATGGTTTTTCACCACTATTACTTTGTCCCACGCCCAAGCGGTCGCTGTTCTGTTTCTGTATGGATCGGTAGCGCTACATAGACAGTTACCAACAGCCGCGACCTTGTTCATGATGTGTTGTTCTGTGGAATGTATAATATTTCTACTCATTTTCTTTACCTGCGCTGGAAAAGTATTTGCGGTCTCGAATGATTTGAAACGGAACTGGAATCGAGGTGGCGGTTCGAGATGGTTTCGGAAGTTTGGCAAGTCCTGCTGTCCCTTGAAGATCAAGTTCGGAGCTACCAATTTCGTTGAAGAGCTGACGCCGTTTGTCGTCGTTCAATTCGTTTTGCAGCAAACGGTCTCGTTGCTTCTGATTGAAGGGACTTGATTCGGACATTTTCAGAGTAGGCGACTCCATATGGTTGAATTGTAACGATCAAAAATCGGATGTGTTTAATTCAATTAAAATACAGGCGGATAAAATTAATCCTTTATAATATACTAAATTTATAATAATAGCCACAGTGTTTATTCATTTAACTGAAAAATCAATTAGGTCCATCATTTGATATTTTCAATTAATTATTGATCCTTTTGCTGTTATTGTTATGTATTAAATCTGTCTTTTGAATTTAATACCCGCATGTAATGACTCAACTTTCGTCGTGCACCTCCCAGTTTGGACATCTATTTACGATGGGTGTGAAGGCATGAAATCTATTCTACATCATCATGACTCATTTATTACCCACTATTGGCTAAGGCCCAGCAAGGGGCTTATATAAAATGGTTGCATGAATTATTATTGCAGTAAATTCCATAATAATACAATGATTTTAACTGCAAAAAGCTCGCAAAGGTGAAACATACTTAAAAAAGATAGAACCCTAATACCGTTCCGAAAATCTCATAATATATTGAGTTCTAATTGTAGATGTAGGATTTGCAGTCAGTTTGCCCCAACAGCCCCACCATAGAATGAAATGCATGATATTCAACAAGAATTCCATAGAGTTATCACGAACTATACTCTATGGTGTTGCTTTTGTGGCAAACTGACTAGCGAATCTAGTAAATCCGTATTAGCGGTTGGTAGCCACGTTATGAGTTGCGTGGATATCATTAAAGATAAAATATGCGGTCACTTTGGCATTGAAATTGTTGTGACTGGAGATGGTTAATCGATACCAAAACTCATTTGCGTTTGACTGTCATTTGAGGAGCAATAGCTTTAAATGTGAAAATTTAATTAATTATTTGTTAAATGTTCCTCTAAATGAGTTTTACGCCCACGATTTCATCTTGAATTTTGTCTGCAATGAATTTGATAAGCACAGGCTTGGCTATAGTATTTACTAGTATATGCGGTGTGGTAGTGGTAGTAATAGGTCCTGTCCAGTAATCCGTCAATCGTAATTGAACAGTGAGACGTGAGAATATTTATTATACAGCGTAGTCTAAAATATTTATTCAAAAGGAATAAAATAAATCGGAGATCCTCAGATTGACTAAAACCTTAGCCCGTGAAAATCTTATTTTTCACTTTTACAATATTTGCAAAAATATTTTATTTCAATTTAGTAACACATTATAAAATAGACCGATTTTAAAATGATAACTTCTTGCTGGCATCAACTGTTTTTCAATATCCAATTTGGTTCATCTAGGTATGGGATCCCATTCGAATTTAAACAGAAACGATTGACTCTAATCCAGAATTCACAGTCCCGCGTCATCCACAGAGTATGTACGCGTTCATTTATATTCTACGTCCTATTCATACTATTTGGATGTTTTCGCATGATAATTCAAAACAACAGCCCAATTGTGAAAATTGTCGTGATTGGATTGACCCTTATATACACCGGAGTAGGAGTATCCAGCTACGTCATGTTAAATCCCGACTTCGTTTCTGATTTCGTAAATTTGTTCAACAAAATGGTTGAATACGAAAACAAAAACTACGGTAAGAATATGATCAGACGCGTCAGGTTTAAAAAATTTGAAATGGCAATTGATGAGGTTTATATGAAATTGGGCAGAGATTTACACGCTATCAATATCATACGTTTGTGTATTTGACTATCAAATCGCAAGATTTTCACCAATTTATTTATAGAATTTTATCCAGAAATACATTTGAAACGAAATTGCAAATCACAAGTTTAATTACATTTTAAACAAATTAACGCTTTACCAATTTTTTCCGATTCCTGCAAAAACTTACGTTGCAAAACATTGCAAAGATTGCAGGGCACATTGCTTGTAGCACAAGGATTTGTGCTGGATTTCTTCCCGGGTTTTCAACTTATCCCTTTAAGGGTCGGAGAATAACATTGGTGGCGGCAAAAAATCAAATTAAACTTACGCACAAATAGGATTGTTAGGAGCAATTGTTGGACAAGAACTAAATTAAAAATCATTGAGTAACGACATAATATGGATGATGCATATATTTTTTGCAGGATCCAGGACACTCTCCAGCACAGCTATGTTGTTGACTATAAAGGGAATATTATATTCCTTCACAGCTGTCCAATTTGTAGTACCGATCCTGACGGCGGCTCTCCAGCTTTGGAAGCCATGTTTACCACCCTTGCTCGGATGGTGGATCCTGGACTGTTCAGCTCCGATCAACATTATTTGGAGAATCGGTTTACCGGCACTCAGCTCTATTTTCATTTTTTACGGGCTATTGGCACTGATTCCGTTGGTCGTGTATGGTGGAGCCCTGCAAATGATATCGCTGCAGATGTACCTCAAAGACCTGGATAAGATGCAACGACCAACGGAGCAGTTCAAGGCCAGAAATTACCGGCAACTTCATATCTTATCCACAGATTTCAATAATGTGTACCAATGGTTTTTTACGACCATCATTTTGTCCCATGGCCAAGTGGTTGCAGTTTTGTATCTGTACGGACCTGTAGCGCTACATAGCCAGTTACCAGCCGCAGCGACTTTGTGTATGTTGGGCGTTTCCATTGACGCAGTAGTATTTCTATTCATTTTCTTTACCTACGCCGGTAAAGTATTCGCTGTCTCGAATGATTTGAAACGGAATTGGAATCGGGTTGGCGGCTCGAGGTGGTTTAGGAAGTTTGGCAAGTCCTGCTGTCCTTTAAAGATCAAGTTCGGAGCTAATAATTTTGTTGAAGAGCTGACACCATTTGTCGTCGTTCAATTCATTTTGCAGCAAACGGTATCGTTGCTTCTGATTGAGGGAAAGTAAATGGAGTGTATGTCAAAATTGTCAAACAAGTCATTCGACTGATATCATAAGCTCACGGTTCAGATCGTATTAGGCGAGCTATTAATCATTCATCATCACTTCAAATATTTGTAGTTCTTAAAATTTTACGTGAATCACCTGTGATAATAAAGCATCTAGATCATCTAAAATTATTAAAATGTATTCTACTGTGTAAATTGACAGTTGGAATGGCACATCAATGATTGGTATGTTTGTTAAGCCTGAAAAAATGAACAGTTTTCGAGGAACGAGGTTATTTGTGGTTTATTTTAAACTCAAAGTCTGTTATCTACACCTTCTAATAAAAACGATATAAACTTATTCCGGTGATTCAGTTCAGCCTTTCTTTTGTTCTGTCCGTCATGCCACTTGCGAGTAGAATATTTCAATTTGAGATATAGAATATAGAATTATCCAGAGTTCCCAATGATTCTAAAACTTTCCATTATGTGGAGAGGAGATGATCTCATAAATAACTAAATTGGATATTTTTTAATGCCTGTAATTTGTAATGCAGTTTGTACACACAAAAAAACATTTGAATGGTCATATTTTAGAGTCGTATAGCATGTTCCAAAGTTCCAAACATAACAAAAAGTCAGGTTGTTCATTTCGTGTCAGAAAAGGGTAAAAATAGCCTCTCCTTAAAATAATTGTAAATGGTCAAACGGCTCTAAAATACTTGAAAACGTAAGTGAGGTTAGCCAGTTTGGAATTCTAAAATTTCCATGATTCAATCAACCAACTTGAATGAATTCTCGGATCTCTAAACAAATTCTAAAAACGCATCTACAGAATGAATGGGATTTCCTGAAATCCCATCAAATTTTTCCTATTCAAACAAATTCCCGATCTCCCAACCTGATACGATTCAGGTTTTAAAATATAGATCCCCTAAATACTGAATCTGGAAAAACCAGGACGGTCCATAGAACGTTCTGAGCCCGAACCAAAACGACTTGACATGACAACTTGATATCGATTTAATTTCAGCCTATCTTTCTAATATGTATATATTTACAAGCCGACAGTGGTGGTGGTGGTTGTTTCAATTTCAAATTTCAATGATTTAACAGAAGTCTAGATTCTAGAAGTAAACTCCTTTGAAACCTTTCAGTCAGAGTTTACAGACCACTTAAGCCCAACTTTAACAACGTTGGCCGGGGAATGAATGGGCTTTTGTTACAAGATTTTGTCGTTTCGTCGCCCCGTTTTGTACAGAGTTGACTATAGAAATACAATGAGCATATTATTATTATCACTTCAGCATTCCTTCAGCATAATCCTCCGTCCAAGAGTTTTGAATAATGAAGGGAATGAATGGTATATTTATATTATGCTATGTACCAGAGAACTTGACCATCCTGTCCTTTAAAACCACAGCCCCTCTACCAGTTCCTAGTACCGTCCATTTATTTTACTGCTTATATACGATACAGACCTATGTTATTATTTTTTTTAGATATGCATTATAACTTCTGACTTTGCATTCCAAGGAGTAAATGAATGAGAGTCCAAGTCCAACTCTACTTGGCGTGGGTCAGGTAACCCAGAAACTAATTAAGCACCTCAGTAGACCATAATACAGGACTGTATATATTCTGCATTCTCTCTCTCTATTGAAAGGGACTATAGAATAATGCAGGCAATTTAGATGTAAAATATGTATTAGAGTTTGAAGTTTGAGATTTGAGAAGTCTCTGCTTTCTTGGCTCAGTTTTCAATATCAAAATAAATTAACATGAAGTAAAATAGCTCATCCATCCGGTCATTACCTTTTACCTTCGTTGTCGGCTTGAATGCATTTGGATTAGAAAAATGGAGACATGGATATCTGTTCTCGGTTGGGGATTTGACTAAAGCCAAAGCTTGATTTAATTACTGTCAATTAATTTATTGGACTAATCAGGAACAGTCAGGAGCCAAGATATCCGGGGTTTTAATTACCCTTTTGAGAATGTTTAAATATTTAAGGGGTTTTCTGTAGATTCCGCTAAAGCTTGGATGTACTTGATATTGATTTTTATTAACTGTGTTAAATCAGTAATTCGTAAATGCATGCAATTTTAATGAAATACGTATTGCATATTGACCCACCTTCTGTTTCTTACTACCATTTATAAATAGTCACTAAAAACGGGGAGTTAATCAGAGTTAAGAGGATTAAAGTCTGTCATAAATTTTTAATAAAAAAGTTGGCCAATTTAATTCCGTCACTTTCGAAGCTGTTTACAAAATACAAATGCCAAATTACAAATTACGACCTGTCATTATTCGCAGAGCTCACAGGTTTACCTCACAAAATCCAACCGAAACGAAGCTTAATATTTATTCAAAACAACATCGAAGCCTTCACCATCACCTTTGAAAAACATGGTTTAGGACATGAAATCTAAATATAGCAATAAATGCAGTACTTAAATCTTGATCCATTCGAGCAGAATACCTTATCTCCATGATTATTTCCATACTGTATGTCTTGTATTGTATGGGATTCCTCTACTAATTCATGGCAATGCATATCATTACAAATCCGCCAGTTCCTGTTGATAACAAGATAGGGAGATAGATAACATCAAGCCTTATCTACTAACATTATGTAGGAAATGGCAATGATAAACAGGGAATATTGACGCGAACTGGATCTCAGGTATTTATTTAATCAGGAGTATTATTTGCAATTTTGAAAGACACGGCGCATTTCATGCCCACAATAGGAACATCCTCTTCTATCTTTCACATATTTACCAGATACAGCCTCATCCTCGATATCTATAGAAATATACATAAAGTACATACTAAACGACCTTCCAATTCCAGGCCTTTCGACGACAGTTTCGGCATCCGTCGGTGGTGGCGGATTGAAAAATTATCCAGCAAAACCTGGACAAATATTATTTCTCCCAAATCTAGAAAATATCCCATTCCTTCCTCAGCTCCTGAGCTGTCCAGAACTGTACACCTGACTAAATACGATCTCATCTTCCTGGAGAAGCCACACTAATCAATCGCAGACCCATTGCATTGATTACCTGACTATCCCTTGTTTTCTAATATATAGTCAACTCATACCAAAGATTAAGTATATCAAATTAAGACAGAATTTAGTCAAAAACGCCTTAATTAAGTCATAAAAACTAGCCCACTCTGTCCCCAACTACGTGGAAGGATTGAGTCACTCACTCACAAAGAGCCGTAAGTGGAATACCCGGTTGCATCATTCCTAGTAAGCAACTATCGTCATCATCAAAAGCTAATCTGAATCATCGAATTGAAATAGAGATCGTGTTGGTTGTAGGCTGGTCTCATGTTTTGGAGTTCGTCCTGTCGCATGACGTGTTTTCCAACAAACTGAACCCGACCAAAGTGCCAAGTCAAGTGCTTTTCCGAGCTTGTGACAATTTTTCGATCGAAAAAGCTGAAAAATAAGTAAACAGCGCTTAGAAACGAAGTTTGAGCAAAATTCATGAACTGAGCATCTTGGAAACTGAAAGAGCTTCAAATCTAAGGATGAGAATGAGACGAGGAACCACTACAACGACAACACGAAGCAGAATGCTATACGAAGCAGACGCCGACGATACCACCACCACCACTGGTTCAAGTGCTGGGAGTAGTGGTGGTGGTGGTGGCAGTGGGACCATTGCCTCTGGGAGCTATAAAGCGATAGGACAGAGTGGAAAAGAAGCTCAGTACATACTGAACCGTCTCTTCGTCACGATCCTCGCCACTCTCGCCAATTTCTGGAATTGGTTGGCCAGTAGGTTGAATATCTGTGCTTCAACACCAGATCAATCAGCTACAGCTACCAGGACTACTTTCTGTGCCAACGGGGCCGAAGGGGAAGACTTCGGCAGCTCAACAATTACCAAATCAGCAGAAGTGATCCCGAACAGGAACAGTTCCTCAGCAGAGATCAATCAGGTGCACACAAGTCAGGAAACGAATATCAAGATGACCATCGAGGTCAGCTCAGATACGATGGCCAAGGTGACGCCATCCCAGCAGTTCGAGCAGGAAGACCAAGGGATCGTGATGATGAACAAGAACTGTTCACTTCCGGTCCTCCGTCTCAACTCCGAGTCCTTTGAGGAAATGCAGGCCTTCTCGGAAGAGGAAGAGTCCTCCTCGGACAACAACGGCCAGAGTCACAACAGCCACCACCGACATTCGGAGGACAGTTGCAGTGACTACTGTTCCGGAAGTGGTTCCCCCGTCCCGGGTTCCCCCAGTGACCTCCTCCGAGAGGACGAAGATACCTTTGCCCCAAGCAAGGACTTTATCATCCCAACCTCGTACGAGGGGGAACTTGAGACTGAGCTCAGTCAGACGGGATCAGTTGTGCAGTCTATTCTAGTCCTCCGAAGGGACAGTGATACAAGTGACAGTTCCGTCAACGAGGAGGGTCAACAGGGGGACGATGTCCCGGTCCCTGCCGAAGTTGCCTCCAAGATTTTGACCCAAGTCGAGGCCATGTTCTCGGACGAGCACTTGGCCAAGGACGGGTTCTTGCTCAAGCACGTGAGAAGGAGGTCGGATGGGTTCGTGTCCCTCAAGCTGGTTGCCGGGCTACGGAAGGTCAAGCAGATTTCCAGGGAGTTCCCTGTCGTCCTTACCTCTCTTAAGCAGTCGGAGGTCCTTGAGGTCAATTCCGAAGGGACCAAGATCCGGCGCAAGGAGGCCTTGACCCCAGTTTTGAAGAGCTTGCCCATTAAACAGGCCAAGAAGGAGAAATCTCAGTCCGAGAAGGAGAACGCGGGTGGAGGTGGCAATAATTCATCTGCCGATGAGAATGTTATTCGGTGAGTTGTCATTTTTATCTTGTCTTAATATTAATTTAGCAAATTTTGGGGGAATTCCTCACTTATCTAGTGGACAATTAGGGACTAGACGCGTATATCTGCAGATTTTCGATGGTTGACTTTAGGTTAGGATAGCTCTCTCCTCATTTGCATTTTCCTTACTTCTCCACCATCAACATTGACTTTCAAAGATTCAGGAGGAGATTGTGAAATTTTTGTCAAGAGATCTGTAACAGGCAGGGAGACCCTAGTGGGATTGCATTGGGATCTCTCTTTACGACGAGTACAATCTCAATATGAAGATTCAGGATGAAAGGAACGGAATTCCATTCGATGAAGTAGTTGCAGATTGTAGGATTTTTCTTGTCTCTCATTTATAAGTCCTACATCTCAAGCACATTAAATCTTTTGACCTCAATCGGCTACAAGCAGACAAAAACTCTGAGCCGAAGGCTACATGCTAAAACCAAAAGCTAACAGCTTCTAGAACTTGGGATAAGTTTCATTGATAGTATTAGAATGGAATGAGCATATTATTATTAAATGAACATTGATTAAGTATGAAGTCATCTAAAGGAATTCTGAGTCTGACTAATCGCACTACTAGAAGCTACAAAACTCTTCTGTTTAGTTAGAACATAGGAACATAATATATTAGTTTTTTGTTTGGTTGTGGTTCGTTTGCAATATCTAAGGAACTGCAGCAAAAAATGTAGTCGTATTCCGCTTCTAGGTGTTCAATTACATGCGTCAAGAGGTTAAAGGTCAAATTCTGTTAACTGGAGATATGAGAATATGAGTAGATTATCAGAATAATCGTCCAATTAATCTGAATTTTATTCATGAAAATATATGATACTTTCGGGATGAGTTGCCTCATTCGTTTCCAATAATTTATCTCGCTATGCGACTCCCTTTTGCTAAGGAACAACCTGTACAAATCGATATAGTTTTGTAATTTGAAATGAGATTCGGATGTCAGGGTGTATAGGATGATGTGGAACTTTATGTGCGGTAGCTAGAAAAACATATTTTCATGAACAATCTTTGACGTAGGAAGTAGAGACTAATTATACTTCCAACGTCTTTGATAACTATTAACAAAGCCTTTAAACTGTTTATCTCACATTCAAAGCCCAATTAGTACAAAACTCCCATACATCCTTCCCATATATTACTATTATATATATTCATTATCATGACCGTGCTAATAACTCCATTTCCTTATTTCTTCCCAGATCCGTGAACAACAAGGAGAACATGAAGTTCCCTACCACAACCACCACCACCATGAGAAACGCGAACCAGAACCAGAGGAACGTTCCAGCTCCCGGAAATGCGGCCCCCAATTCCAGACGAAATAGCAACACTACCTACACCAATGTCACTACTGGAAAGGGCCCCGTCTCCCGAAAAAGCAGCAACGTCTCCACGGGATCGTCAACAAACAGCAGCCGAAACAACAGTTTCAGCACCGCTTCAGGCCGACCTCATCCAGCTGACCTTTTCCGACACATGATGAATTCTGGGGAAGATGCCTCCCAAGTTGTGCGGCGAGGCCGGGGTGGCTCTCTGCCAATTTCCGCCATTCAGTCCCAACATCGCGGCTCGATTTGCGGAAGTCAATTGTCTCCGAATTCATCCCCACCTGATGCTGCCACCGGTTTCCTCCGTCCAAAGTCCAACAGTTATTGCGAAGGGACTACGGTCACTTTGACCGGAACCACGAATGGCATGAGTCCTTGGCTCCTCCGACGAAAGGCCTCTGTAGCCTCATCCCGATTGTCCAGTGGGGACGTAGTCATATCCGGGGTAATTCGGCAACCAAGAGGTCCCGACGGCACCAAGGGATTCCACTCTGGATACCGAGCTTTGATCCTGGAAGAAAGAATTCAAGCCTCACAGACCAGCATATGTTCCACATAATTATATCGTTATCTATTTATATACACTGATTTTTACATTGTTAAGAAGGGTTAGTTGTACGTTGTACTGGTTAAGTAGCCGTTAGTGAGTGCTAGCTGAAGAACGGAACCGAAAAAAGACTATATTTATACGTCAGGATTATATTTATCATGTTATGTACATTTGAGAGGTAGGATGATACTAAGGAATATTTAAATATGCCATAGTAGTATTTCATTTTTGACTCGTGTCGTAGGTATACAAAGAATTTCATCTTTAGTATTTATTACCAAAATCAACTACGGTTTAATTTCGTTAATTGTAATATATTAGAGATATATTTACAGAGAGAACCTATACAGTTTACTATTGTATTTACTTCGTAGTACTTTATTTATTTTACTTTATTATAACTCTGCTACAGGATGGGATTATTATTAACTTAATACTGTTATATTGAAGTGTCGTACTTTTGCTAGAGTATGAATATTTTCTATATTACTATTGCTCTATTATTAGTGTCTTATAATATTTTCAAATGTCGGATTATGATACGATTTGTCATCATAAAACACTGAGGTGATTTACTTTTAGGCTATTTTTTAGAAATTTCTTGTTTTTTCTTTAATTTCATGATTTTTAGGCATGTGAATGTCATGTCGAGGAAATAAATTATGACCCTTTTTGTTACATATTTAACAAAACCACAAAATGTCGGTAGTTTTGTTTCATTCCGGTTTTATTACTTCCTGCCTTCCGGGTATGGTGCATATGGTTTTTATTTCATTGCATTGTTTAAGATAGTCATTAATTTGATTTGCGGATGAAAGCGGCCCATCATAAGCGGCCCATCAAAAGCGGCCCATTATTAGCGGCCCTTACAATAAGCGGCCCTCACAATAAGCGGCCCATCATAAGCGGCCCATGACAATAAGCGGCCCATGACTAAAACCGGCCCATCATAAGCGGCCCATGACAATAAGCGGCCCATGAAAATAAACGGCTAAGAAAGGTCAGAGGAACTTGAAATGTTTGATTTCAGGTTGATTTCATTTCAATATTTTTACTTTTGAAGGAACGATTACCTTTTCCTTCAAAGTAAAAGGTTCTTATTCTTATCTATATCTTTTATTATACTTAATTAAATTAGAGATATGTGAAGGGATGCCATTCAATTACATTTTACAAAACTTCTGTATTTAATCCTATTAATTATTATTATTATTAATTAAGTAATAAAAGATATAGATAATGATAAGAACCTTTTACTTTGAAGGAAAAGGTAATCGTTCCTTCAAAAGTAAAAATATTGAAATGAAATCAACCTGAAATCAAACATTTCAAGTTCCTCTGAACTTTCTTAGCCGTTTATTTTCATGGGCCGCTTATTGTCATGGGCCGCTTATGATGGGCCGGTTATAGTCCTGAGCCGCTTATTGTCATGGGCCGCTTATGATGGGCCGCTTATTGTGAGGGCCGCTTATTGTAAGGGCCGCTAATAATGGGCCGCTTTTGATGGGCCGCTTATGATGGGCCGCTTTTCTCCGTATACCATTAATTTTTAGACTGCTGTTTTAGGATGCAGAAGATTAGGGTTTGTTTGTGGATTCTTTATTACTCTGGTTATATTTAGCAGCAGTTGTAAGAAGGGCTGTTAATGTGGCATATTTTAATGCTTGAGAGTCTAGTGACAGTATGACAATTATGACTAATTAGAATTTTTTTGGCGGTCAGGGTCTTCAAATAATGAGTTGGCTGCAATAATGCAGTTCGTCAAGGAATGAGGAATAACGAGCTCATTCATCGACACGTATTTTTGCAAACTAAGAATAATCACATCTTTGAGGCATGAATATGTCAAAATGTAATGGCTATGAAATTATGAGAAATATTCCTTGTAGCCCGGAACTGCTTGTGGTCAGACAGAAATTTATCGTTGAATGCATGAATGTATTGGCACATTATAGTTTTAAGTTGATAGATAAATGAGATACATTGAGGACGGGGATTGCGTCTGTCTTATGCAAAATTACGCTTACAGTTTCCATTGAAAGTTACAGAGGACAGACATAACAGTTTTTTCGTGGTACTTGATTGTTGATAGTTGATAGCGGTTAAGCACATTCCTAAGCCATTCAGTTGGATATTAGTCGCATCAGAATGAGGGAATGTAATATCGTAGTAGAAGAGCCTCTAGGAAATAATTAGGTCATACTGAAAGACAAGACAAGTTTGCGTGTTTACACTTTTGATGTAATGTGGTTGATGAAAGGAATGAAAGGTCACCTACTTAGAAACCCGAAAAAATAGAAATATCTCTGATGTTGAATTGGGTGTATCGGTGAATGGATTGCATGTGGGAAGATAGATCAGAGCCAACAGGGTAGAGTATTGTTAATATGCATGGCTACATGATAAAGATCGAAATAAGTCCCCATGGGTGAGTTAAAATTTGAAGCTCGGATGTGGAGCATTTCATGTGTGTAATAATACATAATTTTTCGTGCATGTATAAAGCAATGTAATTTAGGTAAAATTTCATGAAATATCGTGGAATTTATGAAATAATAAAAATCCCCAAATTGTCTAAGTATTTTGAATTTTTCATGAAAAATCTCTGAAAAATCTTCATCCTTTCCTACTACCCAGGGTAGGGTTTTCGTAATTAGAGGAAACATTTATTGAGTGGCAGGTGACATTTTGCAAGTACTATTTTATGAAGAACTGGATGCATCTTGTTCAATACCATACGAATAGTGTTAATTAGTAGTCAAATTAAATATTAGGTCCCAGTGCCAGTAATAAGTAAATACCGATTACTACAGTGGAACATTGTATAGCAATTCCATTTCCGAGAAACCCATAAATTAGTTATACCTGCACATCCATATTATTGTATATATACATCATGAACTGTCAGGACAGCTTTGACAGATGAATATGACCCGACTTCATCACCATATATGAATAAGATTCCCGACCATCGTTTTTTAATTATGCTATCACCATCGAAAAATATATATTTAGGGAATGTTTTAAAACAAGCATTATGTAAATAAACAAGTCTAGAGCAAAGGCACATTGTATGTTAATTTCGCTCTCGATTGATCAATAATATATTATAGAAAGTAATCTAATATGAAGCTTTTTTCACAGTCACATTTTTTCGCAGTCTATGGCCATCGAGGATAACGCTAAAACGCTGCGTATAGTTGTTTCGCCGATTGTTCAGTTTTGATTTCTCTTGGAATTCACCACGAGATGATATGCCGAATCTCGGAACTGAGAAATTCTGATTGATGTATAGTGTTATATATAATAGGTAGTCAATTTCATTAATTTAACGACTACAGCAGGCAGGCCCGTAGCGAGGATTGGTACGGCCGGGCTTCAGAATCTGAAGTACGGCCTTTTTATTGACACGTTTTTAGAAAAAAAACCAACAATTTCAAAAGATTTTCTTTTTAATCGAGCAAAGAAAGTTTTTCAGATTGAATAAGGCAATTTCTTTAAGGTTTATTACGTTCAAATCTACTAGTAGATACTGAATAACAGAAATCGGTAATGAAATGAATCTGTTCCATGTTTAAAAAAATTATACAAATTCACTTTTTCAAATGTTAATACCACAGCAAAAAAATGGTGCGATTTAAAAAAAAAGTTTTTTTTAATGCCAAAGAGATGTATTTCCAGACAATAAGATTTAAATTTCAAAAACAGTTGAAAAAAATTAACTCAAATTAAAAATACGGCCATTCTTATTTGCACGATTCGATTAGTCTTGAAAAGTTGATGAAATAGTAATATATGTATATTCTTTGGAAACCGACTCCAACACTTCCATTCTCCCAATTCATTGCTGCTAAATATTACGGTTTACCACCGATCAAGAATAAGTTAACGCTTGACCGTGTATCAAGTCGATATATTCTCTAGCGTTAACTTGTTTTAAATTCAATATAGAAATGTAAAAATAAAAATAAGTGAATTGAAACGGATTTCAATAGAATTCAAACACAAAAAGTTCTAAGTTTCTTTCAAAATTGTTTAAAAATCAAAACAATGTCAACTTATCTAAGCTGGAGGTAGCCCTCTACAACCCTCGTCGCTACGGCCCTTACATCAGGCAGCAGGTGTCGATTGTTGTACTTACATGTGAATATTTTACCCTAATTAGTATGTGGTTAAATCTACATAATTAAAACAATCGAAAGATTATAAAACTTGTACTAGTCAGCAATACAGTGTACAGAGTATCGAATTATTGTGGAGCACTAAACAGCTCAAGGATAATTCTATGCGCGGATGACATTATTGCACAATTCTCCACATTTACAAATATTCAACTATTGGATTTTTGTCAATAAGTCTATATATACGATGAGAGAAAAAGGATTCAATTGTAGACTTTGCTTTTACTCTGATTGGATTGCAAATCATTATAACCGCAGCGCGCAGCGTCCTGTAATTAAATTAGCTGCCTTCAAATGGAGCTCCTACACGCAGTTGCATTATTTTATTTACTCGCGGTGGAGACGGTTTCTGGACAAGCCACTAATAGTCTACGTAAGATATCAATGTTATTTCAACTCACAAAATATTTAGAATTTTCTAATTTCAGACAAGTACACATTTATTGCACTGATTTCCAGCAACTTTGAACATCCAGAACAAGTTGATAACCCTGTCGGGATATTCATCAGGGGGAGCGATGGCGCAGCATCTCCTTGTCGCTTATTCAGCGACAATTCATGGCGTCGCGTCTTTTAGTAACCGTTCGTAAAATACGATCATGTTTAAAATGACAATCAAGATTAATTTTTTTTTGATAAATCAACTCCTTGTTTTTACAGCGTTCTATAGATGCGGTCCTGCAAATGGGGTATATGATGACTATATTTCTATTTGCACCTCAAAGAATCCGGGTTTGTACGACACTAAATTAGTCCATGCCGACATTAAGAACTACTATTCCAAAGGACTCATCGACGACCCCGCTAATTTGAAAGGTCGACGATTGTACCTCTACGGTGGACTAAGGAACGGCTTTTTCTCCATTCGTAATATTTTTTAAATTGACTACGGCTTATTTATCGGCATTCGGTCGGAATGATTTTTTTTGACTAACGTGCTTAGAATTTAATCTTGATTTAACTCCATCGTACGCGTTTTCGTTTTCAGTACAGCAACTAGCTGCTTTGAAGGTCTTTGAGAGATACATTAAAAACGCCAATAAAATTGCTACTCATGTGCAGGACTCCGAATTGGTTCTTGTAAGTTATCTATACGCTGTTTGGGATTGAGAGATGATTGACCTGGCTTGTTTTACAGTTGTCATTTATTAAATAAACATGTCATAATACAAGCACTTTCCGAAATAGCCGACGGACAATACTCTTGGTGGTCTATGTCGAAAAAACGCAAAAGCGCACTACTTCATTGGAAACTGTGGATACTCGGGAGCGTTTGAGTCGATTCATTTTCTTCTTGGATCCGACACTTTTATCAAGAAACCCCTCAGTTCGTTCCAAAAATAATATAAATGGTATATTTGAGATCGGCATGCAATTTTAATATCGATTTGATGTTTGATTTAGATCTAGCAGGAGAACAATTGACAGATCAGAGATATAAGCTGAAGGTCATGGATCAAACCGCTTTTACGAAGGGACTAAAGTATGCCCAGATGGACACTATCGGTTATTACTACGTACCCAAAAATTGTGAACGAAAGTTCAAATGTTTGCTCCATGTTTATTTTCATGGATGTCTATCTGGAAGGTAGTCAAAGCTCAAAAGCAGTTACGTGTCATAATCGTGTACGAATTATGCCTAGTCTAGAACAAAATTTTATATTAAATGAATGATCTATTTTAACGTGTCTGAAGGGAGTTTATAGGGACAAACCAGATCACAAAGAGCGGATTTTTGGAAGTTGCAGAAGCCAATGATATTATAATGCTATTTCCACAAGCAAAAAGTTCTAGTAAGAATGAAGTAGGATGTTGGGACGTGTTTGGGGTTGGAGGACCTAATTATGGTAGTTGTACTATTTATTTATATAATTTAATGTAAACAATTAAGCCATAGTAGCTTTTGACAGATTCATTCTTTTTATGTACGATGCCTTTTTAATTTTAAAAATCCACGAATCACAATACGCGAGCATTAATTACTGAAAATTTTGAAATTAACTGGTTATAGGGCTAGAAACATCCATTCAACTTATTGAAATAAATCTAGAGATGTAGGGTGTAGTTGAAATGTTTTAAATTCTTCTAAAACATTGGGTCCCAGTCCCAATTTATGTACTCTTTATAAACGGTAATATGCCCCCAGCAAAATGGAAACTGCCCCATTAAAAACATAGGAAAATCATGTAAAATCTATATGTTTATGAATCTTTAACTTGCTTATAGCAACAAAAGAAGGGCATCAAGTGACGGCGGTCAAAAGGATGATTAATAAGGTTTCTGGCTTTCGAGATGAGTTGGAAAAACGGGACTTGCTCGTCAATGCGTTTCATCAATCCGAAGGCTTAATGAACAACACTATGCCGAGACTTTAAAAATTAAGATATTTGCAACACTAGTTTAATTAGCTTGATTTTAAAGTGGTTGTGTAAGTGTCAAAGTTTTATAAACAATCAAGAATCCAGGTTCATTTACTCTAAATGCTGGTGGGCCATAGGCGTGAGAAAGTCAAACCTTTTTTTTTAGTGCTACTGAAACTACTATGCTAAAATTACGTATAATATGCTCAATAACAAATTAAAACTTAAAATTAATGTTGAATAACAATTAAAAAATAATATATAACACATTTGACATATTTGTACATGGAATGATTTTATATTTATTTGTATTTTTGTATTCATATATCATTTTGTAAAAAAGCTATCAAATGTAATTAGGTTACAATTTTAGTAGAAATACAGGTTAATTTATGCATGTTTACACTTTCGATAATGATTGTTCATGACAAGTGGAATTCGTACGGGCTGATATGATGGTACCTTCTACCTTGAATACAGAGCTCGAAAAATCTATTTCCAGTGTTGAAGCTCGTATATAGAATTTTGTAGAAGCAAGAAATTCGAAATCGAAATAGGAATAATTGGCAATGACAAACAATGAATGAGCGGTGTAATGAAAGTTGCTCATTGTTTATAAAATGTGAAAAGGCGTGACTAATAAACTAAATTAGATAACAGGAATATATGAAGACCTGAGGTGCAAAAGGGCGTATCTGAGATAGAGAAAAATATTTATCCCATGACCACAATTTGCTATAAGTGAGTACGCTCGCGCGTTTAATTTCTTCGTTTTCTCCTGGCTGATTTCAATCGCTTTCATGCTGTTTCCTTTTCTAATCTATACCTTCAAATATTTTAATAGCAATTTCAGGTTTTTTTATTTAGAAAATTTCTACCTTTTTAGACCAATCGTTGGGTGGTCGCCCTACCGAAAATGCTTGCACAAGTTACCTCATTTCTCCTTTGCTTGGCCTTCCACAAGCTAAGGGGGCTGCTAGCAATAAATTCCTAACTTGAATAAGTTAATCAATTCGAAAAATTGCGAGAATTCAAAATTGTATAAATTAAATTTGTGTGTTTGAAAATTATGTTAGCTGTATTAAATAAATTTCGGGTTAAATTGTTTTAAGTTACAAAAAAAATACCAAAATGGAAACACAGGGAGGTAATTGCTTACAATGGACACTATTTGGTTGTCAAACGAGTTAAGGGCTGTAATCTTGCATATAGACTAATTCGACCATGCTGATTACAAAAATAATTTTAGTTCTGCCAATTGCGGTCTAGTGGGTCAAAACTAGGTGGGAAGGTCAAAAGCCGGACCTGAGTTTGGAATTTTCGAAGGTCCCGTTCGCTTTTCGTGAAAATACTAATACCAGCGCATTGTTATTTCTTCGATTTTCTGATCGGTTTCACGAGAAAAAATGCTAACCTCGACTTTATCCTTCAACTTTCCAATTCTCACCGTTGCTAACTTTCAGCTAAAAGTTCGCGATCCCTAACCTTCCCACCTACATTTAACGCATTAAGATCTCAATTGGCAGAGCTAAAATTACGATTTTGGTAATCAACATGGTCGAATTAGTCTGTACTCAAGATTATAGCCCTTAACTCGTTTGACAACCAAATAGTGTCCATAGTTAGTAGGACTAGTGATTCAAAAGCAACCTTCATTGCAGCATTTGCATTGGTTCAGAGTCAGCTTAGATACTCGTGACTTTAAGTTTAGGGCCTGAATTTGAAGACTGAACAAAAGCAGAAATAACTCGTGACTTTTATAATTCGATTTTTAAACCTCGAAGAATTGTCTCAGTCCCTCTGACCTTGTGTCCCTAGTTTTAGTTCAAAATTTTCAATTAACCTTCATTCGGTTTCGGTGACGAATTCACACGAACTGAACACGAAGTCAAAATATTAGTGGATAAGTTCGTTTTTGTGACCTTCCGTTCCTAACGTTCAAAAAACCTTTTTTCTTTAATTTAAAATACTATTAAAGTAAGAAGGGGAGAGAGGAGATGAAAGTAAGTAAAGACTGCTTCTATTTTAATTTGTATAATTGTTTGTGCTTACACTTCTATTCCTGCTAATTTCATCAAAAATAAGCATTTCCCCTTAAAAATCTTGACTTCTTGAAGTTTCGAATCGAGTACGATGGCCAGGCCGACATTGGGTGTTGAAATTTATATTCCGATGAATTTTTACAGTTTTTTTAAGCCTGCGTAATTTTAGTTGCTTGGTGCCTATTTTCCATTGACTAAACTAGCCTCAATTTAGAAAAAAATATATTTAAAATATATTTTAAAAAAATGTGCCAACGTGCTAAGTATTTCTTTTTCGAAATCGTTGTCATGGAGAAAAAATTCGAAATCGAAGTTTCAGATACGCCCTTTTGCACCTCAGCTCCTCATATATAGCTAAACCAGAAAACTGTTGTGTTATAAAATAAATAAACCGTTACAAACGCACGTAACCAAGGGGTGAAACCATGTGTTTTATGTGACACTCGACACTTGTGAATCAAGATTGCTTGACAACGGGCGCTGGAACAGGTTATGTCAAATGGAGGGTTTTTGAAAAATCTTCAACTTTCAACTTTCTGAAATCGACAAAAATTTTCTCAGGTTGATCATGACAACATAGCATTGAATAATTTCCTGGCTTGCATCGTGACGTCATTGATTGCATCAATTTCTTTCATCTCAAACCAGTACGTTCATGGATATGCAATTGGGAAAATGTCCTATAAGGCTGGGAACGGGAACATATTGAACCGATTGAACCGATGAATAAATGAGCAGCGTTCTATTTCGACACTGTCCTGTCCTGATGTATATGATATAACCTTTTCTCTTTGTTTTAATGGGAAGTTGTGAGATGTGGGAGTCAAATCACAAGTAATTGATTAGGAATACAAAGCAAACTATGAACTATGTGAAGGGAATGAAGTCCTAATTGTCATCACTTCATCAGGTCCAACACGAATATTGTAAACGTGAAATGAAAATGATGAGACGATTGACGAGAGAAAGATGGGAATCGATTGTTTTCATTTCTTATTATACTATTCACATCTATGCTTATAATACACGAATGCACAATAATAATACTGTGCAATGTAAGATGAATCTTGCAGACGTAGAAAGCAAGAGAAATTTGAAGCGGATTGCTAACGAGATGAGAGGTCATTTCGCGATTTCTCTATTGAAACGATGACGCCATAATATGATTTTTGAATTATGACGTCATGAGTTGCTATACAACGATGACGACATAAAAAATAAGGGGGCAAATGATGACGTATGCCCCCTTATTATATTTTTTTTCAAAAACCCTCCATTTGTCATCACCTGTTGGGACAAGCGTTGTCAAGGTCATCTTGCTTTTGAATGGTCCCATATTCATGTTTATGATTAGCAATCAAAAGTCATAAGAAATGGGTTCATGAAATTCACCGTATTGTATCTCGAGTTTCTCGAGTTATAAATGTAATATGTATAGGATACATGCGATTGCTTCATGAGTTCAAGTGTTTCGAATTTTTTTTGAACGATGGGTGTTACCGATTGTTTCCAAAAACAATAGGCTCGTGCCGAGGACGCTGTAGTTTCGAAATGTGAAAAAAAAATTTAAAAAAGTTTAACCGTTCGAACGCTAGAGCATGAACGGACGGACACACGGACGGACGGACGGACGGACGGACAGAGTAAAACCAATAAGGGGTTTCACCCCTTAATAAGCAATATTTGATGCAGAGGTCAAGAAAAAGTATCAACTTTCAATTTTAACTCAGGTTTTTAAAATATATCAAGAACGGTTTAAAAATATGCAAAATATGATTTCCGCTGTAAATCCAGTAGAACATAGGCCCATTTTTACCCGGTTTTCGGGATTTTTAATAAAGCTTCATAAACCAGAGGATTTTTGTTTTACATTTAAATCTCTATACCCCGGCCATATAGTCCCAAATTTTGTCCGGTTTTGGGGAGATACCAAAACTCTTAACACGTGTGGACTTTAGTCATTTATCCACCAATTAACATTTTCAAGAGATTCATCACTCACAAAAAATTGCAGATTACAAATAAATAAATGATTTTAACTATGTGCTCTAATATTATAACAGAAATGATGCTCCTTAAATACTACAAACGAAAAACAGTCATATTTTTACTCATCTTCAGAGTCACATCCTTCTTTGCATGTAAGACTTACAAGGATTCGGTTACCACTCCCGATCAATAATTATCTTCCAACAAAACGGTGTCTAAACCATCTTACCTCCAAACAAATAAAGCATATTTAATACTTAATCGCCAAAAACTCACAATAACCCGAATTTTACCCGATGTTATTCCTTATCTCAAAATTGCTTCCATATTCCAGTTCATTTATTGCGGACTTGAAATTACTTAAAATGATCTACTTAATATAATGAATACAAATCGTGTCATCCTTGACTCTACCCAACCTATTTTGAATCCATTCTCTCTCGCAATTCAGTCATGAAGTCGAAAGTGACTTTTTCTGCAAAAACAAAAACGGATAAAAAAATTAACGGTATCATTTTTTGCCATAACTTGCCCCTTATATTACCCTAAAATCCCGTCCTTAAACAAGCCTTCATATTTAGATCACAGTTTACAACAATAGCAAAAAATCTCTCCATAAGTAATTGAAATATCGTAAAATTCGTGGAATAATAACATTCAGTACTTCTCTGGCTTAGTGAAATTTTTTCATGAAGCCACCCAACAACCCAACACCAGTAACGATTACAGGAAAAATGTATCGTGTGACAGGTGCAAGTTTGCAGTTGATTATGGAAAATTGCACTGATCTGCTCCTTTTTCCTACGATACGAATAAAAATAAGTATTAGGTCCCAGTCACCGTCACCAGTGGTAAGTGAATACAAGTTTTACAACAATGGAACATTGTATAGCAATTCCATTCGCGACAAATCCATTAATTAGTGATTTATGCACAGAATTATATAGAGGTAGAAGCGGCTGATGGGTATAAATAGGGTCCGGAGCTCTACCTGCCCGGCAAACGGCCTAAGCTGGTACTATTTAACCGGGAGGATCGTCCATGAATTTCATGGAAGCTTTATGAAAATCAGAAATATATATATTTTTGAACAATATATATTTTAATATTCATACGCCCGAGACGTCATACACATAATTCAAAAATTTAGGCAAATGGTCGAAATAGATGTGGATGCTCCATTTCCCGCTTCAATTTTTCAGAAAGGACTAAGCGCAGCTTTTTGGTTCTCGCGTTCCAACTGAGCTCAGTTGCAAGGATCTCCCATATGGTGTTCGCATGCACTAGTGGGGCAGTATGGAATGATCTCTATCTATTCTTATCTATGTCTATGGATTTATGTAATCTATCCATATAAAATATTTGTATGTATCATGCATGACCTGTCCTGATGGCTTTGGCAGATAAATATATATGACCCAACTTCATCACCATAGATGAAAATGATTCTCGATCAACCTTTTTTAATTATACTTTTACTGTTGAAAAATATACGTTTAGGGTCTGTTTTAAAACAAACAGTATGTAAATAAATAAGTCTAGAACAGGGCCACATTGTATGTTAATTTCGCTCTCGATGGACCCATAATTTAATTATTAATTCAATCTCTCAGATTACACAAAATGTTCCATATTGCACATCATACATGTATCATTTTTTCTGTCATTCACCCGAGCCCTAACTGCAGCCGGCTCAGGATCTCCAAAATGACAAATGAATATGAATCATTGACCCTTTTGTTTACCAACGCAGGGTCACGAACCATTACTGTTAAGGGCCTTGAACGATTAGTTCGTGATTCTCTGTACATGTTTGCGAGCAAAAATATAATTTTTATATTCACGGGAAGTTGGCCCATTTTTTTATTGAACAGTTTTTCAGGTTATTTGACACCTCGAAGTTTTTTTTAAACTTGGAAAGTAATCTAATCTAACGCTAGCTTCAGTTGTAGGTACACGTATGTCGGGGTAAATATGTCTTTGGCACATTTGTCGTTGTACCACATTTTGTCGCGGTCTTTGGCCGTCGAGGATTACCTTTAAACAGTTGCATACAATTGTCTCGCCGATGGCTGTAACAGTTTCATTTTCTCTACAAATTTACGAGACGATATGCGAAATCTCGGAATTGATAGATTCTTATTTATTCATAATGGTATATAACAGGTGAGTCAATGGTATCAATTTAACTAGTACAGCAGGTGTCGATTATTTTACATTCCCGAAAGTATTTTTCCCTAATTAGTATGTGGTTAAATCTACATAATTAAAACATTCGTAAGATACTAATACTTGCACTAGTCACACATACAATTGTAGAGGCATAAGCGGCTCAAGGATAATTCTATGCGCGGATGACATTATTGCACAATTCTCCACATTTACAAATAGTTATACAATTATTTGATTTTTTGTTGACGAGTCTATATATAAGATGAGGGAACAAGGATTCAATTGTCGACTTTGTTTTCACTGTGATTGGATTTCAAATCAGTACCTCAGCATTCTGTAATATATAAGCGGCCTTAAAATGCGATTCATACCTCTAGTTACGTTGTTAAGTTTTCTCGCTTTGGGGACCGTTTCTGGACAAGCCACTAATAGCCTGCGTAAGATATAAATGTACTTACTTATAAAATATTTAGAATTTTCTGATTTCAGCCAAGTGTTCATTTATTGAACTGATTTACAGCAACTTTAAACATCCAGTCCCAGTTGATAACCCTCTCGGGATACTCATCCGGGGGAGTGATGGCACAGCAGCTCCTTGTCGCTTATTCGGCTTCAATTCATGGCGTCGCGTCTTTCAGTAACAGTCCGTAAAACACTATCATACAGACAATCAAGATTAAAATTATTTTTGAAATATGATCTCCTTGTTTTTACAGCGTTCTATAGATGCGGTCTTGCAAATGGGAAAAGCGATGACTTTATTACTAATTGCACTATAAAAAATACGGGGTTGTACGACGTTAAATTAGTCCACACTGACATCAAGAACTACTATTCCAAAGGACTCATCGACGACCCCGCCAATTTGAAGGGTCGACGATTGTACCTCTACGGTGGACTGAGGAACAGCAATTTCTCCATTTGTAATATATTCTTTAAATTGGCTACGGCTTATTGATTCGCATTCGGTCGGAATGAATTTTTTTGACTAACGTGTTTAGAATTTAATCCTGATTAATATTTTTAAACTGACTACGGATTATTTATTAGAGTTTAGTATGAGTAGACGTTAACCTTGATTAAACTCCGACGTTCGCTTTTGTCTTTCAGTACAGCAACTAGCGCCTTTGAAGGTCTTTGAGAGATACATTAAAAACGCAAATAAAATTGCTACGCATGTGCAGGACTCCGAATCGGTTATTGTAAGTTGCCTTTATGCAATTATATATTATAAACATTTATGTCCTGACTAGGATAGGTTTTAAAATTGTCATTAAATAAACAAACATGTTATAATAAAACCAATTTCCGTTATAGCCCACGGACAATACTAATGGTGGTCTATGTCGGAAACCCGCAAAAGATAGCTACTTCATTGGAAACTGTGGATTCTCAGGAGCGTTTGAGTCCATTCGGTTTCTTCTTGGATCCGACACTTTTATCAAGAAACCCCTTGGTTGGTTCCAAAAATAATATGAACGGTATGTTTGAGATCGGACAGGCAATTGTAATATTGATTTGATCCTTGATTTAGTCCTAGCAGGAGAACAGTTGACAGATCAAAGATATAAGCTGAAGACCATGGATCAAACCGCTTTCACTAAGGGACTAAAGTATGCCCAGATGGACACAATCGGTTATTACTACGTGCCCAGAAATTGTGAACGAAAGTGGAAATGCTTGCTCCATGTTTATTTTCACGGATGCCTATCTGGAAGGTAGTCAAAGTTCAAAAGCAATTGCGACATAATTATATACAAATTATGCGTACTGTAGAACAAGATTTCATTCATGATTGATATAGAAAGGGGATGACATTAAATGAATAATCTATTTTAACGTGTCTAAAGGGAGTTTATAGGCACGAACCAGATCACAAAGAGTGGATTTCTGGAAGTTGCAGAAGCAAATGATATTATAATGCTATTTCCACAAGCAAAAAGTTCTGGTAAGAATAAAATAGGATGTTGGGACGTGTTCGGGGTTGGAGGACCTAATTATGGTAATTATACTATTTATTACAATTCTGATGAAGTAAACAATTAAGCCACAGCCACTTTAGCTTTCAACCCTGAAATTGAACGCTTTTCTAAAAAAATTCCAAATAATTTTTATAGATTAATTTTTTAAATACGATGCTATATAAGTACCAATTAACGTACCCTTAATAAAGGGTAATATGCCCTCGGCGGAAAAGAAACTGTCCCATAGCAATTTGCCTAAAAACATGGGAAAATCATGCAAGATCTATATGTTTATGAATATTTAACTTGCTTATAGCAACGAAAGAAGGGCATCAAATGACGGCCGTCAAAAGGATGATCAACAAAGTGTCTGGCTTTCAAGATGAGACGGAAAAACGAGTCTGGGTCATCAATCGGTCATCAATTGGTATCATCAATTCGACGGCTTAATGAACCACACTATGGCTAAGATAAGCTAAGATATTTAGTTTAATTGGCTTGATTTTAAAAGTGTTCAAGTTTTATAAACACTCAAGAGTCCAGGTTCATTTACTCGTCAGGATGGTGGGCCATAGGTGTGAGAAAGTAAACCTTTTTTAAGTGCTACTGAAATAAATATGCTAAAATTACGTATAATATGTTCAATAACAAATTATTAAAACAATGATTATAACGCATTAATATATGATATGATGATAATACATGCGTTCGTATTTTTGTATGCAAGCATCATTTTGTAAAAAAAAAAATTTTTAAAAGAAATTAGGTTACTATTTTAGTAGAAATACACGTTAGTTTTTGCATGTTTACACTTTCGATAATGATTGTTCATGACAAATGAATACAGAGCTCGAAATATCTGTTTCCAGTGTTGAATCTCGTAGATAGCATTTTGTAGAGAGAAATTCGAAATCCGAATATAATTGATTAGCAATGACAAATAATGAATGAGCAATTTAATGAAAGTTATATAAATATTGTTTATAAAAAGTGAAAATGCCCTAAATATGAACTAAAATAGCAAACAGGAATTTATAGCTAAATCCGCTAACTGCAACTTTTATAAAATAAACAAGATTTGGTGCGGAGGTAAAGAAAAATTAAGCATCAGCTTTTAATTTTAAATCAGTTTTTAGAGAATATATCAAAAACGGTTTTAAAATATGCAATGTGTGATTTCAGCTGCAAAGCCAATAAAACATAGCCCGATTTTTACCCGGTTTCCGGGATTTTAAAACAGGCTTCATAAACTAGCGGAATTTTGTTTGACAATCAACATCTACGGAATGCGCAATACTTATACGGTTACAGATTATAATACATGCAACGTTGAGCCTCAAAACATTGAAATCCCTTTTAAACGCCAAAAATCCGAAAATCACCTGAGTATCTGAAAACCTTTCAACAAAATTATACTTTGGTATCTGATACTTAAACCATTAATCAACTTAGAATCATGACATTTTAAATAAAGGATCTCTAATCCCGTTCAGGCCAGTTTATGTACAATCCATGTACACACTTAATTATGAGAGAGTGTTTGTTTAAATATTGCTGGGACTTAAAAATATATTTTGCAGTGTGTTTTCTATTTTTTGATCATTCACCGAGTGGAATTGGAGGCTAAAATCTTTATCGAACTATTCAATATGTTTAGAATAAACTGAAAATGTCGCAACATTTGGTTGACAAAAAAGTAGGCCAAAGCTTCGAGACTCTGAGAAAAGTTCAATTGCACAAGGCAGGGTTCTCATTCTTCTAGAGAGAATGACACAAAACGAATCCGGGTTTCAATGATGTTGTTCCGAGTCTAGAATTTGTTTTCCCTTTTCTTATCGACGTCACCATGCATGTAAATAGTCAGGAATTCTAGAAAAACATAGTGTTCGTAATGCGACCTACGCTTCTAGAATACAATAGGAGCAGGGAATTAAGACGAGATTAAAACCGACGTCTAAAGGTGCTTTGCTATTTAATTTCAGCAATCATCACGTGATATTTTCTGGAGACACTTATTACATTTTCCAGGTAATTTCCATCCAAGTCTCTTCCTAAATCTTTATTGCGGACGAAATACGGAGACGAATTAGTCCACACTTCCAATACGTCTTCTTAAATGTAAAACTAAACTACAGAATTGGAGTTAGAGTGTTCATAGATGCAGGTAAACTTAATTTCTATTTTGCAGTTGAAGTTGTGTAATTACTAGTTCAAAAAATATAGACATTCATAAAATTATGCAGAAACGTTAACACTCTACATTGAGTCTGAATTGTAAAAAAAATGCTCTGTCACATCATGCATCAAGTTTTATTTTATTTGTATCAATTTCCCAATGTAATCGACTTCTGAATTAGACAAAACAAAGAGATTGTTAACCTCTAGCATTCATATAGAGACTGTTATATAGTGTTATGCCGCCATCGATCGTCAGACAAAATTTCCGTGTATTTTTCAAGGTTTCAAATCAACCCAAATTCCCAACCGATCCGTCTAGATCTGTAATTGATAGCTGTTGGAAGGTTGAGACTTCGCCGCTAAATAGCCTTCTATTTTCCAGACGATCTAAATCGAGTCGACGACTGAAACCCTGCGTATACGATATATAGCCTGGTCTGCTTTTAAGTTCTTCTTTACCGTGCCATTATTTTTAGACTATGGAACAGTTGTATGCGTACGATGTGGTTGCAATTGCAAAAAATATTTAAGCTGGTGCTGGTATGTGCATATTCACGGTAGTAGAAGTAGTCAGAGGGTTATTTTTACCAATTTACTATGCAGATTTTGAGATACGTTCAAAGAGTTTGAATGAAATTTTTGCTTAGGTGAATGACCAATATTTCCCGAAGCCTCCAACTGTCCGGGTTTTTGCCAAACATTTTATTTGATCTTTTGCTTCCTGTCTGGTTTTCCTGTCCACCTCTGATCCTTGTCTGTTGCAGACTCAATATTTTATGCATTAAGCCTGAGGAACCGAAAGGAACATTTCAAATAAAACCCTGCAGATTCCATCAAATTTGTTTGAAATGTTGAATTTTGAAATGGGTTTTAAACGGTGAAGGCATGTTAAATATGTATAGAATAAAATCAATAAATGCTACTGCTTTCTATTGCAGCTGTCTTTTTTAGTCATTGCTTCAGTTAGTTCTGACGAAAAACGATTAAAAATCAATTCAAAATTGTTTAGTCTCAGGACTCTATCCAAATCTAGGAAGAAACGTTGAAATTATCAAGAATTGGCATACAAGCAACTAGTGCTATAATCGGGTCTTGCGAATATTTTTCGTGCCTGACACCATCTCTGAAATGCAGAAACAAAGTCAGTTGGTTAAAAATCTGCAAATACTTCGTGTGACTTCAAGTTGTTGTACTAGAGTTTACTGTAGTATTGTTTTAGATGGTTAGGTTATCATTATCCCATTTAGAATATATAAGAGATGTTATGAAAACAAGCAGTGGGAGTTGGAGATAATTGATCTGAAACGAGTAACTTTTTAGGTTTATTTTATGGATTTTTATGACGCCTTGTATTAAAGATGTTCAATTTGAAATTAATTTTTGCCACGTGTAATTATTAACTTGAAGCATTAGACTTCTAACTATCTTCTACCAGGATTTTAGATCCAGCACCTACTTCCGGGTCATATGCAGAAGTTTTTTAAATATCCTGTTACCCAAATAATATGTATCAGTTATAAAACGTCAATTTTACATTACTAAAGTCCTGGTGTGTTTGACTCGCCGGGTTAAAACCGTTTGCAAAGCTACACCTGGCCAGAAGTGGTCAATTAATTAGCTCTCGAACATTGAAAGTCCTTTAAAAGGTGAAAACGTTTAATGCACCAAAATGTTGTCCGGTTTTCAGGCCCTACCTCAACTCTTACAACGCGTAGTCTTTTGTCGAATATCAATCCTAACATTTGCATTTTCAAGAAATTTATCATTCACAAAATTATTATTTTTCAACAAAATGGTACCTAAACAGATAAAACATGTTTGATTGTTAAAAACCCAAAAACTCGACTTTTACCTGATTTTGTTATTTATCTCAAAAATGCTTCCATACTCGGGCTCATTTATTGTGGCTCTTCCATGAATTCTTCGTAAAATGTTCTACATAATTTTCTGAATGCAAATCGTGTCATACCAACCTATTTTGAATTCATCCTCCCTCAGGTCTCGAAGTCGAAAGTGACTTTTTCTGTAAAAACAAAAACGGATAAATTTAACCGTATCATCCTTTCCCATAACTGCCTCAAATATTACTCTAAACGCCCATGCTCATGCAATCCTTCATATTTGGATCACAGTTTACAACGATAGCAAAAACAAAAACCAGATCATCATATAATAATAAATTAATTCGCAAAAAAAACGTTAAAAGTTAGAACAAAAACCAGGTCTCGAATTATGCATCTCGACCCTGACTTCCTCCTCTCCACCAGTAATTCAAATCTGACTCCTTCTCACTACAACATCCAAGCCCAAGCATTTTTGGCAGCCGATTCCAACTTCAAATAGAAGGACTCATCATCGAGATTCGAAATTCAAGTTTACCAACCGTCCCGTACGTACAAGAAATGGATTTGGGCACAATTACCTACGAATTTTTTTCCGGGAACCTACATTTCTACATTTTACAAGCCTATACTCTTGGTATGCAAGCAGAAGAAACAATGTGATGTAATGTATACGGTAGAATAATGCATTGGATTGTGGAATGCATGCAAAATGATCTGCGAAGAACTGTACAGAAGAGCTTTTAGGAAGAAAAGATGACTTGTTGTGAAACCAGTTTGAGAAGCAGTTCATCTCGTACATAAATATATTTGCCAATCTGCAATCACTGAATCCCTTAGTAGTCTATGGCCAATTGGATAGGGGTATTGGCAAAATATTATATTATGCGAATGATTAGGTGTCCGTCCGTCAGTCCGACCATCCATCCGTGATCAAGATTTCGGGCGAATGGGTCAAGGTTTTGCAGTTGTTTTGCGGGGAATCATATAAGACCCTAAGACAAAGGAGAAAGCTCAAGTCCGCTAGGGTCCATGTGGGTCATAGGGAATAAGGTCAATGGTCAACATGTTTTCAAACAGTAATCCCATGAGTAATACATTCATGGATAGGTAATTTGAAATTGAGGGGCTGTCCAACCCCTGACGAAGGGGCGTAAATGTCAAAATGGTCGTAGTTCGAAAGATTTGCACAAGCACTTGTCAAAGACGTGTATTATTTTGCTCTATGGCTTGGGCAACTTGAGATTTTTTACATCTAATTGTTTGAACAATATAAAACTCAGTTTTAATATCGACAATATTCAAACGGTTACAATGTATGTCTAAAACAGCATAAAAACGACACATTTGCGACACATCAGTACATCCTTGGACGGTTTATTTGGTCACTTCACTTCAAACCTTAGCTTAAACTAATGGAGATACCAAAAGTGTAGAGGGATGAATGAAAGGTACGTAAATCGTATCTAGGTCCATTCCTACAAGTGTTGGTCCGTTGACCCAAGTGGTTTGGACAGACTGCGGAATCAGTTGCAGCTTGATTGAACAGTAGTTTTCCTTTACAAAGGTCCCCAACAATAACAATCGGCATAGGTAGGTTGGCTCCTCTGGGATATCCAACAATTGATACTTGATATTAAGATTTTAAGATTGAAGAAATGGTCGGTTGGGGTTCCATCTCATCCCCCAAAAATTCTCACCTTCACCTACTGACTTTTCCGACTAAAAAACTTTATAGCGAATTGAACTCTCGGGACTTGACTCTCTCACGCAATCTTCATTTCATTCCCCAACGTCTCACCTCCAACTTAACCATTCCTGGGAGTCAGGATAATAGGGTCCGATTTTAAGGGACATTCTTTGTGGAAAGTGACAGGTCTGTGACCCAGACTGATCCGAGACAATTTAAAACGCAAAGCTCTGGAACGTTAATTACTTGGGATTTTTGACATAAGTTTGCAGTGGTTTCAATTTAAGGGAAGATTGTGAAGCGTCTGTAAACGGTTTGTCAGAGCATAAATCTGGATTTGGAGAAGTTACATTTCAATTACCGGTGTTGAGGTTCTGACGGATTATATTGTAATTCTGTGTGTGGTATTTAGCGAATGGCTTAACAAAGTCACTGCCTTCATCCCCTTCCACGTCAAGAAGGAAGAGCTTAGAAATGGATTAAAGTGTTAACGCCAGTTTATGAGACGATTTGCCTAAACTTTTTGTTATTTAGTCATTAATTATGGTGATTTACAAGCGGAGGGTGAGTTCCTTTTATTTACTAGTCCAAAATTTTAGACGTTTTTCGTTGTTATGATTCTTAAGCAAAGGCTTGGATTTTCGGCGTCTTGAAAATACTATTTTCATGCAGGTCCTTAAGACCTTAAACAGGCTTACATATGCATTTTAAATGTATTTTTAGCCAATGAATGAATTAGCTTTGGGAGAAAGTAGCTTCGACTGTATACATTGAGTTTAAAAATTGTCGAATCAATAAAGAAATTAATTTTAGTATGTCCAAATGCGACCCGAAATATACACAAATATTTACTTAAAAAATAATTTCATGAATTATTTCGGGCAGGTTTTGTTTTTTCTTCAAATATTTGATGCTTTCATTCCTTAAAAATGCTTTTCCGAAGTAATGGAGACATGAAAACGCGACCCGAGATACATGCCCCAATTGGGACGATTTAAAAAATAAAATTTCACAATTCACAGTATTCTGACATTACTTTCAATATTTCAGGATGTCAATAGTTTTTCTATGCATTTTATTGCATTGCTATTTTAAGCCAAAAACGCAGGGACATGATTCTCAAACCCGTCATGACCTGCATTTAGTATAGTTTATTATTTACAGATTAATCATCCTAAATACTCGATTTATTTTCCAAATTATTCATAAGAAAACATGTATACAAATTTATGTAGTACAAATAGCAGTGCGAGTGCATATTTAAATCATCAACACTATTAACAATGTCATTATATCCAGCGTTTTCATATACTTTTTATGACCATAATATTTCCCAGCATTTCAATAGCTCTCAGCCTTAAAAAATAACCTTTCATACAAGAGAAACAAACAGAAGTTTTTAAACACCTAAAAAACAAAACCACCATAAATTACATTCCTAATTCACAAGATTATCTCTTAAGCCGATTAATATATAGTACTTATTGCGTTTATCCTGGCTTTCCCCTTTCCACTTTCACAGGCGTTTTCCCAGTTCTAAATCCCCATTACCAAATCACAACCACATCCTTACAATAAGAATTACGGGACTCGTTGAAAAAAATCAGTACAACTAACCACATTCTACCCTCATTCACAATTCCTAAAAGTATTCCTCCGACTCATCAAATTGACGGAAAGGTGGAATTAGTAGATCAACTCTGGTTTTCCTTTTGCTTCAGAACTCATAAAACGTTACAACTTCATAGTGCGTAATCCAACTGTCAAAATACGAAGTATTCAGGATCCTCATATGTAATCAGAGCAAACTCACCAAACGATAGTCCACTTTAAGGAAGTATGTTGTGTAATAGCATAGTTTGGACTCATATGATTCATTAGCGGTCAAAGCCTGACCCTATAAAGTCGTCCATGGAAGACGAATGATAGTCGATGGTTTTGTTTTTAATCCTCAGCCCTAACTATTAGTCGATTCATGAAATTCATAACCAGAATTGGCCACTACTATATAGTAGAGTGCCATAACATCAGTTAATCTTCATCATCAGTTTAGCTTGGAAAGGGATATTATTCTGAGGTAAGACAAATAACAAGTCCTGCATCTCGTATAGTAGATCCGTATTTGCTGAGGTGCAGTTGCAAGTCTAAACTTCTTAGTCCGAGAAATGTACAGGGTGTCTCGAAAGTGTGCGAACATTTTTCACTAGTCGTCGTTTTTAACGAAATTTTGGTAACTAGAGCTTAAATTGTCCGAAAATGTTCACAAAATTTCGAAACACCCTGTACTGTTTGGTCCTGTACGTCTTGTAACTTGGGAATTTGTATGGCGACGAGAAGTTGTTAATGTAATAATGTTAATGTGTTATATCATCCCAAATTCATTCCTCCACCCTTACACAGAGCTGAGGGAGGTTGACCAACATCTTCAATTTCTAGAATATTTGCCGATCGAGTCTGTAGTTAGTTATAAACCTCAGATATTTGAATGTAACCTAAACGTATAACGTTTGACTCCCATCCTGACATAAGAATCAGGAGAGAGAACGCCGAAAAACCAGTCTTGGATCTTGATTTCAGAGAGTGGGACTTGTAACGGGACTCTTATCATTTTCCTTCCCTGTCTATCTCCCAAATCTCTTTACAAGAGCCTAAAAAACTGCCAGCTTGACCTCTCTTTCCTAACATTCTAACCCTTGTTGAATTTTTTGTAATTTTTTTATACAAAAAAATGTCCACAAATTCGCAAATTACACTAACCAGCCCCTGTGTTACGGGAGACTAAATAGACCATCGGCTTTTTAGACACCTTTTTGGGTAGTTTTGTGGAATTGGGTGCAACTGGGTAAATGGCTTTTATGAGGTAACCTTAACCTAAATAGTGTTTATATGAAGTTTTTAAAGATCGGTTTATGAGATCAAAACAAAGTTAATTTGATATTCGATCAATGGATTGTTTTTCAACGTTTTAAATTGTCTTTCAAAATCGAGGAAAAAATATGAATGAGTCGATTGAAGTTGGAATTTGAATTATTACGATCTGATTTCACCGGATTGTTCTGTAACATTGATCGTGTTACGTGGAAAATAACTCTTCCTTACGACGTGATTAAAATCGTTTAACTCCCTTAACAAGTTTAGTTTTCTCAGAGTTGTGAGACAAGTTTCTGCAATCCTATTAGTAATTCAGGTGAGGCGATTTAAGGAAGCTTTAATAATAACTAGATTAAATCCAGAGCACTTTGCCCCTGTCTTAGAGTAAGGAGAGAGATTGATTAGTCGTCTTATTTGCAAAAAGAATTGAAGTCGCATGTCCGATAACTTCTTTATATAAAAATAAAATCCTGAATTGTTGATGTACCAAACGGTTCATTTTTTATGAGATTTAGTTGAGGTTGCTCTATTCTAAAACTATAACAGCGAATGCGGTTTCCCTTGATGATCTTTTTATGTAAATTTTAATTGCAGCAATGTTAGTCCCATTTAATAATACGGTGGAAACGTTGAACCTGATCTTAATTTCTTAGTTTTGGATTTGTAGCAGATTTAAGACTGGGATTAATTGGTTGGAAAGATGAAAGAGTTGCAGTTTGCTTTAATACAAATTTTGATAACAATATTGAATTTATGGTTGGTTTGTTGATTTGTTGTTATACCATACACACCCTTTAATGTCTTCGACAACGCCTTAGGTTCAAGTCTACGTTTTTCTGCTGTGGGGAAATTAGTAATAAACAATAATTAACTCCTGCTTAAATTATGATTAAAATCAGGAAAAATGCAAAAAAATTACTGTTCATATAACTTGTGACCCCAATTGAATATTTTCGAAAAGAAATGAATTAAAATTTAAGCGAAAAGTTTACTATCCTGCTGTTATTTATGATTATTACCAGAGAAATTATAAAATTCATGAGGTTTTAAGGAGAACAATTGCAATTGTGTCGGATTTGGATTGTTTAGCCTTTGGATGTGAATTTTAATTAACATACGATTAAACTACGGACTCCACCTTAAAGCAGGAATGGAATCAAACCGGATAATGAGATTCAAAACGGAAAATATTTATTTGGCAGTTTTTATGACTTCTTTTACCCAAAAACATAAGGTTTTCACAGTCGGACTCCATTATCACTTAATTTTGAGTCATCTTTTAAAGAAAAAATAAAAATGGTCAGCGGATGAGGTTAGGATGTCATTATGTCATAGTCAGCAAATGGTTATTCATGAGAAAGTATCAAACCCAGTGGATTTTAGAGGGTTAAAAGGTGGGTCTTCATTTTGTCTCGTCAGATACCTGCACGTAATTCATAAGACATTGCAAATGTATTGAAAATATTTTTGTTAAAATTCCTTTAAATTAGGAATGGACAAGGGACTAATATTAATTCACGACAGAAAACAGGATCTGGGATCTGAAAACATGAAAACGAGGTGACAATTTATGGCAAAACTAGGAATAAATTACACACCTTTGTATTTCTCATGAATTATTCCATCAGAACAATGGCATTTAGTCAGGCTTGGTAACAAGGCAGAGAGATTGATAGATTCAGTCCTGTGACTGGTATTTAGCAACCGAAATTATAGGTTCGAATTCCATAAACTTTGCTTCTCACGTATGAGGCAGGTGTCAAGTAAAGCTTAATCATAAATCTTGAATGATATTAATGGGATTTGCGTTTTTTAAGCTTTGTATTTGCAAAGAAAAACGAGAATCTAGGTAGGTGAAACCTTATTAGAGACTAAAAACGTGATCGATTAACTAATGGAGGGACTAACTTTGATAGTTAGATTGAGTTTTCAATAGAAGCAACTATTTCTGCTGATTTTTTTTAAGGAATTTTACTTTTACCAAGACGTGAAAATCTTGGGTTTCAAAATAAATTCCGGTTTTAGGAACACAACATTGAGAAAGTGTAGGAGAGGCTTGAAAACTTCAAAATCTGGGCCTAGAGACTCTTTTTTGATCACTTTTTCTTTAGTTTTTATCTGTCTGTGGTAGCAAGAAATACAACAACAGCCTAAATGATGGATTTATATTTACAAACAATTGATAACGTCAGATTCCACTAATTCATCAAGTAGAGAGGGTGGACGTGACAAATAATGAAGGGATTAGAAACGTTGTATGAGGTCAGAAAGTAAGCCTAGCAAGTTAACAACAATTTTCCAATCAAATCTGGTTTTGGTATTAATTTTCTTAGGAAAACCAAAAAATTCGCAAATTCATCATCATGTCGTCAGTTCGCCTCTGAATAATCATCAACTATCAATTATGCGTATATTTACATATATTTTTTTTTAAAATTTACACAACAGATAATTTAAATTCCTTCAAAATGATTGCCAGTTTTAAAGACTATAAATTATAGAGAGGAGACTTACACTTTGAATTTGACAAATCAATTGCGATGTTGATAGTCGGGTTTTAAAGTGAATTTAAGCCGAAGTACACAGTTAATAAATAGTTGAAACTTGATATACAAATAAACCTAACTCAGAATGCAAATCTACATGTCAAACGGCACTGAATATTTCATTGGGCTTAATTCAATTCTAATTAAAGCATGAAAACCGCATCCTGCAACCAAAAGTCTTTAAACAGTTGAACAGCAAGTTGCGATTTAGTGCGGATGCACTTACCTAATTAACCTGTTATAATAATATCTTGTACCCAATCTCGAATCTTTCGTTTTAAAATCTCGACGTCCTACTAACTGAATTTCTTGATAAATCAATTTCTAAATACTATTTTTTAATAGCTTATAAAAATAAGAATTAAACATTTTATTATGAAGTTTTTTTAAACGAAAAAAACCTGAAACTTCAACGAGGCTATAAGACTTTCTCCAACTCCCAATCATATTTAAATCATTGACACTTAAAATTAACTCTGAGCCCACGTTCCGTCTTCAATTTAAGTAATCGTGATTGAAGGTAATGGAAACGCTAATGAGGCTCTGAGAATAAAGAGAAAAATTGAAATCGAAAACAAGGTTTCGAAATTTCCAAACCTGATCTCTCATGCTACTACTCCTGCATTATAAATGCTTAAGTGTGTTCAATCACACACGTATAAATCAAGATCAGGGATTTTCTATTGAGATTTTTCATGAAACAAACGTAAAAAACGGTTTAAACGATAGAAACTTTATGTTTACGCACCCTAGTTTGCGTTGATGTTATTGTTATCGTTTATACTACAGGAGTTATTAGGATACTCTAAATTGTAGTTCAGATTGAGAGGCATCCTGATTGGCACATGCCAAGCCGAAAGGGATTTAAACGACTATTTTAATAATTTAGTCAAGAACTTCGGCTGTTCACGTGATTGACATTTGCAAATTGCGATTAGTGCAAATTAATCAATAACAGGCTAAGAAACGGCAGGATCGGCGTCCGACTAATCACCTAATTGTATCTGTCAAATATAATTAGTAGAAAACTTCGGGTTAGAAATCGAGTTAGAGTTGAAGGAATCAACACCACCCTTGTTTTTCGTTCTCATTTAATAATGTCTTATCTAAATCAGGTTAAAATGAAACTCAATCCCCTAGGGCATGGCTTTTCAGGAATTTTTAGTATTTAAAGGCAAAAGCCAGATAGTTCAATTAATTAAGTTGAAAGAAATCGAGATAAAGCACGTCTCTACTTTTGTTCAACGCTAAAAAAATCGGACAAGCTAATATGCAGTAGAAATCTACTGTTATTTTGGATTTTCCAATAAAGACGATCTAGGAGGTCTGCCATCCACTTTCCAGATTCAGGTTCTGCAACATTGGCCAAAACTGACTGAAATGTACAGGCTACAGATCAATAATCAATCTCTTTTACGGAAATCTCACCCTTAGATTTGTAGTTTTCTCAATCTAATCTTGAAGTTGTCGAAAAAAAATCAAGATCAACTTAAATTAGACCATATTATTCATAATAAAAAAACTCGAATTCATTCTATTAGTAAAGAAAAAAACGGGTATAGAAAAACACGTAGGAATTCATAAGTCTTGAATCATATCAAAATCAAACTGAAGACGAAAGGACCCTATCCTTCAAAGAATTGCCAGCTTAGGCTTATAGCTTTTTGATTGTAGATTCATTACCAAACCCAAAAGAATGTTCCTTAGTAGTTAGTCCAATCCACCTACCTTTTTGTGTGTGAAAGATGATATAACGAAATAATTGATCTCTTTGGATTGTGGTTGAAAAAATACCAGAAACTAGGAACTGCAATGAAAAAAACTGGTTTATCTCCGTAAAGAGTGTCTTATCTGAATACTAATGTGAAAGGATGGTGACCTACCTTTCATCTGTATTATATCTCGTTATTTTCAAAGTTTTTCTTCGGGCTCTCCTTCGTCATCCTCAAGTCATGTTTAACCTTTTGTGTCCCACTTGCGTGGACCAAGTTCACCAATTAATTCCTACTCAGTTACCTACGATGACCATGTATCATCAACCAATCATTTCATAGCCGAAAAGTAGGCCAACTCGTAGAGCTCTTAAAAGGTTGATGTATGAGCTAACGATCCCTGTTGGATTTAGACATTTAATTAACTATCTAAAATTACGAGTTAATTAAGCTGATTTTTTTTTGCAAAAAATAGTGTGTTTATGGATGATTTCTTTAATTTTTTCAGAATCCCTTGCCAAGGATATTGGTCCAAGGGCTTGTCCTCATCCTTCTTCTCAACTCTGCGAATTCACAATGGATGTCTTACGGGAGGAACCCGAAGAGCAATCTATGGTTCCCCAATATGCCGGCCCCAGCCAGGGCCCTTCAGCAGCGGAGTAGTGTAGGCAGTACAATACGAGGAATTAGCAGTACGAATAGAGGAAGTAATTCAAATAGTAATAGTAATTCCAATAGTCCGAGGTCCGTTTCCGGGCAACCGGGGTATCCTCCTGTTCCGGGGGGTGTTTTGTCCAGGAGGGAAACTGTTCAGTCCCATCCGAGAAGTGCTTATCAATCGAGTAGTCTTCTGCAGGGGAATACGAGACAGTCTGATCAAGCCACTTCTCGGAGTAATCAAAACCAAAGGGACTCTCCCTATTCATCGTCTTCTAGATTGAATGGTCAAAATCCCAACCAGCAACAGCAACAACAACAGAGGTCACAGTCCCAAGGTCAAGGTTCACCAAGTAATCAGCACCAACAGCAACCGAGCCGGAACTCCCAGTTTTCTCAACGAAGTGGTCAACAACATTCCTGGAATAACCATCCCAATTCGAACAAGCATTCCAATCCATCACCAACTGTTGTCAGCTCCAAACACTTATCTCTGAACCTGAACAAACCCAGAGGGAATGGACAATCTTCTTCGTCTGGTGGAAGTGGTACTCTGAATTCCTATGCAAGTAGCAGAAGGTTATTGGAAGTCGGACCCGGACGGAGTGGAGAACCAACCAGGCGACCTATTACACAAATCGCTGGGGCACTGCAAGATTCTTGGCCAAATTCCAACACCCACCATCACTTGACCCCAATCCTGAAGAATCAGAAGGTTGACAAGCCGGCTGGGGACAATTACTATGAATCTACGCAAGAGCAGGGATCCCCTTGGGGTTCCCATGTCCGGATTTCGGATAAACCGATTGAGATTAAGACCTTCAGTGCTAAACCGAATAGCATGGAGAAAACCCCGTATGCAGATAAGCAGGTGGATCGGCAATTATCCGTCAACGGAAATGGGAGGGACAAGATGGTCACGAATACTCTGAACACTTTGGCCAAGCTTTCTCCCAAAAAACCAATCTTCGTTTACATGAGGGCCGAGGGGATTGCTGCAGTTAAATCGGGTGCCGATGCCGGAGAGGTTATCAAGAAATTGGCAGGCTCAAGTAAACTTCCCTTCTACAACGGGACACGGTCTTTACCCCGAGAGAATATGCCTACGGTCTTCTTAGCTCCTGATGACATGACCGCTCCAATGGGCTACGGGAAAATCCCCATTCCCAATTTGAAACCTAAGGAATCGACTCCGAAACCAACGTATACGAAGATCCTGTTGCCCGGTGGAACTCGAATGACTTCAAATTTAAACCCTCTGACATCCACGACCGCAGCACCTCCAACAATTCCGCCAATTATGTCGACCGTCCAATCTCTTTTCCATACTTCTTCTCAGCCTTCGTATTTCGGGAATATTCAGAACAACACGAGAGCAACCGTGTCTCCCGATGGACTTTCACTGGAACAGAAACTCAAGATCCTTCAAATGCTCAAGGGACAAGCGGAAGCTGCTATGAATCAGGAAGAGCATGCAAATAATCCTGGACAGAATTTCAACAGGGGTTATCAGGTTGTGAATGGACAGGCTCAGGCTGAAGGAGAACGTCAGAATGCTTACCAGAACTTGTTCAGAGGACCTGCTCCTAAAGATTCGATTTTGGAGAGCCTTGGAAATGCCCAAAGTCTGAACCCATTTGCACAGTCATCCTTCCCAGACCCTGCATTAAACACGATTCTAGGAGAACCGGACCGTGGGGGTCGACCCGTGTTGCCCAATATCCAAGGAAGTGTTGCTGAAACGGATATCCAGAAACTGATCGGAGCGATCGTCGATACAGCCGTTTCGAAAACGGTAGGCCAAGCCCGCTCAGAACAGCATCAAGGGGCAGGTGGACAGCAACAAAATCAGTTCAACCAATATCAGAACCACCACCAACTCCATCAACAACTGCACCAGCTTTCACAGCAACAAAGCCCCTCCCAGCAGCACCAGCTTCACCAGATCATTCATCAACAACATCAGCCCCAACAACAACAACAAAGCCACCAGCAACAACATTCCAGTTTTGTTCAACAATTCATCCAAGCTCAACAGGCCCAGCAAGAACAACAAGCCCGGCAAGAGGGGGGAATGGTACAACCGAATGTTCTCAACAACCTTCAGGCACAACTCCAGTTTTTGAATAATCAGAATCAAGCCACTCAATTCATCCAATCTCACCAGGGAGGAGCCCAATCCAAGATGGACCAAGGCCGAACCGTATTTATTAATGCTGGACCAAACCCAACTCAACAACCACCAGGACCACCGGGTCCTCCTCAAAGACCTCGACCTCCATCCAGCCCCAAGCCCCCAATGAGTCGGAATCCAATTAAAAACGCACTCTCACTGCTGGGAATTCAATCGACTCCAAGGCCGGATCATGGACGACCATCTCCAACTCCAAGGCCCTTCCCATCTATTTTCCATCATTCACATCCTCGGCCTGGACATCATCACAATGGACCTCCACATCCAACCAGAGGACCACCCCCACCGCATCATCGGCATGACCATTCTGGAAGCCATGAAAGCTACGAGCGTGGAAATAATAATCACAACAACAATAACAAGAATGGACAGACGATAATTGTTCAAACTCCTGACAGGTCCAAACCGAATGGACAAAAGAGCACTTTCGTCATCACGGGCGGTGGCAATGATCTCCCCGAGCTTAAGAAGATCATGAAGGTTATTAACGAACTCAATGGAGAGTCGGATCAATCCACACCCCCACCTCAAGGGCAACAACATCCCCAGCAATTCCAACAAACGAGACCACCGTTCCCTGGACCACCACCAACGGGAAGGCCAGCCATTATCCCCTTCCCACAAGGGCCTGGACAGCAGGGTCAGCAGTTCCAGCAACAACAACAGCAGATCCATCAACAACAACAACAACAACAACAACAACAACAACAACAACAACAACAACAACAAATCCATCAGCAACAACAACAACAAATTCATCAGCAACAACAACAAATTCATCAACAACAACAACAAGCTCAGCAGTCTCAACAGCAACCGCAGGTAATGATCCGACATCCATCGGGATTGCCAACCCCAGGACCAATGCTGGTTTCAACCGGTCGCCCCGACGGAATGCATTTCGTATCATCTACCCAACCACCCCAAAACCGGCCCTTATTCGTGTCCTCGACTCAAGGGCCTCCTGGAGTAACGACTAGACCAATGTTTATCGCGTCCACATTCCCAACTCAGGCACCAACACAGCGACCCATCTTCGTACCCCATCCAAATCCAACACAAGGACCAACTGCCCGACCCATGTTTATGTCCAGCACCGGGGCACCAATTGTATTAGGACCAAGACCAACTATTCCCGGAAACCCAAACTTCCAAGTTATCAAAGCAGTGTCCCAGCCTCAGCTCCAGGTTCAGCTTCCCTCTCAACAACAACAGTTGCAGCAACAACAACAACAGATAAAGCAGCAACTCTTCAAGCAACAGCAACATCAGAAACAACAACAAAAACAACAACAACAAATCCAACAGCAACAGAGACAACAACAACAGCAACAACAACAAATAATTTTCGCAACAAATCCACCAGCTCCAGCCGCTCAAGCTAAACCTACTCATACAATCCCAACCCTTCCAAATGGTGATCTCGGAGAGTTCCTCAAGGACGATAACGGTTTCCCTCGAATCATTGAGATCGATCCTTCGGCAAATCCTCAACAAATCCATGACTCAATTATGAAAACCATAATGAAGCAACATGGACTGGGAGGGATCGGATCGTCTCCAGGCCCTATCGTTTTCAATACCATTCCAGTTGGAGCATTACCTCACCTAGCCGGAGCCCTGACCCCTGCTGCTGCTGCTAAAGCCCAAAACAAAACGGAACCCCCACCGGGTACATTTACCGTCCAACCTGCAATTGATATCAGCCCATCGAATCCTACTACCAAAAACAGTCCTCCAAAACCATCAAGCAACGAATCCAAGCATTCTAAGGAAAGCTCTGAGAAAGCTCGTCCCAGACCCGGAAGTAGTGAAAGCAGCAGTCGTCAGCACTACAGCAAGGAGACAAGTGCCGAAAAAGTTCGAAACCACTTCAGTTCTGAGAAGGTCAAGACACACCATCACAGTAAGGAGGTCGAGGATGAAAAACCCAGGAATAACAAGCATCTGAATCGGGAGAAGAATCGCCAGAAAGAGGACAGTTCCGAGGAGAAACTCATCGAGAAAGTTATCACGGAGGAGAAGATCGTTTGGAACAAGGGTCCTGGGGATGGAGAGATGATCCCATCTCGAATTAAGACGGAAGAACGAATTATTCTAAGGCCTCATTTGAACAAGGAGAGTTCCAAGGACAAGTCAGGTTCAAATTCGGGGTCCGGTTCCGGGGAAAGAGTCAGACTTTCGAGTGGAGAAAGAATCAGAACCTCGTCAAGTACGGAACAGAAAACATCGGAGGAATCATCTAACAGAAGAAACTCCGATGAATCTAGGAAACCATCCTCTGAAAATGAAAATAGAAGGTCTTCAAACCCCTTCGTCATGAAGTTGCTAAAACAAGGGAAAGTCAAGGAAAGTGAGGACGATTCCAGCAAATCCGAAGACAAGACACATAATAGTCCCACCAACTTTGCCGGACTTTTGAGGTCCAAACTGAAGTTCGAGAAGATGAAGCAAAGCTTATATCCATCGAAACTGAGCCAGGGATCGTCACAAGAGCTGGCCAACCCGTTCTCACGGTTCCTTAATCCAGTCGAGCCGTCTCCAACTCAGGCTTCAACTACGACTATCCTAACGTCACCCTCGAGCTCTGCCGTTCCCGAACAAACTATCCCATCAATCCAGTCAACTCCACAAGTAGACAACGGACGATTCCGGATTCGACCTGGTGACATCTCCAATGTTAAGCCCGATGGCTCTTTCTCAGGACCGGTTTATGGGGTAACACCCTCGGGTCAGACTGTTTTGCTGCAGTCTCCAACTGCCCCGTCATTTATCGCATCTCCTTCACCAAGTCCAACGAGTCCAAGTTACCCCACCGGGCCTTCCCAGTACCCATCGGGTCCATCGGTGTCACCACCTCAAATTGGACCTTCACCCTCGGCTTATCCTCCAATCGGACCATCCGCATCCCCGTCGTCCTTCCCGTATTATGGACCATCGCCATCGGCATATCCAATTCTTGGACCGTCTCCCTCAGCCTACCCTTATGGGCCATCAGCCGGCCCCGCCAGTGGACCCTCTCCAACGTACCCCTCAATGGAACAAGCCCCGCCAACTCGGCAAACAATCCCCCCTGGAACTAATGAAGAGAAGCTCCTCTTCATCCCAGCCGATTCAATTGGCAAAGATGGGAATCAGGTTGGGAAACTCCATTCCGGACCCACAATTCAAACGAAAAATAGTCAAAATCAAACCGTCCTCTTCACAACCATGAACAACTTACCCGATATCATGGCTCAGCTAGGTGGAACCAATACCGAAGTGAGGATGATCCAGGATATGAAGACTTGGCAGGAAACGTTGGCGAAAGTCCAGGCGACTCAGGCATCTTCGACACAATCCACGACTCCTCCAACAACTACGACCGTTTCCACAACTCCTTTGACTACAACTCAGAAGCTGACAACTCCAACACCGACTCAGGCGGCGAATAGACGGAGTGACGCTGATTTCTCGGATGACCAACCCATGACTTGGAGGCCGAATGGAACGATTCCTGTCCCAACTATGGAATCCCTCCGGAAAAGATTCCCATCCGGTTTTGGAGCTAACGTTCTCCACGCAGTGTCTGCCGGATTCGCTGCCAATCATGCCAATTCGAGATGGCCACAAAACTCAAACCAACAAGCGCCGACAATGCCAGAAGGTGCTCGACCTCAAGTAATTTATACAATGCAAAATGGCCTTCCCGTGGCCCTTAACACCTACCAACCATTCCTTCTCCAAGGAACGAAGGAACCCGTTTTGGCCTATTACGGATACAACTGGAACTCTGCAGATCCTCTTGCTGGAGCCTCCAGTACTTTAGCCCCAGTTGAACAGTCCATTGACTTTTCAGATGACATGAATGCCCCTGAATCTGGAGTCCAAGTAAAATACCGAAGCCGATTCCGTGGAACATCTCCATCTGGACCGGAAACGGAAGAGCCTGAAACTTCCCCCAAGGCTGGGCCAATTTACAAAATCAAGAAGAATCGGATTCAACCCAAATCTCGAACAACAACTCTCGACCCTATTGACCCTCTGAGCCAGGAGTATGATGAAATTCCCGAGGAATCCCCCCACAAGAGTAAAGTTCGGCATTCCGGAGAAGGAGATGTGATCAAGTCGAAAGGACGGAGAACCAGTGTGGAAATTGATGAGGATGACGAACCACCAAAAACCTCTCGAAGACGCCGTCCCGGTGTCTTGAGGGAAGATCTTGTCGACGAGGAAGATGAAGTTGAACCCAAGTCCAGCCGTTCTAAACAAAGGGGTAACGAATCTAGGAGCAAGTTGAGAGGCAGATCACAGGAAATTGAAGATCCAAAAGAATCTGAAGATGAATCTTCCGAGGAGATTGAGCGTGAATCAACCAAGTCAACAACCAAAAGCAGGAAAACAACAAGCACAGTAGGAACAACTGCCCCAACACCGGATGTCATGTCCAGGAGACACGATAACTTCGAAGAGCAAGAAGTCGAGTCCAGAGCAGTTGAAGCCAAGAAACCTGTACGAGTCAACCAAGACATGTTTGTTGTTTCCGGAGAGGAGAGGCGAGAAATCAGTGCCTCGAAATTAGTTTCCGAGGATCTCCCACCCCCTTCCAAACTTCCAATTCTGCTGGCCCCCACGATCATCAGCAGCAAATCGGTTGTGAAGAAAACCGGGTTGAATTACGATCCCGAAGAACCGAAAACAACTGCAAAGCCAAAGTCAACCGCAGCTCCATCAACAACGACTCAACTGTTGACAACTCTCTTGACCAAAATGACTTCGACTAAGCCCTCTCCAACCGTTCCAACGACCAAAAAATCCAAAACCGAGCAGGATGACATCCGGGAAACTCAAGCCGAGTTGAAGAATCTGTTGAAGAAGATCCAGGAAAAACTGGGCCATGGAGATGATGTTTACGATCTTGGAGGCGATGCTCTTTACGATTATTACGAAGAGCTTCAAGTCCCTGCCACCAAGGCTTCCACAACAACTACGACTAAAGGAACCAAAAAACCTGTAACGAAGAAGTCCAGCAAAAAATCAAAGGCTAGTACTAAAAGCAAGAACAAGAAATCCAAAGCCTCTAAATCAAAAAAGAGCAAAAAGGGCTCCAAGAAAACGACTGACAAGAAATCCAAATCCACAACCAAGAAACCCAAAACAGTCAAAACCACTTTAAAAACAACAACGACGACGACAACAACTCCAAAACCAGTTACAACCACTACTACCCAAACCCCCACAACTACAACAGTCAAAACAACAACAACAACGACAACTGCATCTCCCCAAATCTTGAAACATCATCGTCACCCAGTCAGCAGCTTGGAAGCACTAGCATCCTCAGTTCCAGCCGTACCAACAATCCCCCAGGGCAGTCCTTCTTCGTCCGAAAAGCCAATTCAAAGTTCGACAGAAACGTCCAGCGACAGCAACTCTGTAGAACCTCAAAAATACTACCAAAATCACCCCGGATCGGGGTCAGTTGAGACTCAAACCCAACAACCTTCCACAGATCCCTCAAGCGTTTCCTTCGTTTACCCCCAAAACGGTGGTAAGGACATCGCTGGTTCCAAAGTGCATTACCGTCGAAGACCCCTCTGGGTCAGAAGGAAGAACGCCGGAGGCAGTGGAGAGAGTTTAGAACCACTTGCCAAGCCCGTTGCTACAACAAACGATGGAAAGGTCATCCGGCTCGTCCGTCGACGACGACCTGGAATCCGTCGACGACCCGTCTTCATCCAACAAAGCGTCGAGCAGTCAACAACAACCTCGACATCTCCAGCTCCAGTGACGGAGGAAGCTTCCACATTCCCTACCACCACCGCCGCCGTAACCCTTGAGAGTTTGTTTGAGAACAATAACGAAATCTCGAGACGAGTTGGATACCCAGGTTGGTAACTTTCGAAATTTTACACTATATTTAACCTCTCTTTATATTAAATTAAGAAGGTTATAAAATGCGGAGTAACAGTTTTTGATTTGGTCCATACGACTACAGACTCGAGCGAGAGATCTCAAAGGAACATGACCTCAAGGATCGGGGGCAGGAGGAAGTTAAAGCTGATCCGGCTGAAGGGTCAAAGGGCGCAGTGGAGGCTGAAAATGAATGAGCAGGATTCATCGGATGACATTAGCCCACAAGCTGCCCATTTAGTCGCCCCAAGGGCCGAGGGGCAACCCCCAATGGTGTCTCCTGGGTCGATGGGCTTAGAGAATTCAATGGCGATCGAAGGCCGTGCTCAAGACTTTTCATCTTCCTCCTCCGTCGAAGCCAAAGTTTGTATTCGGGGGAAATGTGAAATGATTTCGAAGCAGTAGCGACGTAGTTTTTATATCTTATCGTGACTGACAATAATACAAATTTTTTAAACTGAGTCAAACATGCAATCATTGTTGTAAATAATTGCTGACTTGGGCACATATATAGATAGCAATCTTTCCCGTTACCGAATGCCTCAATTACATGAACAATTTGACAATGAAGGAGTTGTTAGTTGCCGATTTACATGTCGGACTTCTGAATGATTGAAAAGTGGAGTGTCTTTTACTTGTGATTGTGTGATTGTATTGTATTTGAGTTTCATTGAGTATTTCCTAGTGTATTTTAGCATAAGTGGGTTATTGTATAAGTATCGCCAAATGTGTCAACATTCCTGGTTATATGTTCGCCATAATGTTAATATTTTTATTATCTAGATGTAGATACATTTACAGACGTTTTGGATGGTTAAGCTATTTTAAATTGTTGAATGAATGCATGTCTCTTACATTTTTAGCGAGTATTGTATTAGTATTTATTGACAGTACATATATCATAAAGTATAGAATAATATGGTATGTGGGTATATTAAGTTTGCAAATAAATACACATTGTATTTAACGTATTGAATAATTATTAAGCGTTATTCAGGTTATTCTATTGTTTGTTGTGCTTGTGAGTGCTAGTGACAAAACATACTTAACGTGTTTCGTCTTCAGATAATTTGGCTGGCTTAATTGATGTTATGTAATTTATTTTTATAGAAGCATTAAATACCTTGTGAGAAGTACCTTGCGGTTTATAAGCTCTATTTATTATCATGTTTTTTTTTAATTCTACAATCCGAAGAATTTAACGAAGAGTAGTTCAAACAAAAATGCAAACGTCGCAATTGCCAAAGCTATGAAATGAACAACTAAAATTGCGCTAAAGTTGCTACCAGTTTTATTTACCGGTAGAGTAAGCTCCCGATTTTGAAGCTCATTTTCGATCCGACTCCACCGATTCGAAATTCCGGTTTCTACAAGTGCGTCCATGCGGCGGAAAATTTTTGGATCCGTCCAGCGTCCTATTTCCCACCCAACAAGTCGGTGGTAAAGCTTATCCTTTCCCAAAGTAAAGGATAATTTTTTACCCGATAATTTATTTCTCCTTAATAATTGAATTTCCAAACCTTTCAAATCGTTCTCCCAACCCGTTAGGGCTATATCATTATCACAACTTCCAAAAACATCGAGCAAACTAAAGTTAGTGCAATGACTCGATATGCAAAGGGACTCCATGGGATGTAATTTAATTAGCGTTGAAGGTGTTTCCAGATCTGGGATTTTGATGTTCGTTACGTAACTCTCCTCATTGTAAAGTTGCCAAGCTTCTGTGTAATAAATGGAGAGGGGGTTGGAATAGAAATCGGGACCGGATTCCGCAACCGCAAACCGAGATGGAGGATGAATCCGACTAAATACTGCGTAATTGGCTTCAAATAGTTGACTGAACCTCTCGAGCTGTGCTAACTGATTTGGGGAAGTTAAGGCACTGATATTGTTCCCTTTGTAAGCGTTGCTGAGAACGAGGCCCATCAGAACGGCCGCTCCGGAGATCCAGGTCATATAGGGTTTTAGATCGCTATTGACGGTCAACCGATCGGTTTGCTCCAGTAGAATGTTGACACTGCCAATTAGAGAACCCAGGAACCGATTCATGCCAATATTCCGGTGTTTCGAGCATATTATTATAACTGGCAATCCTACATAAGTTAGGGCAATGAGTAACCACGTGTACACGTCAAAGGCGGAAATGAAGGCATAAAAGGACATTCCAGTCCCCTTCTGCTGACCACAAGACTGGAACGTAAAGAATTCGTCATCCCGAATAAAGGTTAGATCGTGGTATTGCTGGAATTTCACTATCGGGGGTAACAAGTGCTTATCACAATACCCCGATTGGACCTGTTTTGCGAACTCGTTAGATTGGTTCATAGTTTGAACTATCTCGCTACACGGTGGTTTATACGAGATGAAAGTAACATTAGGGACAATAAGGACAAAGAGAATTTGATCGCTTGTAATTTGATAAGTGGATTGGACGTCCTTGAAATTCCGGAATGAGATGACGCCGTTTTCCGTTTGAATTCCCGCATTCCATAACTTCAGATTGGGTTCTTCTTGCGATGAGGATGACGCGAACCAGATCGGATCCATTTTGTACTCGAGTTTAAGCTCTGAATTTTCGAACTCTCTGTATTCTAAAGTTTTGAACTGTCTTTGATTCATTCCATCAGAGTTTTCCGATTCGAGGCTGATCTTGACGATTCTGTGAGCTTCTAAACCATTATTTTGCACCACAAGCTCGGTACGTAACATTATCAATTTACTTACCGGATAGTACGACTTGACAAGGGAAACGGCCAAGTTCCACATCACCGTACTACTGGTCAACTTTGAAATTAAGATGTGAAACATGTTCCTAGAACGAGATATTGACTTTGTGCTAAATCTTCCAAACCGAATCATGTTGTTCCAATATTCCTCGGGAATGATAAGCTTGTCATTCGCAGTTTTGACGTGATTGAACGGTTTGCCCTCTGGTGGGGGAAACAGATACAAATGTACATCGCAAGGAGATTTGTGATCAATGATTTTTAGTATCATTCGAAACGTTCCGGGGACCGTGGAGTTTCCGGTCGTCCTGGGGTAATATACGGTTTTATTAACGAAGTTCTGGATCTTGTAAAATTCATACCGAGATAAGAGGACTGGGTTTTTGAACGGGTGGAAATCCAGCCCTTCGTAGTTAATTAAATGTATGAAACAGTGAGAAAAAACATGGAGATACTTATTGAGATTAGTTACAAGGGTTGCTTCTTTAGCTACAGTTACAGCCCCAGCAGAAATCAGATGTGATAGAATGATAAATGATAATATACCAATATTCATTCTAACTACTTGGAAGAATTGATCATAAAAATCGTCAAATATAAACTATCTTTCTGTAGCTCTTAAAATACGACTAAACGACAAAAGCAAATTCTCTCATTCTTCAAAAAACCTTACTACTAGTGTATGTCTCGGCACATGCGTTTAAAGCGTGTTTTCTTATTGTTTTGCTCTTGAATTTAATAATGATGTTTTGAAGAGATCTTTTGAAATACAATTTATAATGTTCTCCAAGTACCCGAGGTCGGAGTTTGGTAATCTGGCTTGTACATTATCGACTATCGTGTTCTAGTTTGGCTTTAATATTATTAATTGGATATGAGTTGGTTTTGGTTTCATATGGGGGACAAATTTCAATGAAAAGCAACTAGCCAATTCTTTTGTCATTTTTTCATTCTTTAAGAACTGGAGTTTTTGACATTGGAAATAAAAAAAAACTAATAAAAAAATTCTGCCCTGTTCTATTCATTATAATTTTACCGATATTCAAACAAAATCAACAGGAACGAAACGATCGCATAAATTAATTTAGGAATGGTCTGTAATGCATTTCGCTGGCCACAGTACAAGCTGACTGGATTTATATCTTCAGGGTTAAATTATGAGCGGAATACAGCCATGAAATATTAATAACATTCGTGTTTTTTAAACAAAAATTAAAATTTTAATGTTGTAATGTTTTAATGTTACTGTTAATGTTAGAATCATTGTCTTGAATTGATAAAAATATGTTATATATATATACACTGGGCATGATTCCACGTTTGTGTGGGCAAACTCATGTTTGGGTCTTTGGGTAGTTCCCTCATATTAAGCGGCATATCACATTTGTCGCAGGCAGGCTAATTGGGACTTTGGGACCCTGAAATATGGTTCAAATGCAATTGTCCAATTAAATTATCCTCCTCTCTCATAACCTGCTACATCGAATAATTTACATTAGTAAACAACGTTTAAATTAGACCTTTGAAACCTATTGAAACCACGTCATTTTGACAACAAGCCGGAAGAGATGTAAAATTCCAAGTAGCCAGGGCTAATATAAACAATTAAACGTGTAAAACAACTAATTCTGGCAGTAAATCAGTCGCATTTATCTATAGCTGAATAAGCCGTCACAATGAGGAATACGCTCTTAATTTTTGTCGTCGCGGCGATTGGTACGTCCGTATGCTAATAAACTAGTTCATCCTATTAATTAGAGATTAATACCCTCCTGTTTGCTAATTTCAGTCGCCTGCATTTCCGCGGACTTGTTACCCGCCGAAGAAGACATCGACACCGGGGTAAATGTTCGTCAGCCCAGACGCTCAAGGAGATACGAGTCTTCCTCTTCCTCGGAGGAAGCAGACTATTACAGTAAGTTATATATAATTGCAAAAAAATTTTTTTATCTAAATCACAATTCGAAACTGTTAAATACCAACCCGAAATTAAAAATCTCTCTTTGAGACCAAAAATCTAATTTAAAATGTAAACTTCATATAACAGGTGGAAGCTATGAGGACGCATATTATGACGAATACAGTGGAAGCAGCGAATACGGATACTCTGGCCGAAGCATGGGGGGTGGCAAGAAACAACAAGGCCGTGGTCAGGTTGGTCAAAAAGCCAAGCCAAAGGGCCGCATGAGCCAAATTAAGAAGGGCCGTATGAGTCAAATCAAGAAGGGCCGTATGAGTCAAATCAAGAAGGGGCGTATGAGCCAAATCAAGAAGGGCCGTATGAGCCAAATCAAGAAGGGCCGTATGAGTCAAATCAAAAAGGGGCGTGGTCAGGTTGGTCAAAAAGGGAAACCCAAGGGCCGATCAATGGATGCCCGATATCTTGTTGATGATGGAGTCGGTGCTTACCCCTTAGGATATCCAGGAGTTCTACCAGGAGTTGTACCGGGAGTTGTACCGGGAGTATTAGGAGGATATGGCCTTCCAGGAGTACCGTATCTTGGATAGATTTTTAGGTTATAAATCTGTTTGTAAAACAATTAGTAAATCTTTCCAAATCACAAGCGGAAACATTTATTAATTATTAAGCCTTGTGAAAAATAAACCGTCGAGATGTTATAAATTCGAAACCATTGATTTTTCAAGGTAATCCTGAACGATTTAGGAGCATAAATAAAATAGATGAAATTGGAGAACTTTTAACAGGATTAGAGTCCCTGTCCTAGTTGACTTGCCGGGTAAAACTCGATCCCTTTATATGTATAGATGGATATATAGTAATAAATTCCATTGCTTTAACATGGTGGCTATAGAGGACGAAACGAGTTTTACCCGGCGAGTCAAAGAGAACTGGACTTCACGCTCCTCTAGAATCCTTTAATTGAATTGCTAATTACCCCTACTTTAGTCATTTGAATACGTGCCTATGACATGAATACCATAATTAAAATTATTTTTCTATTAAGCCATAATATGTAGAGTTGCATTTATTTAAATAAGATTAAAACACATTACAGCTGATTTTTTCAACCGCTTAATACTATTTCCGAAAAGCAAAAAAAAAAAAATTGGGATAAGTTGGGGCTCTGAATCTAAAACCTAATTTTCTAGACGGTTGATATTCAAGGACTTGAATTGTAATAAGTACTAAATGAGTTATATTCTTTATGTAAATAAATAAATACCAATTAAATAAATAATAATTTAATTTCCACAGAAGTATTTTCTGATCGTTGCAGACATTTTCGAAATTCAAAACCACTCAAAATAGGATTTCTTTAGATTAAAACATTAATAACCTTAATAACTTATTCTCAGTAAAATACCAGTACTTAATATGCCAAAGAATTGGTAACCAAATACCAGGTACGGGTTTCCAAACAAGCCATATATTTGTTTATGCAAACCCGGAAGACTTTGTTCCAATTTCCAAGTACTCAGAACATCAACAATTAAACGTGTAAGCTACCAACTGCAAGCTGTATAGAAAAATCACAGTTATCAAACCCATTTGACAACCAGGACATCGGCCTTTAATCCCAACTCAATCTTAAGGGTTCTCAATTAATCATGAAATCCACACTCTTTTTTCTCATTGTTGCGACCGTCAGTAAGTCCGTTTACTTTACTCTCTAATAACTCATACACCTTGTAACAATTGCAAATACTAAAGTCGATACACCATTAATTTTAATCTAGTCGCAAGCATCGCTGCCGTTGTTTACTACGACGATGTTGACAGCAAATATTTTGACAACAAATATTTTGACAGTAAATATTTTGACGATGACGGTAAGTTAAATTGGTCGCTTGAATTTAAATTCCTAGAGATTTAAAAACCTGTTTAATGAAATGTCTCGCTTCAAAAATCTTCGATTCTAGTGAGCTTTGAGGCCTATGGTGATGATAGCAGTGAATTCTTTGACGACTCCGTTGAGGAGTTCCGCGCTGGACCAAAATACCTTGGTCGGGCCAGTCGAGGTCGGTCTGGTGGCGCACGTCGCGGCGGCCGTATGAGCCAAATCAAAAAGAGCCCACGTGGCCGTACCATGAAGAGTAAAGGCCGATACCTTGTTGATGATGGAATCCCAAGTTACCCCATCGGATATCCTGCACCTTATCCATATGGAGGAATTGGATTCCTGGGATAGATATTGAAATTATAGCCTAAATGCAATAACTTAACTAAAGGATATAAATCAGAATCAGGTGGAATAATTTATTGTTTGAGAGAAATAAAGGAGCAGAGTACTCTGAATTTAATATCACCATTTGTTTTGTGTTTTGTTTGGGTCATACAATGTTGGGAATCTATTTCTGTTTTATATGGAATTTTGAAGAAAGATCGCCGATTGCACTATTCACACTGTTCAATTTAAATGTTTTCAAATCTGAGCTGCGATTGTCGGAAACTTTATATTGTGATTTGACCTCTAGGAAATTACCCAATGCAAATATTAAATAATGCAACCACATATTGAAAAATTGGGGTTGAACATCTGAAGAGGTTTCCTTGTCAGAACCAGTTTACTCAACAAGCTAAAGAATAGGCAACATTATACCACGGGTTTTCCAATGCGGATTTTCATAGCAAGCGATTTTAAAATGTAAACCCGCTGGAAGCCTTGTTTTGAATTTCTAAGTACTCATAACATTAACAATTAAACTCACCTCCCCGATAGACAGAAATATAAAAACGATTCTAATTTTTGAAAATCTAATTTTTTAATGATTTTTTTTACACCACGTAATGACTTGACGTCTAATAAATAATGCAAATGATGCAATCATTTATCCCATAGTACTTTAATAGAACTCCTATTATGCTTAGGAATTCCTGGTTTGTTTAGTTTCAACAATTAATTGATATAAGCTTTAATTGAGGTCTATTATGGTTGGCATTTACATGCAAATAAAAAAGCTTAATTTAGTAAATTTTTGCTGCTTCAATTTAAAATAGTATTTATTTCAGTTCAATCGATGATTTTAAAATATAGTAATTAAAAACAGTGTATACTCGTCCTGTAACCAAAGAGCAAATATCAACTAAAAAGCTAGTGATTTAATTTATGTTGGCAATGGTAGCTTCGCAACGAGTAGTCTCGCAACTTTTCCCGAGCTTCCTTTGGGCAGTTCTAAAATCCGTATAAAATGCATATTAAAAGCACCCGACCAAATTACCATATTTTCAAAATAATGTTCTATATCCGTAGAATAATAAATTTATCAAACCTTTCATGATGTACAGACCTCCTCGTAGATGCTTGTAGCTGGATAACTTGCCTGTGAAACAAAGCCAGTTGTATACTTGCAATTCGACATACAATTTAATTTCGAATGAACGTAAAATGACGGGACTCAACTGTTTGCCAAATTGGTTATTTCCTCAGTCAGTTTACTGACATTAGCAGTAGCTTCACTGAAACCAGTGTCCTTTAAAGTTACAAAGGCCCTGGGAACATATCCTCCTTCATCAGGGACTCCAACAACGCAGACTTCATTGACGGCGGAATGCTGTGCAATCACACCTTCAATTTCCGTTGGAGAAATCTAAAAAAACATGGTTTATGTTAATTTCGGGTGAAATTTTGAATATTAATTCAAGTCCAAGTATGACTATTACATGATTGTTAAAGTATTTAAAGATCTCCTTTTGCCTGCCGGTTATGAACAGGAATCCGTTTTGATCATAATAACCCAAGTCCCCGCTCCGAATGTATCCGTCCTCTGTGAACGCGCTTCCGGTGCTCTGATTAAAATTTCGAATTTTTAAAATGAACTATCTGGCAATATTTTTACAGTTTTATAAATGTTCCAAATAACTTCAAAAGGATAGTACCTTCGGATCATCAAAGTAGCATTTGAAATTTGAATCCGATTTGACACAAATCTCTCCCGTTTCATTCAAACCACAAGGTTCATTGGTAGAAGGGTCTCGAATTTGAATTGAAACGCCTGGAAATAGTTTTCCCACAGAAATACCCGGGGTGTCTAGAGCAGATTAAAAAGATTTTTTATTATGTAGTAATAGTAAAAAATTATTTGGTTAATGGAGTTTAGTGTCAAGATTTCAAGAACTTAAACTAGCCTCGAATCGTGGGATAGATGGAATTTTCTGTGCAATCCACATTTGTGGCCGTTGTTAAATGTTCCGTCAGCCCGTACAGCTAATTTTAAAACAGAATTAACATAAAATTCTAAGTAATTCAAAACGAATTGAAAAAAAAAATCCAAATATGAAAAGTTCCTACAATAACAAAGTCCCGAACGTTAGGCAGGGCTAAGAATTTGTTTTTGATGGAAGGAGTAATTAGAGAACCTCCGGAAAATAGTATTTCCACGCTACTCATGTCAAAATCCTTGGCTTCGGGGCCACAAAGGGCCAATATGAAGCTAATGAAACCATATACAAGGCCAGGCTGAAAATAAACGCATTATAAATAAGTAAATCACGGGAATAATTTTGTGAAACAATTATAAAACAGAGGAACAGGAACAGAACAGAGCAGAAATTTTATATTTCATGGCAGATATTTTATACCAACTGCTGTACCTTGTATTTATGAACAGTTTGAATCATAATCTTAGAGTTGACAGTTGAAAGCACAATCCCAGTTGCACCGGAAGCAAATACCGCTAGAGGAAACACTGTGCCACTTATGTGAACCCCTGTACAAGCTATGATATTTGGCTTTTCAGTAGTAAACGGGAATCGAGAAAGATTTCGAATATCCGTCACAAGAGCTTTATGTGTTTTTACAGCTCCTGAAAAACAACATTTCATTTCTAAATTATACTACTTTCATTGTTTATATGTGATCAACCACTTTAAGCCACGTAGAAATCGGTTCTAACAATAAGAATAAACACCTTTGCTGGGTCCAGTAGTTCCAGACGTACACAAAATTATAGCCGTATCATTCTCTGTCAATTTGTACTCGGGAATTTCGGAACCATCGTCGTCCAAATATTCCTGAAATGAAATGCACCCGTTTGGAACATCCCGATCCATTGGGTCGACGATTACAACCATGATTTTCCAATCGCATTTCTTGGCAACGGATAGGCACAATTCTGCCGCTTCAAAGTCGCATACCAACCATCTAGATCTGGTCTGTAAGACCCTTGAACGAACAGTTTCTACCCATCAAAGAAATTAATTTTACAGTCTAATCCTCATTAAATTTACAATTAATTAGTCTGTTCTTGGCTACCTTCATCATCCTGCGGATAAGAAACCCGGAGATAACCATTAGCCCGCCAAACACCATTCGTCAAGAGCAGAGCCGTAGCGTGGTTTGGTCCGGCCTGGGCAAATTCGATCATGTCCGGCCCTTACATATATAATGTTCCATTTCAAAAAAAAAATCTTTGTATTCTGGGTAACAATTTTAACATTCCCGAAGAATTGTCTGATCGTCCGTCTTACATCCAAGTAACCTTATTTCAAATCACTATCTCCAATCGCTGGTGGAAAAAACGTGGTAGCGAGGTAGCAATGCTACCAGAAAATTTTTCGGGCTATCGGGAAATAAAAATTTTTAAGACCTTTTTATGTCATTGGGAAAATTTGTGGTCTAATTTTTACTACCGGGAAGAAAAAGGTTTTTCCACCAGCGTCTCCAATTGACTATTGGTTGGCTCAAAACAATTGACAGTGATTTTTAAAATGTTAACGTACTAGAACTTAAGAATATTTAAAAACACTTCCTTTTATTTGGATAGAGCCTATGAATAATAGTTGTAATATTGTGATACAACTTTAGACATCTGAATGAGAATGTCCTTAAGACCTTAAGAAATACCTTACCTAATTTTTTTTTTAAATTGGCATGTACAAATGCTTCCGAAACTCGAGTAACATTAATATAACAGAACAGAGTCTTTAACATTAATAAAATTTTCTTGATAAAACAATACTGTTTTAATTTTTCAATTACGCTAGCTACTGCTGGCTGATGGGAAAAAAATCTCCAACTAGAATAAAGGCCTATTTTTCAGTTGTTTTTAAATTGTCAAATTTTCCCATTTTGTTCAGGGTTTTTGAGGTTGAGAAATTTTTCAATAGTCTAAGGCTTGTCTATCTCAAAAAAGTCAAACCCCGGCACAATCAGAGTCTTAAAATAACTTATATTTCATGATAAGTTTTGAGTAGAGATGGGCTTGAGTTCTAAACTTCAAACTTCAACAGTTGTTTAAATTTTTATTTTTACTAAACCAAAAATATCTGTACTTGGGTTAAATTTTTAAAACGGAGAGATTTGAAGGCTCATTATATCTAGTACAAAGCCCCTGGCGTCCGGCCCTTCGGCCGTCCGGCCTGGGCAACTTTGCCCACTCCTGCCCAGTCACCCTACGGCCCTGGTCAAGAGATGCAGTTTGGTCAGATCGGTTGTCATGAAATGGACAAAGTCTCCTTTCCTTAGTCCCTGTTTATAGAATTTACTAGCCACTCTTCCCGTTTCACTCTCAAAGTGCTCGTAAGATCGTCTCTCATCGGACAAGCCGTCGATCTAATTAGCAAAACCGAGAAATTTAATTACAAATCAAATTAAGGGCAGCATTTAACTTTAAGCCCCTTACCAACCAATCCCCTCTCCCATTCTGAAAGTGCAATTTTGCCTGATGCAGTAGAAACTCCGGTACAGTTTTCAAATCAGACTGTGGAAGACTCGGGTATGGAGATTCTAGCGTTTTATTTGCCATTGCACGCTTAGAACATGGGCTATGAGATGAGACTAATGAAATTATTCAGAGTAATTAATATTCTGGCTAAAAATATTACAAGGGTTTAAATAAAAAACTGTATTACTGCAGATCTAGAACTGTAATGACAATATTTGTCCTAAGTGAAGTGACACACGTAGACTAATATGCGGTTTGAAGTGGACTGATAGGAAGTAGTTTATTATCTACGATTAGTAGACCCAACAGTGCGGTTGTCAATTGGAATTGGCTATAATTAGACCTGGTAAAACAACTTGTTAACCCTTTTTATGGGTCGAGTATAATAATTTATAATCCTTGATGGCCCTCAACCTTACCTACCTCATGTCTATTCAATGACTGGGAGCTGGATTTCTGATTTTAGACTTGAAAACAACTCGGTGCCTAATACTTAACCGGTTTCTTTCATGACCCATAAAAATAGTTGAATATAAAATAATTAAATGAATAATTAGTTCCATATGCCATAACTAAAACCGATAGAATTCTAATCATACTTTAAAATAAGTTAAAAATTTGTTGTGTATTTATTACAAAAGCCAAAATACTTATCTGCGATAAATACATGGACGATAACCGCTCTTCATTCATATATTGTCTAAATATTTTATATCTCATGATTTTATAAATCCTCAATATATGAGTGAAAGAGCTGTATTTTGGGGTAGAGATCTACTCCTGGCAAACGATCCCAATCAAAATTCCCATTTACTTCTCACTTTAATTAGTATTTTATTGTAAGTATCAACCTACTGTATAACAAAGAAAAATAGACACGTAGAAATTCTGCTACGTTACCTGGCAGAGAAAATTTTCAGTAACCAAGCAAAGAAAGTCAACTTTCACTTTTTCAAAAATTTGAATAAGGATTCAGGGGCGGATGTAAGATAAAAGGGGCCAGGGGTCAAGGGGTATTCTATAAATATTTTTATTATAATTTTGAACTTACAACCTTGCAATTTTGAATTGTAAAACAAACTTGGAACTAACTGAAATCGAACTGTGAATTGAATTGGGAATTGTAAATTAATTAAACATTGGCCTCAATAATATCCCACCCTAAATAGGCCAACTCAACCTGAATAACCTATCCATACAAAATAACTCCCCACCCTCAATAAGTCCCCACCCTGAATAAGTCCTCACCCTCAATACGTCCTCACCCTCAATAAATCCTCACCCGTAATGAGTCCCCACCCGCAATAGTATCCCACCCTAAATAAGCCAACTCAACCTGAATAACCTATCCATACAAAATAACTCCCAACCTTAAATAAACTCCCCACCCTAAATAAACTAACCTAACCTCCCTAAATAACTCCCCACCCCAAACAACTAACCTACCCCAACCTACCTCCCTAAATAACTCCCCACCCCAAATTTTAAATTTTATGGAAATCGAAATTATTAACATAATATAAAAATAATCTGAGGTGCCCCTTGGCCCCCATTCAGCCAATTTTTTGCCAACCGCCACTGCGAAATCTCCAAAATTTTGAAACTTTAGTGAAATTTTTTTCATATCCATGGAGATTGTGTCGATAAGGTCAAATCGTTGCCAATTAACTTAGCGAGAGGAATTACTATTGGCCGCGTGTCTATTTTTTATGGTTATACAGTAATTTTCCGCAGTTGTATTGCAATAGTTACAAAGAAGATTTTAGGAGTTTGTATCTTATAAATGAAAGTACTTTTTGCATCAGAATCTTACTAAATATGGACACTAAGATGTATAAGAGTCAAATTATATGAAATGAAACATACGTGAATAGACTAATACTAATTTTTTCATCTGTACGATTAACTTATCCAATTTGCCAATTTATACTTTAAATCATTAAACACTCATAGTTGCATAGTATCCATCATGCTAGTTCGATAGCCGAAAAGCTGCAAATTATACCCCATTGCTGTACGGAACAACGGAACCAAGGAATTAAAACTAAGGAAATGGTTTTGCAAAGATGGGCAATTTGCGATAATTATTATATCATCTAAAAATACCTCAAATCTAAACATCTGTATAAAAAACTGATAGGCACTCCGTCAAAATATACGACCACGGAAATAAATTATAGTTCCTATTTGATTGCTAGTTTTGGTATGAATCCAAAAAAAACTATATATGTAGTGTATAAAAAACCAAATTAACCACTAATTGAACTATTAGTCTCACACATAATGCTCCAATCATGAAAAGGGTCAAGGTTGTTGGAACATCGCAAAATATACATGGTTTACCCCACTAACAAGAAACAATAATATCCTTGGGAAAACAATTAGTTCCAAGACCGGAAAGAATGGGAAATAGGAGGGGATGCAAATATTTATAAAAGGTTGTGGTCTTTAGCTCTGAAGGATTCACTCTGGATAACCTAATCTTCCGTTTAAGAACTAATTTCTTTTGTTAAGAAGTTTGAGAAAACCGGAACTGTGTGAACCTGTGATCGATCGATAATTTTATTGAAATAATTAAAGTATATCAACCGAATTTTAATAAAAACAAATCATATTCAACAATCATGGACGATCATGAATTTCGGAAGTTTGGGGAAGCGATGTTGGTCTACATTACTGACTACCTGGAAAACATTCGAGATAGGTATGGAAGCCGTTGAGAGTTTTGGTTTTTAAAAATCCTAATTTTTCGGAATTTTTTTTCTGACAATTGATTTTAATAAAGGCGAGTACTTTCTAATGTGAAACCGGGTTACTTGAGCAAATTAATTCCGGACGAAGCTCCGGTGGAAGGTGAACGATGGGAAGAGGTGATGAAGGATATCGAGAGGGTTATTATGCCCGGTGTAACGCACTGGCACTCTCCGCAGTTCCATGCGTATTATCCCACTGCCAATTCTTATCCTGCTATAATCGCGGATATGTTATCGGGTAAGGAGATCTAATTTTTTATTAAATTCAAAATTTCTTTAAAACTCTCTAAAAATAAGCCTTAATACTAGTTACAAGGGGTTTCAGGATAATTGTGTCCCATGTAGATGTAGGTCGTTTGATGAACTAATTTGGTTTGAACACAATGTTTGATATCATCATCCAAAAGATTATAATATCTCAAAGACCCTTAGCAGTCTTTTTCAATAACTTGAATCTATAATAGAGGTTTGTGGTTAAAATATAAATGGTGTACAACCTTGGCTTTTGGAAATCATGGTTGTTCAAGTTCATTGAGGTTTTGGGAACTAATAGAGCAATCTATTATAATAAAAAAGGCCATTTGTATGTCTCTGATGTTCCAGCTTACTACTTCTTACTGGCTTGAGTTATCGAAAAACTGAAATAGCCAAAAATTCTTAAAAAAATTCGGAATTACGGTAGGCTATATGACCTTTCAAAATTCCGTGACCTGCGACCTGGGCTAACGTGACCTATCCTAATGTTGTTCGTAAACGGTCGTGTGATATACCGATTGACACTGCTGTTCTTCAAGAAATACTTTAGCAATGTTGGAATTTCAAAATTTTGGTTCCTGACCTCAATAACGGTCAAAAGGGTCGAATTTTAAAAATCATCGTATGACATTTTTTACTGGGTTGACTAAACAAAAAACTGAAATAACCAAAAATTCTTAAAAAAAGTTTGAACTGGCGTAGGCGATATGACCTTTTGAAATTCCATGACCTGTGACCTGGGCTAACTTCACCTAACATAATATTGTATGTAAACGGTCGTGCGACATATCGATTTACACCGCAGTACTTTTAAAAATGCTTTGGCTATGTTGGAATTCTAAAATTTTGACCCCTTGACCTTGAAACGGTCAAAGTTGTCGAAATTTCGAAATTATCGTGTGACATATCTATTGACAACTTATTTTTGCCGAGAAATCATTTGGTTGTGTTGGAATTCTGAAGTTTTGACCATTTGACCTTGAAACGGTCAAAGTCGTCAAAATTTCGAAATGATCGCCTGATACATCGATTTACATCTTCTTTCACTGAGGAAGCTTTTGGTTGAGTTGGAATTTTAAAATTTAACACATTGACCTTAAAACATTCCAAGTCATCGAAATTTTTAAATCATCGTGTGATATAGCGATTCACATCTCCTTCCATCGTGAAAACTTTCGGTTAAGTTAAAATTTTGAGCCCATGACCTTTAAAGCTGTTTAAATTATGGAAATCTCTTCAGAAATTCATTTTTATGGCTTTAAAGAAAGTGTGGAGGTGAAGGTGTTGTTTTAAAAACATTGCACATTGTTTAATTTAATTGTTTAAAACCAAAAGTAAAAGGGTCTTAAAATCTCGCTCACTCGCTTGCTCATCAAAAATGACATGTTCTTCTTCCACGGAAAAGCTCTTATCAGCTATTTTAGGTACCGGGATAGCAATAAACTTTGAAGTAGTGTCGTACTGGTTAACAGGAGTTCTGAGGTCCTGTCCGTCGTCAACATATAGAAAGAGAATATAAGAGACCAGAATACGGAGGCTGCTAAGTGTGGGGGCTTTGAAGTTTCGGATTTGTGGGGGTTTAGATTCACCTTTGTCTTGGGCGTATGTCTGAAGTTAAATACTATAATACTATCGCTTATTGGCTAAGCTCCTGTATGGCCCGATACGGGCCTCTGGCTGCCTAGTTCATACATAAAACAACAACCCCTTAAAACATTCTCAAACCATGTTTTCAGGCAGTATATTAATATTTACTCTGCGACACACTAATTTACTTTTTGAATAAAAACATTATATTTGGATCTCAGACTTTCAGGAACTGGTCAGTTTGAATTGAACAGATTTGATTGAGATTTAAATATCATTTCTGCTTCCGTAGGAGCAATTGCTTGCGTCGGTTTCAATTGGATAACGAGCCCTGCCTGTACGGAACTGGAAGTGGTTACATTGGATTGGTTAGGCAAGTTACTCAATCTTCCACCCCAATTTCTGGCTAGTGGTTCCAGTGGGAAAGGTGGTGGTGTCATTCAGGTAATGAAAAACTTTAATTCACAAATTATACAGCTTAAATAAAAAAAAATTAAAAATATGAATAAAAAACTTTAGGGATCAGCAAGTGAGTCAGTGTTAGTAGCATTGCTCGCAGCAAAATCCCGAGCTGAAAAAAAGTTTAAGAACATCCCCACGAATGATGAAACCGCTTTCTTAGGAAAATTGGTTGCGTATGGCTCTGGTAACGCACGCTTCTATATTACTATGAATTGATCAAATTAAAAAGCACTACGAAAATTGTTTTTCTTGGCTTATTTGCTATTTCCCCGATATATCTAGATCAATCCAACTCCTGTGTTGAGAAATCAGGAATGCTATCCGGTATCAAGATGCGAATGATTAAAGCGGATGAGAACCATCGAATGCGTGGAGCTGCGTTGAAAGCGGCTGTCGATGAAGACAAGGCCAAAGGGCTTATTCCATTTTTTGTGAGTTTTAGTAAATCCTGATTTAACTTCCCCACTGGGGAATACAATTAAAAAAACCTCATCAGATAATGTTATTTAGTCGAAATGAAATCGATTTTAAATATGATCAAATAGAGTTGTTTTTTTGGTCGGTTTTAATAGTTTCATCAACGTTTTTGTGCATTTTAATTGCTTCAAAGTTAATTGCAATCTGGATCAAAGCATCGTAAAATTATCATTCGACTTTTTATACAGGTATGTGCAACTCTTGGTACGACAAGCTCTTGTGCCTTTGACGATCTAAACGAGATCGGGGATGTTTGCCTAGAGGAAGGGTTGTGGTTGCATGTGGATGCAGCTTATGCCGGTATGTTCATTTGCCTGAATTGAAATTAAAACTGATTTCGAATTACATTTCTTCCAATATCTGGTCAGGATCTGCATTTATCTGCGAAGAGTACCGCTATCTAATGTCTGGAGTTGAGAAGGCCAATTCCTTCAACGTCAATCCACATAAATGGATGCTGGTAAATTTCGACTGCTCAGGTGAGTTAACTGCAACTTCCGAATGTCATATTCGAATGTCCAAATTATTTTCTGATTCATCAAAAATTCCTTAATCTACAGCGATGTGGGTCACAAATGCCAATGAGCTTGTTGATGCCTTCAACGTTGATCCACTCTACTTGCAACATGATATGCAAGGACAGGCCCCGGATTACAGGGTGAGACAATTTAAATTGTGAATTAAGGGAACATAACACTTGCTTGGTTATTTATGATTCATGAATGGCAATAACAGCTTTAGAAGAATCCCCAGTCGTTTTTTATTCCGAAAATTTATTTCACTTTCAGTTTCAGAAATAAAATCACCCTTTTAACAGAAAACAATACATTAATTCGGCGAAAATCGATCTTAATCGTAATAAATCACAATAAATTCTTTCAATACTTCAAAAGCCATTAAATCCAAACACAATTAATTTCCTTTTAAAGCAACAACAAAGTCCAACTTTGATCCCATCCGTTTTAAAAGCGCAAAAACTAAAAATTTTATGTATCTCTTTTTTTCTTAGCACTGGCAAATCCCATTGGGACGACGATTCCGATCATTAAAGCTATGGTTTGTCCTGCGAATTTACGGAGTCAGAAAAATTCAGGAACATATCCGGGGTCAAATCGCACTCGCCCGTGAATTTGAACAGCATCTTTTGAGGGATGCTCGATTCGAGCTGGCCGCACCGGTTTCAATGGGTCTTGTTTGTTTCCGTCTTAAGGTAGGTTGCTTAAACTTTTTATTTCGATGAAATCAAAATCCCATCAAATAAATCCAGAAGCAATTTCGGGGTTAGTGCTGTTTTTTTATTTTCATTAAGAGTTTTATTTACTTTAAACGACTTTGTTTGTTATTCAGGATAAGAGCTACGACGAACACGACTTGCTCATGAAAAGTATCAATGAGCGTGGAAAGATTTACCTGATTTCATCGAAATTGTCTGGAAAATACATTCTGAGATTCGCCGTTTGCTCGCGGTTTACCAATAGTGAGGATATTAAATTTTCGTGGAAAGAAATCCAGAGTGCTTTTGCGGATTTATTCGAGAAGCGCTCTTCTGCAATGATTCAGGAATAAGATCAAAGTAGTATAGTTCATAGTTAGGTAAGTGTTCTAATGCTCCTCACTTTGTAGAATTTCAAGGAAATTTTTTTTTCCGAGTTCTGATTATATACTCCTTTGTTTCTTCCGGTTTTATCATGAAATGTTTAAATGCATTTCTAAATAAGTTATCTACAATTATTTTAATTATCCTATTTAATAAACAATTCCGAATAAACTTTAATATGCAATACTATTAATTGGTAATCAAAAGCTAAGCTGGGAATTTTGTGTTCATTGTTCACATCAGCCCTAAGTACGAGAGTACGACTGAAATAAATGTGTGGAATTTATTACTTCTAGATAAAGTGTTTAAAATTAGGTGATTGTTTCTGTAATCCTATATAATAATACCACAATTCCTGAATCCGTCGTTGGCATGCACCTCCCCATATATATATGGCACCTCCCCGCTCCTCCACGATTGCATTTTGGCCTCTCCGCTCTCTCTCTCTCCCTCTCTCCTCCTTCCCTGTCGATTTTAAAACCTCTCCGCCCTCATCCTCGAATTTTTCCCTCTCTATCTCTCTATGAATATCTCTTTCTTCCCATTACCATACCCCAATCTATCTCTACGTCGTTGGAAACGTATGACGGTGTGACCAAGGGCTTTTCAAATATTCAATGTTAGAGATGTTAGAGGGGATGGCGACAGGCGACACCTGATCTGAAGGGGAGGGGGGGGGGGGGTGATGGGGGTAGAGATAGTCAGATTACAAACCTATTCGTGTGATACCGTGATACGTCGTTCGAAACGTATGACCAAGGGCTTTTCGAATATTTAATGTTAGGGGGGATGACGATCATCTGATCCGAAGGGGAGGGGGGATATGGGTAAAAATAGTCAGATTACAAACCTACTAGGCGTAAGCCCGGTAAAAACCGGGATTCTAGGTGGTGGGTCAAAATTGTTAACCGTACTTCATTTCTACATCTTCAATATCAACGTTTCAAGAATTTTCAACTGCATAATTCTGGCCCACCACCTAGGATCCCGGTTTTTACCGGGCTTACGCCTAGTAAGTAATAATGCAATAACTCCCAACAAGAATATTTTAAAGTCTACTTGATTTCTCCTTGCCGAAACTGCACAAGTACAATCAAAAAGGTCAGGATCATTGAGAGGATCTGTAATACAATATACAATAGCAAATAATGGTTTACAATTATTTAGTGAACTTTAAAGTATAATTTCCCATTAAATAATTTACATCATGCAGTGTATATGAACTTACCGATGAGATAAGTCGCCTATTCAAAGTAAAGTAGGACCCTGAAAATATTTAAAATTAAAATTTTAAATATTATCAGCCTGATTATAACTTTCCTACGCATTTCTTTAAATCAAATCGCTTAATTTCGCAAATACCTGGTTCCACAGCAAGTGTGCCTCTTGTCAGTTTCAGCGTCAAATACTTTACCTAAAAAACGAACAAAGGAATATTTTTTATCAAAAGTTAGTGTTATTAGCTGATTTTAGTCGATTTATAGACAAGTTAGTCGAGTTGAAGGTCAGTAGAATAGGAACACGAGGACCCACACCATACCAAACCGTCTTGCTTTAGTTGCTTACAATGAAATCGGATTGCTAACCTTTTGTCTCAACTCCTTCGACATGGAATGATGTGGAAGCTGACATAAAGCATCAAATATGTCACTAGTTTTTCGGCTCAATTCTTCACAATCGGATCCAAGATGATACAGGACTTTCAGGGAAAGTATCGGGGGTAAAACTGTATACAGCGCGTCATATACTGACCCAGAACTCATTAAATTCAGGCTCATAAACGTAAAACCTAGCACTTCAAACGTATTGTAGCCAACTTCAAATAATAATCTGTTTCCAAACTGGGAATGGTACAGTTTGTTAAGGTCCGTAACCCTGTAAAAGTTTGCAATGCAGAGACGGAGTTTCCGTTCATCAATTTCAGGCCTGAAACCATCGACAACCTGAGTAGTTTCACCATTGCCGCGTTGGTTTTTAACAGTTACCATTTTGCAATCATAAACTCCTAGGTCAAAACTAGCCATAGAATCCTTAATTTCACTCGAAATCATTTCCAAACATCCCGTAAACATTGTTATGGGAAAGATAAGCCACAACGAAAAGAGTGGGTGGAGATGATTGAGTAAATTCCAAAGAAAAAACAATAAATAGATTGAAGCATCATACTCCGACATGACGGTTCCTGCAGCATACCCAGCAGTCCTTAAACTAACGACGATCAGTTCGAAACCAACTAGGAAGCCGATGTTAATCAGTATAAGTATGTTAGGATTCGGTTTCGGATTCTCTGTTTTAGTTTTCGAAAAATCAAGGCATATTTTGAGTTGGTGATATCTATTTGGAAGGCTGCTGAGGGATCACTGTCGGAAATCACTTGAAGCCCCTTGATCATTTCATTCCAGAAATTTACAGTTGATTTAGAAGTAATCAATCCAAGAATTTTTTGAAGTAAAACTATCAGGGTTACAAAAACTCCGGTAAATCGGGTTGCCCAATCTCCGGTCCGACTTTGAACCCGGAGTTCATCATGGGGATTGTAATCGTGTGAATGCCAGGCATAATAATGCACACATATAATGCTCAGCAAAAATATTGCTTGAAAGCAAGGGAAACTCCAGAATTGAAACTTTAGGGATAAGTGACCTTTAAGATTAGAAATGCTTAAGGGCAAGTATCCAATGAATTGTGAGCTCCAAATCGCTGGCTTTGCAATTTGGAATATGTTTATTTCCTGGAGCTGTGAAGATGATTTTGACATTTTTAGATTTACTTTCAACTTGGCGAACGTTTAAAAAATAAAGCTATTTTGACGTTAAAAAATATTCATATGAATATTTAGTGACAGTCGAATAGCTCGTTGGATTTCGTGACTTAGTTTTTGTTAGGGAACGGTATGGTTATACATTGAAAATATAATCACTTAGCAAATAGCTTCAAAATTTGTCGGTGATACTGGAAACTACAATCTGTAAATGTGTTCAGACAGTTCCCTGTGTATATTCATCGAATCCATTTGTCTAATACAATAATTGGTTTGCCAAAGCTCAAATATTGTGTTTGCTGATACATCTTCAAATTAGAAACACCCTTAATAAATAGCTGAAAATATAAATAGTGTCGAATTGTCTCTACTTATCGTAAATAATTGAGTTAGCGAACGAGGAGTGTGCATCCAATAGTTCACCGACTTGTCATTTATGAACAATCATATATAATCAAATATTTACCGATATAGTAACAATCGAAACTTTACATTCAGTGTATGAATTAACAAACAAAATCTAAATAGAGAAATTAAAAGATCTTTTAGGTTCACAGGGTTTTACATTACTTCGAAAATGTAATATGCAATAGGTGAGATTCCTAAACCTGATATGAGACCTAAGCAGATCATTATAGTTTTTAAACCTCTTTAAGTAAATTAACAGGAATTAAAGCTGGAATATGAAATTTTGTGTTGGCGATTATTTCCTGAAAGTTCCGAAGGCGGAGGGTTCATAAAAATAGTCAACACAAGGCTAAAACGCTCCAAACTGCATTATCTAGACCTTTGACTTTGTTTGAGAATTTAATGACACATTTAAAATTAAAAGAATAGAATATAAGCCTTCAAATTGCTGTTTTAAAAGGTTTGTAAGGAAACACAAATATCAAAATTACGTCTGCATTCCTAAACGATTAAAAAAATTGAAGACAGGTTACAGTTTATCGATCGCTCTTAACGATACTGCAAGGAAACTTTAGTACAGACCCAGTAAATTGAAAGTACAAGATTGGCAACTTTAATATCTCATATTTTATTAAAAACCTCTTACAGCCTGAAATTAAAATGAATTTATTCCCCAATGTAGGTTCGTTAAAGTACCTAACAAATATCGTTATCCAAAATCCAAAGAGTAGCACATAAAACTTAGCAGTCTTCATTTGTTCTTGGAATCTGCTGTCGAATGATTGGTATAAGGTTATAACTACAAAATGCTGACGGATGGATAATGGGAGGCTTTGGACTGGTACTTCAAACTATACTCCAAGATATCAATACTGCCGTTTAGTTTTAACCTTGTTGAAAAACGGATAATAATGTCATCTTCACGCCCTCGTTCAATTGCTCTCCTAGTATGGTGGAGCGGCTATCATCTCATTCTTCCCGCACATTTAGTTGGCATTTATTTACTGACAACGGGATCGGATGCTGTTCCAGTTCAGCAAATCATGTTCTTCGTCTTGTATGGGTTCGCATACGTCAATGCCTTTGTCCCGAGTTGGATTGTAGTTTTTATGCCGGAGGGTCCACAATTTATTGTACAAATGTTGCAATTTGCCCAAACAAAGATAAAAGGTAAAGAAAACGGATTAAAATTTGACTTAATCAAGGCAAAATAAGATCAGTATTTTTGGCTGATTTGCGGATGAAAGCGGCCCATCATAAGCGGCCCATCAAAAGCGGCCCATTATTAGCGGCCCTCACAATAAGCGGCCCGCACAATAAGCGGCCCATCATAAGCGGCCCATGACAATAAGCGGCCCATGACTATAACCGGCCCATCATAAGCGGCCATGACAATAAGCGGCCCGTGACATAAGCGGCCCATGACTATAAGCGGCCCATGAAAATAAACGGCTCCGAAGTTCAGAGGAACTTGAAATGTTTGATTTCAGGTTGATTTCATTTCAATATTTTTACTTTTGAAGGAATGATTACCTTTTCCTTCAAAGTAAAAGGTTCTTATCTTTATATCTTTTATTACTTAATTAAATTAGAGATATGTAAAGGGATGCGATTCAATTACATTTTACAAAACTTCTGTATTAATTAATCAATGATTAACTTCGTAATAGCTTAATTTTATGGGTAGATACACATACAAAAGGATCGTTGAAATCATTTTGTTTTTGTATAAAGAGAAGCAGGTACTCAAAATGTAGACTTTAATACTAACTATCGCTAATCCAAGATTACTATATACTGTCCAGGTTCAATGATTGTAATTACGCAGAACAAAATTGTATGACAATATTTAACAAGTTATATACATAAATTTTGAAAAATGTAATTGAATGGCATCCTTCACACATCTCTAATTTAATTAAGTAAGAAAAGATATAGATAAAGATAAGAACCGTTTACTTTGAAGGAAAAGGTAATCGTTCGCGTTCCTTCCAAAGTAAAAATATTGAAATCAAACATTTCAAGTTCCTCTGAACTTCGGAGCTGTTTATTTTCATGGGCCGCTTATGTCACGGGCCGCTTATTGTCGTGGCCGCTTATGATGGGCCGGTTATAGTCATGGGCCGCTTATTGTCATGGGCCGCTTATGATGGGCCGCTTATTGTGCGGGCCGCTTATTGTGAGGGCCGCTAATAATGGGCCGCTTTTGATGGGCCGCTTATGATGGGCCGCTTTTCTCCGTATACCTTTTGGCTCGCGTTCAATTTTGTTCCACAAGCGTTAAGAAAAGAACGATTTTAACATGTGAGACGGTCAAAGGTCAGTTTTTTTTCAATTATATTTTGTAATACAATAGTAAACAACAATTTTTTTTATATACAAACTCTGCGATATATTACTTTACTCAATGAATAAAAGTCATTTTATTTTTAACATTCGAATGATTGGTTTGACTAGCTTTGCACAAATCGTGTAATAAACCGGACCTGGAACACAATATTCGTAGACGATTCACAGTACCTGAAATTGCGACTAAGGGAATCCTGACTGTAATATCCTTGGGTGGACTGCTCATTGCCGTACTTTCGGTTCCCCTGGACCTGGACCCAACACAACCAATATTCAAGTACTGTGTTGTAGATTCATCATGGAACTACCTGTATCGGTTACTAATTATAATGTTCATTGCCACTGAGATAACGAAATACATTATTTTTGGGGCTATTTTCGGAATTTTTGCTATGCTTACGGCATCAAGAGCGCTTGCGAGCGCATATTTGCCAGCGTTTGTGATGAAATTGAAGAAAAATCAACAGAGCTTTAAACGGCGATATTTATTGAAACTCATTCATCTCTACGACATTGGACTCGTTAGTATTAATATTGTTGTAGCAGATGGGTTTTACTTTTTTGTCCCGGCACTAATTTTCTCGGGCATTTACATTGGAGTTATTTGTAACGTCGGAACGATTCGATTAGTAAATGTGATCCCGATGGCGTTATATTTCATTATGCCCTTAAATTCCGTACTAATGACGATAAGTATTGTACTGTTTCCAACCATGGCCTCCTCTGTTTATGAGAATTCCCAGAAAGGCTTGATATATTTCGATAAGATATCAAGTTCAAAATACGAAAAGAAGGTGATCAGATCTCTCCGACCGTTTTATATTCCAGTTGGCCCGTTTTTTTATGTCGAGACGGGCATCAAAATCAAACTAATAGATGCACTTTTCCGTTACACTGCTGATGCTTTGCTTTCTTTTTCATTAGTTTGAGAATTAATACTTTTTTTTGTATTTGGTGCCAATCGGTTAAGCTATGTTACGGGGCTACTAATTCCAACGTGAATAACAACGACGGCCAAAAGGGTACTTTTTTTATATTTTTACTATAAATCATGCATGCATTGTAGAACCCGAATCCTTAAAAAATTTAAAAGTACTTCTTTGGCCACTCGGGTAGTATCCATTACCCCGAAGGGGTTTTTTAGGCAAATTTTTCCCTCGTCTTGCTTAAAAATGCTTGAAAATGTACAAAGGTCACTATGGTAATTCAGACTTGGAGGTTTTACAAAGTCCTCACCTCTTTAGTTCCCGAGTGCTCTTCCTCACCTTTTTGGTATTTACTCCTCTTTGAGACGACCTGAGCACTCACCTCTGTAGTACTCACTACTCTCTGAGAAGATCCGAGTGCTCACTACCATAGTACTGAGTACTCTTTAAGAATATCAGAGCCCTCACCTCTTGAGTACTCACTACTCTCTGAGAAGATCCGAGTGCTCACCTCTTTTGTAGTCAGTGCTCTTTAAGAATATCCGAGTCCTCACCACCATAGTACTCAGTACTCTTTAAGAATATCAGAGCCCTCACCTCTTGAGTACTCACTACTCTCTGAGAAGATCCGAGTGCTCACCTCTTTTGTAGTCAGTACTCTTTAAAATATTCGAGTCCTCACCTACTTAGTACTCAGCACTCTTTAAGAAAATCTCAGTGCTCACCTCTTTAGTAATGACTGCTCTTTAAGAAAAGCATAGTGCTCACCTCCTTACTACTCAGTACTCTTTAAGAAAATCAGATTCCTCACCTCCTTAGTACTCAGTACTGTTTAAGAATATCAGAGCCCTCACCTCTTTAGTACTCAGCACTCTTTGAGAAAATTCGAGTCCTCACCTCTTGAATACTCGCTTCTTTTTGAAAAAAAAACCGAGTCCCCTTCCTCCCCTATTGATACTCACTTCTCTTTGAGAAACTTCCTGCCCCGATGAGACAAGATGTTAATTTGGACGGAGAAAGCTACGCGTATTCAGATGTGACACAAAACCAGCAATAAATCGCAACCAATCGCAACATTAACCTATTCCATACTATTGCATACGACAGCATGACAACAGCAACATTAACCTATTCCATACTATTGTATACGACATGACAACAGCGACGAACTACTCACTTGTCACTACAAAACTAATGTAGCGCTTTCTGTATAAAGTGCGCAGGGAAAAAGACCCCAGATGGCAGTTGTCGGCTTTTTTCTCGGATATTCTCTTCTCCTGAGAGTAGTGAGTACTCAGGTGGTGAGCACACAAATACTCTTAGAGAGTAGTGAGTACTCAAGAGGTGAGCACTCGGATCTTCTCAGAGAGTAGTGAGTACTCAGGAGGTGAGCACACAAATACTCTTAGAGAGTAGTAGAGAGTAGTGAGTACTCAAGAGGTGAGCACTCGGATCTTCTCAGAGAGTAGTGAGTACTCAGGAGGTGAGCACTAGAATACTCTCAGAGAGTAGTGAGTACTCAAGAGGTGATCATTCGGATATTGTGTGAGAGCAGAGTAGTGAGTACTCAAGAGGTGAGCACTCGAATATCCCAGAGAGTATTGAGTACTCAAGAGGTGAACACTCGAATGCTCTCAGAGAGTAGTAAGCACTAAAGAAGTGAGCGCTCAGGTCGTCTCAAAGATTAGTGAGTACTAAACGAGGGAGTACTCGTGTTTTCTATAAGGGAAGGTGAGTACTGAAGGGGTGAGGACTCAGATTTTGTTAACAGTATGTAGCATAACCTAACCAAACCTCCAAGTCTGATTTACACAGCCACATGCATTCGCATGACCAAAATACGAAACCGTCTCCATTAGAGGGATGTTCGCAACGTCTACAGAAGCATCATATGAATTTGCATTTTCCCTTAGTTACAGAGCATTTAAAAGCTGACCTTTGATGAGCCCAAAAATTTATACTTTATTTTCACATGAAATTAGCCCATTTCCGGTTGCTAACCGATCAACACCGGAAAAGGTACTTAAGGTTTTATAGTAATTTTTATACAGGCAAAATTGGGGACAGCAGGTTATTAAAACTCCTCAATTTCCGGACTATTCTGTCCACAAAAAAATGAAGTGATACCAACTGGAAACATCCCGGGTACTTCCTATTTATATAGTTTATTCGTAGTTGAGGTGAACATAAAGCATTTATTATAATTCTGAGTCATTGTAATACTTGAACCGAGTTTAAGAGGAAAACTATATGAATTAATAAACATAGAATAAATAATGTTCGCTATGCACTTTATATAAAAAATATTTTAATCTGGTTGAAATTGAATAAATTATTGCAATCCCATGCCTGCCTAATTTCGTGAACTTAATACAATTTTTTGACTTGTGTATCGTGTTTAAAATGATTGTATTATTATTACCTATAGATAATTCAAAGACTAGCATTCAGCAACTTTTTATTCATGAACTTGCAATTGGTTGACTCCCCATCTCGAAATTGTATTAGTACAATCAAAAAAGTCAGGATTACGGATGAGAGCTGGAAACAGTTGCATTTTTTGTAATTACTAATTTAAATAGAAAATAGAAATTAAAAACGTACCGATGTGATCATCCTCCGATCCAGAGTAAAAAATGAACCTATTGTTTTCAAATTAAAAAGACTCTAAATACTATTAAGAAAAATTGACTATTTCCGTCACAAATAACCTGCTTTGTTTTAATAAATTTACGACTCACCTGGTTCAACTAAAATGGCGTTGTTGGACATTGAAACGGCCAGATACTGTATCTAGAAATAGTTTCTCGGTATTGAATAAATAAACACCAGTAAATTAAATTGGCTTATCTTATACAGGAAAGATACCTTCAATTTCAAATCCTCATTTAATAGGTGATGTGGCAATCGGCAAACTTGATCCAGCATTAATTTTGCTTCAATTGTCAGAGAATTCGCATCCGATGCCAGATGAAACAAAGCCTTACAAAATAATACGACTGGAACGATACCAGCAAATGACTGATTCACCATTCCCAACCCAATATAACTCAGAGCCATGAAAGAATTCCCAAGGAGCAATATCGAAAGAGATCCTATTTGGTAAACCATCTTTGTGCTGAAGAAATCGTTGTAATCTTTAACCAAGTCCTGAATCCTGTAGTAATTATCGATGCAAAGTCCTAATCCCGCTTCTTGACCCTTTGTGAATTTATTGCTTTCGATCGGTTGAGGTCCAGAAACGAAGCGTTTTACACCCAATTTTTGAGCTTCATTTGCACTCAAATTTGAACCCACGATTTGCGACCTATCTATGTCCCGAATTTCCTGAGATATCATTTCCAAACAGGCTCTGTATATTTTTACTGGGAAGGAATACCACAGCAAAATAAACGGATGTAGAAGACACAAAAGCAGCAAAATGGGAATCATCACCATAAATATGCTGGTTTTGGTATCCTTGCCCTCAGACATCCACTGTCTCAGTGTGGAAACTTGACCAGGGATAAAGAATAGACCGAAGGTGCTGAATGTTAGAATCAAATCCGAAAATAATCGTCGGTTTATCTCCGATTTTGTTCTGATAAAAATAGGAGAATGCTTCGAGCCTTTGAGAGAAATAAAAAATGCACCAGAGAGATCGCTCCGGGATATCTTGTCTAATTTGTCGGAATAATCTTGCCAGAATTTTAACGTCGATTTAGACGAGACGAGTCCAATTACTCTTTCGGCTATGATAATAAAAGATACGAAAGCCCCTGTGAATTGAGTTGATGCGGATTCTACCTCACTCTTAACCTCTTGGTTCTTGACTTTCAAAGCTTCCAGCAAACTTTGGAGTCCTGAGTTACCATGAAATTAAATATATCCGACAAACTGACCTTCAACCTTCCGATAAAAACCTTTGAATCCTTGGTTACCGTAAAATTTAAAAGCGCAGACGGGCGTATTTTGTAGATTTAGAAACCGTCGTTATACCTTACTATAAATTATTAATCCCAACCCCGGGGGACCGCAATTTATATATGCAATGTATCACTTTTAATTCACACAAATGATTTTAAAGACCAATTATCTACGCAAAAAGTGATAATTCCTGATAAAACATGATCCACGTCAGGCCAAGCATCAACCAATAATGATATTAATTAATAAGGATCATTAATATATCCCGAAATAACTCTATCCGGAGCAGAGGGGTTAAAAAATTTCCACTCTCTTTCATTTCACTACATCCGTCTTGCATATATCGGGTCATACTTTGTACTTTCATTAGTTTCAAGACAAAAAACGAGTAGAAAACCCTAACCTAATCTATCCCCCTCCCTCCTTCCAAAATTTCGGCATTGTAAAAATATTAAATTTAAATTTTTGAAATCGATCAATTTTCGAAGTAGTTATTTAATTCATAATGCCCAATATATTACTTCTGGACACAATGTGCATTCAAAACTCCAAGAAACTATGGGAAAATGTGGTTTTTTATAAAAATTCCTATTACGACCAGGAGTCGTAATGAGTCTCCATGGCTTGTTTGCATAATTACGACCAGGAGTCGTAACAAAGACTCTCAGGTTTGTCGCTACGTTACGACCAGGAGTCGTAACGAGTCCTTTAGGATTGTTTATTTCATTACGACCAGGAGTCGTAATAAAGATCCTGAGAATTGTTGCTATGTTACGACCAGGAGTCGTAATGAGGATTCAAGGGTTTGTTTTCGCATTACGACCAGGAGTCGTAACAAAGATTCTGAGGGTTGTTGCTACGTTACGACCAGGAGTCGTAATGAGGAACCAAGAGGTTAACGAAGGGATTGAATTGATTCCCGCTTACGGTGATTAAGACGCCAAGAAAAGCGACACTGAAAAGTGCTGCGATAAATAATATTGGGGCTAGGAATGAAGGACTAAAGAACTTAAGTTGAAGTGATAGACTTCGTTTTTCTTTTCTCAGGAAATCAGTTGTTGATGATGATACAGTTAGTGGAAAATATCCAATACTTTGTAGTATTGTAATTAGTTTGCTGCCGATTTCTAATAAGGACTGCTCCATAGCTGCTGGACGTTACATAAAATGTTTGATTGATCAGACGACTAGTTTAGACTAGGCAAGATTCAGTGGGTAAGGAAAGGTTTGGGATTAAGATAGACGTTTTTCACAATAATGAACACAACTGCCATAAAGTTCAAGGTAGTTATTTAATTAAGATAATTAATGAGCTAAACCCATATAAACCTCAAAATCCGTAGAGTACCTCGTTTCTAAATGACGTATTGTTTTGTAAGTTTTTCACCAGAATGACAACACCCTTGTCAATCAATAATTTGTGGTATCTTCAAGTACAATAAAATACAGTGAATACACAACCTGCTCACAAGGTATTGCTTATCTGCTCAAGCAGAGAAATTAATTCATAGTATTTATATGAATGGATTGTGACTTCATTGGGGAAATACACAAAATGTAGTAAAGTAAAAGTACTAGCGTACTAAACTTGCTGATTTTTTTCTTATTCGTAGAATATATATTATGCATATATTCAAAAGAATGTGAAAGCAGACTTTTAAACTATGCTGTTTAAAGTTCTAAAAATGCATTACATGTGGTTTAAATATTTGCGAAACCAAACCTGTCACATTTAATCTTGGCTCGACAAGATAAACATTTTCTTAACTCTGACCTCGCTTTAAGGCACATCATCCGTTGTAGCTACCGTGGTCGTAGATATTGAAAATATTTTAGAAACTTCAATGCAGAAAAGTTAGTTAAGAACTTATTGTTCCAGATAGGCATGTAAGAATCGATTTTTAGTAAGGTTGTTTTTATTAAGGTGGAATTTTAGTTTATGCAATCAAATACAATATGCCACTGAAAAGTTATTAATCAGATGCTCGACTCTCCATTTCGAAACTGGACAAGAACGATCAGAAAGGTCAGTAGTACGGACATGAGCTGAAAAAAAATTCTTAATAGTCTTAGACGTTTCATATCGATATAAAGCATAATATAAATACCCTTACCGAAGTTACCATTCCCCGGTCAAGCGTAAAAAACGACCCTAGTTCGTCAGGAAAAGAGAAAACGCTTAAATTAAAAATGCATAATAATATTCGTAGAACGATGATGCTTCTGAATTCTTACCCGGCTCAACCGAAATCGGGTTCTTGGTTATAGATACAGTAAACGAATTGACCTGAAAACATCATAAAATATTCTGAAAATTGGCCAACTTATAGTCAGAAATTCAAATATATACCTTCTCTTTCATTTCCTCATTTACAAAATGATGAGGCAATCTACATATCAAGTTAAGCAAAACTCTGCTTTCGGCAGTTAGAGAACTCGCATCTGATCCCAGATGAAAAATCGCTCTGAGGAAAAGTATTGAAGGAATAATAGCTGAAAATGATCGATAAACCATTCCCAGGCCAAGGTAACTCAGAGCCATGAACGAATAGCCGAGTAAGAAGAAAGCACAAGATCCGATTTGAAACAACAGTTTCGTCCCGTAAAACCGGTTGTAATCGTCGACTAGATCTTGAACGCTGTAGTAGTTGTCAATACAAAGCCCCAGTCTCTTTTCCAGATTAGCCGATCTTCCACACCGGATTTGTCGAGCTTGGTTAAAAACCGGTTCAGCCATTGCATTAGCAGAATTTTTGACAATACTCTGACCATTATTAATATCGTTTATCTCTTCTGATATCATTTTTAAGCAACCTGCGTAGATTTTCAAGGGAAACGCATACCAGGTCAGGATCAACGGGTGAAATAAGCAAACAAATGTCCACAACGGTAAGGTAGAAAATAAGATGATGTCAATCAGAGCTTTGTCTTCAGATATCCACTTAATGACGGAGGAAACATGGGACAATAGGTCAAAGAAGATAAATCCACCCAAGATTATTATCAGATCCGAGAGTATTCGCTGTCGAACTGCGGTTCTACAGCCAATAAAAATGGCGGCATATTTTGAATCCTTAAGACTGATGAGGAAATTATCCGAATGATCGGTGTCCGAGATATGATCTAGCTTCAGGCATAATGTTTTCCAGAATTTTAGAGTTGATCTTGACCTGATTAGGCCGATTATTCTTTGCAGCAGTAAAACCAACGAAATCAAGGATCCTGTCAATTCCGTTGCTACCGTCTCAACTTCGCTCGTCACAAACGGGATGAGGTTGTCTCCAGTGGAGCTGAAGTAAGCCCACAAAAACGAATTCACAAAAATAGCAGCAATCGATGCAAATGGAGCCAGGAATGGAAAACTAAGAAATTTTATTTGCAAATATTGATCTTGCTCTCTTCCCGAGGAATCAATTTCCGATGATAGAGTTAGCGGAAGATAACCAATCCACTGAAGGGTTGTTATCATTCCTCCTCCGATGTTAAGTATCCATTTTTCGACTTTGGAATGAATTTCAATGTCACTACAGACGGGTTGAAAATTAGGGGAATTTTCAAATGATTTTATCATTTTGGATAAACGACGGGGGTAGTTAATAGTTGTGATAATTGCGATCAAGCAATAATTATTTTTATTCACCTTTTCAAAGGCACGAGAAAGGTAAGATGGATTCTATTTCGTATAGATATCATTTATCATGACACCGTCTTTGGTTTTTTACCCATCTAATTAGCACAATTAATGAAATAAATGAAATTCCATTACTTTGACCGTCTGTAAACTTACTTCAACATATTAGTTTACTTTGTCGCGCCCAATGGAATTTTACCGTCATTTTCATTAGTTAATTAACTAATCAATTAATTTGTTTACCATTCATTAGTCTGAATAAATTCCTAAATATGACGTGCATCAATTTATTAAATAAAGGAAATTTTAAAAATAAAAAATAAACATTTAGGTACATTGGCTTAATGTCAATGAACATTCACATTTTTGGAAAAGTACACAACCCTTTGGAGAAAGCAAAAAATGGATATGAAGTGATGTAATTAAAAAACGATTTTGTTAAACCAACAAAATGTATTCTAAAACGTCCACTTATCCGTTACGAAACTGTACTAGCACAATCAAGAAAGTCAGTATAACCGACAGGAACTGAAAGTAATGCAAAATCTTATGAAAATTACATTGTACGCTTTAGATTTATTTTTTGGGCATTGTCAATTGTTGTTTTTACCGACTTGCGATAGGACATTGTATATCATATAAATTGTATTGCAATACAATTGCATAATACAAGAGTTGCTATACTAGCGCAAGTGGTAAAGTGAGGGAGCTGTTACTGCTTGTAGTACGGGGTTCGATTCCCCGAGCACTCTAGGGAGTTTTTTCTGGTGTTATAGTGTAGTGTTTTTTCTCGATTTTTTCCTACGCTCTCTGGCATAATATAAGTCCAGAGTCAAATGGGTATCACCGGTCTAATCTCCCCCCCAATTAAAGTCAAGCCCGCGAAATGCGGAGCCCGTGATCATATTAACAGAAAAAATATCAAGACAAGACCCGTCTCAGACACCGTAATGGCAGAAGTGGGACGTAAAACCTGATATTTTTTTTTTTTTTACAATTGCATAATACACAAAACCTTTTGTCTCCTATCCTCCTTCAAACGATGATGAGGGAGTCTGCAAATCCGATCAAGTATAACCCTCGATTCCGCCACGAGGGAATTGGCCTCTGAACCAAGATGAAAAACAGCTTGCAAGAATAACGAGACCGGAAGTAGTACAGAAAATGCATCATGGACCTTTTCCAATCCTAAATAAACCGATGTAACGGGCGTAACCAAGTGTTGAAAACATCAGGTTTTGCACCCTGATGTCAGTGGGAGTGGTCCCGTATACGTCAAAGATGTTCTATTGCTCATTGGAATCGTTTAAAACTCATATCTCAAGTTCCCCCAAAAAATCATGTATAGATGATAGACATAGAGTGTAATGTGAACTACATAAGCGGCAGTTTTAAAATGAGTAAGAGCTGTATACAGATTTAATGTTTTCTTGGGGGGTTTAATTTATGGGGGACAGGGGGTGTGACCGATTTGACCCAAGTTCGAACTTAGCCTGTGTTAAGACCCAAGGAACAAGTGTACAAAATTTGGTGACCGTAGGTCAAGCCGTTCGCCAGTTATCGCACCGACAGACGGACAGACGGACAGACGGACTGGCCGTTCGCATAAAGTGTTTTCAACACTTAATAACTGAGACACATGAAAGAATATCCGAGCAACAAGGCCGCAGCGGACCCGATCTGAAAAATTAGCTGTGTTCCATAATATTCATTGTAAGTAAGCTTTGACAAGGTCCTGAATCCTGTAGTAGTTGTCGATACACAAACCTAATCGCTCGTCATAACTCGTCGACACGAGATCCGGAGGTTTGTAGAAGATTGCCTGTTAAATCGTCATATTAACCGTTTTCAGGTACGATTTGGCATCCAATTCAACCGGAATTATTTTGGGAATCGTCACTTCCTTTGTCAAACAAAATTGCAGAATAAAAATTCGTCAAACCGTTGCGAAATATGATAAAATGTATGTTTAAAAATCGGTCATATAAAATAATAGAAAGAAAACTCTAAATAATAGTAATTTGATAAATTCTACCCACAAAGAAAATTGATTTAAGCATTAGCCAATTTTATTTACAAACATAGAAACTTCTTTTATATTCACATATTTTATTTGCAAAAATTAAATTATTTCAAAAATAATATAATACAAACATTAAAACAAGATAGGGGGCTCGTAAAAGTTGGCCAGGCTCCAACCTCCAACATGCTGAACGGGGCCTTAATGCCTGATTAGTACCCTAAACCAAGCCTACCATAAATGTAGTAAATTTTTTATATTTTGTACCTGCCGGAAGGGGCAGGGTGGTGGACCGTCCACAATTGGTGAATGGATGAAAACTAAAAATAGCAATATGTTTTTACACACTCGTTCTATGAAAAACGTCCAATCAATCTGTTTCCAGTTTTTTAAGATATGCCGATGTGGTTGCCGTTTTGAACTCCTCATAAAATTGTTAGTGAACTCCGCATTATTAAGTGTTGAAAACACTTTATGCGAACGACCAGTCCGTCTGTCCGTCCGTCCGTCCGTCCGTCCGTCCGGCTGTCCGTGCGATAACTGACGAACGGCTTGACCTCCGGTCACCAAATTTTGTACACTTGTTCCTTGGGTCCTAACACAGGCTAAGTTCGAAATTGGGTCACATCGGTCACACCCCCTGTCCCCCATAAATTAACCCCCTCCCCAAAAAAATCATTAAATCTGTTCAAAGCTCTTACTCATTTTAAAACTGCCGCTTAGGTAGTTTACATTACACTCTATTTCTATCATCTATACAGGATAATACCCTGAAACTACATTTCAGAGTGCGAAACCCCGGCTTTTTGTGGAAATTGAGATATGGGGTTTAAACGATTCCCATGAGTAATAGAACATTCTTTACAAATATGGGACCACTCGTACTGACACCAAGGTGCGAAACCCGGGCTTTTGGGGAAATTGAGATTTGGGGTTTCAACGATTTACAAGAGTATTAGAACATCTTTGGCACATACAGGACCACTACCACTGACACCAGGGTGGAAACCTGTGCTTTTAGGGAAAATTGAGACATGTGCTTTAAACGATTTCCATGAGTAATAGAACATCTTTAACGTTATAAGGAATTATTGTAAAAGCTTGGACTTATTACTATGAATATAACTACGGTAGTATGAAAAGATAAAGTAGATTAAAGTCCCTAACATACTCGCATACCTACCAAGTCCCTAACTCTTATGACTCCTAATTCTTTATGTCCTAACTCCTATTACCGGTTGGAGTTACCAAACCTTAAGGGTGCAATGAGTAATTTCCTAATCAATGAGCAATGACTTAATTAGACGACTGTTTAATTATGTAACTCTGGAAAAAACCCTTGACTTCATTTATTCAATTCTTAAGTATCAGTGTAGTCTCAGTTTAGTCTAATTGTAACTCGAAGTGTAACCCGGGTAAAGTAAACCATAGTAAACCATATATCGTTAACTTAATCATAATTAACTAGACTTAACTATACTTAACTTAAATAAGCTTACTATAACTTAACCCCACTAATTAAGTTAACTTATTCTTAGAATTAACTAATATACTTAAATATCCGCAAGCCTAATAGCTATACAACATAATTGAATCTAAACTCAATTTAATTAAAGTTATACTCGAAATTAATTGGAAAGATCTAATTACTTATGAGCAGACCTTGAATTCTAAACTTAAAACCCAATACTACTAGTACAATTAAATCCAATCCTAAATAAATCTAATTAACTCGAGAAATATATTAAGATCACAACGCTTATGAATAGACCTTTAAATCTCAATTAATTACTTTAGACTAATATACTATCTGAACGTAAACTCAATAGTAAATAGTGACTAAGGAAATACTAAACATTACTTGTGAACAGATCCCTCTAGTTCACTACTAATTAAATAGTAGACAACTTCGTTATCAATGAACGACCCTTAATTATACTAGTATAATAATACTATGATAATATCATAATCCCCAATTAAACCTTAATTAATAGGAAGAACTAACGGATACCTCCGGAGCATCGTTGCCCTCGGATCGAGGAGTCAAAGAATTTCCAGGGGACCAAAAGTCTTCCTTACGAACAACCCCTAAACCCAACATAATATTATTACTTAATTAGAAAGAGGGAGAGATTCACGTCTGCCTCTAGATAGTCAATGGCCTCGATTCGAGGACTCAATGATTTCTCTTTTGGCTTCTACAGAATACTCCCTTGAAGCACCTTAGGCTACGTAGATTATGGATGGCCCCTGTAGAGAATCCATAGGAGTAGTCCTTGGAGTAGTCCTTGATGAGGGTGACGATGGATGAGGACTCCGACAGGTCAAGGGAACTCCAGGGGGTACTGCGGGGTCCATCGCGAAGAGAGTTGCGGGGTAATACCGCGTAAAGCCAGGGAGAGATCCTTGGAGGTACTCCATGGATGAGGGGTACTTCCGGGGTTCACCCGATGGCTAATATTAATTAGTAATTAAAACAACGATTAATATTTAGAAATATAAATAGTTTCCTATAAATATTACAAGTAGTTACCCATTAAATATATTTATAATTAGTATAGCTTACCCATACAATGACCAAAAAGACCTTAAAACTACATGCCGAAAGTTTCCGGACTTGAGATTTCCAAGGGAAAAAGTACGGACAAAATTACGAAATAGAGTATCAAGGTAACGTTCAAATGACAAATAACAAGATTCGACCAAAATTCCAGGCCCTTTTATACGAGTTAGTCCCCTTTAGTTAGTATAGGAAGTCCAAAACTAGAGTCATTAGAATTTAATCTTAGTCTCATTTCCTCATAAAGAACTTCTGGAATTTGTCAGAAAAAGTTCCCAATGTTTTTTAGATGGAGAGCTTAAAAACCAAAAGATGCTAAAGATGAAGATGGACAACTAGGATTAGGGAATTAGCATTCCACTTCTTTCCTCAAAAGTTCCCAATACCCTTCAATAGGAATCGGCCGAGTCCGATATTCCAACTCAAAAAACCCAAATCCTATTCAGATCTTGTATTTAAATAGTTAGAATAAGTTAAATAATTACTAGGACCAGTCGTAAACACCAATGCTTTTGACTTGAAACAATAAGGGATATATTTAGGCTAGGCCTAAATTATTCCTTATAACGTATATGGGACCGCTCCCACTAACACCAGGGAGCAAAGCCCGGGCTTTTTGGGGAAATTGAGACATGGGCTTTAAACGATTCTCATGAGTAATAGGACATCTTTGACAAATACGGGACCACTCCCGCTGACACCAGGGTGCGAAACCTGTTGTTTTCAACACTCGGTTACGCCCGTTACATCGGTTTATTAAGAAGTTAGCATCGGGTAAGAATATTACAGGTGGATCGGTAAACGTAAAGACAACCTGCAATATTTAAAATAAATACACAATAAGATTTAACTCAAACTGTCAAGGAGAACGGAGAAGTATTCTGTTGTAATTAAAAACTGTTTTGGAACAGTTTAAAACTGAAAAAAGGTAATTTAAAATCTAAAAAGGTGGCTGTTGTCCTTAGAAAGCATTTCCGAAAGTATTGTATAATATGTATGTAGAGTGACATCATTTCGAGGACACATTCCTTGGCCAGTTTAATGGGTTCGGTTAAATTAAATCGTTGGTACATTTGTAGTACTTTGAATCTTACTCTGCTCCTGCCCGAGCTGTTGTGTCAATGGAGATGCAGATGTTTAGTATGGGGGTCAATTTTGATATTCGTGAGGGGTCACGATTGTGGCGGAATAGCTGGAATAGAGGATTTAGCTGTATAGATATTAGTGAGTGTTTAAAAGTCTGGGGAACTTTCTGCCTGAAGTCCTGTGGGGCTGTGAGTGTTTACAGAAGCTAAGGTAGTGGGTGTAAAGCCCTGGACAGCCCCCCCCCCTGTTCTAAGGCCCGATACGGGTCTGTGGCTGCCTAGTCTATTATAATAATATTGACCATTTGTATGGGGATATAACTGATGTTCCAGCTATACATTTTTTATTAGGTTAACTTATCAAAAAACTGAAATAGCTAAAAATTCTTTAAAAAATTTTGAACTGGAGTAGAGGTAAACGGTCGTGTGACATATCGATTTACACCGTAGTACTTTGAGAAATACTTTGGCTATCTCGGAATTTAATTGACTGAATTGTACTGTATTAAGATTATGCCGGTTTCAATAAATTATTATGCCAGTTTCAATATTGATTATGATGGTTTAATAATAAGTCATTTAAAACCTTTGGGAGTAAGAAATTAAAATGAATTTATTCCACAATTTAGGTTCATCAAAGTATCTAACAATTATCAAATAACCCAAAGAGTACCACATAAAACCTAGCAGTCTTCATTTGTACTTAGAATCTGTCGTCGATTGATTGTTATAAATACGAAATGCTGACCGATGGAGAATGGGAGGCTTTGGACTGGTACTTCAAATTCTACTCCAAGATATCAATCCTGCCATTTAGTTTTAACCTTGTTGAAAAGCGGATAATAATGTCATCTTCACGCCCTCGTTCAATTGCTCTCCTAGTATGGTGGATCGGTTATCATCTCATTCTTCCCGCACATTTAGTTGGCATTTATTTACTGACAACGGGATCGGATGCTGTTCCAGTTCAGCAAATCATGTTCGCCGTCTTTTATTTGTTTGTATACGTCAATGCCTTTGTTGCGAGTTGGATTGTAGTTTTTATTCCGGAGTGTCCACAATTTATAGTACAAATGTTGCAATTTACCCAAACAGAAATAAAAGGTAATAGCCGATTCAAATTTGCTTTAATCACGGCAAACTAAGATCCGTATTTTTGGCTCTCGATCAATTTTGTTGCATAAGCGTTAATTAAAGAGCGATTTTAATATCCGAAATGATTGGTTTAACTAGCTTTGCAGAAACCATGTAATGAACAGCAGCTGGAACGCAACGTTCGTAAGCGACTCACAGTACCTGAAATTGTGACTAAGGGAATCCTGATTGTAATATCCTTGGGTGGACTGCTCATTGCCGTACTTTCGGTTCCCCTGGACCTGGACCCAACACAACCAATATTTAAGCACTGTTTTGTGGAGTCATCATGGAACTACCTGTATCGGTTACTAATTATAATGTTCATCGCCACTGAGGTAGCGAAATACATTGCTTTTGGGACCATTTTCGGATTTTTTGCTATGCTTACAGCATCAAGAGCGCTTGCGAGCGCTTGTTTGCCAGCATTTGTGACCAAATTGAGGAAAAATCACCAAAGTATTAAACTACGATATTTCTTGAAACTCATTCATCTCTACAACATTGGGCTCGTTAGTATCAATATTGTTATGGCAGATGGATTTTATTGGTTTACCACAAGACTAATATTCTCGAGCATTTCTGTTGGAGTTATTTGTAACGTTGGAACGATTCGATTAGTAAATGTGATCCCGATGGCAATATATTTCATTATGCCCTTAAGTTCAGTACTAGTAGCGATAGGTACTGTACTTTTTCCAGCCATAGCCTCCTCAGTCTATGAGAATTCAAAGAAACGCATGATATATTTCGATAAAATATCAACTTCCAAATACGAAAAGAAGTTGATTAGATCTCTTCGACCGTTTCAAATTCCAGTTGGTCCGTTTTTTTATGTCGAGACGGGCATCAAAATCAAACTAATAGATGCACTTTCCCGTTACACTGCAGATGCTTTGCTTTCCTTTTCATTAGTTTGAGAATTAGTAGTTTAATATTTTTGTAAATTTAGGAATATAATTACTTAAGGTTTCAGAGCAATTGTGGTGCAGAAAAAAATGAGCAGGTTATTAAAACTCCTCATTTCCGGACTACCCTGTCCACAAAAAAAATGTAGTGATACTATACTGATTCCTATATGTAATTTATTGGTTAGATGATGTGTACCTAAAACATTTATTAATTCTCTCATTGTAGTGCTTGAACCGAGTTAGTATTAAGAGGAAAAATATATGAATAAATAAACATGATGTAGAAAGAATATAAAATGCTCGCTATATGAAAAATATTTTAATCTTGTTGCAATCTTATAAATTATTTCAATTCAATGCCTGTCGAGTTTCGTGAACTTAATAAAAAAATTTGACTCGTCTTCAGTGTTTGGAATGATTATTTATTATCTATAGATAATTCAAAGACTAGGATTCAGCAACTCTTTATTCATGAACTTGCAATTTGTTGACTCTCCATCTCGAAATTGTATTAGTACAATCAAAAAAGTCAGGATTACGGATGAGAGCTGGAAACAGTTGCATTTTTTGTAATTGCTAATTTAAATGAAAATTAAAAATTAAAAACGCACCGATGTGATCATCCTCCGATCCAGAGTAAAAAATGAGCCTATTGTTTTCAAATTTAAAAACACTCTGTACTTCCGTCAGAAAATTGATTTTTTTATATTAAAAGATTTTGGGCTCACCTGGTTGAACTGAGATAGCGTTGTTGGACATTGAAACGGCCAGATACTGTATCTGGAAATTATTTCTAGATATTTAATACATGACATAACCTCAGTCATTAAAATTCGCTGATACAGGAAAGATACCTTCAATTTCAAATCCTCATTTAATAGGTGATGTGGCAATCGGCAAATTTGATCCAGCATTAATTTCGCTTCAATTGTCAGAGAATTTGCATCCGATGCCAGATGAAACAAAGCCTTACAAAATATTACGGCTGGAACGATACCAGCAAATGACTGATTCACCATTCCCAATCCAATAAAACTCAGGGCCATGAAAGAATTGCCAAGGAGCAATATCGAAAGCGATCCTATTTGGTAAACCATCTTTGTGCTGAAGAAATCATTATAATCTTTAACCAAGTCCTGAATCCTGTAGTAATTATCGATGCAAAGTCCTAATCCCGCTTCTTGACTCGCTGTAAATTTATTGCTTTCGATACTTTTAGGTCCAGAAACGAAGTGTTTTACAACCAATTTTTGGGGTTCATTTGCGCTCAATCCCCACCTATTTATGTCCCGGATTTCCTGAGATATCATTTCCAAACATGCTTTGTATATTTTTAATGGGAAGGAATACCACATCAAAATGAACGGATGTAGAAGAAACAAAAGCGAAAAAATGGGTATCATCACCGTAAATAAGCTCGTTTTGGTATCCTTGCCTTCAGACATCCACTGCCTAATTGTGGAAACTTGATCAGGAATAAAGAATATACCGAAGCTGCCGAATGTTAGAATCAAATCCAAAAATAAACGTCGGTTTATTTCTGATCTTGTTCTGATAAAAATAGGAGAATGCTTCGAGCTTTTGAGAGAAATAAAAAATGCACCGGAGAGATCGCTCCGTGATATCTTGTCTAATTTGTCTGAAAAATCTTTCCAGAAGTTTAACGTCGATTTAGACGAGATGAGTCCAATTACTCTTTCGGCTATGATGAGAAAAGATACCAAAGTCCCTGTGAATTGAGTTGAGGCGGATTCTACCTGACTTTTAACGAAGGGATTGAATTGATTCCCGCTTACGGTGATTAAGACACCTAGATAAGCGACGCTTAAAAGTGCTGCGATAAATAATATTGGGGCTAGGAATGAAGGACTTAGAAACTTAAGTTGCAGTGATGGACTTCGTTTTTCTTTTCTCAGGAAATCAGTTGATGATGATGATACAGTTAGTGGAAAATATCCAATACATTGCAGGCTTGCAATTAGTTTGCTGCCGATTTCTAATAAGGACTGCTCCATCTCGGCTGGACGTTAAGTAAAATATATGATTGATCAGACGACTATTTTAGACTAGGCAAGGTTCAGGGGGTAAGGAAAGGTTTGGGATGAAAATAAATTTATTTTCTAGAATAATGAACACAAATGTTCAAGGTAGTTTTATAATTAAGATAATTAATAAGCTAAACCCATATACACCTCATAATCCGTAAAGTACCTCGTTTCTAAATGACGTGTTATTTTGTAAGGTTTTCACCAGAATGACAACACCCTTGTAAATCAATAATTTGTGGTATCTTCAGGTACAATAAAATACAGTGAATACACAACCTGCTCTGAAGGTATTGCAAATTTGCTCAGCAGAGAAATTAATTGATATGGATGGACTATGACATTTTATGACTTCATTGGGATAATAATCAATGTAGTATTAAAGTGAAAGTAAAGCGCGTTCTAAACTTGCCGAATTTGTTCTTGTTTGTTGAATATATTAAGCATATATTCAAAAAAACGTAAAAGAAGACTTTTAGACTATGCTGCTTAAAAGTTCTAAAACAAAACAAAGCAAAACCAAACCTTTCACATTTAATATTGGCTCGACAAGAGAAAACATTTTAGAAATATCAATCTAGAAAATACCCTAAATCTATAGCCACGAGATACTTTACAAGGTTGAATCACTTGCAAGTACCATTTTCTCCTCAATTTCTTGGGGACTCAAGATTTCGAAATCATTAAAAACGCCAATGCATCGATCCATGGTTATCGCTAAAAATCAATATTAGAAAGGTTGTTTTATTATGATGGAATTTTGGATTATGCAATCAAATACAAGGCCACTAAAAAGTTATTAATCAGGTACTCGACTCTCCATTTCGAAACTGGACAAGAACGATCAGAAAGGTCAGTATTACTGACATGAGCTGAAAAAATTCCGAATAGCCTTAGACATTTCATACCGATAAAAAGCATAATATAAATACACTTACCGAAGTCACCATTCCTCGGTCAAGGGTAAAAAACGAACCTAGTTCGTCAGGAAAACAGACAACGCTTAAATTACAAATTCATAATAAATTCGTAGAACTATGATGCTTCTGAATTATTACCTGGCTCAACTGAAATCGGGTTCTTGGTTATAGATACAGTAAACGAATTGACCTGAAAATATAATAAAATATTCTGAAAATTAGCCAACTTATAGTCAGAAATTCAAATATATACCTTCTCTTTCATTTCCTCATTTACAAAATGATGAGGCAATCTACATATCAAGTTAAGCAAAACTCTGCTTTCGGCAGTTAGAGAACTCGCATCTGATCCCAGATGAAAAATCACTTTGAGGAAAAGTATTGCTGGAAAAATGGCCGAAAATGACTGATAAACCATTCCCAGTCCAAGGTAACTCAGAGCCATGAAAGAATAGCCGAGCAAGAAGAAGGCACAAGATCCGATTTGAAACAACAGTTTAGTCCCGTAAAACCGGTTGTAATCTTCGACAAGATCCTGGATTCTGTAGTAGTTGTCGATACAAAGCCCAAGTCGCTCTTCCAGATTAGCCGATCGCATACTAAGCATTTGTCGAGCTTGGTTAAAAACCGGTCCACGGATTGCTTTAGCAGAATATATGACAATACTCTGACTATTGATCTCATTTATCTCTCCCGATATCATTTTCAAGCAACCTGCGTAGATTTTCAAGGGAAACGCATACCAGGTCAGGATCAATGGATGAAATAAGCACACAAATGTCCAAAGCGGCAAGGTAGCAAATAAAATTATGTTAATCAGAGCTTTGTCTTCAGATATCCACTTCATGACGGTGGAAACGTGGGGCAATAGGGTAAAGAAGATAAATCCAACCAAGATTATTATCAGATCCGAGAGTAATCGTCGACGAACTTCGGTCTTACAAACAATGAAAATGGCAGCATATTTCGAATCCTTAAGACTGATGAGGAATTTACCCGAATCATCGCTGTCCGAGATATGATCTAGCTTCCGACATAATGTTTTCCAGAATTTTAGAGTTGACCTTGACCTGATTAGGGTCATTATTCTTTGCATCACTAAAACCAACGTAATCGAAGATCCTGTCAATTCCGTTGCTACCGTCTCAACTTCGCTCGTCACAAACGGGATGAGGTTGTCCCCCGTGGAGCTGAAGTAAGTCCACAAAAATGCATTCACAAAAATAGCTGCAATCGATGCAAATGGAGCCAGGAATGAAAAACTGACAAATTTTAATTGGAGATATTCATCTTGCTCTCTTCCCAGGGAATCAAATTTCGATGATAAAGTTAGCGGAAGATAACCAATCCACTGAAGAGTTGTTATCATTCCTCCTCCGATGTTAAGTATCCATTTTTCGACTTTGGAATTAATTGCAATGTCACCAAAGACGGGTTGAAAATTAGTCGGATTTTGAAATGATTTTATCATTTTGGATAAGCGATGGGGATTAGTTAATGGTTGTGATAATTGCGATCAAGCAATAATTTTTATTCAGGTTTTCAAAGGCACGAGAAAGACGGAGTTTTGGAAAGATGTAATATTCTTGATATATTAAAATATATTTTATTTCGTATATACACATCATTGCTAATGCCTCCTTCTTTGTTTTTTATCCATCTAATTGCACAAATTTGTTAATGAAATTCCATTAATTTGACACTCTGTAAACTTACTTCAACAAACTGGTTTGCTTTGTCGCGCCCAATGGACTTTTACAGTCATTTTCATTAGTTAATTAACTAATCAATTAATTCGTTTACCAATCATTGGTCTGAATAAATTTCTAAACATGACGTCCATCAATTTATTAAATAAAAGAAAATTAAAAAATGTAAACATAAATGTTTACGTACACTGTTTAATGTCGCACAATAAGCATTTTCACATTTCTTTAAATAATTAGTAACAAATTAATTTGTTACAAATTATTTATTATAATTATGAATAAATAATGAATACACAGCCCTTTGGAGAAAAAAACGTATGTGAAGTGGTGTAATTAAAAAATCAATTTTATTAAGCCAATTTAAAAAACCAATAACATGTATTCAAAACCTTCCCTTATCCATTACGAAACTGTACTAGCACAATCAAGAAAGTCAGTATAACCGACAGGAGCTGAAACAAACGCAAATTCTTATGAAAATTACACTGTACGCTTTATTTTTTCGAACATTGTCAATTGTTGTTTTTACCGACGTGACCATTTTTCGATCAAGGGTGAAGAAAGAGCCTGTTAAAACATATTATGCATGTTAAGTACATGTAACATGTGTCTCTGCTAAAAATCAAAAACATTGTAGATCAGTCGTACCTGGTTGAATGGAAATAGGTTGACTTGTCATTGAAACGGTCAGATAATTTACCTGCGAACCGTTATAGAAAAAATAATACTTGAAGTTATTACCTATTATAGTCAATCGTCTTAAAATTGCATATGACACATAACCTTTTGTCTCATATCATCCTTCAAACGATGATGAGGGAGTCTGCAAATCCGATCAAGTATAACCCTCGATTCCGCCACGAGGGAATTGGCCTCTGAACCCAGATGAAAAACGGCTTGCAAGAATAACGAGACCGGAAGTAGGACAGAAAATGCATCATGAACCTTATCCAATCCTAAATAACTGAGGCACATGAAGGAATATCCGAGCAACAAGGCCGCAGCCGACCCGATCTGAAAAATTAGCTGTGTTCCATAATATTCATTGTAAGCTTTGACAAGGTCTTGAATCCTGTAGTAGTTGTCGATACACAGACCTAATCGCTCGTCATAACTCGTCGACACGAGATCCGGAGGTTTGTAGAAAATTGCCTGTTCAATGGTCATATGGACAGTTTTCAAGGACGATTTGGCATCCAATTCAACCGGAATAATATCGTCAATTTCTTTAGCAATCATCCTCAAGCATCCCGTGCATATTTTTAGAGGAAACATATACCAGATCAGTATCACCGGATGTATGAAACAAATGATTGACCAGACAGGTATCAAAAGAATGAATACTACATCGGTGGGGTCCTTGAACTCAATCGTCCACGATATAGCCAAGGTCAGATGAGGAAGTAAGTCAAAGCAGATAAAACCACTTACGACAAATGCCATGAAATACAGAATCCGTCGATTGATCTCTTTTTTTATTCCGAGAAATATGTCAGAATGCTTCGAGTCGTTCAGATTGATGGCGAATTTACCGGATGGATCACTTGAGGATACCTGATTTAGAATTTTGCACATTTTCTTCCAAAAATGCAACGTCGATTTTGCAATGACCAGCCCAATTAATCTTTGGGCTATTACAAGAATTGACGTAAGGATTCCTGTCACTTCTGCAGCTACGGACTCAACTTTGTTTTTATTCAGTGGACTGACCTGCTGACCAGTAGAAGTGAGATAAACCCACATGTACGACATGCCAACAAGGCAAATTAAAAATATAAATGGGATCAGAAATGGAGTGCTGTTAACTTTAAGCTGGAGATTAGGATTAGTTTTTCTGGTCGAGGAATCGACGGCGGTTGTTGAAACGGTTAGCGGCAAGTAGCCAACCCGTTGCTGGAACTTGATTATTACTTTTCCGATTTCGAGGAGAGATTCTTCCACGTCGGATGGAGGCATTAGGTTGTTATGATCGAAATTGTGAAGATTTGGATACGATTTAACAAACATTTTCAATAGTAAGATTTTAAAGGATCGGAAAAATTTAAGCACAGCTATAATAATATTTGCTGGATTTTTCAGTTTAACCAGTGTGATTTGAAGAAATCATTTGGTAAATTAGCATCCCAATTTATGACTCGGAAGAAATAATGCACAAAGAATGTGGTTTGGGTTTATACTTAGCTTAGGACGAACAAAGTGAATCGCACTAATTAGTAGTCGTGTACACCCATATAATGTATTTATTAAAGGTTGAAGCCCTTTAATGGGTGAAACCCTTTAATGGGTTCACGTTGTCTGTCTGTCTGTCCGTCAGTTCGTGCTCTACCTCGAGAACCGTAGAACTTTTTCAAAATTGCTTTTCGAATATATATTCTACGGGACCAGGGTTCCGTTCAATTAGAAGTTTGGTGATATCAGTTACACCCCTCGGTTTTACCAACCCACCCCAATGTTAAAAAACCACCACCCTCGTGTTGCCACCACCGTTATCACGTATAGTTAGCATATGTGTGCTGTATCGTTGAAAATGTACTTTCATGTGCTATTTAACGATGTCTTTGACTTCATTCTATGGTTGGGGAAATGTGAGATTCTTCAATAAACGTCTCTAACGTGTTAGACAACGACATTAAACGTTTATGGCGTCTTGCTCGTGGGGTTTCACCCTTTTTCGAAGTGCGTTTGCAACGGTTTATTTTTAATTCCATTACGAATCAAGTCGGACAATTATATTCTGAATCGTCGCTTCCTTTGTCAAACAAAGCTCCAGAGTAAGCATTCGTCAAACTGTTGCGAAATATGATAAAATGTGTGTTTAAAAATCGGTAATTTAAAATAAAAGAAAGAAAACTCTAAATAATAGTAATTTGATAAATTCTACCCACACAGAAAATTGATTTAAGCATTAGTCAATTTTATTTACAAAAACAGAAAACTTCTTTTATATTCCCATATTTTATTTGCAAAAATTAAATTATTTCAAAAATAATATAATTCTAACATTAAGACTAGGTAGTTGGTCAGGCTCCAGTGCTGAGCGGGGCCTGAATAGCTGATTCGTACCCTAAACCAAGCCTACCATAAATGCAGTAAATTTTTGATATTTTGTACCTACCGGCAGGGGCAGGGTGGTGGACCGTCCACCATCGTTGAATGGATGAAAGCTAAAAATAGCAATATGTTTTTAAACACTCGTTCTATGAAAAACGTCCAATCGATCTGTTTCCAGTTTTTTAAGATAGTTCGATCTGGTTGCCGTTTTGAACTCTCAATAAAATTGCTAATGAACGCAGCATTATTAGGAAGTGAGTATCCGGTAAGAAAAATACAGGGGGATCGGTAAAGGTAAATACAACCTAAAATTAAAATATTTAAAATAAATACACAGTACGATTTAACTCAACCTGTCAAGGAGAACGGAGAAGTATTCAGTTGTAACTTGGAACCGTATTCAACCAAATCGCTCAAACTTCAGGATGCTAACGGACGGGGAATGGGAGGCTTTGGACTGGTACTTCAAACTCTACTCCAAGATATCAATACTGCCGTTAAGTTTTGACATTGTTCAAAAGCGCATCACCATCCTATCGTCCCGTCCTCGAGAAATTTATGTTTGGATATTGTTACTCAGTTATTATCTCGCTGTTCCTTCATTTTTTGTTAGTGTTTATTTGCTGACAAAGCAAACCGATCCCGTTCCTGTTAATCAAATCGCGATTTATGCTTTTTATTTATTTGCATACATTACATCCATTGTACCGAGCTGGATGATAGTTTTTATTCCAGAGTTATCACAAAACATAGTAAATTTTTTTCTATGCGTCCAAATGAAGATCAAAGGTAAGGTTTGGAGTTTTCATGATTTTTTAACACTAAGGACTATCAATTTTTAATGTGTGATTTCAAGCGATTGGTTTTATCTAGCCTTGGAGACACGGAGACTGGCTCGTCAAAATTATTTAACTCAATTTGGCAAACGATTCACAGCCGCTGAAATTGCCATGAAGGGAACTTTGGTTCTGATAGTTTTTGCTGGGCTTCTAGGCAGTTTTTTTTTGGTTGCGTTGAACCTGGCCTGGACCCAACAGAACCAATATTCAAGCACCTATTGGTAGCGCAACCTTGGAACTACCTGTATCGATTCATAATCACAGTGTTTCTAGGCATTGAGATATGTAAATATACAATTTTTGGGCCCATTGTGGTAATTGTGTTTGTGGTTGTATTACAAAGAATCATTGACGTCTTGTACTTGCCAGAATTTGTGACAAAGGCGAAGAAAAATCGCCGTTATATTCAGCAATGGTATTTATTAAAACTCTTTCAACTTTATAACATTGGATTCGTTGGTGCAAATACGTTTTTGGCAGGGGGTCTTTATATTTATTGTTCAGTGATTTATTTTTCGGGTCTTGTACTTTTAGTTTTTTGTAACGTTGGCACGATTAAGCTAATAAATGGCATACCGATGACGTTATATTTTATTTTTCCTTTCGTTTCAATAACGCTAATAATGATTATGATCCTGTTATTGGCCATTGCCGGCTCTATACATGAGAATTCCCGGAAACGTTTGATATACTTCGATAAACTATCAAATTCGAAATGGAAAAAGAAGCGGATAAGATCTCTCAAACCCTTTCAAATCCCAATTGGTCCGTTTTTTATAGTCAAGAGAAAAACAAAAATTGAAATTTTGCAAACTGTTTTCGGTTATACTGCCGATGGTTTGATTTACTTTTCGTTCCTGTGAGAAATAATTCGTTATTTGCAGTGAGAAGCAATTGAAACTGAACGTTTTAATATTAAGAGAGTTTGTAACGATTTTGGGCTTACAAGCGCTTAGACGCAATTATAAGCATTGCTCTAATTGGTAATTTTTTGATGGGAACCCAACTGAATTTCGAGCGTAAGATTAGATAGCATTTTTCTAATGTAAAGCACGAAGTCTGCTAATTTAAATAGCAAATTAGAGCAAAACATTAAGGAAATAGTAATAATGGATATAAATAGTCGGATTTTGAAACGATGATTAAATATTAAAGGTTTAAACATAGTTTCCATGATAAAAACCAATCATGTTTTTAAATCTATATGAATGATGTACTAGCGAGCTGTCTTCAACGTCGTTTAAATAAAGCACAGTTTAACTTAAGCGATCCGCATATTTGGTATTTGTGTTTTTCTCTTTTCCTGACATGATAGATTAAGGAGGTTTGAACCACAATCCAGAGAAATACAAATCTTAAATAAAATTGAACACACCAGTGGAACACTTCAATTTAGGATGTCTTAATTTGATACTAAAAACGAAAATTCCCAACTGGCGATATGTTTCTAATAATATTAAGCACAGACCTAAACAAATTGCTGTAATTTGGTTACATACTTTGCTTCGTGTATACTTTTAATAATGTAGCTCTGAATAAAATATAAATGTGCAGTTTGATATTAATCGGCTTGTAATTTTCCTCGAGCATTTGTCTCTCCATTGCGAAACTGGACCAACACAATCAAAAACGTTAGTATCACCGACAGGAGCTAAAAAGAAACAAAATAAATTTAATTTATTTGTCAATATTTTTTAACCTGGAAAAGCAAAGTACCAAAAGCAACCACTTACTGAAGTAATCATTTTCCGATCCAGGGTGAAGAAGGAACCTAAATGTTTGCAACAAAAAACTAGCTTCAAAACCCAAAGTCTTACTACGTTTGTAAAAGTTAATTACTGAAACATAAACAGAAAATTACCCGGTTCCACATTAACAGGATTACTTGATATAGCCACCGTTAAATACTGCACCTAAAAAGGCAAAAAAACTGATCATCCCAATTATAATCAATCTCATGACTTCATACCTTCAGTTTTAAATCAGCACTCAGCAGATGCGTGGGTAGTTTGCAAACGCGATTTAGTATGGTTTTGGTTTCCGCCGTCAAGGCCGTGGCATCGGATCCCAGATAAAAAATCACCTTAAGATACGATATGACGGGAACAAATGACCCAAAGGATTCGTAGAATTTCCCATTCACAAAATAACTCAAGGTCAAAAAGGCATTGCCGAGGATTAAAATGGCACTGGCCCCGATTTGGAACAGCAATTGTGTTCCAAAAAAGTTGTTGTAAACTTCAACAAGGTCATGTATTCTGTAGTAATTGTCGATGCGGCGGGCCAGTTTCCCATCGTCCAGTTTACTCGGACGGCTTTGAAATACTTCATTTTCAGGAGAAATTTTCCCACATTTTGAGAAAGGTTTAGAACCCATATCTTCGGGGTTCGAAACAGATCGAATTTCCTCAGAAATCATCCTCAAACAGCCGGAAAAAATTCGCAATGGAAAGGTCAACCAGGTAAAAATTAGTGGGTGCAGTATGCACGAAATTGACCAAAATGGAATGACTGCAACAAGGATGATGTCGAATGTGTCTCTTCCCTCATTGAACCAAGTTACCATTGCGTTCCCATGCCCCCAGACGTCGAAGATCATAGTGGCACTTACAATCAGCGTCCAGTCGAAAATTAATCGCTTTTTGATGCTTCGTTTGGCAGCAAGGAAAATAGCTTCGTGCTTTGATTGCCGCGCATTTACTAGAAACGCTTCAGAAGTATCGCTCCTTGAGATTTGATCCAACCGTTTACAAATTTCTTTCCAAAAATGTAACGTGGATTTTACTGTAATTATTCCATGGATTCGTTGGACTAAGATAACGAGGAATATGAAATAACCAGTCGAAACAGTTGATAATGATTGGACCTCACTTTGTGGAAATGGATTACTAAGCTCTTCTGACGACGAGCTGTGCCAGAACCAGAAAAACGTGGCTAGGAATAGAGCAATGTGGAAAACGATTGGGGATAGGAATGGAACGCTTAGGAATTTAATTCGTAGATGAGGTGGCTTCTGCTTTTCGTTTGAGAATTGATTGAATGATGGTTTAGATTGGGTTAGTGGAAAATACCCGATCCACTGAAGACTTTTAATTAGCGGATTTCCGATTTCCAGTAGTGACATTTCCATTTTTTTTAAACAGATTTAAAATTTGGGCAGATTTAATTCCAGGTTTTCAAACTGTTAATTGTTACAAGCTTGTCTGTAATAATCTGGGAAGTGTTTCAATGGTCAATTATCTGTGAATTTTTAATACGTAGATATATTTGTTAAAACAATGATGTAGTGAGACAACAAAGGACCGAGACGAACTTCTACAATGACATGTCTAATCGCATTAAGCATTAGTAAATTATTTTATTGATTAATTTTTAAAAAGTGGAATTGCCACTAATTAGCTTACCTTCGTAATTTATGGACACGCCTAAAATATTGTTTTTCTGTCAATATTGATATTTCGAATGCCACAAGCTTCTATCAATATCTTGGTATTGCAGGGTGTGAATAATGTTTTAGACTTCATTACGAACGATTGTAAGTATTTATTATTGATTTTTAATCAGGTTTAATATTTTAAACTTGTATATAATGCATTGTATATAAGTCTCTATTTTTATGCTTGGTAACATTGTGGTTTAAAAAAATACAAAAAAAAACTTTTCCATCCATTATACATTAGGATGACCCCTGCTGGTCACGCTCGTTTCATACATTTTCGCATGCGTCATTCTATTTTTTTCGAAGGGTGTGTGGACATAATACGGTAATGATGGTCACAGCATGTTAACACGTTAACCCCAATCGTTCCACAGTAGCATCCCTCATTTTAAACTTCTGAACTTTTCCGGAGGTTGTTTTCGGGAAGTCCCCAGTAAATACCACATATCTTGGAATCTTGAAATGAGCGATCTGCAAATATAAATGTCAAGGTTAAAAATAAAATCAAGCGATGTATTTATCAAAATAATTTTTCTATTATTTTATTTCTATTCTATGTATACAGAGACCCTATTTTAAACACAATTGATTTGACTCTTTAATACATCCGTCCAGAAAATGCGGTCACAAAGTAAATACATTAATAAACGATTGTTTAAATCTTACCTTTCCCTTGCAGTACTTCTTAAGTTCCTCGTCCGTCAAGGATTGTTCCAGTTTTAATCTCACCCATGCTCCGACCTCTTCTCCCATTCTGGTATCAGGGACCCCAAAAACCTGGACCTCTTGAATGGCTGGATGGCAGTAGAGGAAATCTTCGACTTCTCTTGGGTACACATTCTCACCTCCGCGAATAATTACGTCTTTGATTCTCCCGACAATTTTACCGTGTCCCGATACACTTAAAACTGCGAGATCTCTGTCGGATTTCATGAGAAATTGCCAAAATTAAGCCAGGATTACATGCTTGTATGTACCTCGAAAAACACACAAAAAAGCGCTGGTAATAATAATATACCCCGTATGAAGCCATCGTGAATGATCTATTGTCTCTTTTGTTTTTTCGATATCTTCCCAATATCCCACCATGTTGAGGTAACCCCGGACGCATAGCTCTCCTTGCTGACCAATTTTGACAATGTCTCCTTTAGCGTTTATAATCTTGACCTGATCAAAAACGAGAGATAATTGCATTTTAAAAAGCATTTAATTCCGGAAATAAACTAAATTTAGGACACCCGTACCTCACAATGATCTACTGGATAACCCACAGTCCCAGCCCTCAATTGGTCCGTATCTGTTGGCAATGATTGGAAGGACAATGGGGACGTCTCTGTCATACCGTAGGAGCCCTGAATTTTAAAGAAACTATTTTAAATCTCTATCTAATATTTAATGTCTTCAAACATCATGTGTAAATTACTTAATAGCCTACCACAACATTTTCGACGGTGTATTTCGTCTTCATTTCTCGAATCAACTCTACTGGATAAACGGATGCACCCGTTACGGCTAGACGGAGGGATGAGACGTCGTAATTGTCAAACTCTGGGACATTGAGAATGTCAATGTGCATTGTGGGTGTTCCGTATACCATTGTGCATCTAAATATTTCAATTATTCATATTTACATCTTCAACGGAGTAATTTATTTGGTATTTAAATTTTTAAGGTAAAACTAGTACTTTTCTTTTTCAATTGAATCCAAAATTGCTTTAGGATTAAATCCGGGTGAAGGCAAAATGCAGGTAGCTCCGGAATGCATGCAAGCAATAACTCCCTGAACACTTCCGAAGCAGTGGAACAATGGTACCGGGACACATATTCTGTCCTGTAAATTCCGAAAAATTTATTGGTTATAGTATTGCATTTTTGAAGATTGTTTTTCGGTTTTTTAGCGTTAGAGTATTTTAAGCATGTTCAACAAAAACACAGTCTTACAGTTTCAGTATAACCATACCGAAGCCCACAAAAGTATCCGTTATTGATAATGCTGTGATGAGAGAGCATGACGCCTTTGGATTTTCCTGTTGTTCCCTATAAAGTTGAATAATTTGATTAGAATACAATTAAATGCTCAGTTAAATTAAATTGCAGGATGATTAATGGTTTACGGAAGTAAACTGGATATTGCAGACGTCATCAAACTGAACAAGCTTTTCAACTTCTTGAAGCCGGATCTGGTAGCTAATATTATTCCTCCCGCGGAGTAGTACTTCGTTTAGCGAATAAGCCCCTCTAATTAAATTCACAAAATTCATTGGTTTTATAAAGCGTAATCCGTTGTACAATATAAGAAGAGTATGGTCATAAAACTAACTTGGGAGGTACGGATTCAAAGGAGATTAACGTGTTGAATTCTGGAAATTCTAGGTTGCAGGAAGTAAGAGTTCCTGGAGACTTCGTAATCTCAGGGATTGTAGAAACCATCATGGCATAGTAATCTGAAGACTTGAACTGTTCTGCAATCATCATGCATTTAATCCCAACTTTTTGCAGGCAATAACGAATCTCACTTGTTTGGAAAGCTGGGTTGATATTAACCTGAAATTTTCCAGAAATTTTTCATTTTTTTAGTTTGGCCCAAAACGATTATAATACTTGAACTTGTATACAACATAATATTTTTCAAATGAATCCAAAGAGCTAGGGACTTTTTACAAGCTGTTTGAATGTTTTCATGAAAAACGGTGTTGGATCACGATATAATCGCGACCCTCAAATGGTACAGTTTTGTTTCAAGAAGTTAATATAAAATATTGACAATTTTTAAATCACTCATCACTGTGGATTTTTATTTAAAAAACAACTTACAACAATAAGCCCAGCCTTCATAGCCGCAGCGGAAGTGATATACCATTCGTAACTATTAGGTCCCCAAATTCCTAACCGGTCCCCCTTTTTTAGTCCCAGGCTGAGTAGTCCAGCTGCCAAATCGTCGGCCTATTTAATTTAAAATTAAACATTGCATTGGCTGTAAATAGGAAGATTTGCATCAATTTAACGATGATATTGAACGCTGCAAATCTTACGAACCTCCATCTTGACTTGAGAATATGTTTTTCGGATTTCAACCGGAGTTGAGACCACGAGGGCTTCTCTATCTCCGAATCTCTGGGCACAGATATCAATAAGGTTTCCCATTGTGATCCCAAGTAGAGGCACTTGACCCGGAACACTGAGGTAGCTCTCCTCTCCAGGAACGGGATATTGTCTGGATTTCGACATTTCGGTGTCCCAGCTGCATTTTTGTCAAAAATCCAATAAGATATAAATATAAATAGATTTGTGAAGGAGTGAATAAGCCTCTATTGGGAACACTCAGTCCGTCCGTCCGTTGTTTAAATCTCGGACAGAACAGTTTATGGTTTCACAACTTTATATGCTGTTTGGATTCATAAGAACAGTTCTTCTTGTTGTTTTCTTTCATCTTTTGATTGTATTTCGTTTCTTACGGTTTAATCTAATCAAGTTACATTTTAAAGGTAATTGTTTTTATCTAGGTTTTTTGTCAAAAGCCATTCAATTTCCCTATTTCCCACGGAATGCAATGTTCATAAACATAAGGAATAAGGATTTAACGATGTACTGGAAGATTGCAAAGGTAGATTGAAATCATTGTAAACAAAGGATTTAGTTTAATTTGGTGTTTCGCATGTAGAAACTATCTATTTCCCTGTGGTTCTGCAGCGAAACAGGCCGGTTAAAAGGCTTTGTGTCTATCATTATTACGAATTATGATGCACAAACAGCCTGTACGATTTTTCGAGTTTAATCGAAGCTGAGTCTGTTCCCACCTGCGTCAATTAGCTGTTAATTATGTAAAATTTCCTTATGCTACGAATATACGAAGATAACGATATAATTATAATTTAATTGGGGTTAATCTTGCTTATTGCGAGAGTGACTTTATTCACAAATTCTTGCCTATACTTGTTCACAGTAGATTCGTAGAGTAACGTGACGAGGTATAAAACTCAGATGCTTCATCTTCCTTATATATTGTCCACTTGTTTGACAGGTAGTAAATGCAGAAAAATAAAATTTTAAATTCAAAACATCTTTAATTTAATATTTTTATATATATATTTACAACAAGAAATCCAGTATCTTTGTAGATGGTTTGAAAACACTCTTACCAATATTGGGATTCCCGGAATAACCTTTGTTGTTCACCAACAAACACCTTTAATTCCATACCGTAATTCTCTAAATAAACCCCCTCAACTATAATTACCCCTTCAATTTGTTATCAAGCTAGCTTGGTTCATAAAAGAATATTCTTGCCGTTCTCGAAGTAAAAAATCAATTACCTGGTTTTGTTAACTTGAGGAACCATTTAATCGGATCGGTTTAGACCCCTTTTTCTTGCACTTAAACCAATGATTTTCAATCTTAATATTACAAATATTTATTAAGGCAACAACACGGACCAAAAATCCAAGTCTTCTATTCTTCTATTCGCTATATCTAATATTCTCCGTTTTGATTAATTGGCCAACAACTACAAACTATAAAACTTTGATGGAGCGTTGAGTAAACAATTGTCAGCAAATAATTCCAGAGAATAAAAACAACAAATAAAATGAATTATTTAAGATGGTGACAGGTGAGTCCTTCAAACCAACGCAACAAACTGACTGACTCCAGAATCACCCTTCCTTTTATAGAAAAATTCAAAACCCTTCTGAGTTGTTGTAACCTGGAAAGCATAAAAACTGAGATTTTAAAATCAAGCTCAGCAAATTACCTAATTTTCTCAGGGGTTTTCTGTTCATCAAAAATAAAAAGTTTTACCTCTTATCCCTTACTAAACTGGTCTACTATGAGAAAACTATTATTTGTAACAAAAAACTGACTGAACAAGTTACGTGATACTGCTGCTAACTTTTAGAGCTCGGCCATAAGCTTAGTTGATCAGATTATCCGACACGGAAGAATCCATACCAAGCTTTTTGTTGATCCCATTTAATGGAGAAGCTCATTTCTGTTCACACCACAAAATTTCATAAACATTTTGTATTAACATAAACAAACAAACAGGGATCCTGAGTAGTTAGGAAGTCCAGTTAAGTCGTATTAGTCATCAATTTTTGGTCCATTTGAGATCAGACGGAATTTCCAAGGCCTTCCAGTGGTCGAAGATAATAGAACTTTAATAAGTTCAGCAAGATCTTGTCTGATGAGTTTTAGAGAACATTGGATGTGGTCAAGTTGTTGGTCGGAGTTAGCAATCTTCAGTAAAAAGAATCTCTCTGACGAAAAAATCCATTGTTTTTTGTCGGATTTCGCAATAAGATTTAATCGTTCTCGGTATTTGCTTTACTCTCGTAGACAGAAACTACAATTTTAGAATACTCAGTTGGGGAAAATTTTTATTTTCAACCTATTGAAAACGTGAGCATTTTTATTGAAATATACCGGCTATGCACTTTTGATTCTGAATCTGGAGACATAAGTGTATGAGGGAAATAAATTGCGAACACAATCAAATTCAACCACAGGATTTTTTACCAATTTTTTTTGCCAAATGTTAGTTAGAGTAACTCCAACAGATAAACACTGTCTCGGAGCCAAATGTAGGAAAAATATGGTATAAAACTTCAAGAGTCTTGAGAACAACTTTTATTATTTAAAAAAACATGGAAAAATAAAAATTACTTACCCATTTTGGATATCGAGTACCGACCGTTGGTATCCTTAAATATTAACTGCTCGTCCAGGTTCTGACAATTATAACTAACAATAAGATCATTTTGAGATATCGGGATAAACCGTTTTTGCTAATTAGAGAGAGGAATATTTCAATCATTAAGGCAGTGTCATTTCTCTGATTATGCCGAATAAAATTGATGTTCAATTTTTTAAAGAGTCAATGAAACTATTTATAGATTAAAAACGCCATAATAAAAATAGGTTTTATTTTCAATTTTTTTAATGAATTTACGAGCCCTAATTTCAAGACTCGGAAAAACCACACACAATAAGAGATTTACCTGTCGCGTACTTGTTTGGTATACGGTGTGGCGGATGCTGTTTCCAGATAATAAATTCCTTGTGTGCTACCGAGAATACAAATTAAAATAATATTATCGATTATACTTCCAAGAAAATTCAGATGACTTTTGAAACTGTCACTATTATACGGTCCAATTGGATCGTTTAAGTAGTCCTAAGTGCCACTGGCAAACTGGCAACTGACCTGGTATAAGCATATTCTCCCATAATTCCAATGGTCTTCCTATCCTTAAAATCACAGTTGCACTGCTCCTGTCGAAATCGTAACGGAAATACATCTTTTACGGCATTTCTATCACATTTGCAACCCGGGAATGCAAGTGGGGTAGTTATCGATTCTATATAGTATTGATGAGCCCTTGCATGGTCGCAATCTTAAAATATAAAACAATATCATCGCACATTTAATCGGCAGTGAGACAAAGTAACGTCATCCTAGATCTGATCAATTTAAATTTTTACTAAAACTAAATTAAGCTGAAATCCTATTTTATAACTTACTTATATAATTAAGACCATTGCAACCAGGTTGGCTGAGTCCGCCATTCGGGTAAAAATCTGCATGTCCAAGAGGCTCAAAAAACCCGAACGTGTATCCAGCAGTATGAATAATATCCACAAAATTCCCGTCACTTGCGTCGATTCTTAATTTAAGGTTTGCAGTCGTGTACTTAATTTTGGCTGGATCGAGTCCTTAATTTTAAGCGGTTTTTGAAAATATAAATCGTCTCAATTTTTTAATGGATGTATTTAATTCATAGATGATTTGTTTCACACCTGTTATCCTTGCAACTTTATTGTGTAGCAATTGATTGACATGATAGCCAGTTACACCTGCAACATGCGCACCTAACGAATGTCCGATCAAATGGGTATTATTTAAGCTTGCAGCTTTCTCTGTAACTAAGAACTCTATCATTTTAGCATTTTGCTGTCCGACAATTGGGACATTGCCAACAGCTACTCCATAAAACGGTCCTTTGGACAATTGGCTCCAGTCAACAAGGATTATATTCATGTCTTGAAATGTATCTAAGTAGGCTACAAAAATATGTGCAAATAATTTTATGAATCAAACAAATTTAATTAACTCCAGGCCTTGAATGTTGTTTAGAATGAATACCCCAGTCACCATTAATTTAGAGGGATCAGTAAGCTTACCATCTTTTAATGGGAAGATGAATTGTGTGCTTAGATTCCCATTGCTTATGTACCCATGGGTCACCATGATAAGCCGTGCTCCTTGTTTAAAATTAGAATTTTCCAATGAGTTGATATCATCTATGAATAGTTTGTCTGGAATTGTTGGATTTTGTCTGGAAAACGACAAAGATGCTTTTTTAGTAAGTTTAACAGGTCAAATCATAAATCATTAAGCACAACACGGTCGGTACTTGCTAGAAACACCGTCGACCAAGATTTAAGACCCCTAAAATAAGTCCCCATGTTCTATACTTCATAGTTCCGTGATCAAACTGGTAGATCCTATTTACAGTATAGTTTCAAAATTTAAAAATCAGATTTCGGTAACCCATTGAGTTTTAGATTAAATAGTTAAAAATTAAACACATAATTAACAAAATTATTAGTTAGTTTTATAAACATTCTGAGCTAAAATTATTCAATATGCGAGTTTGAGAGTTTATTTGAGAGTTAAGAGGTAATAAAACTTTGAATTTATTGCTCAGAATTAAACTGTGCTGAATATAATTATCGTCATAATTAATTAAAGGGATTTGTTTTGCACACACGCCAATACAATTACCGAATCCGTTGCAAATCTAAAATCACCTTGTATACAAATAATAGTGAATGTCCTTGATCTTATCCGCAATTGATGTTCCACCACCAGTCAACAATTCGATCGGCAAGATTTCGTCCAGTAAAGCTGATCCGGATGAAATGATGCCCAAAAATACGCAAAAACAGCCAGTTATGATAATCCCAGTTTTCGATCTCATTTTGAAATCGCCTTATTTTTAAGTAAATACAAATAACACTAACAGTCTTATTGCTGGAACTGCTTATGAAAAAGTGACGAGAACTGGAAATAAACTACAAAAACTGCTAATTCCCATTATTAATTTAATTGCATTTGTTTCATTCATTTCGCTTGTCTGTATTTTATGATTTTATGGTAATTTTTAAGAATTAAAATCAATTCCTACCGTCTGGAGTTTGATTTTGCACTCATAGTTTACACATATACTATTATTTCATATTAACCTAGTATAGTATGAAATGTTTACAATGGCTAATGAAAGGGCAAAGTAATAACTTTATTTGGTCCTGTTCGTTTATTACGGTGAGAATTTTATTTTTAAATACAGACAGTGTAGTGTCATTATTCGTAAAATCTGAACTTGAAAAGACTAAAATAAAGTTAACTCAGTTCGATTTTTAATTGTTACAGACACTTGATGAACCGTGGGAAAATACACTTATTGTTATGATTAACCTTTTGCAGTATTGTATACCTGTCCAATAGAGAATTTTGTGCTTTGTATGTTTAGAATAAATTAGTCCTCATTTTCAGTAAATCCCAATAGTCTTACAAGCCAAGTCCTTCAAAAATTGCTTAAGGTTATGGGCAGAACAATTCCGACTCACACGTTGAATGCAATAAAATTAATTCTAATGTTTCTCACCTGCCTAATAAATTATTACTGATTTGAATTTTTGTACTAATTGAGATATAGTTTATCATTTATATCATTTAATTTCTTAGGGTGTGGAAAAATGATAGATCTGCTTTCCACTTTTAAATAAACCGATGTAACGGGTGTAACCAAGTGTTGAAAATATAACGATAAACAAACTAAATCTCAATTTCCCCAAAAATCCCGGGTTTTGCACCCTGGTGTCAGTAGGAGTGGTCCCGTATCCGTCAAAGATGTTCCATTACTCATGGGAATCGTTTAAACCCCAAATCTCAATTTCCCCAAAAAGCCCGGGTTTTGCACCCTGGTGTCAGTAGGAGTGGTCCCGTATCCGTCAAAGATGTTCTATTACTCATGGGAATCGTTTAAACCCCAAATCTCAATTTCCCCAAAAAAGCGGGGGTTTCGCACTCTGAATTGTAGTTTCAGGGTATTATCATGTATAGATGATAGACATAGAGTGTAATGTAAACTCCATAAGCGGCAGTTTTAAAATGAGTAAGAGCTTTGAACTGATTTGATGATTTTTTTGGGGGGGTTAATTTATGGGGGACAGGGGGTGTGACCGATGTGACCCAAGTTCGAACTTAGCCTCCGTTATGACCCAAGGAACAAGTGTACAAAATTTGGTGATCCTAGGTCAAGCCGTTCTCCAGTTATCGCACCGACAGACGGACGGACGGACGGACGGACAGCCTAGTCATTCGCATAAAGTGTTTTCAACACTTAATAAACCATTCAAATGCATATAGCAAAGTATCGGAGAGCAATCATCGAATTAGCAAATCATATTAAATAATATACATATTTATATAAATATATTATGGCTACCATTTAACTGACATAATAAATATGGAAAATCACATAATATATGAAGGAAATCGACATAATAGGAATTTGTCAAAATAATAATGGTTTTTGTCATAAATAAAATGGAAAATCGCATAAAATAAGTTGAGTTCTCATAAAAGACATAATTTCATTACTCAGCCGAAAAAAGCAACCATTTTCTCTTAAAAAGTTTTCCAGAGTCTTAATCTAACTATCTAACTATCTAATTCCCCAATCTAACTTATGCAAAGTACCTCGAAATCTTTTTCCTTCACTTAAACTGTTAGTTCTTCCACGTCATTGGAGTTTCCAATTCCTTACTCACTTACTTCTTTAAACTCCTACCAATAAAAGATTTAAAATTGGATAACCTTACCATTTACCTTAACATTAACCTATATATTAACCGAGTCATCAAAGACGACTACACGCTTCGACAAAGAAAAGTGCTCAATCAAGCAATTTATTGAAGCTACTGTCAAGATAATTTCCGAGTGGTTCAAGGAAAGAAATCCGGCAGACAATAGAGGAGTCGGATTTAAAATATTACGACCGCTTAAACAAAAACAATAGCTGGAGATCTTTTGATACCTATTTGTCAGGCCAGGGACTACTCTGGAAAGTTTCCTCGCCTTCTCCAACCGATTGGATGTCTTCATCGTGTACATGTGTGGTTTTCAAAAAGAAATACATGTGTAAACACATTATAACAATTGCTCTTAGATCCGGACACTTTAAAATGCCACAAATAGCTAACGCCTACCGACCTTTGCGAGGTAGATAGGGGTAGGCTATCTAGTTATGTGATGTAAGTAGTGGGTGCCAACCACCAAGCTTAGCTGGGTACATAGGGAGGGATAGGTTATCGAGATCTCTCTGCGAGGAAGGTATTGTATTGAACTATGCGAGTTACGTGGAGATAGGGTATCAAGATAGCTGTCTTCATAATTTTAATAACAAAACGATGTACGAACCTATTTTAGGTAGGTAAGGGTAGTACACCGAGCTTTGCAGCGTATACGTCAGCTCTTAAAACAACACATGGAACCCCATACAACTTTTAATGGACTCCCCACCAAGTCTTGCCAACTGATAGGGTTGGATGTTGAATACATCCCATCATAAGTAGTATCAAAATATAAATTTAAAATTGAACCCTAACTCTTTACCAATCTTGAAAAATTTGCTAAATAGTCAAAAAATCAGTTAAGTATTGAATTTAAAAATGCCAAAACCAGCTAAAACTGTTACATTTGGCCAAAAGCGAATGCGAGGGCGACCACAAGGGGCAAAGAAAGCTTTAATTGTCCAGTGAATTGATCTTAGACTATATTATTATGTCTTTTATGAGAACTCAACTTATTATATAATATACATATTTATATAAATATATTATATAATATACATATTTATATAAATATATTATATAATATACATATTTATATAAATATATTATATAATATACATGTGTCCCATGTGTTTACTGTCGTTCCCTAACCCTAAACACACAAAATATCAAAAATCTCAAATTGCCCCAGTCATAGAGTAAAATTACATGCGTCATTCGAAAGCCCTTGATCATAGCTTTCGAATGACGTATCACACATATATGTTTGTTTTTTGACCTTTCTGACCCCTCCCCACCCGTCAGGGGATGACCCCACCCCCAAATCATATACACCATTAAATAGCCCTTGACCGTAGCTTTCCATCGATGTATCACACATGGGGGGTTACTATTTGAAAAAATGTTGACCTTTGACCTTTCCACCCTTGACCTTTGACCTGCAAGGCCCCCAAACAAACTTGACCTCCGCTTGGATGTCCTATATAGATATCCGAAAGAAAAATTTGAAAAAGTTAAACCGTTCTCGAGTTATCGCGATGACAGACGGACAGACGGACAGACGGACAGACGGACGGACAGACACCATCAACGAAAACATAAAGTATCTCCGATACTTAATAAACAACTGCATCTAGCAACAAAATTCAAAATTCGGTTCTTTCAATGTAGTATTTTAAGTTTGTGGTTTTAATCGTAGATTTATGTGCAGATTGTAACTTCTATTTAATTGATTTTAGCTCAGGTTCACTGTCAGAGTAAAAGGTTTGCTAATTTTCTAGACACAATAAACTAATAAAAAACTTGGGTGTCAATTAGAAGCAAACCGTTCAAATTGTTAAAAACATCCATGATTCATTGAAACCAGAATTTAAGAATTTAAGGAATTAAAGTGCATTTACTTAATTCGTCAACCAACCATCATTCCAAAAAGACAGGTTTGTGACAGCAATTAGATTAGAATGAAAAGCGTTCTTGTTTTAAACGACAAAACGAGTTTTCTTTCAAATAAACAAAAGTATTTACTGCAATTTAATAATCTTTTGATTTATTTCTATTGTCTACTACCAAGACCAACTCGGTCCTGGAGCATAAACATATTTTTGCTTCTTTTGCAAAGTTGATATCACAAAAATAGTTGACTGAAAACACTAATATTATGAACAATATCAATTTGTTTACATTTAAGATTCTAGTTTGATTAAAGGATTAAATAGTTATAGTTTTGGTTAATACGATATAAAATCACAAATAAATACCAAATACGCAGCATTTTCTTTAATTATCGAAAGTCGTAATTGCCGACCGTGTAAATATATATGTTAAGCGTTTAAGAACATCAATCTTAATTCTCAATTAATTAATCATATATAAATAAACAACAAACTTCCCTAGCAAAATTGTAACTAAATTGTTAATATAAAATAAACTTGATACTAAATATTAATACCACGGTATAAGCTTTTTGATTACTGGATTTTGTTGGGTTCAATTTTTTAACCGTTTTGATAACGAATAACAAACATCAATGCAATGCCTATTGCCTGTCCAATGCTAGTGCAGTACTTACACTTCGTCTGTAATTAAGAGACAGTAAAGCTTAAAGCAATTCCAAAAATATTTTGATTGGTATTTAGTAATTATGGACGACTGCCATCAAACACAATTTAAACTCACATGCAATTAATATTACATACAGACAGTTATATCCTGTCGTCCTGGGTGTAGTTTTTGTCTAAAAATTCATAAAATTTTCGATTATGCAAAATTCGTAATAATCTTAAACCACAACCGATTTTTTGACCGCTTATCTATTTAAAATTGCAACTACATTTAATCTAATCATAAAGAATGATCATATCAAGCGTTTTGAGTTGATTTTTGGCTTTGACCAATGAAAATGTGCAGCGATAAATTTAGCGTCTACACCACGCGCGCTCTTCTCAATTTTGCTAGCCCCTGCCCTTGTAAGTATAAACTCCACTCAGAAAAAATATAATAATAATTAAAATCGCAGATCGAAATTTTTAATACAACGAAACGAAAAATGTTTCATTAAATGTCAGTTAAATCAGAGTCATTTTTGATTGTAATTAAATCGGAAACGGAATGAAAGACTAAAAGCTGAACCGGGAGATGACTTTACATTCGTTTCATTGTGTGGGGAATGGAGACTCGTTCAAACTCCTCCGCGACCGGGATGGATTCCATGTTGCATTATTCGTATTTCGGACCGAATTTTTTTAATAGTTTAGTTTCAGATTAATAACCTTACAAATCTATGTAAAATTGAAAAATTGAATCTGCAGAACATTGACGCATCATCATCATATTCACATCATTCCGTGTCGTCTTTGGTTTGTGCTTCTTCGTTTTTAGGCTAAATTGTAGCCGCTAAAATAACGGCAAACGGAAATTGAATGTGGCATCATTTCACATTTGATTGTACATGTTGTGCTTTGTTTGTGCTGCTAATGCTGCTATATTGCATTTTGTGCATTGCACTTGATTTCGCATTGGAAATGCATTTAAATTTATTCCGGCGTCAATGAATGTTGAATGTGGAATGCACAATGAAATTTTTAATTGCATATTTATTGCGAATTAATTCCACTCTCGTGCCTTGTATACATTCAGTTTATTCAATATTGGATAATAATATTACATACATACAAAAGCAATTGATTGCAAATTGTAAGTAAATAGTGTGTAGTGCATTGTGCATGTGGATTTGGGATTGGATTTTGCATTCAATGTAAAATGCATTGCATATTATTTCATGTTTGTGTATTCAGTATTGCATTTTGCATTGCAATTGATTGCAATTGTTGTTGAAATGTTCCACATGATGCATGACACAGGGCACAGGCTGTGCGGTGACATCCATTGTCCATCCATGACACATGATTGCGCAATGATGAATCAATGATTTTTGTTTGTATATTGTGTTGGAATTGATTGTTAATTTTCTAAATTGAAATAGTTTCGAGTTTAGTAAATATAATCCAAATATCCAAAATCCGCATTCCTTTCCTGTCTGTCGCCATTTCACATTTACCATTCCACATTTAGTTGGGTATAAATAAGTCATACTCATATAAGTCGTCGTCGGTTAATACACTATATTGGGTTTTTTCAATCATACACAACGGGGAACGGCGGGGTCTGATTTCTCAGATTTTGGATAAATTATTATCTGTAATTTTGAATAATTAATCTATCATGCCATTGATCAATCCCATATTCCTCGTCGTTCTCATCCTCCCATGGTCCATATATACTCCGATGCTTACTATGAGATTATCTACATTGTTTTGTTTCCTTATCTCTTGATGGGATTATGTTACAGAAATGGATATTAATATGATTCATAAATATATTCTTGCATGGTAATCGTTTGATCATTTGCATACTTTAATGTAATGTGCCTAATAAATCCGTTTATCTTATCTTTAGGTTTCTCCGGTCTGCTGGTCAAGTTCAGGTTAAAAGGGGAGTAATTACACATTTTTATTCTATACAAAACCCTACACATCGTATTGTATTTCACCAAGTGGAAATCTATCTATCTATTGGAAATCTGCCGTTTTTATCAGAAGCAGTCAGCAGATTTTGAAATCTCCTTCTGTACCTGGTTGGTAGTATCATTCATACTGCAAGGTGAAGGTAGAAAAAGCATCTTTTTCATAATGCTGAGCATTCATGGATTCAAATCAATCCAATGTACATATTATATTTATACTGGAAACACTTATTTTCTCTGCTAAAGATTTCCACCAAAATGAAAAAATTCCGGACCAAGGAGTCCCTCTTCAGTTACGGAGATCAGAGCGACGATGAAGAGTTTCTGTTTCCCTTGGACGGCCAAGAAAAGAATGATAATACAGACCAAGTAAATGGAAATAAATCTAACTCCTTGTCTTTAAAGTTGCTTGAACTTGCGAAAGAGACCCCACCCGAAATTGACAGTCCGAAGATCAAGACTCCGGAACAACATGGAACATTTTTTCACAGCGCTTTGTCTACCACGCCTCCCACCGGTAAGCGTACTGTATCGGTTGGAAGTACGGGTAAAGAAGACAACCTAGTTTGGCTCAAAAAGAAGAAAAAAGGCTTCCAACAATGCGCGAAGGACTGTAGTGACAAACCGCGTGTTACTCCAAGTTTAAACGACCATTTCTTAGCGTTTCTTTACAACGACGAAAACGGGAAACAAGTGGAAGCTGATATTAGCGATGTCCGGAGCGGTAATACTAATGGCTAATGGCATTCAGATAAAGCGGGGTCTTAATTTTAAATTATTTTCTATTAATTCAAATTCGTTTTAAAATCGTTTTATTTCTAATAGGTAAAGGATGGTCAAAGTACACAAGCATTCTGAAGAAAGATAAAATCAAGCAAGTCGACCAAGTTAGTGCTTCACGAGTGACGATTGGGACTACAGCTGCTGCGGTAAGCTATTGTTCTTACAATTAAGGATGCTCAAGGGACTGCAGACGCCAATTAGAGTCAATTAGGAAGGGTAATATTTTGTGGTTGAAATGAAAGATATGGAATTGGTTTCCATATAAAGGAAGAAGTTAATAGTTGTGTAAAAGAATAATTCGCGAATCTTAGCCATGACGCGTTCTTAGACATAATGACATAAAAACACTTAAATCTTTAAATCTCAAGACTACAGCAGACGAAGAATTTGACTAGTACTGACCTTGACATCCTCCACACCAAACCAATTCTGTTCCGACTGTTACCTTACCATTCCATTTAACGGCCACATGGTCGATCGTAAATTCATAAGCTCTGAATATGGAATTTCCATACAATGTTCTTACATCCATCTGGTTTAAAGGTGTAGGCGGTTAGCTGAATTAGGCGTTATTGAATCCAAGTATTGACGCCCATTCATGTGGATCCATACTAATTAAGAAGATTCCTGTTATGTTATGCGAGATCAGAAATTCCGAAATTGTTTGCATGTTGAGGGAGTATCTATCATTGTAAGAGAGATGGGTGCGTGCCTTGTACATTGTACTTGACCCTTTTTGGTTATTTTGTTGGTGTGGGTCTTTAATATTTCTCTAATTCAATTTTGGAAGTATGGGAGATGTAGTTGTTGTATAGAAGGGTGTGTAGCATAGAATGACATTGTATAGGGATGGGTGCCTGTTTTTTATTCCTCTTCTGGTCTAACACTGTTTCTCCACATTCACAGTATGAATAGTGTACTTTATATCACTGGTTGAGAATTATGCTGAATGCAATGTATATGTAAGCTAATGTTCCGTAGGATCCTAAGACCTCGTCACAGCAGTCTAACCTTAGTTAGGTAATAGGTAGGCGGATGGTGTCTTTATATAAAATTTAGCTTTAAGTTAAGAAAGAGCTAGGATGCAGCTTGAGGCCCGACTACGTTCCCCCGTGACAGCCCCCAATACAACGTCCAAATTTGGACCGATTTCAATCTACCCATATGCAGCGTGGGTGTCCAAAAATAACTTTCCCTTTCCCACTCCCGTCTTTTTGCATAGTCAACATCAGAGTTCAGTCGATTCCATAGTCAGGATCCCACGTTCGAGCGTACCGTTGTACGGCTCTCTTCGTACATGGTTTTATCCGTCTCGTCCTAACTTTACTCGAAGGATTCGAATATTTCTCCTTCAAAATTAACTCTCTGTTGCGTCGGACGGAAAGTGAGACCGTGCTATTTTCTTGGGGATCTGGCGGATTGGTATCATTCGTACATACATAAAAAATTGGTCAAGTTTTTAGTCTTCTCAACATCGTTGTGGTTCTACTTCGTATTTAGATATTCGCTTCTAACATTTCAAATAATTGTGTTAGTGAAGGTCGTCGTAGTAGTGTAACGAATGAATTTGTCATCACAAATCTGTAATTGCAGACAAGGCTTGTTTTGTTACTGGGAATAGTTGAAATTAATTTTTTATCTGTTGTATGAAATTTGATGCGGCAGTTCTCGTCTGCGATCAGTATGCGAAACCAAGAGTGACCAAGCAGTATATGTTGAATTGAAAAATTTAATATTTTCGTTAAAGGGAATTTAATCAGAATTCATGAGAGATGAGTTCGTCCTTCTGTCTGTGAGAAGTGGATTGGATTAAATGTCCAAATAGGGTTGAAGAATCCAGAAAAAACGGCATGCCTTCACAGTGTATAATATGCATGTACTTGAGATTTGAGTCGTGTCGTGAGTGAGCCAGAGTGATATTTTATACGAAGATACAGAAAAAACCTGGAGATAATTGTATACTCTCATAGGGTGTTGCTTATGATTTTAAATGTTTTGTGAAATCAACGAAGCTATTTATTCAATAGAATATCTCAGTTCCCTCACCATATCTCATGATATGTTCCACAATTCGAGTTTCTTGCTATTATTCCGAATTCCAATACAAGTAGACAAGTATAACTAGAACTAAATCCGTGTTGTAGGATCGTCGAAGTGTTGTATATATAAGGCTTACGGGTGAGCCTCAGTTCAAGCATCAAGAGGAACTTTGTTATTATAGATCCGGAGAAGTTGCATTCCCGACACGAGTAGTCTAACTTCTCCGCTAAACTAAATTCGTATGCGAACATAATAATATGATTACATCCTCGTAGTTCAGTCCTTCCTAAAACAGTTAAAAATAACACAGGGAAAGAGATACAGATGTGAGCCGGTGGATGCTGTCTATCTTCATAAAATATACGTACGTACGTATAGTTCATAGTAAAAGCAACGGCTACATAGATCTATCCATTTCTTTCGAAACAAAAAATTCTAATCATTCATGGCGTCTTAATTTTTATTGACTTTTTGGGTTCCTTCCCCCTGCAATTCTTATTCATGCCAGTAGAAGGGCCAGTGTCAGTGTATCCCGGCAGTATATGTGGTGAAGAAACGCTGCTTGCATTTTCCGTACCATTGGAATTGGATCGTATGAATGGACAAACGGAGAAAATGAGTTCTGAAGAAGTTGCTGAATTAGCCCAAGCTATTCATAACCATGCAGACGTGTTGTACGAGTCTTGGAAGAAGGGCCAAGAGGCTTTTAATATGAAACGGATGGAAGATACGCTGGAATTGCTTGCAGACCCAGGCCTTACCCCCAAGTTGGAACATCTCGTCTCCACCTTCGTCCGCCGAGATAAGGCCAAAAGACAGCAGATCCATCAACGAAGTCCCCCTCCTAACAATACGGGTTCAGAAATACGACGAGAGTCTAGTCCAATCGGAAGTGCTGGCTCATTATCAAGAAAGCCGTTGCCGAAAAGCATTCTAGCCGTTGTACAAAGGTTCGAACCCCCGTCCAGTTGTCCAGAACAAGTCATTTCACAGAGAGAACGTAGTCCAGCGGGAGAAAATCATCTAGTCAGATTTAATGTTCCGGGCGTTGGACCCTTGACAAAAAATGTAGTGTGGGCACAATCAATCAATAAACATAGTTCAACAGAACGTGTGATTGATAGGAATAGTCCAACTCCAAGTGGTCCAGTTACTACTAATAATTACCTTGAGACGAGTAAGCCTGTTAATAATAACGTTAGTCATGCAAACAACACGGAAGGTATTCATTTAACCCTCACTTCGCCTACAACTACAACAAAACTCGTAAACTCAGCTACTGGGAAACTTGTCCGAGAACGGCACATACCTATTGAGCGTGCCGATGAGGATTCTAAACCCCGCTACAGTCCTGCACGGACAGCGTCGCCTGTTTTTATTCAGATATCTGTACCGGATGTACAAACGTCAAATTTTAAGAAGTCGGATATTCAAGAACTGGAAAGAGAGGAAGAAAAACTCTTTCAAGCTTTAAGAACGGGACAAGTACTAGCTCCAGGATATACGTCTCAGAATTCAAATCGAATCCCACCCAGAGAAAAAACTGCTTCCAAGCACGATCCGAGTTCCAATGGAATTTCTAGTAACTCCCGTATAGCATTTGCCAAAGAAAGGATCCGTCAGAGTCAGGAACATCCGTTGACACAACAGAGACTGGAGCTGCAAAAACGACTTCCGTCCCCAACTGGATCTCCTGCCGCAGCAATCGCGCATCAACAAGGGAGACAAAAATTCCAACCAGTCAATGGAAATGCTCATCTTCCTCACTCCGAGGAGGAATCTACGAAAGAAAATGGCCGAAATAACTTTGTCCGATTTGGTCCAGGTGCAACTGTCGCGGATCGAGTTCAATTGTTTGAAAAATACCCAACCCACATCTCTTTACCAACCAACAATAAATCCCATAATAATATTCCATCGTCTTTAAATCATGTTAATACTTCACCGAATTTGGTACTGTCAAGTTCTGAAGCACCTTGGCCAAGACGACCACAACCGCCACCACCATCCCCATCGGTTGTGATCACAAATTCACCTACCCCTTGGAGAACTTCCCCTGGAAGGGAAGGGACTCATATTCATGTTATTCATCAGCATACCCAACTTCAGGTTGTTATCCATTCTATTTCTAGTGGTGGTTGACCTTAGGATATGTTGCAGCAATGCTTAGTAGTTAGTTTGCTCTCCTTTTCACCTTTAGCCTTATTAGAATTTGAAAACGCTGTTGGATGTTGGGCTTTATGCCAAGTATGCTGGAAACTAGATGCTGAATCTATTCTAAATTCCGTTTATGTCTTTGTACCCACATGTATGAATGCTGCATTCCATAGAGTGGTTATTCTAGTACCAGTACCGGATTAGATTTAGGATTTAGTTAATAATGTTTAAGTTTTCTAGTAGAAAACCCACAATGAACACGCGTATGAAAGGCTGAATTATTTGAGCAATTTGAGCTTTGGTTTTAGTTTAGTTCAAGTTTACATTTGAATGTTTGTATTACTGAGAAGTTATTGCTATTGGGTTGTCTTTGAAATTTATTACAGCCTACAGAATCCCAAACACCAGGAATAAGGAAGCAGATCTCCCCTAGTCTAAAGCCTTCCGTAGATAAACCTAGGCCTGTTAAAGATGTGCCAAGATTCTACTGGCCGGAAGGAAAACCTCCACCTAACTCTACTATTCAAGAGAGTCTTTCAAAAGCAGAGGATAAACTTAAGCAGCATTCGAATGCTGGGGTTCCGTTCAGTCATTTTGGAGAAGTAAGGAAGCTAAAACCACTCAATCCGGTGTTACGTAGTTCATGAATGATCTTCATCTGAGTTAATGTTGTATTTTTGTTCTCATGCAGTTGCTTCAAGCAGTTGGAGTTCCTCTGTATTGGAAAAAGCCTTTTTGGATGGCTCTTGGATTGAATCCGGAGGATAGTTGTTCATCTAAAATCTTTATTCCTTTTCTACGGTACCTTCTATGTGAATGCCCTGACGATGCATCTCGCTTTGCTCGAATTGTTTCTTCTGCGGCAAAGCTTTTTCCTGAAGGGTCCAACGGAGCGATCAACAATAACAAAAGAACATCGAAGTATTATGGCAATCATGGAGATTTTTGCCAAGACCTAAATGCTATAGAGTTATCAATGTCCGATTTCATTCCCATGGTTCAAGATATCATTGATACTCATCCAGGTACTTCCAACTTTCATGTTAATCCGCACCCATATAGTACTTTGATTAGCGAATTTAGCGGTGGAAGTTAAAACTTAAGATTATCCTTGCAGGTCTCGGGTTCTTGCGTGAAGCTCCGGAATTTCACAGCCGATATGTTACAACAGTTATTTCACGGATGTTCTACAAAGTATGTTCTAAATAATTTTATTAAATCACACGGCGAAAGTCGTCTAGCATGGGAAAAACAACATTTGACATTTTCCTGCGTATTTATTTTTTAGGTTAATCGATCATGGTCAGGTAAACTCACTCTGACCGAATTGAGGCGTTCCAACTTATTACGAGTGATTAAGCGTTTAGAGGAAGAGACTGATATTAACAGCATAGCAGAATATTTCTCTTATGAACACTTTTACGTTATTTATTGTAAATTCTGGGAGCTCGACAAAGATCATGATCTACTCATTGATAAACGTGATTTGGCAGCTCATGCAGATCATGGTAAGCTGAACTTTCAAGTTCCTTTCCCTCATGATTCGGATTCTTAATTCCATCTCTGGCTTGGCGTACAGCCAACTTCGAATTGATTTTAAAGCGAATTTTGTTTTGGAATTTCGTAGCATTGTCGAGTCGAATCATTGACCGAATCTTTAGCGGGACAGTTTTGCGCGGCTGGGATGTCACTTCTCCTGTTCGAGCCTCCAATGATAAAATGACGTACAGTGACTTCGTCTGGTTTCTATTATCAGAAGAAGATAAAAAAACGCTTACGGCTATTGGTACGATACCAACATTAATCTCTTGTCATTATTTTAATGCTCGCTTGTTTGGAATTTGGATACTTTACTATGAATTGACAAATTTTAGAATATTGGTTTCGTTGTTTGGATCTGGATGGAGATGGAATCCTCAGTCCCTACGAGCTTCAGTACTTTTACTCAGAACAAGAAAGCAGGATCGAGACTCTCGGAATTGAACCTCTTTGCTTCAGTAATGTTTATTGCCAAATAGTAGATATGCTGCATTGTTCCACTACAGGTTTGTTGGACACATACATCAAAGTACAATCAAGTATATTGTTGTATGCGTTTCTTTTTCTCCGTTTTATACATAACATTCCTTTTATTCTAGGAATCCGACTAAGAGATTTGAAACGGAATTCATTCCTCGCAGCTACTGTCTTTAATACTCTATTTAATCTTGACAAGTACTTAGAAAACGAACAGAAAGATCCCTTTGCTGCTGCTGCGTCTCTTGGAAATTCTGAGAATGGAGAAGGAGAAACAGACTGGGATAAATATGCAACTGCCGAATATGAACTTTTGATCTCTGAAGAAAACCCTTCGGATCATTTGTAAGCATTTTGGAGTTATAAAATTATTCACCTATATACAACGTATAGTTTTTAACTAAACATTTTATTTATTGAACATAGGCACAATTCAGACTTAGAGGAAACGATGTCACCGTAGCTTAATTAATAGATCAATACTAATAATTTAATAATTTATATCGTCCCTCTTGAGAATATGTTTGATTGTTATACAAAAGTATGAGAATATGTTAGATAGTTATACAAAAGTATTATTGTTCCTTAATACGTCGGTTTTCAAGTTAGAATAGAACTAAAAATAATTAGTGTTGTTCATTATACTAATTACCTATACCAATAAATTTGTATTATGGTTATTCGTACAAGTCATAATAGTATGTACTTTGTTCTCAGCGAAGAGACTGAACTCGTATGGAACAAAATAGAAGTAGAGAATGTTACATGTTTGTACTCTTTGTTGTAAATCAACATGTATCGTATGTATCGCGACAGTTTTCGTTAAATAAAAGTCAAGTCAAACATTGTAATAAATAAAAAATATAGCTACTACCTAATAAAATATAGGTATATACCTACCTAACATTTAAGTAACCTCTCCGTAGTCCGTATAGAATAGAAAGGTAGAAGTATAAATTCTGCTACATATCGATAATTGTAAGTACTTTCAAACCCACTCGCTCTTTAGCACATTGCTGGAGAATGGAATACTCATTTTTTATATAGTTATATATTTTAAATTTAATTAATATCCATATATCATATAAACTATAGTAGAGGTAACAATAATGGACTTCAGAAATGACTACTATATCCGAGAGGCAGCGGTCCCCCTTATACGCCTAGCCAACTGTATATCCCTTGGCATTATTGTAACACGGCGAGCATGAAGGCAACATAAGTTCGTGTCTTCAAATAGCCCTATCAAATACGCTTCACTGGCTTCCTACAAAAGTCATAATATATGTACGCGCGATTAATAATTAATTCTCAAATGCAACATCGTTAAGATAACATGAATGAATATTAAAGTGCAGCATGCGAGATTGGTATATGTACCTGCAGCGCGCCCAAAGCACCAGTCTGAAACTTGTAGTCTCCTGACTTAAATCCTTGCATAACCTCTCGAACGAGCCGCTGAAATGGTGCTCTTGGAATAAGCAGCTCTGTGGATTTCTGATATTTTCGGATTTCTTGGATGGCCAAGTGCCCGGGGCTAAATGGTGATATGATAATAAACACAAAAACATTAAACAAACATAAATTGGGAGGACTTGGACAATTTTAGACTCGTTCAATTGACTTACCGATATCTCGGCCGAGGTACTGTAATCCTTTCCGATCGAGGCCCTTTTCCTCCTCCTCCTCCTTGGTATTTCGAGTTTTCGTTTTGAATTCGAGCTTTTGTTGTACGAAATTGGACACGCAGCCGTTGTCGATGTTCTCGATGTCTGTCGGCTAAGACTGGTCGAGTGGGTGACGTTGAGATTGACGGACTCTGAGGAACTCTGCTGGCACTGGAGCGAGAAGGGGAGGTATCAGGAGCATTTCGAGTAGATCTTGAGGGAGACCCAGCACTGAACGGTGGAAACGCTGCGGGGGCGGGCCTTTTAAACGCCGAGCGCTGCGAAGACCCAGTCGATTTCCTCGCCGTTTGTCGTGGTGTTCCATTGTTGTCTGGCTGACTTCCTCGGGCCATTTTTTTAAAGTGACGAGATCACTCAGCTTCAATTAAAGTTAAAAAAAAACATATTACATATGAACTGCCTGCAAGTGAAACCTCAAACCTTGTATTTATTTGAAGTTAGTATGTTGATGAACAAAGTACATAGCACATACATATTCAATATTACACAACATTGTACTGACATATAATATTGAATATAGTATAATAGTACGTATGACATATGATAGTATGAAATAATGAAATATGTATAAAATTAAAAATTATAATTAAAAATTCAAAATTGTGAATATGGAATACTCAATTGAATATTGAATTTGAATTGAATATACAGCTGCAGCCTGTGGCCTGTGACCTGATTGAGACTTGAGATTGAACACGCACGATAACTCTTTGCTCTTGTGTCTTGTGTCTTGGCTCAAGAAAACATTGTAATTATTGTGATTTGAGAGTCCAGTCGTCCAGTGATTAAGAAAGTTTGAAGATTGTTTACTTACAATTCACAATTTTACATGTACAAAGTGTGAAGTGCAGAGTGTACATAATACATCATACATAGGCAAAGATTAGACGCTGAGAGCGTCCCTCTAGTGTAGGTTGTGTTTGAACTGCATGGGACGATCTCATCGTCTAGAGTCAGGCAAAGATAGCGTAGCAATAATAGATGTATATTGTTCTATTGTGTATTGTGAATTGTAAAATGGGCATTTGTGAGTTATTGTGTATTGGGTAAGGTCAAAAGGAAAAGGTCAAGGTGAAGGTACAGAATTACAATAGACATGTACAATCAATGTACAACGTCTGGAATTACAAATCCGACTATCCCAAAAATGAAAAACGCAAACCGTAAACACAGGATCAAAACAAACTTCAAACTTCGCGCTCCATCGGTTCTAAGTGGGGTATTAGGAGAATATCAATTTAATTAAAAATTATTTTAAATTTAAAATCATATTTTATTTCAGGGGCTAATTATTGTTCCCAGGACTTTCCTACAAAAGCTATGAACGTTAACCGGTGGCGGGTGAAGTAACGCCGAGTTCCATTCTACATTCTTTGGTTTTGAGTTTTGTAGCCGTTTTCTTTTTCTAGACTTTTTACTTGAACAGCATTAGCATGTACAACAGTAAAACATGGCCTTAAGGGTTGTCTGCTAAACATACTCTCATGTGCATGTGGTACAAGAGAGTATGTTTAGCAGACAACCTTAAGGGGGGGTTTAAAAAACTATAGAAATTTTGATTTCCCTATCTAAACCAATGTTAAAAACCGGTTTACGGGGGGGGGGGCTCCTCCAGCCCCACACGGTCAACCAATCGAACTAATTTTTTTTTTTATAAAATTCCTCGATAAATTTCATATTCAGTATGCCCTTTACATTTTTTATTTTTTACTTTCACCTCCTCTTGCTATATTCACAATAACAAAATATTAGTCTATGCGTATGCCGACTTTACTATTCACTTGAATTTTGTAGCATGCATGGACAAAAAATCAATTAGGCTTTTGATAAAAATCCACATCAAAGTTTTGTCGTTATGTGTATCTTTGGATCTTGGATGGCCATTTTAGGCGACTTAGCCTAGAATCTAGGCCCTAGATAGATCCTAAATGTTGTGCAATTTTCTTAGCTGGCTGAAAACTGATAAGTAAACTTTGAGAAGACACAAATTAATTATTTAAAATATTGCAAAACTGCATTTGTATTTATAGTAATTCGAACAATACATGCATGCTTAATGTTACAGGCAGTTGTCGGTTTAGACCTTCAACATTGTCATGAGTTTTATTTTATATACCTAACTAATAGCAGCACGTAAATGTCTATATTGTCATATCTAAAACATAACGGCCTATATTCATTTTAAAATTGCTGATTGCCGAAACAAAGTTAAACAAACATTCGATCACTACTACTTGTAGCAAAATATATAAAAAAAAATTCTACACTTTTATTATTCCTTTGAACAGTGACCTAACAAGAAACTGCACGAACATTTTTCAAAACAAATCAGAGATCTAATTAATCCGTTCTACGCATACCCAGAGGATTCAGTTCCCCTCTTATACGCCGAGCCAATTCTACGTCTCTTAGCATTATCGTGACTCGCTTAGCGTGCACGGAGCACAAGTTGACGTCCTCGAAAAGCCCAATTAAATACGCTTCGCAGGCTTCCTGTTTGGATACAAAATCAGAATAGAAAATTGTCTTTTTTAACCCTGAAACTAACTCGAATGCATAGCAATTATTAAGATATTAAAATATACTGATTACCTGTAGGGCTGATAGCGCATCCGTTTGGAATTTATAATCCCCACATTTAAATTCCTGCATCACCTCTCGAACAAGGCGCTGAAAAGGGGCCTTCGGAATGAGATTTTCTGTGGACTTCTGATATTTTCGGATTTCTTGGATAGCCAAGAATCCTGGGCTGATATAGCAAAGGAAAGCGGACAACAATTCAGTTAATTATTCGACACGAAGCAACAGTAATTTCAAATTACTTCAATTCTAATTTGACTTACCGATATCTCGGTTTTAGCCGTCTGGGATCCGATGTCCGATCCCTTGGGCGGATGTATTTGAGACGCTTACCCCCAGGGAGTATCCGTTTCCACCGGGAACCGGGGGTTGCGCTTGGATGAGTTTGGGAAGTTTGCGTCGGGACTGCGCTGATTGCAGGAGATTCCATAATCCGAGATATATTCGATTGACTGAACGATGTCTGGGATTCAAATATAGATGAATTTTCTTGGGATGTACCAGGTGTACCAGAGGAAGTAGACTGGGACTGCGATGATACAGATGTTGTTGTGAAAGCCGGATTGCGTGGGGTAAATACCATCGGTGGTGGCTGTCGGTGTATGAACGCAGCCCGTTGAATTCCCCCCGTCCCTTTTCTAGCGACTTGGAGGACTTTTCTTCCATTAATATTCTTTCCAGGGGGGCCTTGACTCGTCATTTTTAGCAAAAACCCGTGTGTAGTGTGGTGTTTTCGAGATACGTGAATATCTTGTTCCGACGCGCTTTCCTCCTTCCTTATGCCTTATTAAGTTGAATTGCAGGTGTTATTACATATTATGGTTTTACATTTACTGATTAATAACTTGAAATGTGAAATGACAATTGACAACAGTTAATACCTTTGACCTTGGGTTGACAACAATGACAACTGTTTATGTGTTATGTGACCTGGTCTGGTCCACTTCTGGCATCTAATCTATATGGTCTGTCGTCTGACTGCAATCTGCTTCCTAATAATATTCGACAATCAAACGAATGATTAAGTTTTAAGTGTACTTACTGCCTGAACTGAAAATACAAAATTCAAAATTCGAAGAAACGAAAGAGAAGCTTTTAATAATTAATGTCCGCAAAAACAATCAAGATTATTCTTTTTGTTGTACGTAAGATTACAATGACAAACTGTTCTTCGAAATTGTCGTGAAATGTAAAATAAAAGCGAAATGTCAAAATTTCGTTCGTTGTAGAATATGGTCTCGTATATTCGTCTCAGCAGGCTTTTACCTTTCTTGACTGAACTTGACTCTAAGAATGACAAATATGACAATTTGACAATGACAAGTATGACCACTGACAACAGCAAGCGCTACACAGCATACTGGATTCACCGGAAGGAAGAAGCTGAATGATGAAGAATCGAAGAATGTCTGGTTTGGCGGGGCGGGTTTTTGCAATCTGCAGTTTGCACTTGCAGCTCACAGCGTCACAGCTTGTCAGGATTGTACTTGAATAAAAATAAATACTCCTCTAGTCAGTCTACTATATATAACTATGAACTATATTGACCAATTCACAATTCACTTGTATTCAACTGACAAGTGACAATTCTATGGTCGATGGTCGAGCACTAGCTCTGTGTGCTGGCTTTTTGTCTACCTTTGTTGTGCCTTGTGCCTTGATCTTCCTTGATTACACATCTATGCAAATATCTCTATTAATCTCTATTATCAATTATTTGATTATCACTAAAATCAGAGTAAGGAAAAGCGTAGGAAATATATTAAATCGGCTAAAATATCTATACTCTCTATTCAAATTTCTAAAAGTATTCTGTGCAGTTTATTCTCATGAATCCCCCCTTGGACAGATAAAAGTGGATTTTTTGGATTAGCAATTTTAGCATACATATGCTATAACTATATCCTGCAAAACATCGTTTTGTTTACGTTTTGTTATGTTCGTAGTAGAAATATTGCTAGGATGAAATTATATATTCAACATTAGATTGAATATTGTATGCAAGATCAAAGATGCAAATGCTATTTATTAAAGGGTGAAACCCTTTAATGTTTTTACTTTGTCTGTATGTCTGTCTGTCTGTCTGTCTGTCTGTCTGTCTGTCCGTTCGTAGAATAACTCTCGAACGGTTGAATATTTTCAAATTTTTTTTTCGGGAAACCATTCATGACTTTTAAGCGGATCTAGAGTTCGTTTGATGACCGTGCAGGTCAAAGGTCAAGCGGGTACGGTCATAGGTCACATTTTGTTTAAATAGCAGACCTAGATGTGTACTACATTGTTGAGACGGTACTGTCGAGTGTTGTTCAACAGTATATATAACTTCACTCTATGGTTGGGGAACTGTGAGAATCTTGTATAAAACGACTCACATGTGTCGTACAACGACATTAAATAATATTTTGAGTCTTTTTCGTGTCGTTTCACCCTTTTTTGATGTGCGTTTGCAACGGTTTATTACGTCTTACAATTTTTTATTTCTAATGCTGATATCTATTCATAGAATTGGATAATTATATTATATTCGATGTATCTGATTATGATTATACTAACTTTTTAGTCGTGCGCTTTGTCTATTGCTAAGATGCTAATCTAACAAGCTCTTTCAACATATTTCATGACCTAGAATGACCATCGATTGTCATTAAACTTTGTCTGACCATCATCTAAGGTCTTGCGATTTCGGATAAATTGATAGCTCGGAATTAAAAGACACTTATATTTTTATTTATTCATATGTATATTTTATTTTATATATTTTTTTTTGGCAGTAGTGTGTACTAACATGAATTTCGATAAATACGTACTAGTCCTTTAAATTATAAAACCAAAATCCAAAAACCATTCAGTGATTCACTTCACATAAAAGTTCTTAACTTTTTGGTGTCCGGCGACTTCCCTTCGCACATTTCCCGTCTGGCGACTTCCCTTGGCACATTTGCCTTTATACATACTTCCCGTTATGGATACTTCCCGTTATGGATATTTCCCGCTATGCATACTTCCCGCTATGCATACTTCCCGCTATGCATACTTCCCGCTATGCATACTTCCCGTTATACATACTTCCCGTTATACATACTTGACGCTATACATACTTGCCGTTATGCATACTTGCCGTTATGCATACTTCCCGTTATAATATTTTTGAAGTTTCGACTATGCTTAGTCCTTGTAGCATGCAATACAACCTGGATATTCCAGTCCTTATTATGTATTTCACTTACAATTAGTTGACCTTAGTAACTCGGCTGACCTACCCGATACCCCCTTGACCTTATGAATTTCCAGAAGTCCTTTGATGGGGGATGAGGTGTTGTGGTGGACGTGGAAATGGTTTTAAACAGCCTCATACATTTGTAAGAGGGAACGAGGACAAGAGAGAACCGCATTCTAAGTTTCGCATATCGGTAGCATTTAAATCTAATTAAAATCAGATTATTATAAACAGTAACTTATTAACAAGTTTATCAATATTACTGACAGTTATGACCGCATGTGTATGAATTTCAGTTTGAAAAATGCTTAATCTCCTCAAAACCTTCTGCTGATGACTGGAATATCCAGGTTGTATTGCATGCTACAAGGACTAAGCATAGTCGAAACTTCAAAAATATTATAAAGGGAAGTATGCATAACGGCAAGTATGCATAACGGCAAGTATGTATAACGGGAAGTATGCATAGCGGGAAGTATGCATAGCGGGAAATATCCATAACGGGAAGTATCCATAACGGGAAGTATGTATAAAGGCAAATGTGCCAAGGGAAGTCGCCAGACGGGAAATGTGCGAAGGGAAGTCGCCTATAATCTAACTTTTTCCCGTGCGAAACAGAAAACAAGCTATCGGGCTAAAAAATTAGATACCTAGATTACATATCCCATTTGCAAAATATTACATCATGAATCGATTAGCTTCCGCCATCCTCTCCCTCCGATCTTGCCTCTTTTCCCTAAACTCGAGCCCCGCTGCCATCGCCCCAACAATCATCAGTAGCCCAATCAAGACCCCAAAAGTGTGCCCCACAGCGTCACTCGGGGTCAAAAAGAGAAGGACCTTCCACTTTTTCGGCTCATCAATCGGAGATGGAATGACCAAAATATGGGAATTAGGAATGATCTTGTGAGACACGTGGCAGTATTTCCTCGTCTCATTATACGCAATCGTCACGTTCAACAGTTCTATGAAATTCGGAGAATGCCCGATCCCGAAAATAGCATACGGCAAATCCATCGGGAGATGAGCGGATCGATACATCTGCGCCGAAACTGCGGTCTGGCCTTCTCCATCTTGTCCCGTCATTTCATATCGCATCAAAGCTCCGGGGAGAAGTGATCCATACGGGACGTTCTTATTGGGGCACTTGGGGCAGCCCCGACCCGTTAGTACCACAACTTTCAGAAAATATGAATCGAAATTGGGGCTGTTTTTAAACGCCCTAAGCTCGAAATTATTATTTCGGTTTGGGATTCCCCCTGGGGATCGTTGTAGGACTAAAACATCCGCCATCCCATTTTCCAAGATGTCGAAAAAGGTTGCGGAAGCCACGTTTTCGAATCTGTCGAGGAAAGCAAAGTTGGGGTTGAAGGTCCGGGACATGATGCAGGGATTTCCGATTGTTGGGACACAGGGAACGTTTTCGAAAATGACGGCTTTAGTTCGATATTTCTGGCCCGGTTCGTGCTCCGTTTTCAGTACTCCGATAAGGTCAGGATAACCTGGAAAATGAGAATTAATGTTTAATTAATGTTTTAGTACATGAACTCATCTTGTTAATCTACCATGAAACGGTTGATTTAAACATGAATTGAAAATGATTTAAAACATTTTTAGTACTTGACAATTCGAAAATCAAAATGGAAAATAACAATTTTGGATAACTCTGCAGGTATGGTAATTTTGCAATGTTCATCTTTCAAAGAATTGTCACGAGGAATTAAAGTTGCGAAAAATGGAAGGCACGTAACTTTAGCCCAGATATTGTATTTAGTATTTTTATTCTTACAAGGGAGGTGTCACAGAGTCAAAGTACCCATTGGCTTGAATTTGTTTGTAATGAATCTACAACTCATACTAACTTATTTAATGACGAAAAAATTAGCAGCTTTTGTCGCATTGCATTCCAATAAAATATTTGAAATCTCAAATTTTACGTTTTATTTTTAATATTAGGATGTGAAACTAAAGGTACCGTCTAAATTGTAGTCCCCTTGACGAAAGGTCAGTGCTTCAGAGTAGAAGGCTTCCATGCTTAAGGGTGGTGTCGAATTTGCAGACAGGGGCGATAAACCATGATCATGAGGAGGCTGGAAAGCCCAAAAAATCCCATCATGACTTAAGGGTCCCAGTGGAAGGTCAATCACTTTGTCTTGGACGATGGCTTGAATTCCGTTGATTTTGTCACATTTTCTGTTGGAACAGAAGGGAAGTAAATGGACGAGTTGACCGGTTCTTTCCAAGTCTATAAACAGAGGTTGACCTATGACCTGGTTCGATCCGATCGTTTGAACGGATTTCAGATGGAAACTGACTCTTCCCTTTTTATGGACAATCTCATACACTTCCCTTCGATTCGTTGCAATATTTCTGCTCTTGCTTGTTGAATTATCTGACGGGTACCAAACATAGTCGACTTTGGGGCCAGTAATTAACACAAGTTCTGGAACCAGGTCCCCATCAACATCGACAAAGGCGTTGGAGGATGGGGACAGCATTTCAAAACCCATGGAGTTGTTTTCGGAATGAAATCTTTGATAAATTGCAGCCGGGTGGTCTTCACTCGAAATCCAGATAGCTCTCTCTTTTTGAAATTCCATCTGTGTTTGATTTCCCTTACAAGTTATATTCGAAAGATCAAGATCAGTTGTATTGAGAAAATGTATCCATCGTTCCCCGACGAGGTCGAGGATCATGTCATCGTTTAAATCCAAAACCGAAGGCTCCTGGACCAATTCATGTGGAACTTTGTCAATGCATTTTATTTCCCTACCGTTTCCTTTGCAAAACACTAAATTCACAAATGTCAGCGTCACGTTCGTTGAGGTGGTTGAGTTGGAGGTCTCGTTACGTCCTGTCACATTGTAACAACTGACCGTAGAATTAATAAAAGTAAACGTGTGATTCGTTTTCAAAGTGACCATGAAATCGAGGAGGCCATCACCGGTGAAATCGCCGGGAGTGACTGCCACGATTTCGGAGGCGTTCTTTTCGTCGAAATGAAAGTGCCACTCCGGGCCCGGCCTCAAATACGGACTGTCCTTGTGGGCCAGGAAAACTTTAATTGAACTTCGGTTGGAGTTGAGGGTAACGATGTCGGTTAGTTTATCGGAATTGAAGTCGGCGTAAGCGACGGGGAAAATGTCGTGGTTCCAAGGGACTTGAAACACTTGTTCTGTGATGTCTTTCCCTGAGGGTTGTGGGATTGGGAACGTGAATAAATCACTTGATGATAGCTGTATCTTTAACAGTACCACGAGCCAAGTTGAGTACAAGGATTTATGAGACATTTTCAGTTTTTGAACAGAATAAATCAAAAGTTTTAAAGTTTCTTAATGTAGATCAAGAATGAAAGAGTCTGGGAAGAAAAAATCGGGTCAATGTTTATTTTGTATGTTGTTTTCAGTCGGGATTTGGTGACATGAGTGAAAGCGAGGTATGATATGATAAGATAAGAGAGTGGGGAAGCTGGGGAAGCAAACTAATAATGACTGATTGAAGCTGGTATTTGTCATCAAAATAATATTGTTCTTCCTGGACCGGCTGTGGTTGCTACTGCTTTGATTACAAAGAGGGTGACTGATAAGCCATGTAAACAAGGTATTGTGGAAAGCTATAAAAATCCAACATCTGTAAAATCAATTCATGTTGTCTCGATTTTGAGTATCTTCTGGAGCGTTTTCATGTAATCTGGTTCTTGAATATCCTTCGCAAGCATTAGCTATGATAAAAATGATTGTCTCTGCTTGCTGCATAAATCTAGATGTAAATATCGGTAGCAATATGGTCGTTAAACTATAATTGTTGTTGTGTATTTAAAATAACTTTGGTTATTTTACACACAGATCTAGTTTTCCGGAATACGTCTCCCATCAAGTTAGAACCAGAATGGAATAAATAAATATTCCAACTCCTAGCGAAGTACGACTTCGTTTAAACAATGTAAACTTTATCATTCCATGCCATTGAATTGAAACATTTACAAACCCACGATTGACCCCCATTGTTACCCGTTTTTGGTGGTTTCTTATCCTCTCAATTTCCAACAAAATGACATAATATTTGTTATGATTCATAAATTCATGAGTATGATTTTGATGAAGCATTTGAGGTCAAATTATGGGATTTGGCTCTCTTTCTGGAATAAATGTATTTGCAATTGGTTACAAGATTCAGAAAGGATTTTTATTATTTTCCATCGTCAGTATTTCCGATGAAAAGGAATTGACACCAAATAGCATTGTCTGACATTTTAACATCATTCCATAACAGCTTGATATGTTAAAGATTTTTTGGTGATTTTTATTCCTTCGTCCTATTTTTTAATGAGCAGCTACTAAAATTTAATCAAAAGATCTTTTACTGTCACACAGACACAATTCATTGACCATATTTTTTACTTAAAACCGTCATAAAAATTAGAAGCACGCAATAGCTAGTTAAAATGGAGTACATTCTTCAAATTCGGACTATTTTACAATTTATGTTTTCTTTCTGGGTGGCTGAAATGACCTTGGCAAATTGTCGTAAGAATTTGGAGACTTGTATTCTTCATAGAATTTTTTATTATTATTAAATATATGAACATTTTTGCCGTCTTCATATTTTGAAGCGAAAACCGAGATACTATAATTCTAGGTGACAAGATCGTCAACTTGGCAGATATTCGTCAAAACTACAAGGACTTGTACTATACGCTCGACGGTCCAATTTACTTCCGGTGCCAAGAGATTGAAGAAGAGCTCAAACAAGTGAACTAATTCTCAATCACTTACACCATAATTAATAATAACGTCTTGTTTATTTACTTAGCACTTCCATAATTCTATTAGTAACCGGAAATTAAAATGTTAGCATAAAAAATAGCATGCAATGCCCTTTCGTTTCAATAGTTTCTATTACGAATGACCTTAAGCGAAATTCCAGATTGTATTGCTATGAATAAGAGAACTCCCCAGGATCTTATATGAGGATTTCAAGAGATCAGAAAACTATTCTTCGGAGCAAAATATAATAAAAGTTGAAGATTGAACGAGAAAGAGGTCACAGTTCATTTAAAACGCAATGATTATTTTATGTTTTAAGGGAGTGAGTTTTCCGTTCAAAACTGTCATGAAGTTCCATAAAGGAGATGCAAAAGCGACAGGACTGATGCCAATGACTTACGTTCGACAGGTAGTTACAATTATCATTTTCGTGTTTTTCGGAGACATAAAATTCAGAGACCAAAAGCATTTAATATTGGGTTTAAACTCTCATGATCCATCTATATAACTACATCTGTACAACTGCATCTCAATAACTATATCTATAAACGCTATATTACCCGTACTTTTGAGGCTCATTGTGATATAAATGTAAAAAGATTTCCATGTGTCATGAAACACGATTATTAACAAGTACGGGATAGTGATAAATTTTGCATTCACAACACTTGGATATAGGCGTTACGACGGTTTATTTTAAATATGACGTTCAATATTTGGCAAATACTGAAATCAAAAGTAAAAGCAAACCTTACGAGAATTTTACGGTTATTGCTTATGCGTTAAAGTGCGATAAATGATGCATGAGATCGTCGGTGAAGTATTTGAGTAGTCTTAATCTATTGTCATTGATTCATAAAATTCATATCCTTAAAGCGAGGAGTTGAGTTTTCTAAAATCCGGGGTATTATACTATTTTAAGAGGTTTTTAGAATGCATTACCGTTCAGTGTTTCCTCGTCCGATTTTATCTATAGATGGAAGACAACGTTTTATCTGAACCCTTTAAAGCCTAGATTATTAGAAAATTTTAGAGGTGATTTTGGGTTTCAACATTTGAAGCCAGTTCGTATTCAATTGAAGCTTTGCATAATCTGTTTTATGGTGATACCGAATATTAATATTATTGTTACTGGGCAGGTCATCGCAGCTGCAGCCTATCCAGAATTGGACTACTCTGTCGAAGGAATCCCTACCGATGTTTTCGAAACAGCACAAATGATAAATGAGGACAGTGCCGGTGGAGTTGGTACGAAACTTTACTTCGTAATTTATTTGCAAATGGAGTTTTACACAACAAAACTCTAACTTTCATTTCCGTCATCAGTCAATTCCCTTTATGTTATTTTATACTTTAAATATACCAAATCTTCAATATTGGAATTTTGGTGCATATTTTTATGTACTTATTTTTATTTAAAGCGTTCATACTTTAAATAACTTGTCAAACTTCAAAGGTAGCTACAGCGATCCGGAAGGTCTTGACCTGATTCGAAGAAATGTGGCAAAATTCATAAAGCTACGAGATGGTGGAATAGAGTCAAGATTTGAAGACATCGTTTTAACGGACGGAGTTACAGATGGCCTGTCGGTCCGTTCATACACAATTCTTAGATCTCTTTAGCTTTTTAAACCCAAAAGCCTGAAATAAATATCAAATCAGAGGGTATTTAGGAGATAGGTGGGATATTAAAAGTGTTGGGAAAGCGATGTTTATTTTGGGGGTGGTATTTAATCATGGTTTACGGTCCTTTTATTTGCCGTCTAAATTATTAAAAACTGTCGATTCTCATGGAAAAAACATAAAATTCTACACCTCGAAATAGTGGAAAAGCCAAAGCTCAAAAAATGAGATCCTCTCAGTTTTTATAACTAGCATAATAAAAATTCATTGGATTTTCTGATGCCAGTATTTTATTTTTGATGGCCCGTGCTTTCACTAATAATAAATTTTAAAGTACAGACAATTGTGAAGTTACTGCAAAACGAATGCAAGGAGATGAAGGTAGGGATCATGATCCCTCAGCCCACGTATCCTTATTATGTGACTATGTTACAGAAATATGATTTCCATCAGGTCAGTTATTTCCAATTTATTTAGATGATTAAATTTACAAACCAGAGATTTAAAATAAGGCAGTTAAAAATTGACGTGGTTTTAGATCAGTTATTTCTTGACGGAGGGAAGGGATTGGGATTTAGAGATACGAGAGTTGGAACGTTCCTATGATGACGCCTTGCAAAACTGCAACTGTAAGCCAAGGGCTATTTTGATTGTCAATCCTGGTAATCCATCTGGTACGGATACCCTAATACTATCAAAATATTTATCTAATCCGAAGAGACGGTCGATCATTCACTTTTTTGCTAATTGAGTATATATTATATTTTTAGCGAAGTTGCTATCCAGAGAACGAATTCAATCAATCATCAAGTTTGCGTATAAAAAACATTTAGTAATTCTCGTCGATGAGGTAGTTTTGTGTTTTCAATCAACGTTCTTCCGATTTGAGTTAAAATCCATTGAACCAAGACTTTTGATAATTTATTTAAGGTATTTCAAGATCAAGTATATCGGACGGATTTAAAATTTGAATCCTTCAAAAAAATTGCGATGAAACTGGGAGCTCCGTATAGCGAAATGGAATTAGTGTCATTCCACTCGATCTCAAAGGGTTGGAAATGAATTGAAATTTTTCTATTAAAATACATATTCCAGATTCAATTTCCGTCCTTTTAAGCCTTTTTTCAATATTTTATTGGTATTGAATTTGTTAAAAATCGTATTTGATTTGGGAAATCAGGTTTCGTAGCTGAACATGGATTCCGAGGAGGATATTTCGAATTCATTAATTTGGACCCCGCCGTTAAGGATGTACTCTTTCAGTTGCTGTCACAAAAGCAATGTTCTAATCGCTTAGGCCAGGTTTTAAAAAAAACACCTATTTTGTCGACATCATTGAATTGACGTTTATTGTATGAATTGGTTTGCTTAAATATGTAACCAACGGCGTTTCATTGTTCAACTTGTAAAGGTTGGACTAAATTGTCTCGTGGATCCTCCAACATCATCTGAGCCTTCATACGAATTATATGAGAATGAGAAGTTTGAGATAATTGATGGCTATCGAAACATTAGCAAAAAGATGAGAAAAGAATTGAATAAATTGCAAGGAGTTAGATGCTCAAGCATTGACGCTGGAATTACGGCCTTTCCGAACGTAATTTTAGTAAAAAGCAATAAAGTTTTTAAAGACGAGTATTTTTTAATAATTAATTACGGCAAATTTTGCAGCTAAATCTTCCATTGAAAGCGTTAGCGGCAGCAAACAAAAGTGGAATGCCCGTTGATTTGTTTTACGGTCTCGAACTTTTGGAAAGCACGGGAATTGCTGTCGCCGTTGGTACGGCTTTTGGTTTATCACCAAACCTAACTTACCTCAGGTGAGATATATTCTCCTACCGGTTTAATTACCTTTGCAAAATAAACAAGTAGCCGTTTTTAGCTTGGGGGAAAATTTTACTGAATTTAAAACAGTTTTTAATTTTTATTCAGAATAACGCTTCCGTCTAGCATGGCACAACTTGACGAGTTTATCAAACTGTTTGCAGACTTCCACAAGAGATTTATGATGATGTATAGCTAACTTTTCGTTTATGAATATAAAATTCAAGTTCTAGTTAGCATATAAAGTATTTCTTAATGTAGTCAATACTAACAAGGGAACATTCCCAACTGTACAACTCCAATATTTTAAAACTGGCTTTATTGGAAAGAGCAATTCAAAACGCGATCAATCTATTCACTATTACAGTTGGGGTCAATAGATTTTATAAACTGGCATGTCTAGGTAAATTTGTGGATAGCAGATAGACACGCGATTAGACACAATTGCATTTATAAAGATTTGTTTAGTTCTTTTGGAGTACAATAATTGCCCTCAATCGAATGAATACTGGTTGTACCTTAAATAAATAAAGCGTAATAAAATAATAAAATTTCGGCGGATTAAAAATCAAATGTGTAAATATTTTCACCTCACCGTTTAGACAGATTACAAAAGCATAATATGGAGATTATTCCGACATTTTACCAGATTGAAGCACAAAGCAATTATCAGCCTCCACCAACGTAGAAAATGCTGTATTTTTAATATTTGTTTTGACGTTCGAGTTATTGTAAAAATATGTGTTACACGGTAGAATGAGTTAATCGTTTGATTTATTCATCCTTGGTAGCATTAACAATGAAAACTTTTTGGATGTTCAGTGAATTAATTAGTCTAATATACGTAAATGGGGTATTTTGATGATACATATTTATTACACTACTTTGGACACCCAAATAATAGTGCATTGTAACTTTGTAAGGAGATTATAAAGGTATCAAAATCATCGGACATATAATTCGGCTCCATTGTCGATATTTATGCCGAAAAGCTCCTTGATATCATTGCATTTTAAATCTCAGACAAAGCAAGCAAAAACAAAACCCATTGTTCCAGCAGTTTCAACTTGTGTTTTTAATTCAGCAACAAGTCCCACGTATCTAACTTTCGAGGTACGTTAGATTCATGGAAAAAAATCTGAAATTATTACATATTGAATTTTAATATAATTACAAATTATTAGTAGTGTAGGGGAGAGAATTGAGACAAAGTCTTAAAATGGGAACGGATTTAGGGATTCGATATGTTGGCCGAATTATTCTGGCTCTCTACACAATTAACTTAACTCTAGCCGACTGCCGTAAGACATGCACATTTTATAGCTTTCCAGCTTTGCTTACGTCCCGAATTACTTTGCCAACTACAAGTATGTAAACAGAAATTTTGAATTGCAGATAAAAAGATCATAAACTTGGCAGACATTCGGCAAAACTACAAAGACCTGACGGACCCACTCAGTGGTCCAATTTACCAACGCGGCCTACAAATTCAGGCGGAACTGAAACGAGTAAGATCTCCGAATATTTTCAGGGGCCAATTTAGCCCTTTCCTTAGATAGGTAAATTGATCCCCATGCTTCCCATGTTTTTTTTACTACATAACTTGATTTTTGGTGAAGGTACACATAAATCTTTGATTCGTTTTGATATGTGATTAATCGTTACTATAACATACCACCATTTCCTATGAATTGAGCAATCAATGTGCTAATTTGTTTCCCCATTTGTTCATGTTTTTAGGGTGAGAAGAAGCCGTTTACAAGCGTCATGTCCATGAGTATAGGAGACCCAAAAGTGGAGGGACTGGAGCCAATGACTTTCGTTCGGCAGGTGAGACATTAATTGAATCATGTTTTAAAATTCTCGTAAATATCTATAATTACATGATGGAGTGGCATAGGTTATCAAAGCCAAATATATCGTAATTTTTAGCCTATTAATATGTAAATCTGAATGAAAGAACACGACCGAGTGAATAATTAAACATAAAATGTAAATAGGTCATCGCGGCTGCAACGTATTCTGGACTGAATACCTCTTCAGACTCGATCCCTGACGATGTTTTCAAAACAGCTCAAATGATAAACGAAGACGCGGCTGGTGGCGTTGGTACTTACACTTTAATGCGCTTACTCTGTCTGTCCGTCCGTCCCTAGTTTTCCCCCTTGCTACTTCTGCTAATAATTACATCGCAGCAAGCGGGCTTTGACCTCCATAACGAATTTTGAGTCAAAGCTTTTGACCTACAGGATGTCAACTGGCAGAGTTAAAATTATTTTTTCGAAATAAGCATCTTTTATTTAGTATTTAAGTGCCATAATAAGAACTGATGATGTTTCAAACCCCAAAGGTAGCTACAGCGATCCAGAAGGCCTTGACATGATTCGGAAGAATGTGGCGAAATTTATTGAGCAAAGAGACGGTGGAATCGAGTCCAAATACGAAGATATATATTTATCGGATGGAGTTTTTGATGCCATGGCTGTTTGTTCACATACTAATTACTAATTATCACTAAATAATCCTGATGTAATAAAGGCTCATGCATTTTTACAAATTCCCATTTAAAATAGACAATCATGAAGTTACTACAATTCGAATGCAATGAAACGAGATCTGGAATCATGGTCCCTGTGCCGACGTACCCTTTATATTACTCCATGTTATCCAAATATGATTTTCAACAGGTTACTAACGTTTACATTTTATTAGCAGGACCAGAAAAATTGTATTTCGATTTTTTTGTTAATTCATTTGTTGGAAATCTCTGATGTATAGATTAATTACTACCTAAACGAGGCAAATGACTGGGACTTGGAAATTTCCGAGTTGGAACGGGCTTATGATAATGCTTTAGTGAACTGCAATTGTAGGCCAAGGGCTATTTTGATTGTCAATCCTGGTAATCCAGTTAGTAAGAGAATTCGTTTCTTGTCATTAATTCATATTAAAAAATATTATTCGCATCACATTTTTCCGACCGTGCAATTTTTTTAAATTCAGACATGATGAGTAATTTATTTATTATTGCTTATTGCCTATTCTGATTACTTGCTGGGTAATCAAAAGAATTAAAAATAAAATTGATGTCTAGCTATATTTTTTTTATATTTTAGCAAGTCTTCTGACGAGAGAAAAAATTGAATTGATAGTGAAGTTTGCTCATGGAAAAAAACTTTTGCTTCTGACTGATGAGGTAATTAAGGGAATTAATTAATAATTGACTTTTCCGAATAATAAGTTTTATAAGATTAAAAACTTGTCTGAAGAAGTGTGTAACCTTGATTTTTGATATTTGAAGATATATCAACACAATGTATACGGGAATGGTATACAGTTTGAATCGCTTAAAAAGACTACAATGGAAATGGGAGCTCCTTATAACAGAATGGAATTGATTTCATGCCACTCCATTTCAAAAGGTTAGTTAGTACAGTATTTAAATTACTGTGATTTTGTGTCGAAAACTCAAGTAATACCCCTACGGCTCTTTAATGATTTGAAATAGAAAATGAGGACATTTATTTCGGAGGAGAACTTAATTCCGGGGAGTAAAATAAGTAACTGTCGATCAAATTAGAGAGCACTGCAATTGGGCTGATTAAGTTTTTCTCAAGGCATGTTTCGTTTTAAAATTAAATTTGAATTGCTAGTTAATTGATTCTATTGTCTTTTCATAATTTTTTATTTGTCAGGCCTAGAGAGTTTTCCCATGAGTGCTTCAAAAATGGGGTATTCAATATGATTTACATTCGAATCCAATTCATCTGAACGTGATTACTGTGTTTTAAATTACTAATTTATTACAGGATATGTTGCTGAGCCTGGTTTTCGCGGAGGATACTTTGAGTTTGTAAATATGGACCCCGCAATTAAGAACGTACTTTTCCAGCTCCTTTCACAGAAACAATGTGCAAATCGTCTCGGGCAGGTACTGTTTAATACTCGTTAAGTTAACGACGTTAACGAAGTTCATTGTTTCTTTAAATTTTAATTCATAGTGAAATTAAATTAAAGTAATTAAAAAAATATATTAAATGCTAACAGGTTGGGCTGAATTGTCTAGCTGACCCTCCAACCATTGGAGAGCCTTCATATCGGACATTTACGAAAGAGAAAACTGAGATAATCCGGACTTATTCAAAAGTTGTCGTAAAAATGAGGAGCGAATTCAATAAATTGCAAGGATACAATTGTTCTAGTATAGACGCTGGACTATTTGCTTTCCCAAAAGTATTTTTCTTAATCCAATATGAATATCCAATTCCATATGACTCGAATGCCATAATCTGCATATTAAAACCGTTAGGAAAATAGATCTGCCTTCAAAATTAGTTGATTTTTAAAATGAACTAACATTTATTCTCAATTATAGGTAAACCTTCCACCCAAGGCTATAAAAGCTGCAGAGGCAAAGGGACAGTATCCGGATATGTTTTATGGACTCGAACTTCTGGAGAGTACGGGAATTGTCTTGGTGGTTGGTAGCGCCTTCGAACTACCCCCTAATCAAACTTACATCAGGTGAGTCTTCTTTCGTCACCGGTTTATTTACCCCCTTAAAATAGCGTTGAAAATTCATATAAACGAGGGATTCTTGTAATTTATTTCCAGAGTTATCCTTCCCTCCAGCATGGCAAAAGTGGACGAGTTTTTTAAACGGTTGGGACCTTTTCATTCAAACTTTATGGAGAAGTATGCTTAGCGATTGAGGTTAACTCGAAGGAATTGATATTTTTGAATTCCTGGAAATAAAAAGCTATTTATAGATTTATGTATTGCACTTGGCACAATATGATTTATTTTTTACAATCATTATGTAGGAAGCAGAGACCCGATTTTTCTGGCAAGGGATATCACCTAAACGTCTAAGAACGAATCGTTTGATTTTTTTACGATCGAAACAACTAATATGAACCATAACACATGTAAAAATATCTGCAGTAGCAGTAATTCATTTAGGCAATTATTAAAAAATCATGAAACAAAAAAATACCGAAAATTGAATTTTTTAAAATCCATAAAACCTCGATTTGTGGTTCAATTTTCAAAATCTTTCGTTTTTTAATGCTAAATAGCTAATTTTAATGAAAGTCTTGAAAATGTGAATTTTTGTAAAAAAGTAAAAAATTATTAACAAACGACATTATATCCGCATATTAATCGTTAATACAAATGCTAATTGTATTTTTAAATGAAATTCCAAAGTTTACACGGATGAATAAAAGTGATTTTATTAATACATTAATAAACACTCCGGATGAAGTATTTAAATTGCAAACGATTGGATTATCTGGAACCTGGATGCAGCCTCACAAAACAATTCGCATGTCGTTAGTAGTTATATCTATAGTTTCGTTTTTGTGACACAGATTATGGTTAGGTGTAACTCTGTTTTCATTTTCCGTATTCAAATACCGTATTGACACGTTTAAATACTAATAGTTAGGTCATGCAAACAAAATAAAATGTCAAAATAGTTTCAATTTGATTTAATAAAAAAACAAAGTAGATTTATTTATAATCCCTATGCTGTTTTAGCAATAGTCCCGTCATAATATTGTCCTTTTGCAACCATCGTTTAAAACTAAAGATATTTTTATTATTGGGTTGGGGACCATAAACTATTTACAAGTACATTACGACTTTACGACGAGAACGATTTTCAGAAAAACTGACATTGGGTTCAAAAAATTGCAATGGCAGTAGAGGTTGAAATAAATGGACGCTTCCGGATTCCAACTCCCATTACACTTATTTTGATTTTATTCCTTGTAAACTTCAATCAGTTCAATCCTGTGAATTGTCGTAAGATCTGTTTGATTTTTTAATTATGTTCAAAAGAAGTAATTCATTTGGATAGTTTTGAGGTCAGGAAGAATCTATATTCCTAATCCGATTGGGACCTTTCAAGGATTATCTTTAAAAATACATAGCTTTTAATTCTTCTTAAACTCCGGCTATACCTTTACTTGTTTCCAAAATGTTGATGCCTTGAAGTGATCCTAAACATTAGTAATTGCAGAGCAAAGGATTTTTTGATTGTAGGGGAGTATATAATCAACTTGGAAAATATTCGTGAAAACTACCAAAAAATGGACTACACGATGCATGGTCCAATTTACAAGCGAAGTAATGAGATTGCAGCGGAGCTTAAACGAGTAAGAAAATCACGTATATGTATCCATGTTCCATGTCATTGTAAACGGAATAGCGATTCCTGATTTCTATTAATTGTCGTCGATTCTAATTTTAATTTGGTGTCTTCAGGGTGAAATTAAGCCTTTTAAACAGGTAACTCCGCTGAACGTTGTGGATGCAAGAGCCGAGGGTCTGAAGCCAATGGCTTTTGTGAGACAGGTAATTTATAAATTACGTCCAACACCCTACAGCCACAGCCGTTAAAATCTTATAATTGTGATAAGTTGTAAGGAAATGACCCTATGACCTATAACGGACCCCAATGAGATGCTAAATTCCCAAATTACCCTATCCTTACGTTTGGAACTATCGTTATAGCTCCAATCAAACTGGACTGTCATTGCCTCACATGACCCCGATTACAAAGTTTAGCTTCTGATTGTGAGATGTGTATGTGGCTACTAATTATTGTTTGGGCTTTCAATGAAATGGGCTTTACTAAAACATTTTCATGATTTTAAATTTTATGACAATGACATTTGTTGAGTCGTTAAAAATTGACGTATTTTTAGGTGCTTGCCGTTGCGACTTATCCGCTGTTGAGTGCGTCTTCATATAAATTCCCGACGGATGTTATCGAAAGAGCTCAAATGATAAATAACGACACGGCAGGCGGATTAGGTATATGGATTAATTAATTAATGCAATGCATTTATTTGAGAAATAAATATTCGCCGAGAGATAGTTCTTGACCCAAATTTTTTTAGGTTTCTGAATATTTTTGCTACCTAATTCTATTTGATGGCTCTATTGTTCTGAAAATTTAGCATTTTGAATTATTTATAATCAATTATGTGGTTTGTTTTGTAGTTGTATATTGATGAGTTTTCCAGTGTCAATTAACCGAGATATTTAATCATGAAGGGTGGGGATCCATTTTGTAGTTTATCTTCAAAACGTTCTAAAGGGGTGGAGGGCTATAATTCGAAGAGAGAGGCGTCTGCTTCGTATAATAAAAATCGCTTCATCTTCATCATATGACTGTGTTAAATTAAAAGGTAGTTACAGCGATCCCGAAGGTCAATCTCTGATTCGAAAAAATGTTGCAAAATTTATTCAGCGACGGGATGATGGAATTGAGTCTAATTTCGAAGACGTGTATTTGACGGATGGAGTTGGTGACGGAATGACGGTTCGTTGGTTTCAAAGGTTTTAATCATTTTAAATAGTCTGTACTGTCCTGCGATAGAAAAATGAAAAACTGTTGAGAGACCCAACAATATCTAAAACCGCGTGAAATGTAGATCCTACATTTATATATTTATGCAAGCAGCCTATATTATTTGTCCGATTTAATTTCTGATATTTATTATTTCAAGTCGTTGAACTCGTATGTTCTTCTAAAATTTTATGAACCGATTTAATTTTTATAGTTCATTTAAAACTTATTTAGGGATTTATTTAGGTAAATTTTAATTTGAAATTAGACAATCATGAAATTGCTGCAATTGGAATGCGATGAAACGAGAGCTGGAGTAATGATTCCTCTGCCTGAGTATCCTTACTATTCATCCCTGTTGGAGAAACATGATCTTCATCGGGTCAGACTTCGCATACTTCACAATTTATAGTAGCTACATTGTATTTAATTCTGATTCAATTTTGAGGAAACGAAATGTGGAAAGTTAGTTTTTCTTTCAGATCAATTACTACTTGGATGAAGAAAAAGACTGGGAATTAAAATCAAAGGAATTGAAACGGGCTTACGATGACGCTTTGCGGAACTGTAACTGCAAGCCGAGAGCCATTGTGATTATCAACCCTGGCAATCCCTCTGGTAGAACGTTTAATTTAATTAAACCGTCCATCGAATGATTACTGTATTGCAGATGTGCAGTTTTTATTTGTTTTACATTAAAACTGTTTTCGAACATGAAAACTGTAGTTCGAATTATTCAAAACGCAAAAAATATTAAAAATATCGGGTAAATAGAGATATGAGTTATAAATGATTCCCATGAATAATAGAACATATTTGACTTATAACTTAAAAGAAACCACACCCTCTGACACCAGGGTGCAAAACCCAGGCTCTGTGGGAAAATTGAGACATTAGTTTTAAATGATCCCTTGTATAATTATTGGAACAATATTGACGTTTACGGGACCACCCCTACTGACACCAGGGTGTGAAACCTGGGCTTTTTTGGAGAAATTCAGATATAAGAATATGTATGGTGATGTTTTCAAAACTTGGTTACACCCGTTACATCGGTTTATTCATTACTATCTTGTAGAAAAGGAATCTCTCTTTAAATTGAAAAAGTCAAATGTCTAGTAATCTGATGGCGTATTCTCACTTCACTTGGAATTGGATTGTGTCAATGATTTGTCACTGCACTAATTTGCTTAATTGGTAGCTTAATAAAAATTTTAAACCCGAAACCATCTAACTCAACTGGCAACCCTGGGGAGATGCTTTTTTAAATTATGTCCTTCGAAAATTCAAGCAAATTGTACTGCATTTAAAATGAAAACTTGAAAATCGATTTATTTAATATTTTTTAGCGAAGCTGCATTCCAGAAAAACAATTGAATGCATTATACGGTTTGCTCGATCAAGAAATTTGCTGATTCTGGCTGATGAGGTAATGTAATTAATAATAACTATGTTACCGATTTATTGTGTCCTCGGTGATAACTATTTTGTCATGTACACACTAAATCAAGATATATCAAGAGAACATTTATCGGACCGATCTAAAGTTTGAATCTTTCAAAAAGATTTCAAATGAAATGGGAACTCCTTATAGCAAAATGGAATTGATTACCTTCAATTCCATCTCAAAAGGTTTAAATTTATTTAAATAGCTGATATTTTCAAAACTCAAAATTATTTTAAATATTTAATTGGTTTTAAATTTTTAGGGTACATTAATGAAGCCGGTTTTCGAGGAGGGTACTTCGAGTTCGTTAATATGGATCCCGCAATTAAGAATGTACTTTTCCAGCTTCTTTCACAGAAACAGTGTGCAAATCGGCTAGGACAGGTTCTCAAACTTCGCTTACATACAAATAATATTTCGAAAATTCGTAATGACCTAATGTCTACTCAAATAAACTAAATTGATATTTTTATGCTGTAAATGGGTTTTTCGCTCCATAAAAATCCATAATTTGTAATTACCTATTTTATGCTTATTCTGACATTTTTAGATGCCTTTTTACTCCTTTTCAGTGCATATTTGTTGTCCCTACTCATGTCTCCTGGCCATGGCTATTGTACAACCAATGAACAATGTTCATCACAGCGCTTAGGATTTCGAAATTCGAAGCAGTTAAATATTGTATTCTATTACTAACAGGTTGGACTTAATTGCCTAGTTGACCCACCAAGACCTGGAGAGCCTTCTTATGATTTATTCACAAAGCAGAAGACGGGGATCATTGAGGGCTATAAGAAGATTGCTTTAAAAATGGCGATGAAGCTGAACAAATTGGAAGGTTACAGTTGTCCTAGCATTGACGTTGGGTTTTCAGCTTTCCCAAAGGTTATCTTGTTGTCACAAACTCTCGAACTCTCTATTTAAACAGGTTTCAAGAGTGAAAAAAGTTTCTGGGCGGATCCATTAAAATTTCCGTTTTAGCTTTACTTTGTTTGTCCGTGCGTTTCGAGGACTCTTGAACAGTTAGATTTTTTCGATTTTTTTCTTCAAATATCCGTACGGTTTGTTCAAACTCATGTTGGGTTCAAAGTTAGGTCAGATCGATCGGTCACACCCCCTCCGGATTGCACATTATACCCCAATTTTAAGTAAATGTCCAAGTTTCGTCACCGGTGTTAAACTTGTATAAATGTGTTACAAATGGTTTGGTTTTCCATTGCTTAAACGGTTTACTAATCCGCCAAAACGTCCGGAATTTTTTTAAAAAGCAACAAAACGAAAATAGCCATAGTATAAAGATATAAAGAATATCTTAATTTACCAATCAAAGAATATGAACTTGCGACGTTGAATTTAGATTTATCTTCCACCGAAAGCCTTGAAGGCTGCGGAAATAAATGGTACATCCGCTGATTTGTTCTACGGTATGGAACTATTGGAAAGTACGGGAATTGCTGTCGCCGTCGGAACGGCCTTCGGTTTATCCCCCAATCTGACTTATCTTAGGTGAGAAATATTCTTCTTGTGGTTTTATTAACTCCAAACCCACGACAGATCTTAGCATTTAATATGGCTTTAAACTGAACTGGCCATGCATAGTCGTTTTCGTTATACATTGCACATTGTAGATTGTATTATGAAATTCATGTTTAATTTAATTTCAGAATAACACTGCCCTCCAGCATGGTTAAGTTAAACAAGTTTCTAAAACAGCTGGAAACATTTCACATGCGATTTTTGAAAAAATATTCCTAGAAATCTTTGGCGCATTGATTGGATCTACTGAAATGCAATTAAAATTTTACTGTTTCAAGAAATGGATGTTTTCCTATTATTATTCTCTATTTTTTTGGAACGACTTTGATTAATAAACAAAAATTGTAGTTGTCACAATTCTAAGAGTTTTTTGTTATGTATAATCATGTAGAATACGTCTGAAACTCTGACTAATTGTAAGTATAATACTGAGTTTTGATTAATTTTTTAAGGCGATCGTGGCATGACTGCGAAACAGGTAACAGGTTACGGTTACGGAAAATACGGTTGGGACCTTTTCATTCCAGCTATATGAAAAAGTATGCTTAGTGATTGTATTTAGCTGGAAGGAAACCAGTATTTTGAATTCTTGAAAATAGAAAGAATGTAGTCCACTTTGCAGTATATGGTTTATTTAGTGGACAAATGAAAGATTATTTTATTTTGGTAGTTTAGAAAAAAAAATTAAGTGAATCGGTTAAGTATTGAGTGACTAGTAGCGATTTAAAATTTAACATTAGTCTTATGGCGGACGGGATTGTGACGTCACCAGCCTCTGTCGTCATATTGATTCCCCTTAAGAATGAGGAGCGAATTCAATACATTGCAAGGATACAGTTGTTCTAGTATAGACGCTGGACTATTTGCTTTCCCAAAGGTATTTTTCTTCATCCAATATACAATTCCATATGACTTGAATACCGTAATTTGCTTATTCAAACCGCTAGGAAAAACACCAGTCTTCCAAGTGTGAAGTGATTTAATTTTTAAAATGATCAAATCAAAAAATATCCTCAATTGTAGATAAACCTAGGTTTATAGCTTCCACCGAAGGCTATAACTGCTGCAAAGGCAAAGGGAAAGTATCCAGACATATTTTATGGACTCGAACTTCTGGAAGTACGGGAAGGGTCCTGGCGGTTGGTACTGCATTCGGACTACCCCCTAATCAAACTTACATCAGGTGAGTCTTATTTCGTGACCGGTATAATTACTAATTGCCCCCTCAAAATAATGTTTAAAACTCATATATTTATAACCCGTTACCAAACTGAACGAGAGATTCTTGTTATTGATTTACAGAGTTACCCTTCCCTCCAGCATGGCAAACGTGGATGCGTTTTTCAAACGGTTGGGACCTTTTCATTCAAACTTTATGAAAAAGTACGCTTAGCAATTGTACTTAACGGGAAGGAAATTAATGTTTTGAATGATTGGAAATAAAAGCTATTTATAGATCTATAGATTGTACCTTGCATTGCATTATTTTTGACGACCATCCTGGAGGAGGCAAAAATGCCGATTTGGTACATGTGTTTTCATGACATTTCATGGGTTTCCATATTTATTCATTCATTCATCACATACTAGACTATGCCGAATGTTTTTAATCGAATTCTAAAGTTTGCACGGATTAAAAAGCACAGGCTTGATGGCCAAGGAAAATACTTGCTTTAGAAATCGGATTGTCGTTGATTAGTGTATGAGATGATAACTACTAAATGTGGGTCACAAAGGTTCCAAATACGGTACTTCAACAATGTTTTTTTTGTTACCGAGAATGAACTATTTAAGTCGCAAACCCAATACATGATCTAGAACCTGGATGCAGAGCCACGCTCAAAACTATTCACTTGTCGTCAGTAGTTGCAGTTTCATTTTTTGAGACAGATTAAGGTTAGGTGGAACTCTGTTTTCATTGTCTGTATTCATTATGAATACCGCAAATACTGACACGTTTCTAGACTCAAAGATAGGGCATCCAAACAAAAGCTAATGGGGAAATTGTTTCAATTTTGATTTGTAAGAGAAACGTAGATTTATTTTTGATCCGTACGATATTTAATCAATGGTCCCGTCAAATTTATCCGGTTCAACCCAGATTTGAAATTAAAGACATTTTATTGTTGAGGGCGAAATCATAATTTTGTTAAAGGTGCACATTGTGGCTTGCGACGAGAACGATTTTCTGGAAAACTGATATTGGGTCCGAAATTATAACCGCAGATAAGGTTGAAATGAAGGGACGCTTCCGGATTCCTACTCAATTTCAATTTATTCTGACTTTCTTCCTGGTAAACTTCAATCAGTTCAATCATGTGAATAGTCGTAAGCTCTGTTTGATTTGGTATTATATGATTGGAAAAAGTAATTAATTAATTAATCCAAGATTGCAGATCCGTAGGGGTAGGGGCAGTACTTGCAGCTAAAAATTAACGTCCCAACAAACGATTTTATGATTGTAGGAGAGTATGTGATCAACTTGGAAAGCATTCGTGAAAACTACCAAAAAATGGACTACCAACTGGATGGTCCAATTTACTTCCGTAGCAAAGCGATTAAAGCGGAGCTTAAGCGAGTAAGAAAATCACGTATTCAGGTTCATGTCACTGTGAGCTTATTGATCCCGATTCGTGATTACCATCTAATAATTTTGTTGATCTTTAGGGCGAAGTGAAGCCTTTTAAACAGATAACTCCGTTGAATGTTGTGGATGCAAGAGCCGAAGGTCTGAAGCCAATGACTTTTATTCGACAGGTGAATTATAATTTATATATCAAGTTAACATACCAAATTATTTTTTTGATAAGTTCAGAAATCCATGATAGTGGCTACTAACTATTGTTAAGGTTTTCAATTAGATGGAGTTTAGGTGTCATTTCACTTGTTCTTGATGTTATTATGACACTGACATTTTACGAGTCGTAAAAATTAACGGATTTTTAGGTGATTGCCGTTGCAACATATCCGCTGTTGGTTGCGTCTTCAAATTCCATCCCGACGGATGTCATTGAACGAGCTCAAATGATAATTAACGACACGGCAGGCGGAGTGGGTACGAGAATTAGTTTGTAATTTATCTACTTCGAGTGAGAAATAAATATATTAGTGGAGGGATAATTCTTGACGCAAGACTGTCTTCATTTCACCTAACAATTAGTTTGCTAATCATATTTTTGCTACCCTATTGTGTTTGATTATAATGTTCCTGAAAACTATATATTTACAATCATTATTGACTATTTTGCGTGTTTACATTGAAGGCTTTTAGTTTTTCTAATATTAACCCATGTATTTTCAACGTGAAAGGTGGATACATTTTGGACTTTGTTTTCAAAACGTTCCAATACGCTACGGGAAGCTAAAATCAGGGGAAAAGGCATTTACATATTTGCTAAATTAATCTAGTTCTTATGTCAAATTTTAAAGGTAGCTACAGCGATCCCGAAGGGCAGTCTCTGATTCGAAGAAATGTGGCAAAATTTATCCAGCGAAGGGATGGTGGAATTCAGTCTAATTTCGAAGACGTCTATTTAACGGACGGAATTTGTGACGGAATGTCGGTTCGTTGGTTTTAAAATGTTTAACTATTTTAGTTTGTACTGTCTTGCGATAAAAGAATACCTTATCGGATGATAAACTGATGATAAACCCAATAGTTGACAGTATTAAAAACCGTGTCAAATACAGCTCTCCGGAGCAGATATCCCATCCCAAAATAGATTCCCATTTTTAGATAATAAATGACTGATTATTTAATAATTTGATAGGGGGCAAAATAAAATATTTGAGAAAAACTGTCCAATATGACAGGGCATGATTCCCCGATGAGGGGGGGGGGATATTTTGGCATATTCCCGTGTACAGGGGAACTTATGCATTATGATGTATTTTTTATACAGATCATTTCGTAGAACAGTTTCATATGGAATTTTTAATTTGAAACTAGACAATCATGAAATTACTGCAATTGGAATGCGATGAAGCGAGAGCTGGAATAATGGTTCCTCTGCCTGAGTATCCTTTCTATTCCACCCTGTTGGATAAATATGATCTTCATCGGGTCAGACCACAATTTAGTTATAATTTTACTATATTGGATTTTCTGATTCAATTTATAGGAAAATAAATGTGGAGAGTTGTTTTTTGTTTTAGATCGATTACTTCTTGAATGAAGAAAAAGATTGGGAATTAAATACAAAGGAATTAAAACGTGCTTATGATGATGCTTTGAGGAACTGTAACTGTAAACCGAAGGCTATTCTGATTATCAACCCTGGCAATCCATCTGGTAGAACTTTTTAATTTAAATCAATAAATAAATGTCTGTGGTTAAAAAATCCTAACTTTTCGGAATTAGAGCAAATCGTAAAAAAATCAATATTAAACCTCGGATTCTCTGTTTAATTTACTATTTTTAGCGAAGCTGCAATCCAGAAAAACAATTGAATGCATTATAAAGTTTGCTCGCGCAAGGAATTTGTTGATTCTCGCTGATGAGGTAAACAACTCAAGAATAACAGACTACAGATTTATTGTGTCCTCGGTGATAACTATTTTGTCGTATGTACACGCTAAATCAAGATATATCAAGAGAACGTTTATCGGACCGATATAAAGTTCGAATCTTTCAAAAAGATTTTAATGGAAATGGGGACTCCTTATAGCAAAATGGAATTGATTTCCTTTAATTCCATCTCAAAAGGTTTCTAGTTTCCAAATCTTTTTGATACTCTTTGATTAATTTTAATCTTAAATTTATCTTCAACTTTTAGGGTTCCTAAATGAATGCGGACTTCGAGGAGGGTACTTTGAGTTCGTTAATATGGACCCCGCAATTAAAAGCGTACTTTTCCAGCTTCTTTCACAAAAACAGTGTGCAAATCGGCTAGGGCAGGTTCGGTTAAAAAATCAGTTATTGCGTGTTGCCAGAATTGTAATAACTTTGAAAAGGACATGGAAATATAACGATTATGGCTTTAAGGTCAAAATATTCATAGTCATTAGTGCTTTTAGGACTTTGAAAAAATTTGAAGCAAAATGTTGTGTTACATTGTTAACAATATTAACAGGTTGGACTTAATTGCCTAGTCGACCCACCAAGACTGGGAGAGCCTTCTTATGATTTATATACAAAACAGAAGACTGGGATCATTGAGGGCTATCGGAAGATTGCTTTAAAAATGGAGATGGAACTTAATAAATTGGAAGGTTACCATTGTTCTAGCATTGACGCTGGAATCACAGCTTTCCCAAAGGTTAATTTTGTTATAATAACTTTTTAGACTGATCTATTAAAATTTACGTTGAAAAAAAGGAGTGAAACCAAAACGCTACATATTCAAATATTTATACGAATAACTAGCGTTACTGACACGCTGGAGTCCTTTGGTACTGGAATTTTTAAATTTAAATTTTCTGGGATCAGGGGGTGTGACCGACTGTTTCGAATTTCGGTTTAGCCTAAAGACAAGTAAACATAGGTTTCAAATCCAAAAACCGTTTTCAAAAAACGTCAACCGTTCGAAAGTTAGAGCGTAAACGCACGGACGGACAGACAGACAGACAGACAAGGTGTTCACATAAAGGGGTTTCACCCCTTAATAACTTAAATTATCGATCAAAGAATTTCATGAACTTTGGGAATTAGATTATCCTTCCACCGAGAGCCTTGAAGGCTGCGGAAAGAAATGGGACATCCGCTGATTTGTTCTACGGTTTGGAACTTTTGGAAAGTACGGGAATCGCTGTCGCCGTCGGAACCGCCTTCGGTTTATCTCCCAATCTGACTTATCTTAGGTGAGCATTGTTCTTCGTGTGGTTCAATTAACTTAAATTAACTACGTTATCCAATTTACTGAATAGTTGTTTCGTTATGCAGTACTAGGAAATAAATGTATTTTAAATTTAATTTCAGAGTAACCCTGCCCTCCAGCATGTTTAAGCTCAACAACTTTCTAAAACGCCTGGAAGCCTTTCACGTGCAATTTTTGCAAAAATATTCTTAGAAATCTCTGTAGCGTGTTTAATGTTCTGAAGTAAAATTAAAATTGTCTGTTTGAGAAAAACGGCTATTTTGCTAATCCTTTTTTTTCTTTGGAACGACCTTGATATGAACTTACAGATAAAAAAATTAAAGTTGTTCAAATTCGTCCAAGAATTCCTAATTGCATTTCCGAAGTGTGTTTTTGATTAAATATATATCTGAATTTTGAATTTGTGATATGTATTTAATTTAAGGCGTTCCTAACTGATGCTGTGAAACATGTCGGCATACATTTCATGTGTCAGGTTTCTTATTAAAACCCTTGTATTTTTGCCTTTTTTGCTTATTTTATCGGTTAGGTGCAAAAATCAATGACTTTATGGATAGTGTATACTAACTCCCGTTAAATTTTAAAGGTCATGCTTAGACATTTTACTTTTTAAATTTCAAAATTCTACAAGTCGGAAATGTCGGAATATGTTTTTGAAAACGACCCAACGCTAAATAAGCGTTCATACTGTAAATCTTCCATGAAAACCTCCCAACGTTTCTAAAGTTTTTGCAGGGCACGAGGCAATTTTTTCCTTGGGATTGTTGAGAGTTGGAATACTCAAGGGGCCGATATGCAATCTTTTCTATTTCAGACTTATGTCACCATTATTGTGGCTGGATTTTTCGTCAACTTTTAAGCTCATAAAATTTCATTTTGAATTTATTTAAATTCGATGTTCTTGTGGAATAAAATCATTTTGAATAATTTGAATTTTCATACAATCACAAAATCTTACTCAACAAAAACAAAAACATGTTAGTCCTTCGTTTGTCTTTTCCAACAGTCGAGTCTACGTTGGACGTTGGATACTGTCCTTTGGCATTTGGCCCGGGCAAAATTAGCAATGAGGTTATTAAAGTTGAATTTTTTAAATGAACATCGACATGTACAATAGTTTAATCGATAATCAATCAATAGTTAACAATGGATAAAATGTTATCACATTTGGAGATCTTATACTTAGTTTTAGATGATTTTTAGCTGGAAAGATACAGGAAAGGAATGCAGAAGAATGCAATAACCATTTGAAGAAGGTAGTTTACAAGGGAACATTCCCAACTGTACTCCTCCATAGTTGTTCAACCACCATGTCACATCAGAAATAGCTTCTAAAATTAGGCAACTTTAGCATTGGAACTACTACAGTGGCGTTTAAAATTTATTTAATATTGTAAAGTATTTGTAGGAAGGTCAAGAAGCGCAGAAGGGTGGGTGCATTACAAAACTTTAAGCAAATTAGTTGGTGTCCGTCTGACTGCCCGATGCCCGTCCGTAAACACGATAACGGGCGAACGGCACAGTTTTTAAATATATTTTTCTTTCGGGAACTCATTTAGAACAGTTCGAACGGTGGTCAAGTTCGTTTGAGGGCCATGCAGATCAAAGGTCAAGGGGATAAGGTCAAATGTCAAAATTGTTTCATATAGTAAGCTCCTATGTGACACATATATTAATCCGTCGTCGGTAAGGTATGATCAAATACTCTTAAATGCCGTTCAGAGCTTTTCTCTATGATTGGGGCTATTTGGGAACGTGCGGTTTTTGGTTTTGGATATTCTATTGGCTTTCAATTTAATCCTGTTTTAATCGTTATAAAATCGTTCCAATACATAAACATCAATGGTGCAGGATACAGCTACAGCATTACACCCGTAAGACGTCTTATTTTGCAATTTTCAAATATATGGGGATGGTACAGTTGGGAATGTTCCCTTGTTAGTCGAAACTGTGAATTGTGTATTTGTGTTCAGCTTCTTCTGCTCAACATTTTTTAGGGATATGAATAGGAATTAAGAGTTGAGTTTGTGGGGACGGGATGGCGATGTGATCCGATACGAATAGGAATTCTGGTGGAATTGTGGCGTTCTTTGTAGAGGACCAAGCAAGCCCAGCCTCCTTCCCATTGTGCACAGCTTATACTTGTGCTGCTGGAGGCGGAGACAATTTATACATCCTATTTCTTACCTCTCAATATTATTCTAAAGGGAAATTCTATTCGATATACTCTCAAGATTTTAACACATCCAACACAACAAATTGCACACAGGCAGGGGCTTAAAAACATTGGATATGGGACAGTAATAAACAGCAAAACTGAAAACAGCAATGGATTCTCCGCACCTTAAAACATTGCGTAGTAATAAAAAATTGTAACAAAACAATTAATAGCATCACTATAAAAAATATACTACTACAAAAACTAAAACAAAAATTGGGCTAGGGCATAGGGCATAGGGTACGGGTGCGACAAGTGCGACTGAATGTATTGAATGATGTGCGAAGTGTGAAGTGAAATAACTTTTTCGACTCCACTTAAATGATACAATTGTACAAATCTGTACAAAGTCAAAAGTACAAAAGTGAAGTCACAACTTCGAACTTTGAACTTCGACTTCGAAGACTTTAAACTTTTTTTTATCGATTTCGATTTACATCGATGATGCTTTGAAACCGAAACTTCAACTTCGAATGTTGAAAGTGACTTTAGACCCTGACTTACTTTTAGAGATTTACAACAATTACAAATTACGACATACAACATACAACGATGCTGCGGAATTTCGACAGGTGAAAGGGCAAACAATGAACAAAGGGTGAAGGTTCAGAAGGTCAAAGGTAATAAAAAAGGCGAAAGCAAAAAAGAGCAGTTTTGAATTTGTTGCAATATTTTTACAAAACCAAAAACCAAAAACACTAAAATTCAAAATTATGAATTAGAAGTTTAGAAGTGAAATTCAAAACTTTGAACTTGAACTTTATGCTTTAAATTGAAACCACAAAATTTGAAATTTGAAATTATTAAAGGGTGAAAGTGGTGAAACCCTTTAATGTTTTTACTTTTTCTGTCTGTCTGTCTGTGTGTCTGTCCGTTCGCAGCATAACTCTGGAACGGTTGAATATTTTAAAATTCTTTTTTTGGGAAACCATTCATGACCTTCCAGCGGAGGCTGAGTTCGTTTGAGGACCGTGCAGGTCAAAGGCCAAGCGGGTACGGTACGGTCAAGGGTCACAGTTTTTTTTTAAATCGCAACCCTAGATGTGTACTGTATCGTTGGGATGGTTGGGTCTAGTGTTGTTCAACGAGGTATATAATTTTACTCTATGGTTGGGGAAATGTGAGAATCTTTAAGAAAACGACTCTCATGTTGTGACGGGTGTTAATAACGATGTTTGTTAAGTGTAATTTGACGTATTTTTCGTGTGGTTTCACCCTTTTATGATGTGCGTTCGTAACGGTTTATTGTGAATTGAAAAAAGTAATTATTGTGTTTTTGATATTTGATATTGATTGGATATTCAATATTGTTGGGCATTTCACATTTATTTTAAATTTGAAAACAAATTGTGAATTGCCTGAAATTTGAAATTCCACAATTAATTGTAAATTCACATTTGCACATATCGCCAATACACAATAATTGATTTGTGATTGTGAATGGATTGCAGATTGTGAATTTGGAATTGTGAATGGAGTCGGGATTTGATTTTGTAATTGCATTGTTGATTGTGAATTGTATATATATATATATATATATATATATATATATATATATATATATATATATTCATGCAATATTCGATATTTGATATCGCAAATTGCAATTGTGCAATCGAAGTAATCGAACAACACAATGCACAATGATGAATTATCAAAATAATGTCAAAAGAAAGTAGAAATCAGTAATCACAAATGAAACTATCGAACTGACATGACGTTAAAACAAGTCCAAAGTCACAAACGTGTGGAATACAGAATATGGAATATGCAATGAAAATATGAAAAGATGAACAAGCCCAAAGCCACAAACAAAACCCAACAAAATAAAAAAAACTTTAGTCGTTAGTTTGGTGAATTCATTGCACATTTCAGAATTACTTGTTCTGTGAGTTTGGATTTGTGCTGTCCTGACAAAAAAAGTTTGAAATATTGATTTGTGGATGTGATTTCTGTGTTTATTTGTTATATTGGTTCATTTTGTTGTGAAATATTGAATTTTGAATGTAATGCAATATCATGTTTTCAATTTTATGAGCAGTTTGAGCTGACTAGTGACTGGACTTTCATTCCGAAGAAATACAAATACCTACAAGCCTACAACAGCAAACAGAAAAAATTAGGACAAGATCAAAGATGCACCTCGGTATCAAGTTTAACAGATCAGTGAACCTTTACCGGTTTGCTATCGTCTTAGCCATTACTTTGGCCTTAGGTAAAGTCTAATCAAATTGAAACAACTAATTTTTAATGTAATTTCTTTTAATTTATGAATTACCTTTGGTATACAATATAAAAAGGTACGATTTAGTCAGCATTGCAAATTTCAACTTCATTTGTTCATGTATTGTTGCAGTATCACTTGGTAGCGTTGAAAGTCTGCAGTGCGATTTCTACAACGCGACAGAGTGCAAGGAATCGGGTAAAGCAGATTCTAACGGGTTTTGTTCAAAGTCATTACGGAAAACAACGTGCGAAGACGCGGATGCTACAAATTCTAAATCCAAACCCGGATGGTCTTGTTTCTCTTTGTGGCAGACAGCGAAAAACTCGTCAGAAGAAGTCCTTGAGCTTAAAGGATGCTTTCTGAATGCCAAAAATTGCAACAACAAGACGTCCTGTGTCGAGACAAATTACCCCAAAGAAACTGAACGGAAGTTGACATACTACTGCTGTTGTGACACTGACAATTGCAATGAGCAGTACACTTTCAAACTCATACCCACCACAACCACACTCAAACGTATGTCCACAGTAACAATAGTCTACACCTATATGTAATCAGTAATGACACAAACTAATTAGAATAACCTGACTAGTCAGTATTAGCCGACTAGTGTAAATATAATGATAAGTGTTATTAGTTTCGTCCATAACACATAAGCTATAGCCATTTTTGCCGCATCAAAAAAATGGTCGTGAACTCAACTTATCAGTTAGATATTCACAATTTATAGTTGGGGTTAGGGGTGAGGGGGCAGGATTTGTTGTAGGTGGCAGAATTTTGTTACCATCCTCACTAATTGAATCATTAAAAAAGCATATTTTATTTTGTTAAATATCTGGTTTTAATTTTAATGTCGTATATTTAATAACATTATTTGGTAATTGCGCGAATTGAGTCCAGTCTCTGACAGGCGTGACAGGTGACGATGACGATATTTCTCAATCGTGATTTCTGATTTCTGATGTCTCATTTTATAAATATCGTGTCAAAGTCAAAGTCCGTCTCGTTGTATCTGAATTGCCAATTTAGCAAACAGAATTTGAGAAGAAACTATTTAGGCTTGATTTAGCGACGACGACTATACCCTGAGTTGTTAATTTAGTAAATTACGATACGATCGATGGTATGTAATATTAATTATTAATATATTTTGATTATTGTTCTGTAATTACAGCGACCGTAATAGACCTACAGCGTCCCAACTCCTCTTCTATTTTGGTCTTTACGCTTGTTCCTCTTTGCTGTGCTCTTTTCGTGACAGGAGCGTATATTTTCCACAGACGGGTTTACAGAAAGCCTCTTCCAAATTCGGAGTCCCAACTTACCGATGAAGAAAACATACTTTTGGACAAATCGGAGAGCAGTCACAGTGAGAGAAATGAATTGCTATACTATAATACCTTAATACCATTGTTTCTAGCCAGCCTTTTTCTTTAGCACATATATATAAAATTAAATTACAATATTTGTAAACATATTGTGCAAGTAGGGGTTTATTGTGTAATGTCAGATCTTGTTAATTCAACAGCCCTGTCAGTAACGCTAGTGGAGATCAAAGCGGCTGGGAGATTTGGAGCTGTTTGGAAATCGTCCATGGCTGGTCATAACAACTACGTTGCAGTTAAAATCCTTCCGTTTCGTGAGAAGGCTTCATGGAAACTGGAACAGGAGGTTTACTCATTGCCCCTGATGTGTGACTCGGAATTTATCTTGGGCTTTTTCGGAGCTCGGCCAAGCAATGATGGAGATAACATGCAACTCTGGCTTATCTCCGAATACATTGAGCAAGGGAGTTTGTATGACTTCTTAAAGGTGACCAAGATGTTTCGAGATTTTGTTTCTGTAGCCTTTTACTTAGTAAATTTCAAAGACCAACTTGAAGAATTACCATTTTCTCAATATAGGGACATATTTTGACATGGAATGACCTCCTCAAAGTTGCAACGACAATGTGTCAGGGACTAGCATTTCTTCATGAGGAGATAGACGCAGGTGTCAAAGGTGTCAAGCCAGCCGTGGCCCATCGAGATTTCAAGTCAAAGAACGTCCTTCTCCGTTCTGATCTTACTGCGTGTGTTGCAGACTTTGGTCTTGCCCATATCTTTTATCCTACTAAACCTGTTGGTACAAATCACGGCCAGGTTAGTTACCACAATATTACACATTGTCTTTGTTGATTATCGCTTATTAGCATGGAATAGTTTACATCGTTGTTAATCTGTTGATAGGTTGGTACAAGGCGTTACATGGCACCTGAAGTCCTGGACGGAGCGGTCAGCTTCACAAGGGACAACTTCCAGCGCATCGACATGTACGCTTGTGGCTTAGTCCTCTGGGAATTAGCATCCAGATGTAATGCTCAGCAGGTATCAATCCACCCCTAATTCGAGAACATTATTTATAAATAACAAAACGGCGTATATGAAAACGGTGATTTTAAATTGTGTATTTGATCCCAGGGCCCAGTTGGAGAATACAGGTTACCTTTTGAGGAACACGTTGGTCAGCAGCCCACATTAGAATACATGATCGAAGCAGTGGTTACTCAACGGAAGCGACCGACAATTAGGAACGACTGGCTGAGCCACCCCGGACTGGCAGTTTTGACGGAAGCGATGAAGGACGCCTGGGATCAAGATTCCGAAGCCAGGATATCGGCCTCCTGTATTGTCGAGAGGCTCAACTCTGTCAACAACAAAATCATGTAAAGGGAGAAATGTTCCATTCGTGGACAACAAATTAGATATTAATAGCTATAGATTTGAATTTATATACAGATAAATGCTGAATCATACACTGTAATCAACAAAATAGAGTATTCGTTTTTAGTACCTACAATATAATATATAGGTACCTATATGAATTAGGAGGTTATCATCTCTGAAGTCTGGACTAGTTCAATTTACAGTTACACAACATTTTAATTATAGAGATTGGTTCAGGTTCAAATGATTCTGTATCTACATAAGTTCGCTACCTCCAAATGTACAAATTAGTGTGTAGACCAGTCAAATTTAATCATTAATATTAATTGTTACTGTTTTTGAGACAGCGAAAGTGTATAATTACAAAACAAGAATATCCTTTATTCTATAATACTAAACTGTTGTTTCAAATTATGATGTTGCGTATTGGTAAAATTACGTGTAAAATGGTGGAGAGAAAAAAATAAATATATTCGTGAAATTAAATTAAAAACGTTGCGGTTTAGCAGTTAAGTCAACCTTATAAGTTATTAAATTAGGTTTTGGACACACACATCAAACTCTGTTTGGAGGGAGTGTCGATGATATTAAACATATATTAGTCCCGGTTCAGCATACAATATTTAATACCTACATTTTTAACACAAGTAAGTGTAACTGAAGTACAAATGAGTCTTTTTAGTTCAGTTGTATTTGCAAAATTAACGTGGCTTCCCAAATTGGAAAAGTTCATTTTTATAGGAATTCCCCCAAATCCAACTTCCCGTTCAGCTTCAAAACCTGAGTGACATTGACTATCGGACTTTGGGCCGAAGGATGGGTCATAAAAACGGATTTACAGGCACTCGGTGAGATTAGATCGGGACGGAAAATACAGGCTATAAATAGGACGACTAGTTTGTAAATTGTCAGAGGAAGGACTATATGTATGGCTACAAAGAGAAATATGACGGATATCCAGAGGAATGCTCCCAAAATCGGGAAATATAAATTTCGAAAATCAGTCATGATTTTTAAGATTTATTTAAGTATTATGCAAAATATGAAACATATCTTGTATTCATTTGGATTCTATTAAGAAATGAACATTTTTATTCGTTTTCATTTTTATTATTTTTATCTTTCTAGAATCCTCTTGAAATACAACCGATTTTCGTGTTTTATTATTATTCTTAGTTTTTTGTATCCTGTGTATCAATTCGGGTGTTTTCCACCCGAGAACTTCCCTTCTAAATCACATTTAGAATCTAAACAGAATAAATGCATCAAATCAGGTTCTAGCTTCTTAAGCCGCATCCTCCGGATTCTCAACTGCGGCTGGTGCATTTGGACCCTCTTCAGTCTTGGCCGCAGCGTCTTGAAAGGCCACTACTTTAAAAACGAGAAGCGTATCGGGACAGTCGCTTCCAGCCAAGATATTATGCGTCTTGAGGGGCAACCTGCAATTACAGGGGAGGACAATGCCCAAAGCCCCCTTCTTGATCGGGGGCAGCCTGACCACATAAGTGTCCTCGTGGGTATCCGTTCCATTTGTAACCGTGTTAAAACACTCCAAGTCAATTCCATTCGGCTTATCCGGATCCATGACCAAGTAAATGGTGTCGAACGGGTCATGAGCCCTGACCACATAGGGCAACCCCTCGGGGCGGGTGATGATGGAGCAATCCATAGGGCATTTCACAGGAATACCTGCATCGTTCTCATTGGAAGGTTCGTGATCGTAGGTGACTAGCATCCGAGCGCAGTCTGTGGCCTGTTCATAGTAAATTGGTGTAATAATAGGCTACACATGCCAGCCACCCCCCGTGTCACCTGATAACACCCAGGTGTCACTCGACCAAAAATATAATTATGCTATCGGGGACTTGCCTGGTCCACAAAAGACCCGTGGGGGTCTGGCACTTGACAGAGTTTAAAGTTGGCAGTATCACACTTGGCTTCCGCTGTCAGACTCCCGACCTTCCCGGTAGTTCCTAGTTCCTCCACCCCCGTCGTGAATAGCCGCCCTTTCGAGAATCCAGAGACCATGCACAATTGTGGGGCCCCACCGGCAGAGGAGTAGAAGGGGATTGACCGGATATTAATCAACCTGACCATTGAGGTTTTAAATTTAAAAAACATTAACAGGAGTCTCAACCTTGAAACCTGAAAACACCACTGACCTGACGGGACTCAGCCGAACTTTAGTAACAGGAACGAGTATCCGGACGTAGAACTTATCAGAGGTGTAGACGCAGTCGGCAATGGGGGCGCTAAAGTAGCGCGTTATCTGGGAATTCTCATACGGCATCGTGTAGCGATAACTTGGTTTTCCAGACACGACCCCCCTCTCCAAGTGCTCGAGAGCTTGTCGAAGGTTCTTCTCGGAAACGAGAGAGTCGGGAATGAAACCGCGCTTGCAATCCCGCGTACCGCGCCGCCAACGCTTCACCAATGCCAAGTAGTGCATGTGTAGAAGCCCAGAGAGAGCGACTTTGTCGTTTACCTCTGCCGCCTTACGTTTGCGGTCAATTTCCGGCAGTTTTTCGTAATACTCCATCATGAACTTCCGGACCATCGCGTCGTATATTGCGGTGATTTCTCCAGAGTAGTCAGAGATGAGGTCGCTCTCCCAGATCTTCCCGTTTGCGCATTTCCTGAGGAGCTGGACGTAATCTGAGAACCGGTATTGGGTGATCCGCTCTGTCACGAAGTGGAGGGCCAATCGGTCGCAGTCGAAGGTAACGGTCATGTCTGATTCGGGAAGAGTTGAGAAGGGCAACTGAATAAGGGAAAATTTATTTTAAATGCAATTCAATTAGGTAAACATGGACTAGATTTAATTTTGTTGTATCCTCCTGAAATTTGGGGCTTTTTAATCAAAATTTACTGATTTTTTTTGCTTAATTACGGTAAAATCGGGTAATTCATTCGTTACCGTAAATAACAAGCTATTTCCACCAGAGATCCACGGAAAAATGTACCTGGGTGATGGACCTGAACTCGTCAGCGAGGGTCTTATGTAGATGGTGGAATATCGGGCACAGTGAATTGGCCCCGAAGTCGTCGGAACTGCAGTTAATCGGGAGTCTCAATTGAAACTGGTCCATCCAGTCAGGTCGTTTAAACTTGAAGAGGATGGGAACCACGGAATCGTATAAGTCGACATCGTGTTCTTCGAAATATGCCCCTGGGGAGTACGTTTCCATCAAATCTGCTTCCGTTTTGTACTGCGCTTTTGTCCAGTCCAATGATTTAAATACTACGACCAGTATGATTAACTTTATTAAACTGGAAATTAAGGGTTTGTGAATTTTGAATGGTTCCATAATTTGTATTGAATAGAGACGAATTTAACAAAATCTTCAATTTAATTCGTAAAACCCTGATGGATTTTTGTTAAAGGGAATAATTGAATTTACAAAACTGTTAAAAAAACATGAAGAGTTTGCTATTGTTTTTAAGGCTGAATTTTGCTGAAGCTTTTCTCAGCTTCCTTGTTTATAAATTCGGATTCATTTGGAATTAAACAATCTGATAAAAGGAATGACTTTATTCATTTTGAAATAGTCACAAAAAAACTATATAAATGTAAAAGTATTTACACTATTCTGGTGGTAATCATACCCTCTGAATGTCCGAATTGAATGAAATTAGACTTTTTGGGTTTTGTGGTATTGAAATATTGGTAGATTTATTGCCAGAATAACCATTACGGTAAAAACCTTTTGATATCTTAACATGCTTTATCATTTTATCATTTTATCAATGGATCCAGCAAACCAAAATCACATCGAGATATGGCCCAATGACCGGTTAAAATTACGGGTTTTCAGACTTTTGCTAATAAAATAGCTACAGTAATCGATTTGTATATTTATGTTTCCTCCCAGCAGTATTTTCTGGACTCTCCGCAGACACATTAACCCTAACCAGAGACTATATATATTTTCCAAATGCATCAAATTACGGTTACATCAACTATCGACAATTAATTTTAAAACCTAAACATCTATCCGAAAACTAATCAAACCATATTTTGCCCGGACCAATGGAAAGGTATTGCATTCGCTATAGTAAAGTCCTCCTTACAAGTAGCCATGACGGGGTGAACTTCCATCGATTTCAAAACTACCTTACATCGGCATGGAATCTGAATGGCCAAAACCCCCGTCTTCGAGGCTTTAATCGCCATGCTCTCGTCCTTCTTCTCACATTCCAGGAAAAAACCGCCATTTTCGCCCTCGTCCGGATTCATGATAATAAAGACCGTATTGTGAGCGTCCTTGCTCTTGACGACAATCGGGAACTTGTCGACGGCCAAATTGACGCAATCGAGCGAACAGGCCGCTATGACGGCCGACGTGTCTTCCGCACCCGTAAAATCCAGCGTGATGAGCGCGCGCGCGCAATCCGTGTCCATGTCGACGACGTTGTCGAGCGGAGCGGGTATTTTGCACAGGTGGAAGTTGGACGTGTCGCACGTCACTTCCATTGCCTGACTTGTCGTAATTGAGCCCGTCTGCTGGACACCCAGGTTGAAGTATCGGCCGTGTTCAAACGCCTTGATCATGCAGAGCTTATGGACGTCAGTTTGGGAGTGGAAAGGCACGGACTTGATTTTGATTAGGGTGGCGGGGCTGATACGCTTCTTGACTATTGGGGCGAGGACTCGGATGTAGAGGTTCTTTTCCGTCATGACGCAGTCCGCTAATGGGGCCTTGTAGTACCTGAGTACATTGAGAAAGAACCGGTTTTTAAATCCTGTTGGGGGATGCCAAAATTTAAGTCAATCAATATATTACTGCTTTTGTTACCTCGAAATCTGGGGTCCGGCAAATGGGATCGAGAATTTGTAGTTATAGATATCCTGTCCGATGATTTTCTCGAGGGACGAGAGGGCTTCTGAGAGTCGCCCCGGTGGAACGAGGGCGTCAGGGACGAAGCCCGCCTTGCACTCAGAGAGGGCCGAGGCCCATCGGTCACCCAAGGCTAAGAGATGGGAATACGCAATGGAAGTAAGGGCTACCCGATTGTTCAGTTCAGAGGCCTTGTTCTCCCGGTTTGCAGTTGGGAGCCGATTGTGGTACTCTTGCTTGAACCTCGTTACCATGATGTCGTAGATGGAACGGAACTTCGGGGCGGAGCCGTCGAGATCACCCACCCAGATTTTCTTCTCTGTGCACTTCCTCAGCCGCTCCAAGTAGAAGCCGAGTTTGGACTCTTTTAGCCGGAAGCTCATGAAGTGCTTTGAGACCTTGTGTCAAAAAACGAGGAAAGCGTTACAATGGGAGTTGTTTCATAGAAAAGTATCCATTGCCCCAAATAATTGAGCGATAATCCCAATTTCCCCTCTTGTACTTGTCAAATAACACATTTGTGCTCTCATCGCCCCAATCATTGAAATTTCGACCGTTGAAACGTTATCTTAGATAGACGGACATCATCCGTTTGTATCGAACGAACGTTCCCATAATTTCAATTTTACCCCTGAGTAAATGAAATTGAGACCTGATCGCAGTCAAAGTTGACGTCCATGTCGGTGACCGGGAGGTTGACAGAGGAGAGTTCCATGGCAGCCTCGAGTTGGACCGAGAGGTTCTTGTGCATGTAGTAGAATACAGGGCAGAGGGTCGCCTCAGCGTATTTGTCCGTATTGCAGGGGTAGCCGAGGAAGAGGGGGAACTGGTCCAGCCATTCGGGGCGCTGGAGCTTAAAAATGAGGGGCGCGACGGTGTCGTAGAGGTCCACGTCCTGCTCTTCAAAGTACGTCCCCGACATCGGGATTACGCTGTAAGAGCCCTTCTTTGCCCCCGATTCGGCCAATGGGATGAGGAACAATAGTAAAGAGACAAGGGCTAAGATTCCTGACCTTCTTGAACAGATCCGAACTCCCATTTTAAATGCTCAGTTAAAATTATACGACCTACGAATTCAGTAATTTAAAACAGTATTTATGACTCTGAAATTTTTTAATTATGGATGGGTGTGTATTTCGAGGAGGGGTTCTATTTAGGGTTCTTTTATGTGTTGACAATATCGTCATTTTTATTATCTTAAATTAATTGAAACCAAGACTAGCATGATATTTCTCAATTAATATAACCATTTCGTTAAGCTCTTGAGTAGGAAGGGCTAAATTTTCGAGAATTATGGGTATTTATTTTCAAGATTATACAAAAAGCTGTAAGGAACTATTTTGGGGGGAATTTATTTCGGGAATTACGGTATTGGTTTAAGAATAGAATAACATTGTCTACCTTACGTCTTTATAAATTAGCTTTTTCTGCTAACGTCCATGTAAAAAATGAGATCCAAGCTTGAATTCAATAAATTTGATTTTGTCAACAGAAATTACAAATAATTCATATTCACATGCTATTTATTATGTAGTAGTTACTTTTAAGATAGGACGAAATTACGATAATCTGTTTGTAAATGCAGGTTAATAAATAATGAATCGCCAAATCCGTAATTTATTTCAAAAGCACATAAATATAAATACATGGATTGTTGCCAACTTTGTCATTGCATTTTACTGTCGAATATTTCCTGTTTAAAGAAAGTCTCCGCATTTCCCAGAACATGGTAGGTTGGGTTAGGTTCCGAATATTTTTTTGGTGTTTTAATTTACACTTCTTTTTTTACTTTTAAATGCGTGCATGCTTTAAAAGTATGACAATGACTGGGAATTATCATTCGTTATTAAAACCAGCACAATATGTATTCTAGGATCATCTACTTATTAAACAACAAGAGCAAATCGTCGTTTAATTGACTGCATTGTTGAAAGAGTAAAGTTGACGATGTAAACATATAAATCTTAAAATTTTATTGTCAACAGATTTAAATATTAGATACACATATAATATCACGTCCAGGACAAGGTCAATAAAACTGACTCGCTATTTAAACTTTAACGTAGCGCAACGGTGAACGGCATGGTAAATATTACTAGTAGGAACTAGGAACACAAAGTGAGTTACTTCAATAAAATCTGTAATACGAACAATTATAATTGTATAAGGCTACTAATTAGATATTCAATTCGGTTAACTAAATAACTAATACAGTATATGTAATCGTCGAATGAGCAACAGCAAATCTACAAAATTCGCTAATCAACCCGATCTTCTTCCGTTTATTGATTTAAAATTATGTTTGGGAACTCGATCGAAGAATAAAAGACCAGCGGCGCGTTCAATAGCCTCTACTGGAACCTGAAATATGTTTAGTTAATTGGAGTTATAGTTTCAAAAAATGTAAACGTGTAAACCAGGAAAAACAATTTTAAAAATATTTACTCGAAAGGCGTCAAGAGGAGCGGAGTCATCGATTGGTTTATTAGGCATTAAAAATGACTCCAAATCTAAATGACCCGTTGACAAGTTTTCGCCGACAATGACTTTGAAAAAATGAGTTGGTACAGCCACGTTGTTTTTCCCAATCACTTCGTACTTGACATAGTATTTTCCATTTTCTTCTCGCCTAAAACCAAAAACCAAAGAAGGCAGATAGATAAATTAGCACATTGTCTAAAACTTGTAGAATTTAGCTCATAAGATTGAATCATATCATTCCTACTTTGGAAGGTAGAGAGGGCCAGTACAGACGTAAACATTTTCGTAGACCTTGGTTCGGTCCCTCACGTATTTCTCAAGCCTATTCCAGGAGTCTCGATTGAAGCCCTTGCCAACTTGAGGGCACATGTTCGATAGAACGAAGGTCTCTTCGATAAGGGGCTGACCAGCCCGGTGGTTTCCAGCTGCGGCGAGATGACCCCGGTCATAACCACTTCCCTTGTAATCCTGATTCGTTGATCGAAAGAACGGGTGTATCGAAGTATCCTCAAAGAAGTCGCATTTCGACCGATCGACTCCTTGAGTTGACTTGCATGACTGCCGGGTCAAGTGTTCAAAGACCCAGTGGGGGACCCGGTTACGACGATCGTAGGAGATGACAAAGTCTTCAAAGGATCGGATGTTCTCCATCCCTGGGAACCCGTACTTCATTATCTGTAATTCCAGTCAGTGGCATTTATTTATTAGTCCATAGTCCTAATTAGTGAAATGGGACAAGGTTTGAGAATAAGAATCCTCACCTGAGATATTCGACTAGGCTTGGCAGTTGATGCTCCAAAAGCGTCCGCAACATCCTGTCCCTGTGGTATTACAGCCGGCGGGTTCTTAGAGAAGGGATTGGCAGCATTTACGGTCAATGCATTCCGATATTTTTCCGTCAATATTCCACCAAAGAATCCTGCGACACCAATCCCGAGTCCTGCAACGCGGCCAATACTCTTGAGTGTACTCGACATCTTATTGCATCACTCTTCCACAGTCTCCGGTGTCCAGGTCAGGTCTGATGTCAATCTGAGGTCGCAGATGTAAGGTGTAAGGTAAGGTGCCAAGGCAGCGGCAGGTTGAACTTGCAGGTGTCTGGAACCGGAAATGTTTTTCTTTTCTCGGCCTCGATTTTGACACTGCTCACCTTATATCCTCGACCTTCTGATGGAGAACGGAACCGCCTAAAAGTAATTACAAAATCTGTTCCGATTCCAAATTCTTATTGATCAACGCTAAAAGAAGTTTAACGTTCAAAGAACGTTAAAAAATAAAAAAGGGGAAAGAAAAGCACGAAAAGTCAAAGAACTTTACTTTCCCTAGTTTCTCCAGAAACTTGGTTTCCCGCTCCCAAAAGGACGGAAATGTCGGATGGGGTACAATGGACAAAAATTCGAATCCACATTCAATGACACTTATAAATAGCGACTCTCAAGATTGTCTATTTTTATTATCTCCAGTTGAAGTTCTTGACAAAGTGAGGACTATCCACTATCAGATAGCCTGGCTATTCATTTAGACGAAATAAGTTATACCCGAAGAGTCAATAGAGACTAAAGTCCTTGAGCTGTTTGACTCGCCGGGTAAAACTCGGTTCGTCCTCTATTGCCTTGTCCCATGATAAAGAAATACTAAAGAGGAGCACATGGCGAACCGAGTTTTGCCCGGCGAGTGAAACAGCTCAAAACTTTAAAGTCGTCTCTGTGCTAGTTGACTCGCCGGGTAAAACTCATTTCGTCTATATATATGTGTAGTAGTATATATAGTCAATAGCTTTACTACTTAAAAAGCATATCAAATTTTTATGATTCTTGATACAATTGCAAAATGAAACGAACATTTATTCAAAACGCAATGTTTGCTCCAAGAGATTTCCAATCTCGGTTAGTCAGAGAACATAATCACCAAGCTAGTTTCGCCTGGATGCAATAAATAAACATTTTAAAACACGTTGACAAGATCTATTATTTTTCTACTTTTTCAACGAAATTAAATTTCTGGGGCAAAAATAATAGCATTCCGTAAATACCGAACAATAAGGAATAAATTCACGAGTAAGTTTCAAAATCGGTCCTTGTTAAGCTTTAGCACTTTCAGAAAGTCAGAAAAATATTTTTTTTTGTTCTTGTTCAATAAGGTGTTCTTATCGGAATTCAATTTTTTGCTATCTAGCCAAATTTTTTAAATCAGAAACTAATTTCACAAAAGCATAGTTCAATTTGGTAGATTTTTCTTTATTTAAAAAAAACTTTGTAATTCGGATGATTTATTCAGTTCTTCTTCATTATAAAATGTATTTGTCTAAAAGCCAATGGACATATAAAGTAACGTAAATCGGAGTTCAGAGGTCTTGACCCAGTCTAACGATATTGTCGAGTATAAAGTCCATGTCCTCGTGCGTTTTCTTTGGATTTGCAGGTAGGACAAGGCGGATGGCATTCGGTATATTCTTATGTGGTAGTGGTGAATAGCCAATCATCATTGATCCGTTTAAAACCATCCCCTTCTTGATTTTTGTGGTTATCTTAAGCAACACAATTTTTAACAGTTTATTTTGGTTATTCTCCGAAAGAGTAACGTCAAATATTCATATCGTTTAGCTTTGATAATAATTAATAATCAAGCTACATAGCCAAGTTCAGTCCACCAGGATTCAATCCTCTCCATGCTTCTCATTCGCTTCGGAACGTACCTATCAAAGTATTTTAAAATATTTGTATGATTCGTATTCGTCGGATTCCAAGTTTGATTGTGGCATTATTGCATCTTACCAAAAGAACACATTTGTACATTGATGTCGGTCCAAATAGAGTATACAATCATCTCTATCCCGTATTTTTTCCGTTATATATCTGCCAATAAAAATGGTGAAATATGGTTAATTACATAACTAATTAACTAATCATTCAATAAGTCCTGGAAAGATAAGAATACAATCAGACAGTCAGAAGAAAACCTTGCTGAATCTTCAGCTGCCTCGACGAGTTCCTTAAAACCGTCGGTCCCAATTGTCGCCCACATGAACCACAGTTTGAAAGCATCACATTTCCTTCCACATTGGAAACCTTTCAGGACAATTTATTCAGATGTTAAAATACGTTTCGGGCAGGTTTTAAAAGACTTGGCAAAAGCTAAGTTAATTATCAATGAAGAGATCGAATTAAACTGTAAACTCTGTATGCCAGAAACGCTAAGAAACGAAGTGCTCGTCTATGTTCTTTAAGTAATCAAGTACTTTAAAATAGTGATAGAATGGATTGGTAAAAGTGTCAAACTTTTGTCTCCACAGCGGTCGTATTCGACAGAATAGTATTTGTCCGGTTGGAATAGATAGGAGGCATTCAGTGAATTGGACGGGGTCAGCGTGTCGGAATGTTTTGTAATGAAGGCGGAACATTGCAAAGGCGCTCCCAGCATTTTGTGCGCATTCCAGGCTATGGAGTCGCATTTCTCGATCCCGCTCAACCATGCCGACCTCAATCGGTCGGAAAATATAAACGAACCGCCCCAAGCCGCATCGCAATGTAGCCACAGTCCTTCTCGCTTGCAGATCTAAAAAATGGATTTAATTAGATTGTTAATGAGGGCTTCCTTACTGATGGATAGTGGAGATGCGAATCTCACTACTAGTCAACACCCATAATTTTAAAATCATTGGATTTTAACAAAATGTAACTTTTTAAAGCATCCTGGCCATGTTATTTTTATCTCCTTTCGTATTTTTCTGAATTCCGTCAATTCAAAATGTCGTACGCATTTAAATTTTATCTGAAAAATGTGGTAACTCATGCTACCTCTGAAATGAGATTGAGGTCATCAAAAGCCCCAAGAACGGTAGTCCCAGCAGTTGCATTTACAACCAAAGGAATCTTTCCCTCCGACTTGGATTTTAGGATTGCAGCTTCAAGGTCCGACGGGATCATTTCCCCGTTCTTATTCGTTTTCACTTTTACTACGTTCTCAATTCCAAATCCCATCCAGTTCGCCGCTTTCGAAACGGAATAATGTGCCTATAGAATCAGCGAATAATATATATATCAATGAATTAAATTGGATAATGGGAAAGTATGAATACAGCTATTGATTTTATGATTAATTATTATGGACCCACGTCTTGAGAGGTGTAGATAACCATAGGAGCTAAACCAAAGAGACCCTGGGCCTTTATTTCGGGGAATCGATTATGTCGGGCCAAAGTGAAGCCGTACATGTTGGCCATACTTCCTCCAGGAGAAAATAGACCATCTCCTTCCTCCGATCCGAAAAACTGTTTCCGGAGTTCTTTTAAAACTATCTTTTCAGCTAGAACAAAGACCGGGGCTACTTCGTATGTGTGCCTGGAAATTATTAACACGTTCAGTTATTGATAGTTTTATGGCATATTTCGGCTCTTAAGTAATAACATTAGCATTACAAATTACAACTAACTATAATCGGGACCAATGAAAATTGAATTTGCTATTTCATGGATATATCATGACCGCTCATCTGTCAACCAACCCCAAGGTGGTTATCACTTAAGAGAATGACGATAGATAAGACGGTCAAAAACGATTGTTTATTCACAAACTAATCCAGATTTATTCGCCATTTTGTAAACAGCTCAATGAATGGGGCATACTGATATTCATAATTTCGGTCAACTTCCGATTTCATTACTTCTAAGAAGTAATATTGTCTGTACCTGTAATATATTCTGTAACGCTATCTGCTATATATTTAGCAATGTTTTAATTGTTAAATAGCTCACGCATTAGTATTCATCTTCTCGGTAATGAAAGCGGCTGCCAAACCAACGGGATGAACTGCCCCGTAGAGCTGATTGACAAACATCCGGCTGGAAGTATCGACCGAATTCCGCATAACAAATTCGGCTGTCAATTCCACATCCTTGGACAAATGCCGTTTCCGAAAGAGTCCTTCTAGTTCTTTCTCCAGTTCTTCTGGAGCAACGAATTCCAGCACTTTCCCCGTCTCATTCTTGAAATTAATTATCTTTTCCAGGAGAGACTTGAACCACGCTCCATCCTCACAATCCACGTCCATTTCCAAGGCGTATTAGAACAGTCACTTACTGCCTAATTTTAATTACTTTCGGACAAAGTAGGATTTAAGACAGAAGAAAACCGGTTCGTGTTCTATTTAATATTTGACAGTTCGGGTTTGTAAATGTGTCAGGGCCGATGGTCAGGTTAATAATGAAAGGGTTTCCGTGTTTTCGGGACGGAGATACCCGGGATTTTATTGATCGGTTTTACAAGACTTTTATTATTATTCATCTCCTCAGAGCAGTATTATCAGCTCTCATTTTGTACCGACTTCACATTCCCACTTAAACCTTAAACTTGAATATCAATTTATTGATGAGCTTATCATACGGGTTGGAATTCTTGGAATAGTAGAATTATACACCGGTATATCTGAGCCACTATATATATATGCATTTAATAGTTTGACTTGAAGGATGATCCTTGAATTTATTTAAAGTAAATGGATATATGTAAAGGAAACTATAATCAGAGTTCAGCTCTTATCGTGTTCCAATATAGTTTGGATGTTATTAAGTCTACTTGTCAAGTCAGAGTCAAGGGCAGAAGTAATTTTAAATCACTTGTCTCCGTCTGTTGAGACTGGTATCATATTTAGTTATATCTTAGTAGAGTTGGAACTGGTCGATAATGGTTAGCAGTTAGTTTGATATCGTCAAGTCAATTCATGGAGTCAGACTATAGAGGTTAAATGCAAAGGCATTTTTAAGCTTTAGTCAAACATTGACAGTGATATAATACTTTTTTGTGGCAATGTCAAACTAACTTTGACCCCACTTTGGTATACTGGACTTTTGTTTGATAATCTTAGAGTTTTTATGGTATCTTGACCTTTATCTTCAAATGAGATCCCCTTAACTTTAATTCTTGGATATAATAAGTGCCAACATCAACTCAGGTTAGAGATATGAATGTTTGGAATGTTTTTTTATTCTACTCATTTTTAAAGGATTGGCCTACTTAAAAAATAAAACCCGAAACTTCATGGAATTTCAAACTCTTCCTTATGGCTTAAAAAAGAAAAGCAATCGATAATATTTCAAATTGTTCATTTTTTAAGTTCTTTGTTTTCATGAAAAATTCTGTGGAAAACTCATGGAGATGGGGAAAACTACAACCCAATTCAGAATGTTCATACCTATCCAAACCCGAAAGGCGATGCCGAAATATTTAATCCTGTGGAAATATAACTCCGATTTGGTTTCTAACTTCATCTGCAACCTGAATTGCTGCAAGACTGAGGCTAAGCGGCATCGACGGACTTTCCAGTAAACCTATTGAATATATTGGATATATTTAATTATGAATGAACTAGATGTATAAATTAAAAATCCAGAGCTTTCACATGTTTAATGAATTAATTGCAATTCATTAAATAATTATAACACTTCTATTTAATTAAATAGTATGAATCAACAAACAAAAGACCTTGAGAAATACATTTCCGAACTTCTTCAGCTTCGTAAGTAAATCCCGCTCCGAAAATGTAATTAAACTTGGTCCCGTCCCGGGATTTCGGAAGTGGAAACTGGTAGGACCCATCTGGAGTTATCAGTTCCTGTGGGGCCCAGAATGGGTATCGTAACTAAAAAAGAGACGTAAAAAAATCGCCCTAATTGACGGACAGAAATGCAGGTCATTCACATAAAGTGTAATTTACAACCCTTAAAAAATCCAAATTAACAAAATTAGTCACCATCATCGTTCCTGCCGTCCCAATAAGCCGAAGTTCACCGGGCATGCGAGCCCTGCTGGACACAATTAGTGTGGCCATCTGAGAAGTATCCTTGTAAGACAGGTTGACCACAGTCGATTCGTCAACTCCCTCGGGGGACAAATGACCCTGGGCACTGATCCCATCCGGTTGACCAAAAAACTTACAGGCTAACATGATCCCGTAAATCCCATGGTTTAACAGGGCTCCACCGCCGAGATCTTTCCGGCTGTGGCAAAACACGTAATTAGGATGATTATCGTTTAATTGGCCCTAAAACTTATCAGCAATTAACTAATTACCGAAAGCGGTCGACTTGGGAGAAGGTATTTCCGAGCTCAAGCGTCATATGAACTACTTCCCCGATGCAGTTTGTTTTTAATTTCTCTTCTAACTTTACCATGGCTGGGAAAAAGTTGGTCCAGAAACCCTTAATTTAAGTTTATGGCTTTTTATTGCTGTTTTTACCTGTGTTAGCTACATTAGCTAATTTTGCTTTGAGTCAAAACTGTTGACTAACCTCCATCAAGAAGACGCTTTTTGACTTGGCAAGGTCAGTGACTTCCTTCACCTGTTTGTAATTGACACAGAGTGGCTTTTCGCATAAGACATGTTTTCCTTCTTCGATTGCTAACTTTACAAGTGGGAAATGCTCCGAATTCACTGTTCCGACGTATATGACGTCTGACGTACAAAATTAGACCGTTTTTTTTAGATGGAAATTATAAGACTGTACATGGAATGATTAGTGTATGGACCATCGACTCACTAATTTCCGGATCCTTGGCTAATTCCTCATATTTCCCAAACCATTTCGGGATTTCAAAGTCCTTTGCAAAAGTCGCAGCTTTTGAAAAATCTTTTGAAGCAATCCCGACGGCTTTGTGACTTTCAAGAGGAAGTAATTGAAGGGCTGTTACAAAGTCAGCAGTGCATTTCCCAGCTCCGAAAAAACCCCACTTTAATGCTATTTCAGACATTTAAAAAAAATTATTTGAGAGTAAGAATAGTATGCAAGATCCTGTCAAATTCAATGATGAATATTTCAACAAGTGTGCATATTATACAAACTAATAGTACAAAATAGTAATATATTATATTCCTATTACTGCTATTTGCATTATTAACTTTCAGTCTATGATCTGGAATTTGCATACTCAGGGACAGTGTGTATGTCATACGGTCAAACTGGTTTTTCTGCAATTGACATTTTTTTAGTAATTCGGGGCAGATTGGACTAAAATCTTACACTAAAGATACAATACTTAAATCTATCACCTCCACACTTATTTAATGAGTGACCGTTCGAGTTAATCTTTGACACACTGTATTCTTTACACTACTAGTGTATTTAAAACCGCATACCACAAATCGTAAAAAACATAAGAATCATGTTGTACATTTTCATCCGGAAAGCAATGAAAAATATTGAAAAACAGGGTCTGGAGTTTTCTCTCAAAAGCGCTACGTTTTTTTTGCGTAAAACGCTACGTAAAATTTTGAACCAAATACTATATGACTTGTTGGGGTGTACTAAATGCCATGAATACTGTAGTAGCATATACTATTGCATATAACAAACCGATATAGGTTCCGGACTTTAAAAAAATTAATTAAAGGGAGAATGCAAATGTTCAGTCATCAAAGATCAAGATGGTGACTAAGGCTGGTTAAAACCACCAAGCAGAGATCTAATATATGAACTTCTAATTCTAAATCACGAATGATAAAAAATGACAAAAACTCGCCAAAACCAAGTCGAACAAGACCCTAACGACCTCACAGACTGGAAGGAACAGTGGCATACAATTTATTTAGGACCGAATTCTATCGGTTTTTTTTTCACTGTTATGGTAGATAGGTTGAGCCTGACTGTACTTAAGTAATGGAAAAATGGAATGTAACCATTAAATATTGAGAAGCCCAACTTTGCATTTGGCTCAATTTACTGTGTGATCTTTCATTATCATGAATGCACAGGCAAGGCACCAAAATCGGCGAGGATTTCATGCTTGATTCTTTTAATTGGTTTTGGGTTGTTTTGCCTGATATTATCAAATCCTCAACTAGTAAGTTGACTTGGAGTTTTAATTGTTTTAACATCCCAGTACATCAGTTCACATCGCGTATCCCTTATATCTTCAGTCCGGTTTGAGTATTCTCAAGGATAGCATCGTACATCTCCCTCCAAATAGTAGTGCCATTCCATGAACTAATTTTATTGAAAGTTGCTGATGGGACCTTAAAGCTATCTTATGTCTCATTAGCTGGAAACATTAAAAATAACGTTTAAATGGAAAGTAACGGAGGTTTTACAACGATTGATTCTGCTAACGTAACGGAGCGTCCAAGTGCATGGGTTTTGGACCTATCGTGGGACGATGCAACTTGGGTACTTACTGCGTCCTTCATCATATTCACCATGCAGACAGGTTTAACTTCCATACTTTAACGTTGATTTTAATTAATTCAGACTGGATTACATGGCCTCCTAAAGGCAGCTAAAGCACTTTAGGGTTAGATTTAATACTGCATTTAAAGTTAATTTTTGATCATAAACCTCCAAAATTATGAAATTTTTTCGGAGTAATAAAATAAAAAGTTTTACTAACGTATGTGAACAACTCGACAACGGTTCTGCGTCTTGTTAGGGATCAGAACCTATTATAAATTGTCAACAAATAGGTGCTCGAATATAATTTATTCCGAAATCATAATTTTATATTTACTGTTACGTTTAAAAAGATAAGATAATACATAATGTTTCACACTATGAATTTAAAAAGCTGACCTACAACTCTATTGCAAAAATAGCACTAAACTGATTGATAGTTGATATAAGTATGATCTATGGGAAACAAAGTGATTATCACTCACCATGAAAAAAAATAAACGAAAAAATGTCATCGTAATATGTAACCGTAACCGATCTCAAATCTAAAGCAGTGAATGACAAAAGTCCACAGAATCTGATACGGATTTTACCCATTTTTCGGGGTTGATGGTTGATCTATATAGCTCACTGTCTATGCATTTAGTTGGGGATGCAGATTTGACAATATAGATTTACAGACATTTCGAAAATAGTTTTACAATAGGACGAGTGGTTTTTAGATCATTATTTGTTTATTTAGCATATAACTAAATATCTACACATTTTCGTTGGATTTTATTTACATATACAAGGGTTCGGTATGCTGGAGTCGGGTTGCGTTTCGGTCAAAAATGAAGCGAATATAATGATGAAGAACGTTGTGGACGTCGTTTTCGGTGGATTTACCTACTGGCTTTTTGGGTTCAGTTTAAGTTTTGGAAATGATCCGGGTTCAACTCCGTTTTTCGGAGTGGGGGAATATGCCGTGGATTCGGATTACGATATCATGGGCCCTGTTTTTGCCTCATTCATGTTCCAACTCTCATTTGCCACCACGGCTACGACCATTGTGTCGGGAACAATGGCGGAAAGGTAACTCAATTAAATACTACAACCCGAAAAAATGTCCCTGTCCCCGACTTATATGTCGGAGACGTATATTTTTCGAATTTTCGCAACACATTTATTTTATTATATGAAGTTAGTAATTAAGTAACTTTTAACATTTCCAAATCGAATTTGTTCCTGATTTCCAGATGCAATTTTAAATCCTACTGCCTCTTTTCCATGTTAAATACTGTTGTATACTGCATCCCAGCCAGATGGATATGGGGTCCAACGGGTTTTCTGGCCGAGATGGGCGTTATTGATATTGCCGGTTCTGGTGCCGTTCATTTACTTGGTGGCGTGTCAGGTAAATTAGTACCTGATGCGATGATGAATATAGAACCTCTTGAAGTAATTATTTGAATTTTAAGGAGTATGTCGAAACTAGGTTACGTTGCAGCCTGGATGCTAGGCCCGCGAATCGGTCGATATGAAAATGGAACCGCGCCTTTGCCGTTGGGAAATCCAACCAGTTGTATCGTGGGGTTATTCATACTCTGGTGGGGGTGGTTGGCCTTCAACAGTGGCAGGTAATACAAATGAATACAACTTATCTGAATATAGCATTTGTATTCCATCGGAATAATCTTTTAAATTATGGAAATAAACGCAATTTTGTAAAAATAAATACTCCTAGAATAACTCCTCTGAGCACTTATTTTGATAACAAGGACAAGAATAAATTTTTTACCGTTTAAATAGCACTTTTGGAATCAGTGGGGTAAAATGGAAATTTGCAGCGCGAGCGGCTACAACGACGATGATTGCATCGGTAGGTGGCGGGCTGGTAGGTTCTATCTGGACGCTGGCGCGGCCCGGGAATTTTTTCCAAGTAATGGACATTGTTAACCCCGTCCTCGGCGCCTTGGTCGCTGTTACAGCCGGTTGTGCTTTATATCACACTTTCGATGCATTAATCGTTGGGATATTGGGCGCAATTGTTGTGCAACTCACTGCAGGATTTGCTGACTGGACACGAGTCGATGACCCAGTGGGTGCCACCGGTGTCCATGGTCAGTTTTGAAATTTTAAAGACCTTTCAGACTTTTTTCTTGGTTTAAAATATAATAAGTTTTTTAATTCTAGCGTTTGGAGGATTTGTGGGGCTTATGTGTGTCGGAATATTCGCTGAAGATGACAAAGGAGCAGGCTTTTCTAAAGGTCGAGCTGGATTGATTCGAAGTGGATCTTTCTATTTGCTTTATGTTCAACTCTTTGCGTCAGTCTGTATTGCCGTTTGGGCTGCAACGATTACGTTTATTCTCCTCTGGGTAATTGATTTTGCTTAATACTGTGTAATGATTGGAATATAATGGTTGATCTTATTGTGGAAACTATGATCTAGATCACGAATAAATTAATTCCGATACGAATGGATCCCCATGAAGAACTACTTGGGGCTGATTACGTGGAACATTTGGTTAGAAGACGAAATGCTGGAATATCCGTTGCCTTATCTATCGTCGGATCTCACCCCGATATTCAGGAAGTCACGAAAAATGCCGTCTTGATTGGATCTAGCAATCCAAGTGAGTTTTTAATATTTAATTAAGCTAAATAACTTGCCTTCTCGAGTAAAGAAAATTTCGACCCTTTGAATAGAAAAATAAACGCGAGGAAATATAAAAACACGCTTTAAAGTCCAAATTTGAAGTGTGATAATGTAATGTTCCAATGAAATACCTTGACAGTTTATTGACTTTTAACTCCATTTGATTGCCAGCTCACGACTCCATTATCTTCTCAATCAGCGAAGTAAACGCCCGCCGCTGGGAGCGGATAAAACTAAAAGCGATGGCGCTGAGTTTATTTTCGGCGCGAAATTCCAAAGTTTTCGACCCGAAAGACTTTGAATCGGATAATATTTTTGGAAAGGATGTGGACAAGGACCTCAAGGATTGCAATTTGTTCGTTAAGGAATATGATCCAAAGACAAAAATTGTACGTTTTAATTATGTGGACGACTTGGGCCGGTTGGGCTCCCCCTTCTTGCCGAATAATATTACCACCGTTTCCAATTCCACTAATGATAATATTAATAAGCGGAATGACTCCTTCTATTACACGAACGAACTTTCGAACGATCCAAATGAGAAAAATGTCCGCTCAAGATCGAGGAAGTTTAGCTGGACAAAAAATTATTAATTTTATCGTCTTAATCTTAACGCCTGTTTGTTCTTAGAAAACAAATTTTCAAGATATAATTAGTATACAATATTACTAGCCTGATTTTGTCTTTAACCCCCAATGACCACATAAAAATGAAATAAAAGCGTAATATCCGTTTGCAGGTCACGAAATTAAGTCCATATGAAATACTTAATGGACCGAAGCCATTCACTAAATAAGTCATACCTTCAAACATATAGTATCATATAATATCACAATTCACAATTAGTAAAAGTGCACGGTTCAAGTTAGAACTATTCCGTGTATAGGCAATCGGCACGACATTATCGAGTTGAATATCTTCTCTTATAAATAGCATAACTTATGTTTCATTTCCAACAAAGACACCGTGTACAGAAAGACAAACCACGCGAAATTGTCCAATTTTGTCCTTATCGATTTAAGGAATATTTATTGTTAAACATCCATTTCTGTTCCTCACAAACTCTAAATACGACTTCGATTTCATCGACACTTTGCTTCTATAACCTACTGTGCTCTGTCGAAATAAACAATAATAATTTTGAAAACTAACTATGAAAGAACAACGGGCGACTATAAGGGTATTTTTCTTTATCTATTTAACGACTTGCAGTGGTATTGAAATATCCCGAACCTACACAAATTTCCCAACTAACCCTAAGTATGGGGATTTAATAATTCAAAACCTTAACGACTACTTGAATCTAGTTGGTGACTGTCTTATCGAGATAATAAACTACCAAGGGATAGATTTCCATCCCTTCAGCCATCCCGTTATTCTTAAACGATACAATCTCATTGGAATCAAGAAACAAAAATCCGCAGACTTAGCAATGCAGAAAGATGTGTATTTTTTTAAATTCGAGGAAACTCCGTCTTGGAATGAAACGATTGATGCAAAATGGACTGATTATCCAAAGCCTATTGAGAAGTCGGTCCAGACGCGGTGGAGGTGTCAAGCTCAATTCTACGTCCTCCCACCTACAGAATTAGACGCACCGGACTTTTACAATTATACGTTCCTCCGATTGCCAAAATTATTCGTCTCCTTCTTCAACGCGATATATTCAAGTAGCCCCTACTTTTCGGGGCTACCTGGATATTTCAACACCTTCTCGAGACAAACCTACCGCATTTTGGTCACAGAGAAATCTTCTTTGCAAACTATATTCGTATGGTCGAACACAATGACGGAATGGAATAGTATTTTCAAGGGACATGAAATTATAATGTTCATTTGTAACAAAGAAATGTACTCAAAGAGCGTCGCGATCCAAGATCTAGCCGTTGGATGCCAACTCTGTGCCAGATATTCCAAAACTTGGCTACCAATCAGTTTAACTGATTTGGGGTCCCCATTACTACAGCGGTCAAAATTGGACGAGATTTTTCAAAGAGTAAATTCAATGAGTTATAATATTCCTTGGGATATTTTTAATATAGATAAAAATGCTGAAAATTATAAAGCTGTTGAAGCCCAATTCAAATCAGGTTCCAAATCCATGCATCGCTTGTGGGAATTCCTGGATCCGGTAGCTCTCTCTGATTTTGGTCTACTGCAAGCCATCGCTCCAAACGCTACTTTGTTCCTTGACTCCAACATTTGCGAATTTCTGAGAAAAGAAGCGAGGGAAATCACAGACCCATTTTGCGATCGAATCAAAACTGCCCAGGCTTTACTATTTATTGCACATTCGGAGGTTTCCTTGGGTCGAGAAGAGGACTATTTCACGTTCTTAAGCTGTGGACGGCCGGAAATGAATTCCATTTCATTTTTTGCTATAACATTTGCGTACGATACTCTTACATGGAGTGGGATATCGTTAGCAGTCATAGTTTTATGGGCAACTTTGATCATTTCGAATTACAGTAAAAACAGAAACAAAAGACCCGACTTCTTGACATTTTTCATTTTGTCAAAACTACTTCTGGATCAAGCCGACGAAACAATGAATAACAAAACGAGGAACACGACAAAATACTGGATTTTCAGCGGCTGGCTTCTTATGTCAGTTGTAATTAACAATGCTTATAAAGGCAGTAGAATTAGTGACCTAACAGAGCCGTTGTTACCAATCCCGTACGAAAACTTGGACCAGCTCGTCAACAACAATTTCCAGATTTTTAGCCAAATATATTTCCAGTCGAATTCAACTTTTGACTACTTAATTGCCTCATCAGGATGGCAAATTAGTCAAGAGCGAGTGCCATTTTTGAAGAAGCATGTTAAGCCATACGTTGAATCGAAAAATGCATCCTTAATTCGCGCTCTCATTAGTTGCAAGGAAATAGCGCTTTTTGGAAGTTTAGATCAACTCAGAATTATAGCAACCTTTATTAAAATGTCGTCTCCCCTGGCGGAGGTTTATGTTTTAAAGGAGTACCTATTCCATATTCGACAAGGATGGCATCTTAAAAACTGGTACAGTGCCCGCACTTTGCAACGACTATCTGCTTCGGCGGAGTCTGGAATTTCAAATTTTTTGAACGAACTCAGGTATTTTGTCCAGAGTTTAAGGGTAGGGACAAGTGGCTTTGACATTTTGTTAAAGGAACAAGGTCGTAGGGGTCCCACCTCTATAAACATGGGAGGAAATATACTTGGGGTTTTTGTGGCATTTGGAATCGGATTAGCGTTCGGTCTTTTAGCCTTCATCTGCGAAAGAGTTGCATTTCAGTGTAGAAAGACAGCAGTAGTTCTAGTCTGAAAACTCTGAAATTTATAAACATGGATATTGTTCTTGATATATACCTGACATTTAATATTAGATTATTGTTAGTTTTAACGAAATATTCGGCAGAAGAAGCAAGTTTCGAATATCACATATACATTTTATTTATAATAGTATCTCCAAGCTAATTTTTTTCAAAATGGAATTTTTTTTCTTGTTTGTTATGTATTTCAATTTCAAATGATTATGATTTTTATGATAATAAATTCAAAATTAAGCTTGTTTTAAAGGAGATGTATTTACTCATGTTGACACTATTGAATTGACATTGACACCCTGAACAAAACACCTTTCGAGAAAAAAAGCTAAAATATAAAGTAAATCAGAGGATTCACGTTTCTACGAATTTAAAGGTAATAAGTTTTATTTGTCGTTTATAAACTTTCGAATTAGTTTTTAATATTTTTAGAAAACAAGGTCAACTAAACTTAAGGTTTTAAAAGCTTTTGCTTTCTTAATATAAATCTTTCATATAAACTGCAATACATCTTTTTATTGATTTAATAATTACCCTTTTAAACAATAACTGTGGCAAAGAAATAAACATAACTACTCTTTAACTGACTTTATAGCGTACTAGTATTTTGACTTCCGTAAATCTGCCCTAAAGCAAATAATTAATTGACTGTCAGTTCTTAAAATCTCAATAAGCCCCATTGGACTGATTCTGCTAGAGGCTCTCCGGTTTTACGAGTGAGACTGGCAAGTAAGTGGCAGCATGTTTTGATGAAATAAATTGTGAAAGTCCGGGAGAAATTGCTGAAATTCTTATTTTTATTCGATTTACTTTGTACTTTGATTTTCTGTCTGTATTTATTCGGATATTTCGGTCGGACGTCGGACTGCAGTCCACAGATTGCATTGATATAGAACAGATCTTCTTTTTTTTATAATTTTTGACTTCTAATTTAAATTGATATATTATTGAGTAAGCAGAGCTATGTATACAATACAAGGGTACACTGATTAATTAACATCAAACATAAAGATGTCTCTAAATCTTAAAGCGATCCAATTCCGTAAACTAATCAATCCCCTGACTCTGACCATCTCGTATTCCAATCCCCGTTCCAGCTCAATCCGTTTTAATCAAGATGAGCTCAGGCAACGATTCCTATTTACGTCTCCATTCAAATACACATCATCATCCTCCCCTTTGACCATTAAAGCCAATGCAGTCAACCAGTCGCTGAAAAGATCAACGCTTATTCAAGAAGCGTCGCCGCTTGAGACAGCTGAACAGCCTCCTCTTGACGACACGGCCTATTTCAAGAAATTAGGAAAGACGGTGAACAAGTACTGGACGGAGAATGCGGAAACGGTTTTCCAGCGCTTGGACTGGAGCCGCCTGATTCCAGACGATCCAGACGCTGGAGCAGCGTTGCAAGAAAATCTGAGAAGACGCTTTTGTGACGACAAAGTCAATCTGAAGGAAATTAAGGTCCTGTGGGATAAGATCCAGGTTTCCGAGGGACGAGAACGCGAAGCATTGGTTCAAAAAATCGTAGCTTTGGCCCTATGGGTTCCTAACGACACGCACGATGAGTCAAAGGCCATTGATGATGACATCCCTCGAACTGTCACCCTCCATGGAAAACCCCCTGAGGAGGACAATAAGGTTGTCGAGTTCCAAAAGGTGATTAGGTTTTTGCTTCCTGGTTGTTTTGAAATGAGATACATTTTAAGCGTTTTAAAGTCCACTTCTAAAGTAATGATCGTTTTACAGTACTGTGATGTGCGGAATTGGCTGAAAAATGACAACCTCGGGAACATTGCCTTTCACCGAAGTTACTACCTTAAGGTATACTTACAGTTTTTACATTTTATCCTTATCATTCCTTAGCAGAATTTAAATATTATGTTTATATACTTTAGAGTCCTTTAGCAGAACTTGAAGAAGCACTGATCCGATTCTCATTAGATTCAATTAAGAAGGCCGGATTTCAATTAATATCAGTCCCCGATATACTCCACCCACATGTCATCGAGGCTTGTGGAATGCGGACAAGAGGAGAGAGAGATCAAGTAATTTACTTAATTTGCAAAACAATTGAATTAATATTCCAGTTTCAAAAACATAATGCTGACACTTGAGCACAGGTTTTCTGGCTCGAACTTCCAGACGACAAAGAAATGGAAGTCTGTCTGTCCGGAACAGCCGAAATGGCCATCGGAGGATCGTTTCAAAATCGAATTTTTGACGAAGAGGAGCTCCCACTGAAACTAGCTGCAGTTAGCCGCTGTTATCGAGCCGAAACTTCATCTCTGGACGAAGAACGAGGGCTTTATAGGGTCCATGATTTCACAAAAGTGGAACTCTTCGGAATCACGGCAAATGAAACTGGAAGGGAAAGTGATCAACTTCACCAGGAATTTCGAGCGATTGAGGAATCCAATTTTTCGAAACTCGGCCTTCACTTCAAAACGTTGGAAATGCCACCAGGGGAACTCGGTCTTCCAGCTTTTAGGAAGTTCGACGTTGAAGCCTGGATGCCCGGAAGGAAAATGTTCGGAGAAATATCTAGCTGTAGTAATTGTACGGATTTTCAAAGTAGAAGGCTTAATATTCGATACAAGCCTAAAAATAGTAGTCCTTCTGATCTCAAATTTGTTCACACTGTCAATGGAACAGCATGTGCCATTCCCCGAATGTTAATATCCTTAATAGAGACTTTCCAGCAACGTGATGGTTCCATCAAGTTACCTCAAGTGTTGGAAAAGTTTCTGTCAAGGAGCTGGGAAGAATCTGTTAATAATCATAAGCCGTTTAAGTCATTGTTCCTCAGAGTCAAGTCATCACAGGATAAATACACTAAGACTTTTAGAAAAATGGAGCTATAGTCTTTAGTCAATTTCCAACAATAAAAATAACTGATCCAAGTTTCGTTTTTTACAAGAATCAAAATGCTTTAATTATGTACATTAATTCAAATGCATCAAATAATTAGTTAACTTTCACCAAAATTGTATGATGTTCAAGTATACTCCTTCATGGTAGGTTTATAAACAAGGAAGTAGGGGATAGAGGTCAAGAAATTGTTCATGTTTTTATTTAGAGAATGGGATAAATTATTCAACCTGCTGGCCAATTTAAAATACATGGATTCCCTTACAATATTTTAGGGATAGTGAACCTTGATTATTCTTATTTATTTATTCGTGAAAATTTCAAGATGTTTCCCATTAGGATTTCCGTTTTGGTCCTCCTTGCCGGTCTTTGTTTAGCCTTCTCAGGTAACCACGCCTTAAATTCCAATAAATTTTAGACAGCTCTAACAATCTGTTTAAAGTTAAATAACGGGTAATCGTAACTGGGAATTCAGGACTCGCAGAAGGAAGGCGCCTTCCAAAACACCACTACCGCGATGATGATTATTCTACCGAATCCGATTACGAAGTCCGTGGAAATTCTTACGGCCGTTCCGAATCTTACGAACAATATGGTTTGTCTAAATCAATTTTTTTTAAATATTTACATCCGTAGTGGAACGATGACTATCGAAGAATTCTATAATATTTTAATGATTTTGCAGAAAGGCCACGACATTCAGGATCTAGAAGAAGGGGACATCGAAACAGTAAGATCTAAACAGACTGTAAAATATAAGCATGTAGGATTTCGATATAATCCTCTCTAGGAAGAGGTCCTCCTTCTCACATCCTTACGTTTTTTAACTGCTCGAACGCACAATGTTAAACGAAAATAACGAAATATTTTGAGATTGAAAAAAATTACTCCCCGGGGGACCTATTGCAAGTTTTATGCCAATCCTACGGCTTTTGCTTTTGCTGCAAAGGATTATTGCTGTCTCAAGTCCGTCTGTTGATTCGTTTTTAAAATGTTTTTATATTGTGTCTGGTATATTGGCAGAGATTTAAACACAAATTACAATATCATAAAATTAGTTGCTATAAATTAGGAGAAGGCTTTGCTAAAATGTAACATGAACAAATAGGTTCCAAAAAGACTAACTCAGACTCAGACTAAGACTTGTGCACTGAAAACGCTGAAATTTTGCAGGTGGACGAACCAAGGCCTTTGCAACTGTTTCAGGAGGTCCACGTGGAAGGTCAATGGGGAGGTCAATGGGAAGGTCAATGGACGAGGAGGAGGCAACCGTTGGAAACGAGGTGCACCAGAATGGACGTTCACTTCTCGGGGACTTGGGAATGACGCTTGGAAATCTGTTGGGACTCTCAAAAGTTAGTCAATCTTTCGTGGAGACGGGAACAAATGTATTATCTTCAAAAGCTACTGGAATGTTGTCCAACGTTTTCCAAAACGCTTTGGCAAGCGGCAACGACTTCATCGTCAAGAAAGCAAAGACTGTTCTGTCAAGCTTAGCCGAGACAGCCTACAACACCGGCAAAGACGTCGTCACATCCAAAGGGAAGGAGCTAACGTCCATGCTGGGTTCCGCTGCTGAATACGGAAAGGGGGTCCTTGAAAATAAGGCAAATGACTTGATCGGGAAATTGGCAGAAACGGCACTGGTATCGGACCCTCAGTCCCTATTATCCGGTGCTCAGAAATTGATTTCAGACATGCTAGCAAATGGTATACCCAACCCTACCGAGAAGTTGAAAGGAACATTGTCTCTTGGAGTTTTATCGGATATTGCCAACGTTATTACTGACATCGTTTCCAATTAGGACTACAACAAAGGAGATACTGACAAACTAAATTATAGATTGTTATTTATTTTTGGAAGATAAATAGGATGGCAATTTGAGTACCAATATCTGCTTTCTTGATTTATTTTGCGTAAAATACGACCTTTACGAATAAAAATTACAACATTCATTTCATCATTAAAACTCAATAAAATTTTTGTCCCACAGACAACTTGTCTCAACGGCGAAACGATACCAAAATGGCAACAGTTAGCATATATAGAATGGTCTATATATTCACTCATAATATTTAAATAAGGAAGTGATTGTGCTACAAGCAGTTGGGTCAAGAGATTTAATTAAATCGATTATATCCAATTAATTGTATATGGTTAAGCAATGCACAATTGTTTTTGAAATTGCGGGTGCAGTAATAACTGCTCTTGAAGTATATACACTAGTATAATACATGTAAATGATCATATTTACACCCTGACATTGGAAATCCCAACAACGGACAGCCAATGTCAATCAGGATCCTTGGACATATTTTTCTCGTGGTCAGTCTGCAGCTACTCTGCGTATCGACAGGTAGCTATTCATTTATTATCCAAATGTTGGATTCAATTACAGCAAAAGTCCTTGCAAAGCTTGCCTCGCCCGGTAAAGTGAAAGCATTTTTTTTCACGTAGGCTTTACTATTAGTTTTAACTGTTTTTTACCGGGCGAGTCAAGCTTAGTAGGGACTTCAATAGCCTTAAGAGTACTAATGTAACTTGGTGATTAATTTGGAACTGTTAATTCCTGTGTAAACAAAAGAGATCGTCGAAGGTTTGGATGCGAACATAGAAATTAAGCTGTTCCGGCGATCAATCTCAGAAGATTCACCAAATGCACAAACGCTGTCCACAGAAGAACATTCCTTGCCGACGAATATCAGTGGCAGAGGTCTCCTGAGCATGATAAAAAATGGGTTTGGAAGCATTGTAAATACGATCATGCCGGCTGCCGCGAAGCCTGAAGAAGAAGATGAAGCGGAGAAGGAGAGAAATAACGTTATCGTGAAGATGATAACCTCAGCTGCAGATATCGAAATGGATGAAATTACACCGGAAGAAAAGCCCGTCCTCGTCAGATTGCTAACGAATTTGACTCAGTTGGAAGCGGAAATGGAGAAAGAACAGTCCAAGCATATGAATAGTACAGAACTTATGGCCAAAATTGCTATGAAAGCGAATGAAGATGGCTCAACGTTATCGGATAAATTGAAGGGTCTCCTCTTGAAATTAGCGTCTAAAGTGTGGGAGAAAAAGGCACAAGCCCTTAAATTATTGTCATCTCTTGCCCAAAATGCTTTAAGGAGAGGTGCGGAAAAACTATCGGCGAAGGCAAGTGAAGTGCTCTCGAATTTGGTGTTTAACGCATTGCTCAAGGACACTCACGATGATGACGATGATCCTGGACAACCAGGCACGTACCAAGGGCAACATGACTCGTATGGCCAACAAGGACAACCGAACCAATATCCATCTACTGGTCAACAAGATCAAACAAGCCAGTTCCAAGGCCAATCCGGTCAGCCAGGATCACAAGAGCCTCAAGGCCAATATCCAGGGCAATCCAGCCAACAAAGTCAGTATTCAGGACAACCAGACCCTTCTGCTCAACCAGGTTCACCTGGACCTCCAGGTCAACAAAGTCAGTATTCAGGACAGCCCAGTGCACAAGGTCAACCAGGGGCTCCTGGCGCACCGGGGGGTCAGCCAGCTCCACCAGGTCAACAAGGCCAGTACCCAGGACAACAAGGAGCTCCAGGCGCACCGGGTCAGCCAGAGGCTCCAGGTCAAACAGCTCCAACTGGTCAACAAGGCCAGTACCCAGGACAACAAGGGGCTCCGGGTCAGCCAGGAGCTTCAGGTCAACCAAGCGCTACAGGTCAGCTAGGTCCACCCGGTCAACAAGGGGCTCCAGGTCAACCAGCTCCACCCGGTCAACAGGGCCAGTTCCCAGGACAACAAGGGGCTCCGGGTCAACCTAGCGCTCCAGGTCAACCAGCTCCACCCGGTCAACAAGGCCAGTACCCAGGACAACAAGGGGCTCCGGGTCAGCCAGGAGCTCCAGGTCAGCCAGGGGCGCCAGGTCAACCAGCTCCACCCGGTCAACAGGGCCAGTTCCCAGGACAACAAGGGGCTCCGGGTCAACCTAGCGCTCCAGGTCAACCAGCTCCACCCGGTAAACAAGGCCAGTACCCAGGACAACCAGGGGCTCCGGGTCAGGCAGGAGCTCCAGGTCAGCCAGGAGCTCCAGGTCAGCCAGGAGCTCCAGGTCAGCCAGGGGCTCCAGTTCAACAAGGCCAGTATCCAGGAGGCGCACCGGGTCAGCCAGGGGCGCCAGGTCAACCAGCTCCACCCGGTCAACAGGGCCAGTTCCCAGGACAACAAGGGGCTCCGGGTCAACCTAGCGCTCCAGGTCAACCAGCTCCACCCGGTCAACAAGGCCAGTACCCAGGACAACAAGGGGCTCCGGGTCAGCCAGGAGCTCCAGGTCAGCCAGGGGCTCCAGGTCAACCAGCTCCACCCGGTCAACAAGGCCAGTATCCAGGAGGCGCACCGGGTCAGCCAGGGGCGCCAGGTCAACAAGCTCCACCCGGTCAACAGGGCCAGTATCCAGGACAACAAGGGGCTCCAGGTCAACAAACTCCACCTGGTCAACAAGGTCAGTACCCAGGACAACAAGGGGCTCCGAGTCAGCCAGGGGCTTCAGGTCGGCCAGGCCCACATGGCCAATACCAAGGACAACAAGGGGCTCCGGGTGCTCCGGGTCAACCAGGTGCTCCTGGCGCACCTGGAGGTCAGCCAGCTCCACCTGGTCAACAAGGTCAGTATCCAGGACAACCAAGCGCTCCTGGTCAACCTGGTCAGTATCCAGGACAACCAGGTGCTCCTGGCGCACCTGGAGGTCAGCCAGCTCCACCTGGTCAACAAGGTCAGTATCCAGGACAACCCGGTGCTCCTGGTCAACCTGGTCAGTATCCAGGACAACCCGGTGCTCCGGGTCAACTTGGTGTTCCTCCTGGTCAACCAGGTTCCACGCAACCTAGCCCATATCCTCCTCCAGGCCAACCTGGTCATTCTCCTAGCGTCCCTTCACGAAATGCATACCCAAATCCAGGACCTAAAGTCGCTCTATACCCCAAATCCCCAAGCCCCATATCCAGTCAACCGCAATCTTCTACCCAATATCGGGGTCAAGTTCCACCATCGTCAGGAGCGTTTCAAGCCCAACCCCCACAACCGGGGGCATATCCAAGACAGCCACTACCGATGCAACCACGAGCGGGGTATCCACTGCAGCAACAGCAGTACTCTCCGTATGGGCTTGGTTACTCGCAACAAAGACCTTCACATCTGGCTGTCATGTCTCCGGAAGGCAACACATTTATTATACCAAACGTTATGTATTGAAAATATAAAAATCTTCCGTGATAAAAAGCAAAAAAGCTATTGCGTAGACGTTTAATTTAATAATATACAATTAAACATGGACTTGTTTTTTAAATAAAATTTTCATCTTTCTATTTTGTTTCACGGGTTTGCAACTCAGGAGGACCAGATAGCATTTAGTAACGTTTTTAATTACAATGGCAAACAGGCGAACTAACAAAGTTCTAATAAAATACAAGAACAATAAAATACGGAAGCCAAAACCACGAGTCGTAACATAAACAAACTTAATTAGATAAATTAATGAGGCCCTGCTGTGCCAACCAGTTAAAAATGACAATATTGAAGCAGTTTACAATGTAAAAACCCACAAACCTTAATTTATCCATTTTGATTAATTTATTTAAAAACAGTTATTTAAGATAAATCAAGGAATTTATAAATCCAAAACAGAAATGTTAGCATTTAGTTTTAGAAGATTGAGTTACTTCGTAGCCCTCTCCGTTCTTTATATCAGTGCTTCCTTACAAGGTATGATTACTTAATTCAGTAAAAACTAGTTATAATGGTTACGATTCCACTTAAAATTTAAATTAGAGTTTTGACTAAGTCACTTAATAAACCAACTCTCCATTAATCAGTCTTTCACCCGTTTCGAATTAAATCTCTCCTAAAAATAATTAGAAGGGATCGCTCGTAGAAAGTTATAAAATGATGAAAATTCGAAAACCGTTATTTAAGTTACAAAGAAACGAAATTTAGTGCTGGTTTCAATTATAGAAAATTTTAACACAGAAAGCCATGATTCAGTTCTTATTTGGCAATCCCCAAGAATACTTCACAAAAACAAATCTTCCCAATCTATAGATTGTTTGGAAAATAATAATCCCGGAGTAAGTCCCCTCTCCAAAATAACTCCTCAGGTTCAAATGACCTTTTAAGCAGGGGACTTACTTTAATATGTTATGCATTTCCGGCATGTCTTACTTGTCCAATAAGTTCACAAACTTCGAGAAGTTTTGTTTTTGCCCCAAAGATCTGCAGTGTAGCGAGAGATCCCAGACCCCTAAGGACAATTATATCTTAAAATGTATAACCTATTAGCAAACTGATAGTTGTGACAAACTCTAACCTTGCCATAACTGTTACACATTAATTGGTTCAGAAAGCTCATCGGCCGAAGTTCGAGTCGAAAGACAGGGTGGAAACGGACGGTCAATTTTAGGGGGTTTGGGCTCAGCCCTCGGAGGTCTTCTCATTAAAAAAGGCAATGCAGCTCCAACACAACCCCCAGCTCGCAAAACAACATCGCCACCCGACGAAGATTATGACAGTGCAGAAGAGAAGGCAAAGAAGGCCAGGAAATTGAAGAAAAAAGGTAAAAAAGAGCCAAACGAAGGTAGCCCCAACGCTCTTGAATCCACTCCATCGGAAAAGGACGAACGGCCCACCGAAGAAGGGTCTAAACCTAGGAAGAAGATCAGGAAAGTTATCAAGAAGAAGAAGCCAGCGGTTGCTCCACCAGAAGAAGCAAAACCAAAGAAACTACGGCCAAAATACGTGGACGACATCGAGGAACTGACGGAAACTGACAAGGACTGGTTGACGGGACTGATGGGAAATGCCAAAGCCGAACAGCTACAATTCGAAAAGGAACTAGTCGCCGAAATTCTTCATAATGCTAAGCAAGGGGACGCCGAAACGACAGCCAGTCATATATTGGCCAAGAAAATTCAAGGTTACTTGGCCAAGTTGGCGGACACAGCGAGGTTGGATTTCTTTTTTATTAAAGTCCCTGTGTTGGTTGACCCGACGGGTAAAACTCGTTTCCTCAATAGGCGCAACATAGTTTGTATGCATTGCTTTGTCATGGGCTCGCTATTGAGGAGGAAACGAGTTTTTCCGGCGAGTCAACCAGCACAAGGACATTAGTGTGTTAATTATTTAATGAAACACCTTAATGTTTTGACTCCTCTGTCTGACTGTCTCATCTGCTCCGTTCCTGGTCAACTTTAAAAAGCAAAAATATTTTCTTAATGTTCGTTAAAAAAAAATTCGCACGAATTTTGTTTACATTGAACAGGGTGTCTTGAAGCTATACTATGAAGGGCTACCCACTTTGTGGATTTAAAAAATAATTAAGGGCTATTGCGTTGGAGTTTAGTGAAGTATTGGCTTTGCCTTTTTGATCTATTCAAATCTGGAATGATGAGAGGCATACGGCTACTTCAGTCGGGTGCGGGTGGGGTCCTCGATTTGGTTTCACCCCCGTGCTTTTTTAAATTTAATGGATTGTGTTATTCATATATGGCTTAACATTAACTTTTTTTAACACAAGGGAGAAGGGTGAGAACCTGTACGACAAGACGAAGCAACTGTTTGGGGAATTGGTGAGTCAGGCACAGAAGGAAGGACCTGAAGTGATGAAGAAAGTGAAGATATACGTGTCGAAAATCCTAACTTCCAGCGGAGGGGACAACCCCGAGGACAAAGGGCCTTTGTCTGATGAAGACAAGGCCTTCCTCGCTTCCCTTATGGCCGGAGTGAAATGGGGCGATGAAGCTGACCCTGCTACAGCTACGAATGCCCCAACGGGAACTGGAGCTGTAACTGAAGCGACAACGACAGTGGTCGCACCCACTTGGGCACCTTATGTCCCTCCACCCACAAGTACTTTCCTGCCCCCACCTGAATATACCCCAATTGGGGCCGCACCCACTCAGCCTCCAGTCACTCCCATTTCTCGCATTGCCCCTGCGTCTCCTTCGCAATCTGTAAGTTCTAACGTTGTGACGTGTGAGCCGTTTGAACTTGCCGTTCTGTAAATACTGGACTTTATAAATTTTTGTATTTTCCACAGCGGTTTTTATAGCAAATGAAAAAACTTTAGATTTTGAGGAATACTGGAATAATAATGATAATTCTGGTCGTCGGCTTGGATTGAAGTACACTACATTCCCAAATATTCAGAAATACGAATCATTAAAATACAACGAGTTTTTGCATTTTTAGTTTTTTGCAACGATTTTTGGATTAATTTAAAAGGGTGAAGGGGTTTATCTAGTTAAGCATATGGTGGATTTTACATAGAATTTTCGTTACTCCCAAATACGTCCATTTGTGGTTACAGAATTTAAGCATCTTACTTGAGTTGCCTAATCGGTGACTTATCGTGGTGCTATTTTTCAGCATTTACTAGAGGCATTTGACACAAATATTGCTGCTTTGAATAGGGAGGTGCGTTCGAACAAGAAGCCCTTGAAGCCCACAATCAGCTTCGGTAACCTTTCCAGTCAATTTATTAACTTCAAAAATAGTGGATCTTGTACATTTATAAAAAATGTTTGTCTTGTCATTTTAGAGCAAAACACGGATCGCCACCGTTATCTATAAATCCTGAGGTAGTTCTTATTTTAATGCATTCAGTTCCAGATCTCACAAAAAACTGCCGCAATTGTAGAAAAGAGCGAACTAAAATCTTTAAAATATTATAGTTGACGAAATTCGCACAGTCGTGGGCCGACAACATTGCTTCCCGCGGGAAAATGCAACACAGTACGACCGACTACGGAGAGAACATTTTCTTCACTGGCGAATCCGCCCTAAATGGAAAAGTACCTGTTGACAAATGGTACGCTGAAATCGCGGATTTCGACTGGAACTGCCTTCACTGCACTTTTGAAAAGACAGGTCAGTACAATACTGTTGTGTGGACATTCAGTATTCTGTTGGTCTTTCACCATAAAAACCCGAAACACTTTAAAAACTTAACGTTTCAAATCAAATGCTTTCAGTATAATAATACTAAATTCAATTTTAGGTCATTTTACCCAAGTAATTTGGGCGGGGACAAAGGAAGTGGGTATTGGGAAGGCATCTGGAGCAAGGGGCACTTACGTCGTTGCTAATTATAATCCCGCGGGGAATTTTGAGGGACAGTATCCTAATAACACGATGCCTGCTAAATTTTAACATCCTAATTAATGTATCATTAATTGAATATGAAAATAATAATAATATAAATAAAAAATATTTTAATTAATAATAAAGGAAATGTAAAAACGGTGTGAAACCACGAATCTTCTAAAAAATTGGCAAAAGTCCTTTGATCAACATTTTTGCCACCATTTATTGACTTATAAAAATCTGGTTAATAAAAATGAAAACCGTACTGTCCCAACAAAATTGGAAAAGACAATGTGTAATATGCTTTACACATTTAACCTGGCAGCTTAGTAAAGAAACGTAATTTTTACTGTCATAATTAGATATTTATTTTATACGTTTACACAAAAAGCCGTGAAATAAGGACAATGTCGATACCTTAACCTTAAATGCATATAATTTTTAGATGACGGAGATGGAGAATAAAAAAACTAGTTATAAAATTAAGGAACAGTCAAGTAGAAGAAGAAGTTGATATGGAAGTTTTGCCAGAATCGTCAGTGTTAACAGGTCGTCCGGATTTTGTGAGGATTCCTTGTTTCTTTAATTTCTTACTTAGTTCCACATTCTTTGCAAAGAATGAAGTTTCTCTCTTTGCGGCCGACACTTCCGCTCGAAGTTTAGATTGTTTGGATATCCTTTCGTAGGCAAGGCGTTCGTTGAGGTGCACCCATTGAAATCTGAACATGAAAAATAAAATATTATTACAACGTTTAGCAAGTTTATATAAATGAAAATTTGAATGTTTTGAAGTAGATGCGGCATTTACCCAGGAAGGTATTTAATATTCCAAAGGTGATCATGATACTCTTTGCTCTTTTTGCCTCCGACAGGGCAATTGTTAAGGGTCTTTGCTGCAACTTTGGCATATCGTCGTTTTTTAAATTCGATCCATCCTTCGGTAAATGTCTGGTTTTTGGGCCGTCCTTGACCCTTCCATGGCTTAGCTGTAAAGATTATAAATTAAAACGTATAAAAAACCCGAAAGTTCGAACATGCAATGCATTGCAATTGCATATTCTTTTGCCTTTAAGCTTTACATGTGACATGAATACATCGTTCGTAATTCTAAGATTTTACTTGTTGTATCAGGCTGCAAAAAGGATCGATTCAATTCCCCAAACTTCATGAAGTACTCCCTGGTTTGCCGAACGTTCATTTTTGGTGGAATGGTCGACAAATAAATTATCCCCGGTTTCGTCGGTTTATTGGTTTTTAATTTTAATAAATCTAGACTCTCGATGTCCACCTTCTTCTCCTCTTCCGAATCGTCGTCTTCTGGTACTTCGTCAACCTCTTCGACTTCCGACATCTCTTCATCCAAATCGGACCCATCTTCAGCACTAGCAGCAGAGGAATTCGATTCTTCTTCCGGGACTTCGGAAACGGTTGTTTTTTTAACCTTGTTCTTGACCTTCCCCATTCTAACTCTGTGTATTTTTAACCCTTTCACCTTTTACAATAAACTATAGACTAAAGACAACAGACAGAGACAGACTCCAAAATTGGAATCGCTTCACTTCAAAAACGTCTAAAAACCTCAATCAAAAAAGTCAATCAAAACGTTAAAACTTGCTGTGAGCTGGAAACTGGAATCCTTGGTCGCACATTGGGAATTCGATGTTCGCGCGAGAAATAATTCTCAAAGGGCCCCTGACTCTCTTCAAATGAGCATTTCTTGGTGCATCCATGGATGTTGTGACTTTTCTGAACATTTCAAACGTGGATGCATCAGGCACCAATAATTCATTGTGTGTAATTATTGTAGTATTTAATTGCAATGACATTTAGCTGAAGATTTGACTGCAAGATGTGTGAATAGACCGGAATTAAGATGAGGCCATGAGAGTTGTTATTTGATGTCAGAGAGGAGAAAAAGCTTGAAGAAGGAGGATCTCTCTCCTCTTCATTCCCAAAATTTAAAGTATTTTTTTTTCTATTTTTAAAAATCATATCCATTCTATCTGAGTTCTGGAATACCTACAATTAAAAAACCATCCCCATTCATCGTTAGACTGTTGACAGTCATTCGCACGGTTAATCGTCTTCAGAACAGGTAGGAAAAGTTATTATCAAATAATCAAATATATATATATATATATCAGATCTAAGCATAATTATAATTGCATCTATAATATAACCATATTTTTCAATAACAAATATTGAATTGTGTTTTGTGTTCTATTGAATATATTGCATATTTTATATTGATATTTTTTGTTAATTTGTAAAATTACATTTGACATTAAATTTTAAATTACACATTACAAATGTGATATTCGTATTCGTATGATTCATTATGAGGTCGGACTCTGCTTGATGGTACCCAAGCAAATATTTGTAAGTCCCTTTGGGAAAATATTGCCATCAAATTTTCTTTTTCTTAATCAATTGATAGGTCACATAAAATTAGACAACTTTTTTCTTTGACATTTTTACCTGAAAGGTATTAAAAAATATCAAAAGTACTCCAAAACTCCAAAAGTACGGGCAGTTTTAATTCATGGAAATTCTTCGCCAGGTCACAGGGAGGTGAGACTATTTTTTTTAAATTCCACCACAATACAGGTTTGCTTCATAAAGTTAGGTTAGGTTAGTTTACTCGTTCGATCAGAAAAATAAAATATTGAATATATAATAACCTAACCTAACCTAACTTTAAAGAAGCAAACCTGAATTATTGTAGAATTTAGGAATTAGAAGGTTACTGTGACTGATACCTTAAAACTTGACCTGACAAATAATTGCAATCAATGAAAAGTGCCCGGGAGGTCACAAAGGGCCCTCCAAGGAGTAAATTAAGCGAAAGAACATTTTTGAGATTTTTGGCTATTTCTGACCTTCGTTGACCTTTTAGGTCAAAATGTCAGAGGAAAAAGTTGTTTAATTTTGTGTAGCCTATCGATTGGAGAAAAATAAAAAATTTTGGTAATATTTTCCCAAAAGGACTTAGAAATATTTTCTTGGGTACCATCAAGCAGAGTCCAACCCATTATGATTGTGGATTGATGATTGATGATGGGCAAAGAAAGCCAAAAGTGTAAGGTCAAAGGTCAAAGGTACATTTCACATTTTGCACTTGACATCAGACATTCATACAATGGAACGGTCAGTGAACGGCCTGATGTTTAGTCTGACCGTTGGTTGCAATTGTGAATTTCAGTCCGATGTCAGATGTAACATCAAACATGCAACATGCAATAGAATGAATGCATACGTTGCTGTAATGTGTAATGTAACAGGTTAACCTATAGTGAGTGTGTACTGTAGTCTGTGCAAAAACGTTTGACTGACGTTTTGCACTTGCAAGAAGCGGATTATCGGATATGCATATGCAATGTGATATGGTCAATATGGTGGATTTATCACCTTCACATTCACCGGAAGGATAATGTGTAATGTTTGACGTTACAGTTTGTATGTCGTTTGTGGCATATGTATCATGTAGGTAGCTAATTAGGCTAATAACTAGTTCATAGTTAGTGATTGATGATAGATACAATTACAATACATGACCTGGTGCTGGTGATGACCCCACGCATTTCGCGTTTTGCATACCACATCACACATCCAAACTCAATAAGTTCAGAAACAAAACAATCTTATTTATTGTATTGTTTTGTTATCTCTTATCTCATTCCAGGTTCTCATATTTTGTATGCATTTCCACATATCTGCCGTAAAAATAAGAAATGAAAGAAAATGTCGATTCAGGCTGCGTAAAGGGATTGTCAGGTCACTGAAAGACAAAAGTTACAAATTAGAAATATAAGTCACCGCCATCGGCCATCATGATCATTCCGTTTGTGCGCTATGAAATCCATAATTAAAAATGATGAAGAATAAATCAAATTCCAAATTGGACAGATATGTTGGACCTGTGACCTGAACTAAAAGACGGAGCAGGATCCGAAACAGGACTTCATTGTATCTAAAATATCTGTTCGTGTCGTTTGCAGTTACAAGTGAAAGGTTCAGCCGTCGTTACTCGGGACTCTGGCCCACTGACCTCACCATCAATCCACAACCACCACACATCATCATTCCATCAACTGTAATTATTCAATTCAATCCGTGTCAGAATAAGCACAAAATCTTCCGGAAATCAGAATGGCGGCACCACGAGCAGAATCGGAAGATCAGTTGAAACTTCGTTTTCAAGTTGAGCTTGAATTCGTTCAATGCCTTGCAAATCCCAATTATCTCAACTTCCTGGCCCAAAGGGAATATTTTAAAGACCAAGCCTTCATAAATTACTTGAAGTATCTTCTGTACTGGAAAGAACCGGAATATGCCCGATTCCTCAAATACCCGATGAGTCTCTCCTTCCTAGATCTCCTCCAATATCCGGAATTCCGAAAGGAATTGGCAAACACCAAGTGCTCCAAGTTCATCGAAGACCAACAACTACTTCACTGGCAACATTACATTCGGAAACGGTCCAAACTCCTCTCTGCATCCGTCAATCCGGCTCAAAATACCTCGAACTCTGCCCCAGGAAACTCGAATGATACGTCAGGGGGAACGGGGCCAGCCCCCTTTACTAATTCTGTCACACATAATAATGTCTCATCTAGTGTTTTAAATAGTACCAGTTCCAAGTAATGATTAGGTTATTAACTACTAAATACTCTTTATTTTTAAACTCTTAAATTATATGTAAGAGTAATCTGGACCTATTCTTGGAATTTTGACCTTTTTTTATTTTAAGGGTGTATTAAGTTTAATTGTACAGGATCTTATCGGGGTTATAATTTATAATAAAATTAAGTGTATTTCATATTTCAAAAAACGAAAAGTCTTAATAAATTCCACATTTCATTTCTGGATATTGCTGCAACATGTTTTTCATAGTTCATTTATTCAACCAAATATAAAAATCATCAATCAATCTTCACAAATAAATAGATTCAATGGCTTTGGGGTTTGGAATTTGGATCCGACGGAAGGCATATTCGACATATTCAATATATTGTGAATGAAACTTGGCAATTTTAATCTTTCATTTTGATCTCTATGTTTCCATGCAAAACAAGAAACTCATTTGTTTAAACTTCCTGATTCAGGTCCGAAAATCGAGGGAACGGATTCTAGGGCAAATCTTTCATTGTATAAGTAGGACCCAGACACGACAAATATATAAAATAACCTAAATAACGAAATTGCCTAGTCAAGAAAACAATTAAAGATGTCGTTAGAGCCCACACCCGTCATCGGAATCCTTCCAACTCCCCTACCATTAACCCCTCAGTCTACTCCACCGATTTCAAAATGTCCATGGGGAAAAATGTCGTCACCCGAAAGCTCGCCCGTCGTGGTTAACCTGACGGAAATCATGAGTGAGCAATTGGCAAGTAATTTGCAATTTAAGGAAGAAGAAGCTTACGTTAAGGAAGCACTTGGTCCTAATGAAGATATAGATATTCCTCTGACCCTTGACACCAGCTACTTGGAGGGACTAAGCAGTCATTCTGATGATTGTAAGAGTGACTTCATGATTGCCCAAATGCTTCAACTCCAATTCAGTAGGGAACATGACGAGGGATTGAAGAGAGTTGAACAGAAATATAATGGCGATTCAAAAGGTTTGCCAAAATTTAATTCTAGTTTAAATTCTGTGATCGACTTTACTTTATTTTTACTTCAACTTTTTACAGTGTCAGTATCACTGAATAATTACTTGATGTCGCCTCCTGGAGCAGATTCTGACTCTGATGACGAATCTGACTTGCCTCCTCCAAAGGCTTGGGACAGTTTTGAGGTAGCTCTCGAGTTTTTTGTCCCAATCTAAATTGTGCATTGGTTTTTTAAATGAGGCAAATCATAATCGTGTTTTCGATCCCAAAAATATCTTGTCCATAAACAATATGTAACTGCAATATACTGCACATAAAATTAGTTTCCTACATTCCTTCGCTTTTGAGAGCATGCTCATGTCATTGTCACACATGGCGTAAATTAACACTAATTAATGGGTTTTAATTTTATATTGTAACATACGACAGTTTAATTTTTGAGTTAGTCGAGTATTCTAGAAATTCAAGCACATTCCTATTTAATATTTTTTAAACTTAATACAGGCACATGAAAAGGCATTTCCGATGATGCCAAGGTGTGGATACGTGAAAGTGAATAACGAAGTGATAACGAAGCATGACATGACAATGAATGCAAGACGAAATGCTCAGAAGGTGATGGAATCATTACCTCCGTGCATTCACACTGGAGATGCTGGCAGCTTCGACATGCAATTGTCAAACAAGGTGACTTTTTAATTTACTTCAATATTTCTTTCTCTGTTTGCCTTTTTGATACTTGATGTACAACGGTATTTATCGTCAATCTGAATTATGTAATTATTTTAAGCGATTGATTGGTCTGTTGTAGGTTTACAATAATCTGAAGAAATATTCCAAAGCGGAAGACCAACGCAGAACACGTTTACACGAGAAGAAAGAAAAGTCAACCTCGGATTTGGCCATTGATGCTAAAACTCGGCTTATACTTTACAAACTAGTGAATAATTCGGTGCTCGAAAACGTCTACGGTATCATTTCAACAGGCAAGGAGGCTGTCGTCCTTTATGCCACTGGAGGAAGGTACTATCGTATTTTATACTTGCGAGCGCTTTCAAATCTAATTTTATGAACACGTTATCTCAGGTCCAAGATCTCGGCATTTCGAAAGGTCGTGCAGACCGTCCAATTTTTTGTGAATTTGTATGCTATCTTGATTTTTTGAAAGATCGATTCAGTCAAAATAGGCGTGTAAACACAATGTCAAAACAACAAATTGGCACAAATATTTCAGTAGGTTTTTAAAATGAAGTGATATTTTGTAAATTAATATAACTGAAATTTTTTACAGTATGACGGAGTCAGAAAATGGAAAGCCGATTGAAATACCAAAGGAATGTGCTATCAAAGTATTCAAAACAACACTGAGCGAATTTAAAACACGGGACAAGTACATCCGAGATGACTATCGGTTCAAAGATCGATTTTCAAAGCAGGTAATAAATTGTTACATTTACTCGACTATTAATTACTTTTTGCTGGATGGATTGATAAGTTTGATAAAGTGACTTTATGTTTTAGAATCCTAGAAAGGTGATACATTTGTGGGCGGAAAAGGAGATGCACAACTTGAGCCGTATTTCAAAGGCAAAGATTCCTTGTCCTCAAGTTGTCCTTCTGAAGAAACATATCCTGGTCCTTGGTTTTATAGGAAATGATATGAAACCCGCCCCGAAATTAAAGGAAGTAAAATTTCAAGATGACGACGATAACCAGTTGCTTAACAGCGCTTACAATCAGACAATTGACGTATGTCTCAACGGAAAATATCTAATGCTCCCTCGTATTTACTTTTTGCTAGCTCTTGAATTGAATCAGTTAATCGTTTTTATAGATGATGATCAGACTATATAAACAGTGCAACCTTGTGCATGCTGACTTATCAGAATATAATATTCTGTGGCACGAGAATAAATGTTACTTGATTGATGTGAGTCAGTCCGTGGAACCCTCCCACCCACAAGGCCTAGAGTTCTTGTATCGGGACTGTACCAATATTGCCCACGTAAGGCTTCAACCATATTATAATATAATACTCAAGAAATAATCGATTTTGTTTTGAAATCATGATGATTTTGTTTTTTAGTTTTTCGCAAAAAGGGGTGTAAAGGATTGTCACAGCCCCGAATCGCTCTTTACTACAGTTTCTGGTTTCGCAATTGACGGCAATCGTCGTGGTGCTGAAATTCTAAATCAGGTTTGAAATGCGCTTGCATATAAACGGAGAATTTATTCGAAGGATTTCGAAGCTCAGAACCTAACATAGTTTGGATTTTCATTTAGATTCAAGATTACGAAAGAAACTTGGAACTTCTCACATTCGAACAACCGGAAAAGCCCTTTGCATTTGAACACTGTTGGGAAAAATCAAGTAAACTATCCACATCGCCTTCACAGTCCCCTATATCGAAAAAAGATCATATCTAATTCGGACGGACCAATAACACTGTACAATACCAGCGGATGCCAACATTATCAACAATCAAGCGAACCCATCGTTTTATCTGGACTCATTATGCATTCATTTAACATCACCAGTTTCATATCAGTACGCAACATTTTGTTTCAAGTGCTCTCGTTGAATAACGGTGTACTGAAGGAATTGTAGTCATTTTACTGAAAAGTGCTGTGCAGCATGCTGGGGTTTCAAGTCATTCAAGTGGGCCACTCTTGATATAAAAAGATACGTTCCTTGAAGCTGTAGAGATCTCTACAAAATTCTCAAGTATTTTAGCCTTTTGTACCCGGTCCCTAATCCCAATCCGATAACCAAAATTCTCGTGATCAAAATTATTAGTAAGCATTATTAGTGAAATAAATCGTACTATGCCAATTGGAAATTAATAGTGTTGCAAGTTGGAATGACCACAAACTGTGAAATATATTATTTTGGCGATTATGATACTATCCGACATCAGTGACATTAATAGATCCAATCCTGAAACATCGATCAACAATTGATTAAGTCATTCATATCTCAAAACGACAATTAATCAACATGATTTTTCAAGTTTGGTTACCATTTGATACTTTTAATTGTCTCTGCTTATCCAATATTGATGGATTGATTTCAGAAATGAAGTACCTAATTCAATTGATTAGGAATTCGTATAAAACTGCCAGTATTAGTCTTGGAATCTATTATTCGAATTTAATCTCAGAAGGGCACCTGTTTAATGAGAAAGAAGTTCTGAACTTTTAGTCTCAAAATTACTTTATTTTGTTATTGCGATTTTTTGCATTAATTGGCATTATTATTTCTAATGGCTAGTTTGGTATGTTTTTTCGTCTTCGTACTCGGTGCCGTGGCAATTTCTGAAGGAGCAGTCGGAGGGGGTCCGTTCTATGAATGCATAACCCCCGGACATGCCGCTCTAACATTCGGTATGAATTCCAATGTACTTTCGATTTCAACAGTACCAACTGTGGTCAAGTTAAATGAACAGTTTTCATTGGAGTTAATTTAATCTCGATAGATGATGGTCCACATCCGCAATATACTCGTCAACTCCTCGACGTCCTACTGGAATTCAATGTAACGGCAACATTTTTCATTACCGGCATATCCAATACTGAACTAAATGCGACAAGATATCGGGAAACGGTCACTCGGGCTTTTAACGAGGTTCTTTTATATCGTAAATTGTGTACGTAAAATGAGATATCCTCGCAATCTCCAATGCATTTCAACCAAAAGACTCCCAATTTTTTTTTATCAGGGGCATCAAATCGGGACACATTCTTGGTCACATTTGGACATGGAAAACTTGACGGCGGCAGAGATTCGTGAGGAACTGCAGAGTGTTGGAGTTTTGATCGAGGAGATCCTCGGTGTAAATATGACCGTATTCCGTCCTCCATATGGGTCTTGGGACGACGAGGTTAATACAATTGCCGAAACTGAATTTGGTTACGACTCCATAATCTGGAACGTGGACACGATGGACTGGAGCCATCCCGACGACATCCAAGCCGGTTTCGACACTTGGATCGAAGCAGTTGAGAAAAACGAAGCCCCCAGTTACATAGGGCTTCATCATGACATCACTTCTGGGGTTGCCGAGTTGACGAGACTCATTATCCCTTACCTCAAAGCTAATAACTTTACCCTCGTCACCGTCGCAGAATGCATTGGAGGGCAAATGTACCAAAACCAACATTAGCAAAGTGGTTCAAAAATGTTAAGATAATTAATGCAAACACCATAAATACTTCTAAGAATCGTTGGCTTTAGTAGCATTGTTAATGAAATAAATCGTACTATGTAGATTGGAAATAACTATAGTGTTACGTTATAGTGTATGTTTTATGATTCAATTTCAAATTCATAGGAATTCGGCACAATTAATCGCTAAAAACAGCATATCCCCCTGCAAGTTGTACCATTCAAACACAGGATTACCGAAAAGACACAGCAGAGCCACACTTCAAATGGTTTTTATGAAAGGTACATTGTAGGAACATGGAGATATATTCCGGTTTCAAAAAAGGGGTGCGGTTAAAAATATGGTTACATTTACCTTACATGACTTCTCAAAATTCTAAAAATTACATGTTATAAATTTGGGTGCCTCCAATTTACCTAAATTAAGTAACCAAATATAACGACGGTGAATGTAGAGGAACACAATTCAATGTGAGACTTTGCATTTACATTGCATGCATTTTACATGTCAGGGAGTGCACTCTGAACGTAATTTGTGAGGGTCCTTGTTAGCTTAAAACCCCATGAGGTCTTAAGCCTTCCGATTCTCAGACGCCGTCCTTTCAACAAATCAACATATCATGAACATATTAAGCCCATGCTCACCTTTGATATAGGGTTGTTTAAGGTCTTGTGACTCTTATGTATTATTCGAATACAGTCCCAACAGAACAGAACCTTGGCAAAAAAGTTGCTCTAGATTTTTTAGTAAATAAATAAATTAAATACTGTTTTTTCCTATTAATATTTAATTGTATTAATTAGTTGTATTGTCCCAATATTGAATTTATAATGGCTAGTTTAGCTGGTTTTGTCGTCGTCTTACTCGGTGCCGTAAGCGTGAACATTTCTGAAGGGGCAGTCGGAGGGGGTCCCTTCTATGATTGCATTACCCCCGGACATGTAGCTCTAACATACGGTATGCATTACAATTGACCTTTAATTCCGTGAAGTTAAAAAATTAAATGAACTGTTTAATTGGAGTTAATTTAATCTCGATAGATGATGGTCCACATCCGCATTATACTCATCAACTACTCGACGTCCTACTTGAATTCGATGTAAATGTAACATTTTTTATAAATGGCCTAGTAAATGATGAGCGAAATGCCACCAGATATCAGGAAACAGTCACTCGGGCTTTTAACGAGGTACTTTGGATTTTGAAAATTTTTTACAGACAAGGAGAGATTTTCCGTCCTCACAATCTCGAATACATTTTTTAACAAATTTATACATCGACCCGTATGTCATGAAAATAATTCCTGATTTTTTTATCAGGGGCATCAAATAGGGACTCATTCGTGGTCCCATTCGGACATGACAAACTTGACGGCGAAAGCAATCCGTGAGGAATTGCGGAGGATTGGAGTTTTGATCGAGAAGATCCTCGGAGTAAATGTGACCGTGTTCCGTCCTCCTTATGGGTCTTGGAACGAAGAGGTTAAGGGGATTCTCTGTGACGACAGAGGCTAGTGACGTCACCAGCTTGTCTGCCTAAAGACTAATGTTAAATTTCAAATCGCTACTAGTCGCTCAATACTTAACCAATTTAGTTGAATTATTTTTCTAAATTATCACAATAAAATACTCTTTTATTTGTCCAGAGGAATTTTTATAATGTCTTGTTTTAAAAAATTCGCAATTTTTATTATCTGTCGGTTATTTTAACTTTTTATAGTGTCATTTTTTCAAAAATTCCTCTGGAAAAATAAAAGACTGTTTTATTGTGATAATTTAGAAAAATAATTCAACTAAATTGGTTAAGTATTGAGCGACTAGTAGCGATTTGAAGTTTAACATTGGTCTTTAGGCGGACACGCTGGTGACGTCACTAGCCTCTGTCGTCACAGAGAATCCCCTTAATACAATCGCGGAAACTGAATTTGGTTACGACTCCATAATCTGGAACGTGGACACGATGGACTGGAGCCATCCCGACGACATCAAAGCCGGTTTCCACAGTTGGGTCGAAGCAATTGAGGAATTCGAAGCTGCCAGTTACATCGGGATTCATCACGACTTCACTTCCGGTGTTGCAGAGTTGACGAGACTTATTATCCCTTACCTCAAAGCCAATAACTTTACCCTCGTCACCGTCGCAGAATGCATTGGAGGGCAAATGTACCAAAACCAACATTAGCAAAGCGGTTTAAAACTGTTTGTAAAAGATCAAGGAGTAATCAGGTTTTAGAATTAAATTGTTAATTAATTAAACACTTAATGAAATGGAGTAGGGTTTTTGAAAGAAAAAAATTGTGGAACTGGGACAACGTGCTGATAATATCATCACATATTGTTAGCATGCTCTAAGAAAAGCATTGTGTTGTCAATTCCGGATGATTGATATCCGATGACGTGATAACCACAACCAGATACAAATGCGAGCACAACATATAGTCATAAAATTATTCACCCAATCCTTTTTATAGATGTATATGTATTACAATTACAACGACTAACAATTATTTTGTAGCACACCTTAATTTAGCAGGTCTGTGTTTTCAGGCGACGGATGCTTCAATTAATTTATTCATCAAAGCAAACTGTTGTATATAATTATTATTACTTCCACGTTTTATATCCTTCAGTTGGTAGAAAACGAGTGAATCCCAGATTTAGTAACACTATTGTTTGTTAATTCCGTTAATATCACGATTTAAGTCCCCTAAATAGCTTCCACTCTTTTCTATGAGAATAAAGAATTTACAGTTTTATGAAAACTACAACGTTTTTTAATTTTATCATTCTTTAAAAGTAAGTATACGACCCATACCGATGTACAACCCAAAACATCGTGATGGTTTATAGTAGTTGAACTTCAGCAGGAGATTTATTTAGAGTTAAATACAATATAACGATTTTATGGTAAATTCCCGGGACCGTAAATACTTATTATTTTAAGTCTCCCCGGAATAAGTCCCCACCGAAATAAATCTTATATATACTCTTTTCGTTGAAAAAATTTCGAAGGGCCCAGGGGACTTGAATCAGTATTCACGGTATTGCGTGTTTCCCTCATTTGTCTTATTGTTGACGCTCCCTTGACATTATTATAATAAAATGTACTTCGAGGATAACTTATCACCAGGGCCCGTATTCTCAAAGCAAGTTACGACATCGTAAGGCTAAAATCGTAGAGGCTACGAATTTTGGTATTCTCAAACATAAATGGTGTCTTCGTAGGTAAGTTACGAACGACGCTGCCAAGGTTTTGAGAATACCAATACTTCGTAAGTTTTCAAGATCGTAAGTGGTATTCTCAAAACTTACGAACGCGATCGTAAGTGCTTACGAACGACCAAAAGTTACGGGAGGGGTAGAGCTACTTTAACTCGTTCGTAAGCTAAAAAATTATTACAAATTGACCGAATTTCAACAATTTTGGCAGTACATTCGTCAAAAAAATAGATTAATGTATGATAGGTTACATATATATATTATGGGTGTATTTGAAAGAATTTTCATTTAAATCCAGCATTTCTTTAATTTTGTTTGTTTTTGAAATTAGAATATTAGATACAATTTGTTAAGAATAATTTTTATTTAAAAAATCGGAACATTTGATAAAACAGTCTACTCGGGACTTTTTATCAACCTGTGGCAGGCTTCCAATTCCAAATTCGGGGCTGTCCCGTCATAATCGGGACGTATTATCAACCTAACAAAAAATTGGATGGTAAAATTGTACAATCAACAATGTCAAATGTATCTTTCTGGATGTACAATGTAAGGTGATTTGGAGATTCATATCATAACATTAATTTTAATTCAATGCCTTAAATGTAATTCCTCTTCAGTTTCAGTGAACAGAGATTCGCTATTCACTCCACAAATTAATTTAACAAAAATGAATCACTCTCAGTCAACTGTTGAGCGCTCAACATTGATCATATTCATTAATCATATAGAGCCAAGTAGGTCCAGCATCCAGTATGTAATTATTAAAATCATCTCGGCTTTTGATAAATTAACAAGTCATAGTGTATTAAAAACTGCGAGGATTCCTCTTGTGGTGAGGTGTATTTGGTAAAACGAAATTCTACAGACGATCTCATCGTCATCGTCTAATATGTAATAGTGTATAGCATAGTATGGGGCACTTCATACTTTCAGGGCTATCGCTATGCTATCGACTTATCCATCCTTACATCTCTGTCTTGGGCCTTCTTGAAGCGATCAGAATGCATAATGTGTGATGTGATATGTGATCGCTGAATAGGAGATCCAAGACATGGGAAGTTGGGATTTCAAATTGTAAACATTGGAAAATTGAAAATAATGTGAAATTAAATTCAAAATGAGTTTGAATTTCGCGCAGCTAGTTACGATGTGAAATATTTCGTAAGTCCGACAAAATCGTAAGGACTTACGAGCGCGCTGCTAAAAGTTTCGAGAATACCACTTTTTTGGAGTTCGCCCGAGAATCGTAAGTCGTGTTCGTAACTCTACGAGATCGTAAGTTACGATCGACTTTTGAGAATATGGGCCCAGGTACATAAATAGATACGGGGATTTAATGATAACAATAAATGCACATCAATAAATCTATACGAAAGGTGTACCTGTAAAAGAACGAGGCAATGATGTGGCAGTTCAGGTTTCAGTTCCTTCAATTGTGGAAATCCACGTTTATTTCAGCAAAAAAAATGTCGGTCTCTCGAAGTTATTAACCGGCTTTACCATATAATAATAGTTTAAACGAGAGGACAATTAATTTGAGTACCATATATAGGATTTAATTATCCTAAGCTCTTTAACCAAAACCGGATAAAGTTGTTGATTTTTTTCAGTAAGTTTTATCCTAATTCCCATGATATGATGAGTCTGCTAAAATATAATTTAGCTCTTTGCATGGTGTTCTTAGTGTTGTAGGTAATTTCAATGCTAAAAGTAATGCTTTTTTAGCTTGAAATAAATGCAATAAATCAAATTAGTTATGGTTATACATTATTTTTACGAATCTTCTTTTAAAGCCATTTATATCTACTTTCCGTGTGATACTTATGAGATTTAAAGAGGTTTTAGGGCCGTAAAATTAAAATAAGAGTTTGTTATCCCAAATAAGTCAACTTTGAAGATTAGAAACAAGACGACTGGATTACATGTTTAAAGACACATAAGAGTATATTCGCTTTGGCGTTAATCTGATAAAACTGGCTAGATGGGTTTATCAGGATTTTATGAATTTACTGACTTCAGATCAGATGCAAAAATGAAGGATTAGTATTTGATTAAAACATCTTTAGTTAGGATTTTAAGGAATTAAAAAAAAAAATTGACTTGACTATAATTTATATAAGTTGAGTTTAGCAATTTCCAAAAAAAGTTATGTTTTTAACTCCAGAGATCACCGCCTGCAATTAGCTTTCGACCCCTTCATCGTTTATTATGGCAAGTTAAATCTTAAATAGGTTGAACTTTATTAACAAAAAAATCAAGAATTTGTGCGTTTACAAAAGCAAAGCTTACATCTTTAAGAGTTATAAAAAATGGGAACTCTTAAAGAAATGCATTGTTATTTGGTAAAATAAATAGGACGGCTTGTTGGGTTTCGTTGATTCGTATCAAGAAATCATGATGATGAATCAGGTCTCAGAGAGGAAACAGAATGTCAGTCAGATAATAATAACTCCTTCCTATAATATTTCTTCGTTCCTTTTTTATTGTTAAAGAAATGAGAAAGATATGAAAGAAGAAGAACGTGAAAAGGGAGTTTGTGTTATTAATTTACGGTAGATTGCATTTAAATTTTAAGAAAGGCCGAGTGATAATGCACATGGTCCTCCCTACCTTACTTTAGAAAATTATACATGGGATCCACGAAAGGTAAATATTGCAAATTGGAACTAATCCGAATTTAAGTGGTTCAAGTGTCGTAGCTTATGCAAAATATATGAAACTGATGGGTCACAGGGTAGAAGGTTTTTAAGTTATAAGGTGTAAGGAAACTTTGGGTTTAATAAAAGGGATGCGTTGGTCTTTATTATGAAAATAAAGTTTAATGTCATCAAAATTCACCAATTGAAACTTTTCAATTATAATATCTGTAAGTATAAAGCAATCATTAAAGTAAAGCTCTTAAAATATATGTAAAAATAAAACGCAATGTGTACATTTAAATACATGTCTGATAATACCGATACTGCGCTGTATTCTTTAAATCATCATTTCATATACCATATACGTCAGATGAACTTATCTGACGTATATGAAATGAAAATGTAAAAACCGAATTTCCAGCTTCAAAAAAACAAAAAAAAACTCTCTATGAAGATAATGAGCATTGTGGATCACGGCGTATAAAATTCCACACTGATTACTGCAAAAAAAAAGATCCAAATACGTAGTAATACGTACAGAAGGATTAGGACGCTTTGTAGTGAAGCCGTGGCAAATTTAAAATTACTGAAAGATGTCTGCCTTTTCCTTCTGTTGCTTTTTTATCTACACTATTATATCGTCTCTCTAAAGTCAAATATTCGTTCATGTCTTTTTTGGAAAAAAATATGTATTAATCTATTTACTAAAGGCAAAGTGGCATTATATTATTGTGGTTTCCTAATTTTTGTAGCACATTGATTGCTCATCGCGTGATTTTGTTATTTTAATAAGCATGAAGAACATGATTCCAATTGATATTGATACTTGAGATTGATTATTCGGGGATTAATGGGTGTTTAAAATCAACATAGATAAATATTATTAAAGAGAAGAAGCAGTTGGTAATACGGCCCTGAAGTAAACAGGTAATTCGAGAGCTGGTAGAGAAATATTTGAGACTCACACTTGGCCGACTGCACTCATCGAGTTGGCTGTCAAAATTATATCCCATCTTTTTTACTAAAAAAGCTGAACCTCCAACCGAACCTCCACCTCTTTAAAAAACATATTCCTCACAACTCAGACGGACGACAACTCAGCTACTTCTGTCTGACGAGGACCCAGCTCCGAAATATCCGATTATTATTTCGAATTTAAAATTAATTTCTAGGAGAGTTTGGAAATCAGAGACGATGTAACGGGAATCCCTCCCGTTCTTTTTTACACTCCATCCGCACAACCACAATTTCTGGCACAGATTTGATGAGTAAAATTTGTTCAAAGGCAAAAGGTAAATTATTTTGATTTATTCTGCTGCAATTTGCAATCTTCAGAATATAAATTTATGTAAAATCTCAAACCTTATGTCCGTGGCGTTCCGTGCCGTTATACTATTAAAACTATCTTTCATCTTTCCTGAATGAAGGCAATACGATTGTATTATAATTCCATATTTCATATTTTGTATTTACAATCAATTCAACTTATGACTCAATTTAAACGAACGAACCCAACAGATCTCATCTGAGGAATAAAAAAAATCTTGACATTGATTGACACATTGACAAAATGTTTCTGCCTCTTAATTATACTGTTAATTAAATTAATCAGAAACCGGAACGGACTTGTGTTCTAAAACAGGTCGCAGTGCGTCTGAATTTTATTCGAATGTATAATTCCATCCGTTTTGAATTTGATATTTGTAATTTACAGGCAGCTTAAGATTGGAGAATCGATTAATGTCGAGTATGTTATCGTTTCTTAAATGACATCCACGTCAATGTCAATATCCGTGAATTCTACTCATCCTCCCAAGTCCCAACAGTCATCACATTTCGTCTTCGTCAACTTGTGTTGGAGCCTTGATTGTGATTCGAACGAGATTCTAAAAACCTAAAGCCGCCTCCTAGTCAACTTTATTCTGATCTCAGAATATAATTTTCGGTTTACCATTTGCAATGAACATATCATTCCATTGAGGTCTTCTGAATTTAGGTAATTACAAAATACACCTTCAACCTTAATCTAATAATGGGCTGAATAATGTTTTTATTATGATGTTTTGTTTTATAGGGGGGTTGACTGCCCAATCACATCGAAGATTTTTAATTAGTAATTTATAAATTCGCACAACCAAAAACCTGCCTAGGAATCAATTGTCAATAAAAAATCGGATTTCAAGATGATAAATTCGCTCTGTAACTTCCTGGCTCGTCGACGGCGGTTCCTGTTCGTCAAAGCCTGCGTGCTGGCCTTCTTTCTCATGACATTCCTACTGTGGTCTCGGGTTCAACAAAATCCTGGTAGCATAAATCAAGACTTACCTAACGCAAATTATCAAAAGGCTGAACCACAAAACCTGGAGGAACCTGCCTCGGCCTTCGAATCCAATAGAATCGACACGGAGGGGAGACTAAATGAGTTTATTAGTTCGAATAAGAAGGGCAACGCTAATTCAAACGGTGCTATCGTTCCTAAAGATATTGAATCGTTGAGACAGAAAGTGTTAAAAGAGAACACGGACGAGTTCTTAGTGCCAGTTTTGAAAGATTTTAAATATTCGGAAGTGGATTTAGCATCCAAAGGGCTTCCTAGTATGGATGATTACGACGCGGAAATCGAGGACGACTTGAAGAGAGTGAAACCTGGACTTGGGGATGGAGGGGACAAAGCCACCGTTCCATCTTATCAACAAAATGTGGCTGACGAAGTTATGAAGAAGGAAGCATTTAATCGAGTACTTAGTGAGCTGATCTCTCCAAACCGTTCCACGCCAGATACTCGTGAGGCTGCGTAAGTAAAATAGACAATCGAAATATCCAGTAAATTAGTTTAATTAAATAGATTCACTATAATATTCTTGTCATTGCTGTTTCACAGGTGTCGGCACGAAGTCTACGACGAAGACTTGCCCAGCATGAGTGTTGTGATAATTTTTACAAATGAAGCATTTACTAGTCTCGTTAGAACATTACACAGCGTTATAAATCGCACCCCAAGTAAGTACCTCAAGGAGATTATCCTCGTTGACGACTTTAGTGATCATCGAGATTTGAAGGGAAAGTTTGAGCGATATATTTCGACCAAGTTTGAAATGGGCAAAATTCGCCTCGTCAGACTCGCCAAACGCTCCGGCCTAATAAGAGCTAGGATGATAGGAGCTCATTTAGCTATAGGGGATGTATTATTGTTCTTGGATGCTCATTGTGAAGCCATTGTCGGGTGGTAAGTGTCACTAGTTTTTCTTTAATTTTGTTGGGTCATGTAGTCACATTCGAAAGAATATTAAATGCTAATTTTTACTTTTAAGGGCTGAACCGCTTCTTCATAGAATTAAAGAGGACAGGAGAGCAGTAGTGTGTCCTATAATTGATGTAATCGACGACAAGACTATGGAGTATTATCATGGAAATGGAGAATTTTTCCAAATCGGAGGATTTACATGGAGTGGTCATTTTACGTGGATAAATATCCCAAAGTATGAAGCGGATCGGAAGAAACACCATCATTCGCCTACAAGATCACCAACAATGGCCGGTGGTCTCTTTGCCATCGAAAGGAACTATTTCTGGGAGATCGGGTCCTACGATTCGGATATGCAAGTACGTCATAAGAAAACACTCGAACTCAATTCATTAAAAACGGATTAACCATTACCTTTAATTTGATAACATTGATATTCTTGCTTTGCAGCTGTGGGGTGGTGAGAATCTGGAAATGTCGTTCAGGGTTAGTTGAATATTTGTTTTTAATTCGAGACTCGGAAATATACCCTAATAGCTGAAAACTAGTTAAAACATTGGGCAATTTCCTAATTACAATTATTACACCCTGTATTTAAATACCTATTTAAAATGGACTTTAGATTTGGCAGTGCGGAGGATCCGTGGAAATCATTCCATGTTCTAGAGTTGGTCACATTTTCCGAAACTTCCATCCGTACACCTTCCCTAACAACGTGGACTCACATGGCCTCAACACAGCTCGGTTAGCCGAGGTTTGGATGGACGAGTTCAAAGATCTTTTCTATTCTCATCGAAATGAGCTTAAGGTGAGGAGTAAAGAACGAAAACAGTTCTTTTAAACGGAAATCCTCTTAGAATGGACAGGCAAAATTTGTCAATCCTTGAACAAAATCAGAAAGTTTCTGTTGTGTTACTGACTTGTGACATCTTGAGAAGACCGAAGTTTGGCTTCATTGTTACAAGATAAAGCTGATAAAGGATATCGCATCACTATTTCTCTGTATAGTTCTGAGAATTGTATAGTTTTGGAAAGTCTATTTTTTTCACACTCAGAAAGCATGGCGATCTATTTGGATGATTTTATTTCTTTACGGAATTAGGATACATCCTTTGGATGTCCATTGCAGGTTCCCTTTGATCTCTTCAAGATTGCGAGTAGAGGATAGAAAATCCTCTGTTAACGAAGTCTGTAATTGTGCTTTGTGCTGGAAGAAAGGAAATAGAATGTGTTTTGTAGGGTTTGTTCAAGGACGACAATTTGACAATTTCTAGTGACATTCGCTTTCTCTTTGTCCTTTCTACTAACTAGAAAAGTATAATATTTATGTTGTCTTTGTATTTATATTAAGTACGCGGATTACGGGGACGTGGCTAAGCGGCTTACTTTTCGGAAGCGGATGAAGTGTAAGAGCTTCAAGTGGTTCTTAGACACAATTTACAAAGAGAAGTATCAAATGTGGTTCGATGCAACAGCCTTTGGACAAGTGAGTGGTTTAATTATTTCCAAATAATAAATCTGATTTTCTCTTTTCATTATTTTCATTACTTCATGTAAATTAACAAGATAACTATTTTCATTCCTTACTCATATACTTTCTTTCATTACCTTGTACCAAATGTATATATTAAAAAATAATACTGTTTTAATATTTAATAACTTCTACTTAAGAAATAGCCTAATTTGAGTCATTCACATTGTTGACTATGTTTCATTTCATTTGAAACTTTAATCAAGTCGGAATTAAAATGATCTAACATTTCATGATCTTTGTTTTGTTCAGGTAAAGAATTCGGATGCAAATCAGTGCCTTGATAACATGCAGCATTCGGAATCTGACGAATATGCTCTGAGCGTCTACCCATGCCACACTAAACTTTACCCGAGTCAGGTGAGAATCTGTCCTTATTTTCATGAATGCCTACAATTAACTTTTCAACCCCATTTACTCTTTACTAAATTATTCAAATTATAACGAATTGCCGTTCGGCACAAAGGGTTGAAAAATAACGTTAATACAATATCCGGCATCGCGGCATCATCAGGCAGGTTTAAAAAAGTTGAGGGTCCAGAACTAGGTTACAATTTTATGAAGTATTTATATCTACTTTATACTATTACAGACGTTTATGCTGAGCAAAAAAGGTGAGTTACGTCGGGAGGCAGAATGTGCGTCGGTTGGAAGTAACGAGCGAGTGCAGATGGTTCAGTGTGAACATTTACGGTCGAATGATTTATGGGAACTTCGAGAAAATTCGGAGCTGTACAACAAACGGGCCAAGAAATGTCTGACGGTTGAAAAGGAAGGGGACAAACACATCGCCGTGTTGGACACTTGCAAAGGTTCCTCTCAGCAGAAATGGGAATTCGACGCTCATAAGGATGACATTCCGGCTGATTAGCTTCCCTCTCACTGATTTAATTTTGTGAAATGTGGACCTAGTCGGTGTAGTCAAGCCTGTTGTTTTATTTCCCAATTTGTTACGTCAATAGTTACATTTATTGTCTGTATTGACATGTCCCTTATCCGTATAAAAGGAATTATAATTTGAAATGTTCTACTCCCGAAACAAAGTTTTGAGAGGTTTTCTGTATTACATTTCATGAAATCAATTAGAGGATGTTTATACTTCTAAAATGCCGTAGGTGGCTCAGCTCGACTTGAGTAAATGAAAATATGAAAGCAACTATGATTGGAATCATTGGACAATTGAGTCTTATAATGTGACTTTCTATAGGTGTATGATTCTTATCTATTTATACATTATAATAGAATATACTAGATTAGCGATTTATTTATTAGCAGAAGAATAAGAGTACCTGTTTCTAGTGATTGTGCAGCGTGTTAATCTAGTGATTCTTATAAATAATTAATTAATTAACCATCTCCTATATTGTATATATATATTCTGTGGATACTCATCAATCTGGATTGCTCAGTTTCAAGAATATTGTAAACGTATCATTTGAACATTCCAAGCTCGAGTGTCGGGCGGGATGCAATTTTTACAGTCCATTCATCATGTTGAATTTGTTTTTATTGTTGGCTTCTCTAATGAAAAACGTGTTAATTGTTTGATATCAAAAGTCGGAAAAATAAATGATAAGCAATGAACGGAGTCTTTTCTATCCATTTGAATGTTTATTCGATTTCATCATAACAACTATGACACGATTATTAGAAGTGTCTCGTTTGGAAATTCCCGTACTTTAACAGAAAAACGACTTGGTGATACGGGTTTTTAAAACACATCAATACCTATAAGTAAGGAGTTTTCTTAACATATATGGCCACCACGGGTTAACCTATAAACCGATCTGACTGATTGGGTGATTATTTTTTGGAGAAGACCATCTAATTGTCGCATAGCATTAATGTTTAGCCCATCATTTTAGATTTTTATTGGAGCTCAGATAAAAGATCTTTCGGCGTAAAATGGCAACGTAGCTATGGGTTGGCATGGATAAAAGAACTTTGCATGAGGAAATTAATTGGGAACATTTTTATGAACCTTTGATTTTTTTTAAATCAGCGTCAGTTGACAATGGTGGTTGAGTCGTTGCGGAAATCGGGCAGAGTGCAAAATGTGTCATGAACATAAATGCAAGTGTCAGCTTTGGGATGACAAGTTTTGGAATGGTTTTTTTCAGGCCCGTCACCCGGGCGTTTTCCTAATCGTCCTGGATCTGGTCCTCACGATCCTCTACACTTGCATCTACATCCTCCTGGCCATTTATATCGGAGCATTGTCCTGTTCTCATTCCGATGCTTATCTTATCCTCTTCATTTCCAACTTCCTTATCATCGTCATCGGCTTCCTTATCATTCACTTCCTCACGATGAGACCCGAAGACTTCACCGTCCTTCGCTTTGCAGTTGTATGAAAAATTCATGATTAATTTAGGATTTAATGTTTGCAAACAAGGGTTGAAATCCACAATAATTGAATAGTATACGCTGTAAGAATTTGAAATGGATTTTGATATGAGTAATTCATAATTAAAATTGAACTTCCAAATCCCATGTATACGGTTGCAGAATGTTGTAACGTTTGGTATGCAAATAAAATTCGATTATTGGGAGTATGGAACTTATTTTGCAAATATTAAATTATAACCTTAATTTATCGGGATCTAAATTATCACAATTATTATGAAGGAACTTTTAATTTCCCCAGCTTTATCTTATGCAACTTCTGGCCTTTGTTCTGGGAGTGACAGCCATTGCAAAGTTTAACGTTGTTCCAACAAACCCCGAGATTTTGGAATACGTCCTCGACTACTTCGAAGACCACTACCAAGTCCCCAGGGTTTTGTCTGGTCTACAGACAGAAGAGGTTAGAAATGTTAAAATTATGAATTATCATTAGGAGAGACAATTGGGTAGACTCAACTAAACTGTAAATCTCGAAATAAATAAGTCCCCTTATGAGTGGGGAAATTAATAGAAAAATATCCTGGAATAACTTCCCACGCTGCCCAACCCCCTCAAACTCATTGATATTGATATATTCAGTTTTTAATGAAGGAGAGTCGACATAAAGGTTCGGGTTGCCTAATAAAATATTTTGAGGTCAATTGTTCAAGTCCAACGTGGAAATGGAATTTTGTCAATTTTTAATTTCTCCCAAAATCAGATCTTTCCGAATGTATTGAAAAACTACTTTTCTTTTGATTTGCGATGTTGGCGTTGTAATTGAGCTTAGTAATGAATAATGTAAAAATGTCGGTAGAAATGTTGTGGAATAAGCGGAATCACGGACTTCTTGCCGAAATCCACATCCGTCAACGTAACAAGAGTTCCAGACACGTGCTGCGTGACCGCTTCGAAGAAATGCGGGGATTTTGCGGAACGGAAGGAAGGTTGGACCGCGTCCGATGTTATAGCTAGTGACAAGTTCTTCCAAAAAGTAAGGAATAGGAAAATCAAAATCCGGCCATGCGATGATTATTCCCGTTGCAATATATTAACAACAAAACTACTATATTATTAGTAAAAGTACTCGAACAGGTCGAACTACATTTATTCAAAGTCCCTGTGCTCCGTGACTCGCCGGGTAAAACTCGTTTCGTCTATATGAATAGCAGCATATTGGACTGGCTACAGAGGACAAAATGAGTTTTACCCGTCTAGTCAAAGACTAAAGGGACTCAGTTCAAAGCTTGTTTCGTTATGCCCCAAGTATGCGTATACATGTATACATCAAGGATTAAAAAAATTTAGAACCCTCCTGGAATTATTAACGATTCATGGCATATATGAGTGATGACACGGTTCCGGAATCACTTATAATATATGGATTCATGGCTCATGTCGATCATCGTTGTACTAGAATACCATTTAACAGCACTACTATACAATGATCTACAAATGGCTTGAGTAGTGTATTTAAATTGTCTAGGGTTGTTTCGGCACGATCGAGCTCCAGGACCTGAATTCCCAATCCTGCAATCAACTAAAGCTAGTGGTTTATGGATCGTACTTCAACATCCTCCTCATCCTCGGGATCTTTATTGTCTACACTTACTACGTATGCTACAAATTGACCCAAAATGCCGAAGAGCAGCCCCCTTGGGCCAAGGATGAATTCCTCGACAAGCTTCCGTCCCCCTTCAAGAGAATCGCGAGTTGTCGGCAATCGCAGCCGCAACTTCATTCCGCTTCCAACTCCGGCTTTGAAAAGCGACACAGTTTGAGCCGACATGTCGGTGGTGGTTCCTCGACTATGTTTGAGGGGAGCGAATATGGCGGCAGTTCTGTCGAAAGCGGAAGCGACAACAACATCTCGCTTCACAAAACCGAGTCTTCGGGGATCGAGATCGTGCGACAACCTGCGTTGCAAGACGTGAATGCCGCGGTCCAAGAGAAGATCTTTGCTGCGCAGAATCGGTTTGTTGGGGAATTGAGTGACCCTTATGACGACGTAGAAGCAACTGACAAGACACCACCACCGCCGAAAAGCGGACCAAACCCTGAAACGGACCCACCAAAAACTTCTGCTGAGTACAAACGTCCTATCACTCCTACCATTTCGAAACATTCCCTGTCCAGAAATATATAGCCCACGTTTGATGACATAAGTGTAGCCCTTTATAAGCCGAAATAAGATCTACTCAAAATTGTTAATTTATTAACGACTTGCAAACTAAGCTGTTATTCGATTCAATTCATTCCTTTCGGCTTTGTAGACTGTGCTTTGATGAGGGAGAATTTTGGCGACAGGCAGTGATGATTGTGATGAGTGATGATTATTAAACTGCATTTTTGAGACAGGAGTCAATAACCGTCCAACCGTCTGCAGATCGTGTTTAAGGATACACGTGATTGCTTTTTTTTTTTTTTTACATACTTTTGTTATTGTGCATTGGCATTGAGGTCAATTTAATCGGCTCTTTAATTTGTAAGACATATTTAAATTGACTTAAGTATCTGAATAGAAGTTAAGATGCCGATATTCACAACATTGCTAACTCCTGTCGCATTTTCTTGGAGGTTAAGCATTGAATGAGATTTAGTTACTTATGGCCTTATGGCTCCTGGTTTTTTAATGTATATTTCATACCAAATTGTGATATTTGTGGCTACGTTTTAAACAAAGCTTGCAATATTAAATGTGTCTGGTAAGTTCATCTCGCTACTGCACAAAGTCAGTCGGCCCAGGAATTTTATCAAACCACTTTCGATGCACGAGTTCCTAATTCAACTGTTTGCATCAGAATTGGCGAAGATTTGCTTGTTTGAAGAATGCATTACACATTAAACGATTTTGTTGTGATAGTTGTTTGATACAATCATACTATTTTGATAGTGGATGCACGCAAGTATTTTGCAGTAATTCATGTGTTGCAGTCCGTATATTTACCAGGAACACGAGATAAACAGCGAGTCCATAATCACTAATAATCAGATATAATGAAGGAAGGTTCCCAGCCAGGGTTGTAATTTTAGCCGAAAGTAAAATTTCTAAAACTTGATCTCCAGACCAAGTCATTCGCACAAATGCCTACGTTTAAATACTGAAACTTAAACCTGAACTTAAAAGGGCATTTCTTCATTTATTGAATTAAACCATGATTTACGGTAATTTGATACTTGTATTGTTAGAGGCCAAGAGGGCTTAATTGTGAATTACATTTTATGTTGAATCTTTTTCTAACAATCCATTCAATCGTTCGAAAAATTCCAAGGAGCTTTGAAACTGTCTTAGCTTATTTAAATCCCGAGGACCGGTAACATCGATTTTTATTGCTATTCTGCTAGTAGGGTGCAATCAAAAGTCGGTGGATAGAATGGCATGACAGTAAGTTTAAAAAGCACTTAACTTAAAACGAGAAGTACGGATTTAACAACTCCCGACAAAGCTACCCGATTTTTCGCATTTCCATTAATTTATAAAAAAAACAATCTTTATTCCAACTGCAAATTGTGTCAACTTGTCTATCAAATAAAAACCTAATTCACTCTATCTACCTGCTTCGTACGTATTTAGCCAAAAAAGTGTCGGTAAACCGTCGCCTGTCCACGCAAAATTCTATCTTAATACTCGGTGAAGAGTAAAAAAGCATTTAGTTCCAATACTTATAATTCTAAAACAAACATCTTTCGAGACACTATTATAACAAATAGTGACCAGATCGCTACTTTCAGAACTTTATATCTTGCGGTAAATCTAACACTGATCATAAAAAAATAAAAACCAAGCGTATTTTAGGTTTCCGCGAATACGACGGATTTGGAATGGCTTCTGAAATCTTAAATGGTTGGAATGATCAAATTGAAACGAATAAAAAATATACCGAAAGCAAATCGAATTCGAAGTTTTTAATAAACTTTAAACATGTAAGTGGTAACGGACTAACGATCGTTCAAAAGTTTAAAACCCCATTTGTCAATAGTTTGTATTTTGTAACCTCGGATGAGAAAAAACTGAATTTAAATGTGGATTTCAATATGTCTCATTTTCTGTTCAAATTAATCACTAACTTGTTAATAAGTTCGTAACCCTTGCACTTACTTCACTTTGCCTTCGACTCTAAAGTTCAATTTGTAGGAGATGTAGTGGGGGCTATAAATAGATTATAAGGACTTATAAAGATAGATTGAGTAATTAAATAGTGATTAATGGTTTACTGAGTGAGACGAAATCTTAAAATTTAATCAATCAAATTCAATGTGAGCCAAGAAGTTCACCCACTTTTGTCTTAATCTTCTATAATCTGTTTAGATAACCATATACTATTACTCTTCATAGTATTCAAAATAAATTTCGTAGTATTCAAACTACATAAATCTCCATAAATCTTGAAATAGATCTCCCAGATAATGTCTCACTAGTCTGTAATGAATAATGGTGTCAAATGACACTCTGGGGCGGTTTCAATAACTTAATACTACACACCAAAATCATGGATTGAATTTAAATCTCTTCAAAAATTTCATAAAAATTATGAGGAATTTGCATTTGATTTGATACGACTCTCTAATTTTTTTTTTAAACATCCCATTTCGTTCCGATTTGAGTTGGTTTAAACTTTTTTAAATCCAGGAAATGTGTTAGATTATACCAGTCTTTAATTGATGGAGCTTTATAGTCTTATGTTATCTTGTGATTGTAAAGAAGCTCATCTTAAGTTGTAAAATCAGAATGTGTATTATTGAGTCAACCTGGCAAAGAAATAAGGCTTGGTTTTAATTCAGAGCTGGGGATTTATTACGGGATCGTATTCAGTATTTGGATATTTTTAGGTATACTATTTTCCAACCTCATTGCTTTTTAAATTATTATTATTATTATTATTTATTGCGTAAACAGACCATATTACAACCATAGTAAATTATAGAAGTACATATCCAGGGTGGGTGAAGTTTTAAAACAACTACTCACCAAAGGTTTGGATTGCAAAATAAATCCCCCATGGGGAGATATTTCAGTAAATACAGTAGATACGACTGGTTATTACAGCTCAATTTTAAAACAGCTCGTCTTAAGATTAATTTGACTTAATAACCTATACGTTTGTTCCTTAAAATGCTCATTTCCTCCCATTCCTACACTTTCAGCACGAAGATTCTTTGACAGGCTGATTAATTAATTCTCGCGTCGACTTTACGAGTCGAGTTTAATTGCAAGTTTAGCAGAATTTCACTAGCAGTTCATAAGACAATGATTTCAGAACTGTATAAAATAAATGTGCGAGATAAGATTGTTGGACGGCATGCGCCTCTGAATCCCTTGAAGATGGAAGAACCAGAAGAGATCCGTATTTTAATAAAATCACCTTCTCCATCCTCCTCGTCTTCAGTTCATTTCCACTTCTCGACAAAGACAGGTCTCTCCTCAGATTATTAACAGATCTTCAAGCCTCCGAGCTTTAGAATTTACAATGAGAATAGCGAGAGAATAAAATAATCCGGCATCTCATCTTTTTAATTTTAAAGACGGAAAAGTCAGGAGTGGCATATAAAAAATAATAATAATGATATCAAAAATCATAAAAATCCCTCCTTCTCTAATCTCTTAGTTGGAAAAACGGGATAAGTTATTGCGATAAACCTGATCTCTCTCTTAAATCGTGTTTACAAAGCCTGAACCTTTGAATCTTCTCCTCAAAACAGGGACAATGAATCATACATTGGACTCGAGATAGTAGGCTGTATGCACTTTAACTTGAGTAACTCGTACATAATAATTCGATTAAGAATTTAGATAAAAAGTCAAAAGACCACACCGTATCACATAGTATGTAGTAGTACAGCCGGGTCTGTCTATGAAGACTGTCCAAGTTAGAACGTTGGAGTTATAAAAGCCTTACTGAGGCTTAAAGTTAAAAATGTCAATTATTACTTTAATTAACTTCAGAGTCGGGCTAATTTATTGCTGAATTCCATGGAAGGAAATAAAATTAATTAGGGGTGTCATAGGTCAAATTTCAGTTTTCTGCGAATTTTATCGCCCATCTCTGACCCTCTCAGTAGGGTTTGTGATCTGTTATGCTCAGGACTCGTGAATTTGGGGAAGGTGAGATTCCTAGGAAATTCCTCTCAAAATAGTCATTTAAAGTTCTAATTGTTACAGGATGTATAAGAACGTATATTACTCCTAATTATAAACGATATAAATAAAACCGGTAAAAGTTATTAATAGACCTGGAAAGGTTGAGACAGAAATGGGACATGGTTTGTTGTGTCTGTCGGATTGAGAGTAGTTGTTTTTTCATCTCGTAATGTTCAAGTGGCCATGAAACTCCTGTTAATTTTTTGGGGATCTCCAAGCAAGTTAATTACTCCTCGGATTTAACGTTAAAACTATAGATTTAAAGGTAAGTTTACTGTTTATAGTTTTATTTCTATACTTATTTTGAACTCACAAAAATTTTACTGATTTCAATATCTGTCGGGGGTCAATCAATACGGGTTAGCTGCGAAATTGTAGATTTATGCTCTCGTATAACGTATTTTTGCATGAGTACAATGAATAACATTATGTGGTATCTAAAATATCAGCAATCTTGAGCAATGAATAGTATTTGCTTGAAAAAGACAGGTTGGTGCTAGAGTACACAGATCGATTAAAAAAATAAGCTCCCAATTAAATTAGACGTTAAATAATTTCTCAATGATTCATTATGTTCAAAGGTTAAATTAAAGATATCTAGGTTGATCAATAGAAATTAAGCAAAACTGACGGCGATTCGTTTCGCTATCAATTCGTTTAAACCAGCTTCGGCTTTAATGGTGCTAATTTTATTCGAATGGACCTTAACTGTTAAAGGAGAATATTTTTACTATTGAAAGAACGAAATAGAGATACTAAATTATCAATAATTATGCGATATTGAACCTAGTTTTGCTTAAAGAAGTTCAATCCTGCAATTCACCGAATGAGAAAATGTAAATGAAAGTCAATCAATCTATCAATCAAACCAAATAAAAAACAATTTCCTTGAATTTGTTGGATTATATTATTTGTAAAAAATGTAACGATTTAAAGCTGTAATGGGTTTGAATTATCGTAATATTATGCTTTCACATAAAATACATTTAGAGTTCATACATACTTTTTCTGATTCCCAAGCTGATAAAATGCAAGATCAAGACATGAGGAGAATTCGTTATAGGGAAAATTTGTAGAAAGAAGCCGCCGTCGCGTGGTGTTAGTCCGAAAAATCCGAAAAAATGTCAAGAATCGTGAAACAAATAGGGAAGAGTTCAAGTTCGGCATAAGATTTATATCCGAAATAAATTGAAAAATGTAAATATTATTTATAGAAGTAGAAACAAATAAGGCGAAAGGTTTGATCTTGCGGAGGATTTATTACAGACTTGCCTCTTCCCTTTCTCAAAGATTAGATAAGTTCAAGAGGGGGCACGGCTCCTAAACAAAGCCTTTGAATAATATAGGCTGAAGAATTTTTCGGGTTTTAGATTCAAGCATTTCCAGAGTCGTTCCTAGGCTCATAAGTTTCCATATTCCACATTGTTTGGGATATTACAACAGATTCCACTTCAATGTGTTTCAATTTCCAATATAAAATGTATTCAAGATTCATATAGATTTGAAGTGTTCCATTACATATTCCATAGGTTGCATTATTGCAGGTTTTTGTGAATTGTAGCCAAGAGGTAAAATAAATCCGGCTAAGGTTGGAATGTACCACATTACTCTATTCCAGTGGAACAAGGAACGTGTAGTACAGCGTATTTGTAATTTCCAAAACGTTACAGGTTTCAATACTAGGAACTCGAAGGTTCCGATTTCCAATATAAAATTGTTCCGTATGCTATTTAAGGTTTCAGGTGATCCGGGTAACATTTCCCCCTAGATCCAGATTGGAATGTATTGGCGTTCCTCTGTTGCAGTAGTAACAAAGATCGAGTTGTAAAGAATTTCAGATTTATAATTCCCGATTGGACAAGCTTCCTAGATTTTCTGGTTATAAAATGCTACACATATCTGCGTCTAGTGTTTAAGGGGGGAGGGGAGAGCGCACACCCCGCCCCGTGTCATTCAAGAGACTCATGACTTCCCATAAGAAGCTACATGTTAATTTTTTTTTTGCAAGAAATTCTATTTCTCATACAAAAATGAATGGAATTTTATGATTTTAGTTTTAAATGAAAGCTAGTTAACTGTGGAATATGAATCTGATCTGCCTAATTAAAAAGTTAAGATTTGACTTCAGTAGCTTTAATTGTATATTAAATTTTGAAAAATTTGGAACTTAAAATCAGATTGTGAGCTCAAATTTTAACTTTTTAATTAGGCAGATCAGATTCATATTCCACAGTTAACTAGCTTTCATTTAAAACTAAAATCATAAAATTCCATTCATTTTTACGGGAGAAATAAATGTTTTTGCAAAACAACTACGAGTGAAAAATAAGAAAAATTAACCAAATCCCAAGTTGGCTTTCTATTGCAGTTTATCTATGCATAATAGTGCGCCAAAACCAACAAATTTACCTCCATTTCATCCAACAACTATATCTGCATTTCTTCGAGTCCACCGATCCTACTTCATACTTCAAGTTCAACAATCGACAACGTGCAATGAATGCCAAATGTGAAATGCAACGCATCATCATTATAATTTTTAATTTCAAATTCAAACTACCCAATTTTTGAATTTTTGTGTTTTGACCTAGAAAGTCAACTAAGGTCAAAAAATTGCTGTTTTCTCTAAATTCACAAACAATACCATTCGTCATTCTGAATTCATCATTTCACATTTCATTTGTCACTCATCATTACACAATCAACATTTGACATTGCACATTTGACTATTTGACATTCAACATTTGACTTTGACATTTGCTTTTTAGAAATTTTGCAGCTCCGTCCGTGACACTGGCAGGGTATTGCAAACCCATCTCGGATCTCGGCTAACTTGAAAATGGGAGTATCCTTTTGATTTAGCTAACTATGAACTATATATAAGGGAACTTCACGGACGTGTTAAAGTTAGTAAAATTTCAAAGATGGCAAAGGTCAAAGTTAGTATTTCGAAACGGGAAAAATCCCAAAAACACCTCCCAGGACCCATAGGACCAAGATAAACTGCGACCAAACATCGCGCGCGCATTTCTAGGTCGCGCGCGTTATGGCATAAAAATTAAAAGTTGATATTTTGAAGTCGCAAAAGCTCCTATACTACTCTCCTGGACCCACCGGACCTAGAAAAATTACGACCTAACACCGCGCGCGCATTGCTAGGTCGCGCGCAGTACAACCCAAAAAGTCAAAGTTGGTATTTTGAAATAGGAAAAGTTCCTATGCTACTCTCCTGGACCCACCGGATCTAGAAAAAATCCGACCCAACACCGCGCGCGCATTTCTAGGTCGCGCGCGATATAACGTTATAAGTCAAAATTAGTATTTTGAAGTCGGAAAAGTTCCCATACTACTCTCCTTGACCCACAGGACGTAGAAAAGTTGCGACCTGACACCGCGCGCGCATTGCAAGGTCGCGCGCGCTGAAGCGCAAATAGTCCAAGTTGGTTATTTGAAGTTGCAAAATTACGAGTCTCTGAAAATGTGATTTTTTGCATTCCCCATAAAAAATTAGGCGATGGGTGTAACCGCGATATTTTTTCAATGGCATAAAAATGATGGATAGGAGGTTAAGTTTGATGTATTTCCAGGGACGGTAGGCACCCCTTATGAATTCGACGATTTCGGCGCGCGTCGGCTATTTCCGCGGCGGCGCCGAAAAATGACCTTTTAAAAAGTGATACGAGTTTATCTGGCCTGGTTTTATCCGACCTAAAGGGGTTTAAACCAGTGGTAAAAATTAATTTGAGTCAATGCAGCTTGGTGGAAAATGGTTTTAAACACCCTATTGGATTTTTTTGCCTCAAGGCGTCATAATTTGAACGAAAGTTTCGATAATGTTCGACAATGTTCAAAAGTGGTTAAAATGGTCAAAATGTATTTGAATTGCCAAAAAGCGGATTCTAACACTAAATTTTTTAACTATCTATATGTCTAGCAAGGGCAAGGTTTAAGAGTGAACTCCGCAATTTGCTTTAAACTTTTTTGTTACAAATAACACTAAAGCATACAAACTATAAAACTCGAAAATTTTTCAGCCCTAATGTTAAAAAATAATAAAAAATTACATATTCAAATGCTCATAAAACAACTTTACAACTGTCCAATTTTCAAAATTTTTCGAGTTTTTTTTAAAGAAGTTTTTCAATAAATTGTAAAGATTCGAATTTTCAAAAAAATCTGATTTTTTGGAGATACAAAATTTTTGGAGCCCTCAGATTCGCTTAAAAATATTGATTTTCTTTGATGGTTTGGAAATATTAAATCTGTACAATTTCCTGAAAAGCAACACTTTGACATAAAAAACAACTAGAACATTTTTGGAGAGTCGGACATCATTCGTTGTTTTATGAGCACTTGAAAAAGTCAATTTTCATAACTTTTTATCATAGCAAACATCAATTAGGGCTGTCAATTTTTCGACTTTTATAGTTAACATGACTCCCAGTTTCATAAAATTACATTGGTCAACTTATTATATTTTTTCTAAATTTACATCACTTTGGTCTATTTTGTTTCGAGTGAATTAAGTTGACTACATTTGACCACCTTGGGTCAATTTTAATTATTCATTTCAATTAATACCACTTTCGATTCAGTGCAATACTAATTTGAGGGTTGTTCCAATATGTTAACTCCCGATCTCGGTCGCGACTTTTCAGGGAAAAGAGGTGTGAAAAGGGGAAAAGTCGACTTTCTCCTCTTTCTCCGCTTCTCGCTCATGCTAGTTTTTCACGTAAAACTCGCAGTGCTTGACCTTCCCACCGACTTTACTACGTCAAAACGAGTTTAGTCACTGACAGTTCCAATGTTAAAGTTTCATTATTTTAGATCCTCTTTCAAATGAAACAAGTTTGAAAAATACGGAGTTGAACATCTGACAAGGTTTCCGTGTAAGTCCTTTTGGGAAAATCTTACCAAAAAATTTCTTTCGCTTAATCGATAGGTCGACAACTTTTCTCTGTACCATTTTGACCTTAACGGTGAATAAAGGTCAGAAATTGTTACAAAGGTCGTTAAAATTGAGGTCAGATACCTGCCCCTACCTACCTCGCATAGCTCGGTATGCTACCCCTACCTACCTCGCAACTGAACCGAACCGAACTGAAACGGGCGATTTAATATGCGTTTTAAAATGTCAATTTCATGGATTTTTTTAATGATCGTTTCAAAATATAATGCACAGAAATGAAGGCATCAAATTTCATCTTTGTATTGCTAATATTAGCGGTTTATTACATGATTCAAGGTTCAACCGTTTCGACCATTTCTGACCTTGGTTGACCTAATAGGTCAATATGACAGAGAAGAGTTGCTTGATTTCATCCGATGTATAGATTAGGTCAGGGAAAAAATCAATAATTTTTTTTTACCTTTTCGACCTTTTTTGACCTTGGTTGAAATTTTAGGTCAAAATGACTGAGGAAAAAGTTGTTTAGTTTTTCATGGTCTAACGATTTCAGAAATTTCAAAAATGCATATTATTATTGAAATTTACCGCTAGGTGGCGTGGAAGGGCTCCACTCCCCCCTTAACAGGCTAAATTATTGCAAATTACTGTGCGGTCCCCGTGGTTAAATTCTAACGTTCCACAATTGTAGAAGAGCTCATTAGACAGTGTTACGAAATCACGGGTTTAATTAAAGTTCCTCAGCGTCCAAATATTCAGTCCAACTAGCTCTAAAAACACTACTGAGACTCGACAAAAGTTTTCGAGCGTTTCAACCTTCCGGGATTCTGCATCCACGTTAGAACCATTAAAAAATTTCAGCACGAACGAACTGATCTTGGTTTCGTGGATACAGCGGTACTTTGGCCTACAACATTCCAGGTTCTTCTACTGTTCCAGATTTTTTTACGATTTCGGAGTTTCTGGGCTTAATCCGTTGAAAAGAATGGGCAAAGACGTCGGAAGTAGTAGATATTAGTTTATTATAAAACACGGAGTTTTGTTGGTTGTTTAGTTGAAGATGCTAGTGCCGAGGGTCTCGAGGCTCTTGAAGGATTCTGAGGTACTCTTATTCCTTAGAGTTTGGAGTGTCAGAAGCAGTGTTCGGAGGCTCCGAAATTGATTTACGTTTTACTTCCACATAAAGTATTCCTTTTTCTTACGTTTTTCTTTCCCCTCTCAACCATTTCTCCAACTCTCTATTTATTAAGTACCGTCGAGGTACTTTATGTGGACGTTGTGAAATGTCTGTCCGTCCGTCCGAGCGATAACAATTAAAATTATCATTTTTTCATGCAATGTACATCGATGAGAAACCACAAGCAAGGTAGAAGGACTATCAATTTCCAACTTTACTCAATGATTGGGGCAATATGCGATTTTTTTTATTTTTTCATAGTTTTGAGTAGATGCAATTAAAATGACCATAAAATATCTTTTTTAATGTGCTTTTGGCGGACTTGTCGATATTGTAGAGTGCCCGTTAATCTCTTGAATGTTTCATGAGTAGTTTATTGACATTCTAAGCATTAAAAGCTATATACCTTTAGCTTTTAATCGATAGCGTTAATCATTAGACTCTCCAAAATGTTCTACGACGTCTACGATACTTTGATACATCCCTTGACATGTGGTTTATTTGAACTCCAGAACAGAATAAAAAAGTTTTGATTACACCACCTCGTCTTCTCTCCTCGAACAAAACTTATCTCCTGTTTGTAGATTTGTAGATATATACAAAATACAAATAGAAAGGAGAAGAAGATAATGATGATGAGGAATGCATTGCTTAGGATGGGAAGCTTGAAAAATATATATCTAATTCTTCTTTGTTGTTTAATGGAGATGGAGTTCAAAGGATCCTAAAAATCCCGACCTCAATACCGTCTCCGATCTTCAACTATAGGTTTTCTAGCCAAACTCTCAATCATTTCCAGAAACTATGGAGCCGTGCTCTAGTTTCGGGAACATTCTTGGTTACGGAAGTCCATTTGTAGGCTCAAAAACAATGACTAAATAAGTTACAAGGTTCCATAAAATAGTGAAGGATGCAACGCACACCGCTCAGATTAAACAATAACATTATTTGCGAAACCATCTGTTTTCACTGAACTTCGGATCGTTTACTACAACTCACATTTTTCTATTCTGAATTTACTTGATTGGAAAGTATTCAAAGATAGTTTGAAGCTTTGAATAAAATATTTTGCAAAAATAGCAATCAAGAAACGTTACAATATCTATATGCTCTGAGACCTTTTGTATTAGTTAGCGGTATTTTAAAATAATCCTTAGTTCTTTTTTCCAAGCCTATGAGAATATCGTTTGATATCAATTAAAAGAATTTTAAAGGAATATAAAGCATCTTAAATAAACTTTAACTTCAACTTGTTGAAAACACGTTCAGAAGGTTGATAGTATTAAGGATGATAGAATGCAACAACAAACATTTAAAAGCGGTTTTTAAGTTGCCATTTGGGAAAGATTTCGTATCTCGAGTTTAGGTTATCGAACGAAGACCCGGGTCCATGTCCAGCATGAAATCACAATATTCATAATATACAGCCTGATATAACAAGCGAAAATAATGTAAAAAGTTACAAAAAATGAATTTAAAACGGTTTTGGTTTAAAAATGAATACTGGGTTTTCGCAACCGTTATAACTAAAAATGCCCGTGTCGGGTTGGCAAATCTGCGTGTCCCGGTTGTTATATTAATAACTTTGTCATAATTAACCCTCAACGCGTTTATTTGTTCTTCCCTTGTTTAGATTTTTTCTCTCTTGGACAAATAAATCCATCTTTCAAGCTAACTATAAGGCTAGTCACATCTTTGTTATTCTGTATAAGTGTATATCAAAAGGACTTTCTACTAGAGTTAAACATGACATAAACTCATCAGTTCCAATAATAAAGTTACAACCATGATTTACCAAAGTAATTCACACTCTGTTCTTTTTTTTCAGGTTTTTACTGACTTGGGGGGAGCTGAATCACGGATGTAAAAAAATGGCAAAGCTCGTTCTCATCTTTAAAGAAGAACCACTTGCCCCGTTCCCTTTAAATCTTCTAGCATTTGAAGTTAATGATGATAACAATCTTCGACGTAAATAACTATAAATCCAAAGAGGCATGACCTCAGGAAAAGCTGTAATCGGGTTCAAAATTAAAATAAATAATATGTCAATGGAGAGGAATCTAAGGAAATACTGACTAATTGCTGATTGTCAGCTTGACATTTTTGACTCTGAAAAAATGTGGCTACTTGTGCTGAGTTGAAATACATTGTAAATAAAATAAAAATCAGCAAAGATGTGGTTGAGTCGTGGGGGGTGTGGCTGGTCCACATGGCGGAGGATAGCGGAAGTGATATTCCTCATGAGTCTCATTTGCCCCCAAGAAGTGAGTTTGGACCAGGAAGTGTCGACGCATATCCCCTCAACTTCCCAACCGAATGAGAATTCCATTCCCACGAAATTCCCCGCTTCTCCCTCACTCTCGAAATCGCAGAAGATTTCGACGTCTGGATTCCCAGCCACTTCCTCAGCGGGGGATTTGCCGGACTTGGTCATCCCGACTCCCCTGGGCCGGGTCAGAGGTCGAGTCTTTAAAGTCTCAAAGACGGATGGACTCGTGGGGGGATTCTTGGGACTTAAGTATGCGGATGCAGAGAGATTTCGAGTTAGTTAATCCATTTATTTGAATCCCATCTCATTTTGTATACTATGAAAAACACACATTCTCCAACAAGAAAGTCCCATTTATTTTATCCACACTTTCCAAAAATGCCCTACAAATTTAATTTTGTTACCTCAAAACAATATTAGAATCAGGAAATTAATAAAATAAAAGGCATAAAAATAAAGCCTCATAAATTGAATACGAAAGTAGCATAACTTTATAGTGCCTCAAGTTTGGAAATACTTAATATCCACAACTTTACAACTCACAAGAATTTAATAAAAAATACTCCGCAATCAAAATTATTTTGGTTATGTACTCTGGAATATGCGAAGGGGATTCTATTTTTTACTGTACTACAGCTATTCCATTTTTTTGGAATTGTTACTGTTTAAGGAGGTTTAAAAACGACTTTACGGTTACTCTGTCCAGTTTTAATTTGGTATTACAAATCGTGAATAATATTTTATCCGTCTATGTGAGTGTTATTCTATTATTTGATGTGAGAAAATTAAGCAATGTGATTAGTGTCGGCGTGCAGAGAGAGGTTTATTATTGATCCATGAAATAATGAATTCCGTCGGCGTCTGTCAAAGGAAATCTGAATGTCTTAATTGAGTTTATAAAGAAATGGAAATGCGACTGATAATGCGAGAAGGAGAAGATAAGCTTGGCTTAGAAATATAAGTTCATTCCTAAGTTGAAATTAAAAGATAAGCTGACTTGACAAATATCCACTCGGCTCAAATAATTTACAACTCCTTTAGCTATTATATGCTTATACTATACTATTCATAGATTATCCTTTCCTTGCCTTATGCAAGTCTTGTACTGTATATTTATGGAATGATGTAAGATATTTATAGAATTTGGGGATATCTTCTAGTACCTATAGATTAGAGTCCATTCTCAAAATACGTACAATATCTAGAAGACCGGACCTGTAAAAAACAAAAAGTAAAACGATAAATACTGAATATATTCGGCCATTGGAGATGGATAGACGTGTAAATCCGTTTTTATAATTGGAAACTCTTTCTATTTCTTATTCGGTATGGTGCAATAAGTATTGCATTATTTCATAAACAATGAATGTCAACTATCCCATCCAACAATATGCTAAACTTACTAGATTTTGAAGTTTGAAAAAATAGTCCAGGATTTACGACATAAGGAAGAACAGGCTTTTGTACTGTTTCTATTGTCAGTATAAAACCATATTTTACAGGATTGTACTTATTGTGGTGTAAAAATATTGTAGAAGAGATGCTAATCAAATGTGTCAAGACCCAAAAGTATTTAAAAGCAGCGTAAGTATATGTTGCAGCTCATTTCGTCTTACTGGACATTTCTAAAATATTTGAACTATTTTAATTAACAAATATAAGTTTTTCAAATGGATTCTAGAAATTTTTTTAAAAATCGTTTTCGTAACTGTTTTAAAACCACATTTTTCTATAAATAGCAAACTAATCAAACATTTACAAACTCAAAATTATAGATCCTTTAACAGTCCTACTCATAGTGATTAGTTGTGCGTCGGAATCAAAAATTGAAATATTTATCTCGATACAAAGAGTCTTGAAAAAAATTTAAACGGCATCCAATTTTAAAAGAAATCTTAATATTTTAAAATTGTGATGTAAAATTAAAATATCATCCAACGAAAAATACAGAATTTAAAAAATATTAGTCGTGGAGCATTTATTGTACTGACACTGTCGACTCCCAGAACCGAACGGGCTGCAACATATATTTATTTATATTGCAGCCTCGAGGAAATGTCAAAGTCAAATGGCTCGGAATTGTTTTGCAGGGTTTTAGACACGGAGACAGCAGAGATAGGATCCAACCAGGCCCGTAGCGACGAGGGTTGGAGAGGGCTACCTCCAACCCGGCCGGACGGCCCGAAGGGCCGTACCGGCTGGGGTTTTGTTGTAGATAAGTTGACATTCTTTTGAAAGAAACTTAGAACTTTTTGTTTTTGAATTCTATTGAAATCAGTTTTAATTCACTTATTTTTAGTTTTACATTTCTATATTGAATTAAAACAATAAAAGTTAACGCTAGGGAATATATCGACTTGACAGACTTGATACAGGGTCAAGCGTTAACTTATACTTGATCGGTGGTAAACCGTAAACTGAATATTTAGCAGCAATGAATTGGGAGAATGGAAGTGTTGGAATCGGTTTCCAAAGAATATATATTACTATTTCATCAACTTTTTAAGACTAATCGAATCGTGCAAATAAGAATGGCCTTATTTTTAATTTGAGTTATTTTTTTTCAACTTTTTTTTAAATTTAAATCTTATTGTCTTGAAATACAACTCTTTGGCATTAAAAAACATGAATTTTTTTTTTAATCGCAATTTTGCTGTGCTATTAACATTTGAAAAAGTGGTATCAGCCGTTTTCACCAACCCCTTCGTCTACGTCAGACAGTTCGCCAATATCAATATTACCAACGTTTAACTTCTCCAATAGTGACATTTAGCCAACTCCGTATCACCAACGCGCTCCGACAGTTCACTAATTTCAACTTTACCAATTACAACAAATTTTGGTATCACAAAAAAATCGTCATGTTTACTGAGTCAAACATAATTTTCATTCATAACCTGATATCCCATTATTAGTGGAATCAATTATACAAACATCACAAATTAAACGCATCACAGGGTCAAGTTCCAGTTGTACACAAGATGTTTATACTTGGTGACCTTTTTACAATTAGTCCGGTGTACGGATAAATAAGGTTAAGAAGTTTAAAGAAGTTCGTATCGTAACCAGAATGAAGTAAAGGGGCTCTGTATCTCTGGGTTGCTCTGACTTACTAGACATACTTCCCTGTGCTTAGGGCCACACGCACAATTTTTAAATCGTTTTATCTCCATGTCACTGACAATTTCGAAAAAATACTAATCTATAATAAATTGAATTGCCAGGTCGATAGGACTGGAATTGGAGTTGGAATTTAAATTAGACCCGAGATGAATAGTCTACATAATACATACTCAAAGTTAAGGCCCTCTGACTTAATTTTGTGAAATTAGTTAGGTAAGCGGTGTAAGGAGGTGGTTCACTGAAATACATTTGGAATACCAATTGTTTGGAATTTAGACAAAAAATAACTGCAAACTATTAGATAGCTTTTAAAGTATGGAGATGGACAAATATGACTAAGTTGGGAGCTTGGGACTTAGGGCTAGTTGATTTGGCATGGAAGAGCTAACAATAAGATAATGATATGCATGATTATAATTTGTTCATTGAGATATGTTAACTGCCATCGTTGGTGATGTTGGGTTTGGTAACCTGTCGGAGTTGGTGACTTTGTGGTCAAAAACTGTCGCAGTTGGTAACATGTCCTATGTGCATTAATTGGCAAAATTGATATTGGCGAACTGTCTGACTTAGACAAAGGGGTTGGTGAAAACGCCTGGAACCGAAAAAGTGAATTTGTATAATTTTTTAAATACGGTACAGGTTCATTTCATTACCTAATTTGTTGATTTCTGTTATTCAGTGTCTACTAGTAGATTAGAACGTAATAAACCTTAAAGAAATTGCCTTATTTGAAATTGTTGTTTTTTTTTCTAAAAACGTGTCACTAAAAAGGCCGTACTTCTGATTCTGAAGCCCGGCCGTACCAATCCTCGCTACGGGCCTGAATATGTGGAAGATTCGGAATAATTACAATTAAATCCTCTTCTTAATATTAAATTACGCGGAATTAGGGTCAAGGACCAAGTGTCACATAAGCCAAGACATTTAGATTAAACAGGAGATTTGAGAGTAGCATATTATATGACATACCGTAAAACACCACAGCTTTGCAGTAAGTGCGATTAACATTATATACTTCTTGTGCCTGATTTTAATCTTATAAACTCTGTATTTTTTTATTTCTTTTCTTATGCGATTCTTTCAGGAAAAGGGGAGTTTATATGTACATATGACGAAGTCCTTATGCTACTATTTAGCTATTATACTAAAATGAGAGGAGGTCTGGGTAATTTTTTCAAATCCGACAAATTATATACGATTTTGTGAAAAACTTTACGTGGGTTTCGATTCTGTAATAAATGAAATAGTTATTTCCTTAGCCAGTTTTCAAAATCCTACAGCTATATGGAATAGCTTTTGTTAGGACACGGAACTATTCCATGCAGGGGTAGGGTACCGAGGTATGTATAAACAATTTCAGGACTCTTTGGCCCCCGGAAAAAACTAGCCCCTGCCCATAGAATTGTATAATATAGTAGACCCTGCCCAACTTTGCGTTGTCTCCCCACCAAGTCCCGTTTCTTGTACAATAAAATAACAGTCGTCTAGATTACTTTAATTACAGAGATAGTAGATAGCTTATCCCATTTCGAGGGATGAGTAAAGACGTCAAATCTAAAAAGTACGCGAATACCGTATTTGGAAACTAGTATTCCTTGTTTGCGTGTATCAGATGTTTTTAATTACTTATCTTTAGTCTACTTTATGTTTAAGTGTCTTTATATCATTATTTCATTTTTAATTTATGAAATAAAACTCCGTTTTTGGAGATGTTTTGGATCAACATAACATTGAGACTGAGGAAATAATTAATAAACGAGTATCATTAAAATATATACTATGATAGTAGTGTGTGAGCTCAGAAAGTACGGAAAATAGAGTTTGAAAGAAACCTAGCCGGCAAGACGTAGGGACCGTTGGTAAATACTGTCATTTTCATACAAGAATCTCAAGTTCTCCCAACCATAGAGTAAAGCTTCTACATTGTTGTATAGAACTTGACCGTGCTTATCCAACGATGTATCACCCACGTGGTGTTGTCATTGAAAAAATTATTTTACATTTACTAATTGTAGGAAATTGGAACTGGAAATGAAATTCCATCCTGCTTTGGCTATGAATTTCATGTGCATCGTTGTTGTAATTTGTTATACATCGTTACTAACTTGTGTTTATAGTTAAAGACGAATGAGAAATGAGAATGCCGCATGCCGTTCTGTTTCGAAAAATAAAAAATGAGCATGTTTTTGTCCGGAATTAAAAAGAGATGTAGAATTGTTTAGTGAAACTGGAAGAGTGGTTTTGTGTTGAGAAGCCCGATATGGACATTTCCATTCACGGCTCACTTGCCCCTTTCATCTCAACCTAATTACATCAACCAGTCACATAATATTTATATTAATCTCCAACCTTACAATTCTTTCTTCCTTAATCACTCTTTTTAATTAATTCCTCCGACCCTCAACTCAACTTAAAGTCTGGAAAAGATTTTAAGATTCGAAAAACAAAATTATTTTGTTTTTTATTCCAACGTTGAAGTTGCATCCAATTTACAAAGATATCTACATTTTTAATACAAGTTCAAAACTTTCTTCAAGGTTTATCCTGTTCCCCCAAGGATTTCTTTAATTTGGCTTGTATGATTGTATAGCTACGGCTACGACAGACTGCCATTGTTTGTGAATGTAAGTTAATGAAGCTTTGAACTTTGTTTTGATGAGTAAGGTTACCAGTTCGGAGTTTAAACTTCATCCGAGAAGTTTTCTCTGAATTTGTCAAATTCAGTTTTTAAGCAAAGTTTCTGTTTTTTCAAACTTACAAAAGAAAAACAGTGGTATACATAATACAAAAGTTCCGGTCTCTGTTTTGATCAACATTTTGCTGGGATTTAATTGAAGTTTGATTGTATAAATCGCAGGATTGAAGAAAAAAGTTAGGTTGGTTAGAAAAAGACCATTAGGATCTGATATGTTTTAAAAAAGGTTCCGAGAAATGCATTACCGAACCAACAAAACATTAACAGTAAAAAAATTACGAACAATAAAAATACAAACATCGAGTTATCGTCATTATGATTCTCATAGAGGAGCCATTGCACTTGCATTTTTCTTGAGTTTTAACAAATTTTGAGAATTTTACTCCTAATGGAAGGCCGTAACTCCGCAACAGTCGAACTCAATTTGACCCTAGTTTGCTCTCGACCTTCAATATTTAAATAACAATTTATAAATTCAGATTTAAAGTCCCTGAAAATATCTCCCCCTTTGACGGTATATGTTATAACTTAGAATTACAGCTATGTCTGTTTGAATTAAGTTTATTCCGTGGGGACCTATTCCGTGAGAACCATATCTGAGGAATTTGGTGCTTTCTGACCTTTGTGGTCAGAAACACCTGTCGTATAGTCACTTATACTCTGGTGGACATGGATAAGGGACTGTGCACTTTAATAATACTGGCCTGATTGACATTTGACATGAAGAATATATTAACATTTGGTGGAGTCGGTGGGGGTCTGAATCCGATGGATGAACCTTCTTGGCATCATATTTAATATCATATTACTTGTCTAGTTTCTCGTGGTGTTATTTTATAACACTACAGTTATGGACCACAGTGTGTTTATTTATTCTGTGGGTTTTATTTTGTTTACAATCTAAAATTTCAAATCAAAATGTAGCCTTAATAACACCTATGAACTCAAATATCTGCTCCCCTGGAATACCCGATATCACCGAAATAATTCCCCACGTAACAAATTCTCCTTCAGGGACTTATTTCTGTAAAAATTCTATGTCATATATATTTTAAACCCATGACAGTGTCAGAAATTCACTTCTGTGACATCTGGCTTGGTAGTAGTACCAAAACCTTGAAACATACTCCTCTCATCTCCAAGAAGTTCGAGACATTCTTTGTCCATTCCGGCAATAATTTACGACATTCCTAGATTAAATATGGAGTGTGAATTTGAAATTGCACTTAAAACCAGAAGATTAAGTCGTCTTGAAATGGTCTCTTGAATTTTTAGGGATTTTCACACGCACTTTCTGTTTTTATTTCAAGATTTTCGAGGGAGATTTCATATTATTATTGGCCCTGTTAATGGATTTAGAAAAGGAAAGAGACGTTCCGAATTCTAAATATTTCCACATCTTCGTAAATCTTTCTACTCGGAACTATATTGTACTTGTTCGGCTGCAATAAATTCCCATTACCTCAAGGAAAAGAGGATTACTTTATTAGGGAATTTTAGGCCTCGAGACAACGGAATTTTTACGACTTTCTTTTACCAAACCATGGACTATTAAATAGAGTCAGTTCCCTTTATATGCAACTTCAAACCGAATTTGAATTCTCTACATCAGGTGAACTTGTACACATAAGGAATGTTTTTTGACGTGCTTGTAAAAACGAGGCAGAGTCGATATACTGTGAAACTCTAGAGCAAATGAGTTTGTCAGATGAAGAGTAGAAATATAAAATAAAAAGTAAACCCTTAACTTGATTTCTCGCCCTTTCAAAGTTTCTTTAAAGATGTTAGGACGTAAAATTCTGAATTTTGATTTGGAATCAGTAATATAAAAAGTTTACAATCCCGTATTACTGCATTCAATTACCACATCATTTGCTTATTCTATACGAGGAATTTAGGATCATTGAATCGTTAAAATCCTGTTTTTTGCCCGGTGTAAGAAAAACAGTGGTAGAGAGTAGTTCAAAAATAACGTTTAGTTAGCCGTACGGTTTAAACTATAACTTGTCCCTTCACAAAAAGAAGTTTGCTATTATAAAGATGAAATAAATATTTCGATTCAAGGAGCCCAGTTGTCTTTCAAAATGCATTTTAAATACAGAGAATAGTGCATATATACGTTGCATCAGTCAGTCAAGTATAAACGTTGCAATAAATCGATAAGATGAAAACGTGAGTTGGAGATTAATGAATGAATGATCCAATTAATACAAGTAAATACGGCTTTAGGGATCAACCATTAATATTTTCTAGAAGCTTTTAAGCTATTAAATTTAAAATCAGTAAATTAGTGTCCACATTCTTTGAAATGCATCCGTATTTGTGCTTTGGAATTTGAGTATTTACTAAAGCCGGTTTGACAGTAATTATCCAAGATAACATGATTTATGACAGTCGGATTTTATCCAAGTGCCCCTTAGAAGAATCTGTTTTTTTCTTTCTTGAAAGCATTGGAGTGTGACTCTTAATAACTCATTTTTTGAACCTGATTTTGTTGCATCAATTGTTAAATAAGCTTAAGTTAAATCATCCAATAAAATATTCCTTCCAGTCTTATTTTAATAAAATTGTAACTGGCCTTTCTTGTGTTTATAGCCGCCGATCACTGTTCGATCATGGACAAATTCGGAGGATGAAGTGTTTAACGCGACGGAATTCGGAGGTATTTGTTTCCAGCCGGCGGAACAGAAGATTTGGGACGTGGTGTACACTAAAACGGCTCGAGGGGTAATTCGGAAACGGAAGCTGGAGGTTTATCCGATGACCGAGGACTGCCTCACTCTCAACATCTACGTGCCTTTGGTAAGTACCTTTTTGATTAAATATGTAACACTTTTGAACCTGCCAATTGTGTGTTATATCGTTGGAAAAGCGTCTTCAACGGTGTGTGTAATTTTTCTCAATGGTTGGGGAAACGTGCGATTTGGGATATTTACGACATTTATTTTAAAAGTGAAAAATATTTAATTTAAATCACTTTAAATACCCTTTCAACCAAAATAAAAATAAAATTACAAAGATGGTAATGCATGATAAATAAATTTATAAATTTAAATTTAAATCCGTATTATTTTTTGTGATGTATCTGATTGATATTTCTAATTTTACTAACTTAAAGCCTCGTTGTCTGCCCATGCCGAATCTTTGATTCAGAATCATAATATTATTAAGATCTAAACAAGAAGATTTAAATGCATCAAATGCTAAAAGCATTTCAAATCCCATTCATGCCTTTGCATTGATTTCCTTCATTTTGTATTCAAGCCTCGTCAGAATAGAAATCCAACTGGATGAGCAGCTTTGCATTATATTTCTTGCCTATCTATTCAGAACGTCTTAATGTTTCCGGAGATTTCGATTCGTGTTACTTCAAATGGCCAACTTGAATTTCAATTTTCAACTGGAAGCGAAAGATCAGTAGGTGTTGTAGAATAGAATAGAAACGTCCTTGAATTCCGATTCTAATCCCCCAGAAGCACTGAAACTGAAATAGAGTTCTATGGCTTCTTCATTTGTATTTGTACAAGATTCAGGAATTTCAGAGACGAGGGGACCGGAATTTTGGGAGGGGAGTTCCTTAAAACGTGAGAAAGACAGGGAACAAAAGAGGCTTTAGACAAAGCAATTAAAGTTCATCCTTCTTCACAGACTCACGAATTTATTTTTGGCTAAGGAGACGTTAATTACCTTCCTCAACAAATTCTTCTTCTCAGCCAACTTACGCTTATTTCTTGATCCCTGGAGAAGTAGAGAAGGACAACTGCCTTTTCATTAACCTTCAATGGCTAATTTCAACCCGTCTCCCTATACAACTAGTTGCTAAAGTTTTAATTTCATTAAAATTTTGATTCCATACTGCTGGAGCCTTTGTAGTTTACATATGCTTGTAAAACAATTTTTTAGTTTGTAATCTTTGAAAAGTCAACTGTACACGGTACATGGTACATCCGCTTTAAGGTGTACCATGTTGCCTTTAAGGGCTGTGGCTTTTAATCACATTTATGAGAGTGACATTATATTGAATTCTAAATGGGGGTCAAAGTTTTGTAAGCTGTTTCCTGTTTCTGTAGGTTTTACGGGTGTTTTAACATTATTTCTTACGTCTTTTTACCAGATTTCATCAGGAGTTTAATACCATCTCGATAAAATAGCGGATTTTAATGACACACCTCTTTAAAAATTCTAATATTTAAGCAAAATAAAATTTTAAAATAAAAAGCCGGAACCTAATACCCTGGTTTTAAGAAATCATCTGTCCCGTTGGAGAGCTTAGGAGTTGAGAGAGTGACAGTTGAAATAGTTCCCTTGTCGGCTTGGAATGTTTGTCAAGGAAATTGGTTTCAAAGTCTGAGACGGTTAAGTCAGGAGAGAGAAGGTTAAAAATGTATGAAAGCCGTCATTGGCATTTAGCTTCGGGTGAAGGGTTTTTGCATTGTACTCAAGTTTGTCGGTTGGCTTGCTTGAAAGTGTCTGGGGAGATAAGGTGACACATGCCACCACGGGTCATATGTCAACTTAAAATATCGTCACTAATGGCCAATAAACAACCACGTTCCTGTTCCCCTTAATCTCCTGGGCTTTCTTCCCCAATTCAGAGGAAACTAGGAATTCCACTACCGCTTTATAACCGAATTACGAATTCATAACCTCTTTTAATACGGAATAACATTTCCGCTTACCCGCACACCCAATTCCTTTAATCTTAGGCCAAGAACTTGCAAATTTTTATTCGAATTTGAATGAAGCTCGTTTGTAAGTGACAAAGCTATAACAAGTCCTCTTGTAGTTGTTTTTTAACTTTGGAACACAAAGCTTCAACGTTTTATCCTCGGAAGCTTTTATTTTTCCTAAATATTAAAGTAATCTCGTTTATGCAAGAGAGAAATTCTTTAATGATAGTAAGTTTGAAACCGTATTTAATGGTTTGATTACTCATTCAATGCCGGAAGATAATAAATGAAATAGGAAACTGATTGAGTTTAAAGTAAAAAAAAAGCGTTCCGATTCCGGCTATTCCTCCGGTATTCAATTGACCACGAAATTGAATATAAAAATGAATGGGGTTATTTGTTAAGGTAATATCGGCATTTTCCGTCGTAATACTTCAAATATTTCCGGTTTCATATTCTTGGGTTGGTTCAGAAACCGCGTCAAAATTGCTCTCTTTAGATATTTAATTTCAAACTTCTACCTACAGGTCTTAATTGGATGTAAATTCAAACTAACAAGGGTCAAAGTTCATGTACGTAAAACACTTAAAAGAACTCCTGAACATCTATTTTATGATTATTGCCTATCATGCTAGAAAACAATATTGATTTGAGCGTAAGGACATCTGCGATTTTAGGTCCCCATCTTACTATAGTTCAAACTGTCCCAATTAAATTCCCTCCCAGCCTGCTCTATATCCCTATTCGTTTGAAGGGTTAATATTATTGGAGGGTCCCATGGGCAGTTATTTGTCAAGTAACGGGAGGAAGACTTGTTTTCCGTCTACGGAAATAGAGCGGAGCTCATCTCCTGTGCCGACATTTCTCATCTTTCAAACCGAATCCGAGATTTTGTGAGGGAAGAAGATTGGCAATTAGGATTTGGACTATTCGGAGGAAGGAAAGAAGTTATTGAATTAGCTCAGAAGCAGACCTCTCAAGCATTCACCACGTTTTCTGTATTATGTAATAATACCAATTTATTAGCCAAAGGGATGCATCCATCCCCTCGGCAGAATTGCTGATTTTTCGGAGCTCGCCAGCTAAGTGAGCTAAGGGACAAGGACCTTATGATCTCAACCCCTTAATTTTTTCAATTTTTAACTACGCCTTCTTTGATATGCTTTCAATGATAGCATGCTATCAATAAATAAATACTGGGTAAATTGTTGTACTTAGCGTTCTCACATTAAACTGTTAAGTCAAACGTAGTAAAACTGTTCAGATTGTAAGCTCAATGAAGCTCGTTTTACATTTTTAACAAAGAATAGTATGGAGGTTTTAAAGAAGATCCTACCGGATTCTACTCTTGCCTCTATTTGCGTTCAAGCTTCTTAAATTGGCATCCGCTCCGACCTCCGAAACAAATCAAAGAATGTCATATAAAATTTTGTAAACCTCAAAAATCAACCGTACAGTTAATTATTTCTATCATTAGGTTTGGAATAAGAGTAAGGGGTTCTGAAATTGTCAACGATAGTATGGAAACTTTTAGTATTTCTGTAGACGACCCAATTCTTAAAATACAAATTGACTTTTTGAATTCTAGATTGATGAAGCTCTGTAATTGAGTCTTGACACTAAAGTTAAGATTTGAGGATACTCTAGATGTGTTACATTTTGATGGATATTTGATGTATACCGAAACAGTATCAAGTAGCAATAAACATTATGACTTTTGAGTGCTCTTTTAGTAAAAAAATCAATCCGTCTTCTTTTGCTTTTGCGAGAGATCCACCAATTAGAACGGAGATATTTTAGCCTTTTGATTTGCGTCCACGTCACAAAGTTTTTAGAATTTTGAACAACCAAATCCGTTTTAAAACAAGCAAGCTCCATTGTAAATATACCCCACCCGGAAATATCTAGTCCTATCTTATGTCAGAAAATTTTAAAATTCAACGGCATGGCGATGTTCCAAATACAATTTTATTGTACCTAATAAAATTTCCATGCAAATATTCGACAGTCCGACAATTTTGGAAGCAATATTTTTCCGAAAAAAGTGAGACCCAAATATTTCGATACTCGTCGATCGTCGTAACACATAATATTGTGATGAAATAAACTAAAGCAATATAAATGAGGATAACTGATTGTTTTTGTTGTTGTTTTTAGGGAAAGAATGGGTCTTTGCCGGAGTCGAAAATTCCGATATTTTTCTTTGTCCACGGTGGGAGTTACTACATGAATGCTGGGCGACTGTACCCGGGACAGATTCTTGCCTCTTCACAAAATCTCATCGTCGTCACTTTTAATTACAGGTGAGTTGACGGCAATTATACCTACTCCGTAATCTCAAAAGTCAAATTAACAACTCTGTCCTCGACTTACTAACTTCTCGAAAAACTATACCTTCTAATTCCTAAAATCCTTGATAATAGACATCTCAAACAAAACTTGATATCAAAGTGCAATAAATAAAATGACAGACTGATTAAATAATGACTTTTCTTTTTGAAATTACAGGCTTGGGCCTTTTGGTAAGTTCTCCTATTCTCAATCACTCTAAAGTTTGGTAATTGTAATTGTTAGGACCAATTAAAAACACTTTTAATTACAAATAATTGGAATTGCAAAATTGCAATTAAAGTTCGTCCATGACCTTAGACGTAAGCAGAAATCATTGGGTCTACTCGAGTTAGAAGTAGACGGCACTAAAGACCTTTGAAAAGTTTAGAAGTTCACATCTTTTTAATTGGTTCTAATTTCTAATTATTTAAAAGCCTCCCAAGTTGATATCATTAAGTACAATTTGTGAGATTCTTTTACAATTTTAATTCGAGCCTGTAATTTAATTTAGTAGGCACAATAGATGATGCTAATGTTTGAAAGTCTTCGTCGTCTTGTAAAGTTCAATTTCTTTGTTTTTAATTAACTCGGATCAAAAGAGTTTAGTCGGAGAATTAAATTGGCAATTAATTCCTGTTTGGAAATAAACCCAATTCGCCTGATAGTCGGACACGACACAAGTGTTTATATCGCAATGTCCGGGCACTGGAAACGCGGTCGCACATAGGAATCTAGAGATAGATCCGGTCTTGGCCCGAATAGCAAATACATTTCTTAAAAATCTGGCAATTTATTGAATTCATGAAGTGCTAGAGAAATAAAAATTTACTTAGTCACGTTTTTACCCATATTCCGTTTACATTTGTTTAAAAAGATAAGAAAAACCAATCAAAATCACTAATAACCTATCGGTTGTTTGCATCAAGCTTTCCGCATATCCGGTATGAACTTTCAGGGCCGAATACTCGTGTCCACTCGGAAACTAAACTTAGGTCGTCGGAATTTATATTTAAATCTTCCTGTAAATGCTCTGTTTTATGTTGGCACAAAAAATGATCTCATCACAGGTACAATATAATCAGTTTGAAAACGTTACTCGATAATAGGGTTTCTAAGTACGGGAGACGGGGCGGCGAGCGGTAACTACGGGATGCTGGACCAAGTAATGGCGTTGGACTGGGTTCATACGAACATCGGCCATTTCGGCGGGGATGCGGACAAAATCACGCTGGTCGGGAATTCAGCGGGAGCCGCCAGTGTCATGTTCCACATGTTCTCAGACCTTTCCAAAGGTAACTACTCATTCCTAATTACGGCGGAGACAGTAATTAGTCTCTCTCTAATTACTAATCTCCATCCTAATTCTCCCGACTCTCAAAAGATAATGTGTTGACGGTGGAATTAGGACTGGCTTGCGGTCTTTCTGCAATTTACTGCCTCCACCCAAAGACTTACAAACCCTCCAGGGTTCCAAGTTCCAACTACTTGCCCAGAGTCAAGGAGTTAATGTCGCCATTCAGAAGAGAATGAGGGCTCGTTTATAACCGACTACGGATATTGAGCCTTGAAATTCCACGTCTTAAAAACAAACATGATCTTTGAAATACCCCTTAGTAGTCCATAAGGACGGGGAATTGAAGAAATGTGAGGTCATCAGGATTTCAATTACGAGTCTCATTATTTCCAACCTTCTTCCGAGAACGGTACATGAAAGATGCAGTGACTCCATGGAGCACGTATCTACATATTTATGGCCCCGTTAAAAAGATGGGTTTAATTATCCTGCCTCGGGGTGAATAATTATTTTTGAAACACCAGCAAGTAATTAGAAAGGGCAATTTATTTACTTATTCTTCAGGGGACTGTTAGTTACCGTATTTGTCATTTTAGTTCCCCGGGGAGGTTGTTTTCAACCTCAAAATGTCTAAGGTTTAACATACATAACATGTATAACAAAAAAGGAGTGCTTATTTCAGAATTTGCGATAGTTGGTTGACTTTGGGTTGCTAGATCAGATTGTCGGATTTAAATAGTGTCCAATTATAGAAGCTACCCGGGCAATCGGTTTCGAACGCCTTTTGGGATCCGTATCGGTTACCATAATAATGAGGTTGTACTACTTTCCGGTTACCCCCAGGGGTATTCTTCTATTTTATGTTACATATCACTTGGCTTTGCTCTGTCTGATTTCGGAGGTGGGCCTATCAAATCAATTACATTTTACGGGAAAATAAACGAGGAGCTCCATCCAGCATTATTAGGGTTCTTGACTTAAAAAATTCAAAGTAATTGAATGTTTTAGAACTCTAACGGTACAGTTTCCATCTGATAGATACATAATTCCGCTGAACGTGATCGTTGCTTTGGAAGGCCCTTGTCCCAAAATAAAATACGAGCCTCTAAAATACTTGCAGACAACGGCAAAGGGAAGGTTTCGGCCTTTAGAGACAAATTTTTCGCAGTACCCCAATATTTTTAAAATGTGTATTGTCTCAATAGATCCGATTATAATCATATTGTCTGATTTTTTTATTTCTCTAGTCTATGATGTACCCCATTCACACTCATTAAAAACATTCATTAAAATGTCAAGTCACACAAGAATAAGAAGGTTCATTCTGACATTCCAAAGTTGACTCTCCATTTACATCCTGTTATAGTCAACAGTGTAGAATTTGTTGGGACTAAGAATGACATTTGTTTTGAAATCTCTGAATGTTTTAAACAGGCTCAACTGCATTATTAAAGCCCTCGTAGAATCTTTTACCTTCTGCTGAAAAGTTTAATTATTTCAAAGGAAAGGAAAGACTGAACGGAAGTTGACATAAAGATTGTGAGAAAGAGTAAGAATTTTAATATCAAATTCTTTTAGAATCCGAATATTTACGTTTTATGCCAGATTTCCATAAACCCAACCTCAAGGCCTGTTCATAATTCAGATATGCGTTATATTTTGATTTAAGAAAGTTGAAAAAAAAATTCCATGAAGTTTGTGTGTTCTTATTAAAAAATCTTCAGGTTGAAGTTCAGATTTATAAATATAATTTATGGAAAATTAAACTAACCCCACCTTTTATTAACAGAACGAAACGAGTTTTATCCGCCGACTCAAAGATCAAAGGGGCTTTAAATTCCCTGTGCTAGTTGACGCGCCGGATAAAAATCGGCAAATACTGAATACAGAGCTGAGCTTTAAATGCACAAAAAATTATTAACTATTTATATTTAAAAATCAACAAGTTGCTGAAGCTTCCTTAATATTCGTAAAATGAGACTTGACGGGAAATCAGTGTCAAGAATAGTTTCTTTTGAACATGAGACGGGGTCCGTTATTTGTGTACCCAAAACCTAATCCCAAACCCGACTGTGGCTTACTTTCCCACAAAAGTTGGCAGGAATTTCCATTTACTTTCTCCTCGTCCAACTTTCACTTTCAAGGCTACAGAAGTCGTGGACAATTTTCCACAACATTCCTCGTTTTTGCAATTTAGACCAGCAATCCAAAATTTTGAATACGGAATCCAAAGACAATGTAAATGCCTCAAGGACAGGCCCGTCTAATAAAAATAACAAAATCAAATTGTGTATTTCTTTCTTTGCCGCTGAAGTCAGAGCGATGATATAAGTATCTAGCATCAGGTCACAGGTTGTCTTTATTACATGTAGCTGCCACCATAATATCAATCAAGTTGCGGGTTTAAAAAAAATTGCCTTCGTGCTCTCTTTCTTTCCATATTCCTAGAGGAATGAATTTCTAATAGTAGACGAGTAGCTTTAAAGGGATTTGAAAATGGAAATGATTTCAAATCTATTAGCCCATTTCCGGGTATTTTTACATAGGAATTTAGTTGTATTGAGGTTTCAGATTCAGAGTCACCAGATTGTCCATCGCAACCACATTGTCCGCAATTCCAATATTTCCGATAAGGAAACGGCTCTGTTGAAGGAATGATATCAGATAAGAGACAATTAGGATTCAATTTAATTTTGTATAGCGAATCCTGTTTCGAAATACTATAGGGAAAGTTCTCTTAAACTATTTCCCATCAAAGATTTTTGGGCCGTTCATATTCCCTCGTTCAGTTTTATCTAAAAAGAACTTGTAATCTCATTTCTTTGAGAATTATATTGGAAATTCAGAACTCGGTTGATGGGATTTAAATAATTTTAATGGAAATTTATGTTAAATATTGGAAAGGATTTATTTGTCTACACTCTTCTGTTTGAAAAAGTACATTATTAGCCGTGGCAGCATGCAGCAGCAAATTATCTTAACCTTTAATTTAAAATCCGTGGGACCTGATTTGCATTTTATGTTTGTGACATTAGTACATACATATATATACACTCCTCGGAGAGTTATTATCGAAGCCACTAAATGAGTAGGGCAGTTACTTAAGGGGGTAATTTTAACATGGACATTATCGTTCATTTCTTACAATTACGATTCATCCATTAAACGTAAAATAGCCATTTTTATTCTGAGCCGAACAATCATAATCATAAAATTAATTTAATCAAATTGTCAAATGAAATGTTCATTTTAACTTCGGTTTTTGGCAATATTTTTCATAGCTTTTGCTCGTTCTCAACTATAAATGGAACGGAAGAAGATGGACTTGTTTTAGGGGAATGTGTATCTTTTTCAAATCCAGACAATTATACCATTTCGAAAACCGTCTGTTGGGAACAGCCCATCGGTTTTTTATTTCCTGAAGTCGGAATAGTTTGACTGGTAAATGTATAATGTAGTAGTAAGGGTTTGGTTGGAAAGTGAAAGTATTGGTGCAGATGTTGCCTGAAAGGGGCTCATAAAACCTAATGCCCCTCTCACAGTCTCCTCCAATGTGGGCCAATAAATGGACACTTGGTTTTGTGGATGTGGTCAGTGACGTCAATTAAGGGCTTCATCATACTTTTCAAAAAGCACATTACATCTTCGAACCTAACTATATAGGAATATACCAAAGACAGATATACCGTGGGAAATGAAGGGCTGGAGAACTTGTAAAAAATATATACGATCATTTCGGGGTAAAAATAGACTTGAACCTTGGAAGGCTAAGGCCCTTTAGCTTGTCAATTTTCAACCACGATTTTATCGGATTTCATTCGGAGGTTTAGAAATCCGGAATCGCACTTTGGATTTCAAATTGATCAAATCCAGAAGTTTGGAATTCTCTTGACTTGTGAATATTATTAGCAACAGGGTGGATTGAAAACAGTGATTGTAAATGGGAATACATGAAATTTCATACTGTAAATTACATAAAATTAAGAAACAAACATTCTGCAACAATTTGTTTTTACATTTTCCATTAAAAATCCTCCAATAAGGAAGATTAGCCCAATTATTCTAATTTTTTGACACTTGTTCAATCCGTACATCAAAACATCAACTTCTTACATTAATGTGTAACAGTTTTTCGTCTTGCTTGTTACAGGTAAATTTGTAGGTGTGACGGTACAGTCTGGGTGTTCAGGTGCACCTTGGGCGATTCAGCATGCCCCGAAGAAACATGCTGTAGCCCTTGCTACGAAGCTTGGTTGCCCGACTGAGCCGACAACTCATCTAGTTGACTGCATTCGTAACTTTTCCCCTCAGCTTATCATGAAGGTAAGTCGGGTTCTTAGAAAGCTTAGAAAGAAAGAAAAGGAATGGTATTCAGCTATTTATTAAACCGATCTGCTTTTACATATTTTTAGCACGCGAAACTTGAAGACGGGCTAAGTTTGGCATTCGCGACTGTGATTGATGGTAAATACGGTGGTAAGTTCCTGATGGACCATCCCGAGTCCATCATCCGCTCCAAGTCATTCCATCCCGTTCCTGTTCTTTCCGGATTCACCAGAGACGAAGTCACCATCTGGTTTACACAATGTACGCTTTAATGCACATGTTTTTACACTCACTGGTCCCAATAAAACTGACCTTTTGCATGGACTTAAATCAATTTATTCGGCTGGAATGGAATTTTTTTATCCTTTTCAAAACTGGAATTTATATTCAAATGCCAAATATGAAGACGGAACAAGTTATCTAAACTGCATAACGCCTAAACCAATGCAACGTTGGGTTTTGTATATTCGGGCGGTTCTAAATCCATTAAAAAAATTGCACATAAAGATTATTTTTGGGAGTCAATAAAAAAAATGTGGAGATGTCCAATTTGTGTGGTGTGCATTTTCGGAGATTTCGTTTCGAAAATAATCTGCGTCAAGAAATGTCGCTAATATGTGTCCTGATACTTGATACCATTTTACTGTCTGAATTCATTGAGTCAATGTTATTTCACGTAAAAAATCAAAAGACTCGTAGCTTTTTAGCTAAATTGGCTCCAGACAATACTACGGACCAAAAATTAGTTTAGATACATACTGCACGAAAAGTTGGGCTTATGTGATGTCTGTGCACTGTTTTTTAAGCTACGATACCCTACGATATGTTTTTCTTTATTAATAATCCCTAGCCGTTTAAAACTTCATAAACTATTTCCAATTGCAGTTGGTCCAACGACAAAGACGAAGGACCTCCGGTCATTTGTTCAAGTGGACGTGGTTTCTCTGCTCGAGAATTTGCCGACGGTGACTCCTGCAAATGTGGCAGCCATGATCCACTCTGTCACCGTTCAGTACTTGTATCGGGCTGGGATCGGGGAAAATGACACTCTGGGGACAACACGATCCGTCTCTGATGTAAGTTCCTTTCCGTTTCTATATTTAACACTAACTACCTACAATTTTTACTCTTTGATTCCTCAGGGACAGTTTTTACAAGCACCTATTTAGGTTCAGACATAAAACCGTTTTAAAATCCGTCCTCCCTTTGGTCTCTGGGAAGCAGTTCTGTGAAGTTATAAAACGAGCCTGTCACCACCGCTTTACATAAATCCGAGGGAATGGCCCAACATGGGACAATTAATTAGGGATGAAAGTACCTTTGAAAGACATGATTAGGATACATAATCCTTACCAGAGTCAGAGATCCGGGAAATGGGGCCGTTCATAAATAATTAGCCATTGTCGTTGTGAATTTCTCGAATTCGATATCACCAACCTAATTTTCAGAGTTCGTCTAAATTACAGTGGAATTGAAGCCTACTTTTTCTTCTAAATCGGATTAATTACTGTCAATTTTAGTCAATTTCCAGTTGTCAAACGTAACTCAGAAAAGCTCTGTGGTGCATTAAATCTTCGGAATGGAAATCTGAAACAGACAATCAGTTAGTTTTAACAAATAGCATGGAGATTAGTTCGCCTGACTTTTTATCCAAGTCTGTTTATAGACAATCGACTGACTAGAAAAAAATCAAATGTTAAAAAAATATGGGAAGTTGGAAAAATTGATAGTTGAAAATGGAGAGAACAAAATATGATTCCTAAAAATATTGCACTGAGCAATGGCAATATCCTATTAAATTCACCAAAAAAAGACAAAAACATTCAAAGAATTGGTTCCACAGAAGACGGAGCGATTAAGCTATACAAAAACACTGACGCAAACCAAAAGTAACTGGAAACTGGGATAAAAAATCCAGGGTTCTATAACACACAGTGTTTTGCTCTGCCGTTTAAGTCTCTCTAAATTCCTTCTGACCTCTCATACACTGTCCTTATCAACGACTTTAAAATACTCAGATTTTGAGATTCAATCTTTAAGTCCCCCGGTAGCAGTTAGTGCAAACGGTAATTCCGATTGAAACTAAACCCGATGTGCCCGCAAAAGTTTTTCTGAAATGAATTTCTAACAAAATACCCAAAACCCCGGTATGGGGAACCCTTAACTCCGAAATCGGGATCTCGGGAAGAAGAACCGTCGAAACAAGTTATAAAACTGAAAAATATATGAATCAGAAGATTTTCTTATAATCCCATCCCTTTCATTAAACTCACAAGATTCCCTTTCTAATCATTTTTTTTTACAAAAAATATAAAAACTTTCAAAACAATCTGGTGGTGTCCATGTCATCTTCCTCTCAAAAGCTTGCAAAATAAAAGTTCTACTTTTCACTTTTAAATCCCTATAATTCCCTATAGGAATAGAATGACTTAATATTTTGTAATATCGCTATGCTACAGACCACACTCTAACTGCCGAGGATGTTGGATGTAGAGAAAGATTTTACTTCTGAAACTTGTAATCCACTCTCAAGACTTCATTTAATGAAGCAGAAGTCCCTTTTTATTCGGGGCTTTTTTCGAAGTTTATACTCTTTATTTTATTGCTTATCCTGTGCTTAAGTTCGAATATAAATGCTACGGTTTCATCCTACAAAACCGTCAAATTTTCATTGACGACTTGGCGTTAGTTAGTGGTATGATCAAGACTGTTCAAAAACAAATTGACCTTTACCGTTTAACTACCCTTAATTTTTTAGGCTCAGATGGTAGAGTTCAGATCCCAATTTATTAAAAAATTAAATACGCTTGATTTCACTGAATTTCCACTTTTATAGTGGTCTAATTGTAAGAGATTTAGTTTGGAAACTTATGACGATTTTTTCTAGCTCCAAAAATAGTAGCAATTTTGTTATGCATGACAGTTGTGTACTTTTAAGTTCAAGCAAGAGTCTTATGCTAAATTGCTTTAATAATTTATTTTGTACCTAGATTTTTACATAGATTTTTGTATTTTTATTTGTATCAGGGTGTGGCGTTCTATTTCTATTAAATCTCGAAAAAACTAAATTACGGTCCTTGGAGAATAGTCTCGTTTAAGTAGGCATTACTGTAGACAAGGTTGTACTTCTTTAAATCATTTTGGTTTTGACGATAAGAGATTTAGTGACTGAGAATATATTTACTGTCCCTTCTGCTCCTTTTGAAATCATTTATTATGATGAATGTTTAAAAGATCCCTTTTTAAGATACTACTGGATTTACTTTTTACATAAAAAGTTTCATTGCTCTGTGTGTCTGCCGTTTAATTTGATCTCATACTATTATATTATAAATATCGAAGACGATTTCTAAATATAGACCCAGACAAAACAGCGTTGGTTAAATAAAAGTTTATATTAATTGGTAATCGTAAAATTAAATGTTAAATTAAAATACTGGACTTTATTATTGGTTTTATAGTTTATCTCGGACGTGGGACTCAAGGCCCCGTGCATACGAGAGATGAATCTTTTGGCAAAGCACAATCCACAACCCGTCTACCTCTACGAGTTCGTCTACTTCAGCGTCGATGACTGTAAGATGGGGAGGCAGGAGTGGATCGGTAAGTCTTTGTTCTTGCTTACTCACCGACAAACTCATCGATATGTTTAATTTTGAGTTAGGAGAAATTCAGTAATTAATGTTTACGTAGTTTCTATTGCCTTAAGATCAGATCAGAAGCGCTGAAGCTAGGGTTTTAAACAAACTGTGAAAGTTGGTATGGCTGAAACAAAGCGTTATATTTTTATCAGAGTTGTTATGAAGATGTGTTTGTAATAAATCGATATAATCAAGTAGCGTTTGTAACCTTTTTGTGCCCTTTTCGTTGGATCTCTAGCCACATCTGCAAAACTGTCTATACTTGTCGAAATCGAAATTAGTATTTCTAAATTAAATGTAAAATTAGTATTTGTTATTGACAGTGGATTTGTCTGCATTTCAGGAGCATATCATGAAAGTGAACTTCAATTTATTCTTGGAGAGCCATACCTAAATTACAGTAACCACTTGAGATCCTTTGATGACAAGAAGATGAGTAATCTGATGATGAAAGTTTGGGGTAATTTCGTCCGACACGGGTTCGTATATATTCCAAATTCTTGTATTAAAATTCGGTTTTATAGTATTTCTGAGATATAATTTGTGCCGGTATTAAATATGTATAGTACGCCAACACCGAGTTCGAAGGTGGACAAGGTAGGAGGGCTCAAGTTCCAGTGGACAAATTATTCAGAATATCACCAAGACTTTGCTGTACTTGGCCTCAAATCTCATTTAGACAAATATTTCCTAACAGACAGGTAAGGTATTTTAAATTACAATTATACTGAAATAAGTCTGCATTTGAAGTTTAATACTTCAAATTCCAGCATTGTTTTATTTTAACTCAGGATAAGGGAGTTATTCGACAGGACTTATTTTTTTCATAATTATCAAGTAGAATCGTCCCTTGAACTGTTTGCCCCATTGACGAACAAATATTTGTCGAAATGTGGAGACAAATCTCAGTTTTAATCAGTCAGAAACTGTCATTTGGGTCAGTTGACTTTTATCAACTGGAACTGTTGTTTTGGCCAAAGAGACCTTGATCTCGTTTTCAATTGCCGTTTTCCGAGTTATTAAGTTATTATTAGGTGAATTGTATTGTTTTCTTGTAACTTGTCGCCACATTTATCGCTAATCATAAACTGGACATGTAGTTGATGTCTTTAAACTTTAAAATCATTCATGTTTCACTCGTTTCCATTTTCCATATCCATATTTATCATTCATTTAGTCGGTGCGTTAGATGATAGTATGCAATAAATGATATGTGTTCAAGAGGCCATCGGACTGAATAGAGTGTTAGGCTGGGGTCTTATCAGTCGATTCTCACGCCGGGTTTGTCAAGATAAAACTGTCAATATGTAATCTCATATTTATATGTTATCCCACAAACTTAGTTTAATTACAGACAAACAGGCTTACTTTCGACCATAATGTAGATTTAAGTGGGTGATTTACAGACGAAATTGAAATTTCATAACAGGATTTATAGCAGTCTAATGATTATGCATCCTCACCTATAGAGTGTTATAAATGCATTTACTTGTAATCGCACAGTGTAACGGCAAATGTAAGGTTAAGCGATTATCGGATCTCGCTAAGGTACAATAACTTTTCGCTGTCATTAGCGCCCACAAACGTGGGTGTCTTGAATTTAACCAAAAGACCTGTGGGGTCTTTGTATTGACCTAAATAAAAAACATTTGTCTTACTTTACCCCATTTGTCATGACCGAAATCCCTCATAAGCCCAAGGTGGCTTTCTTTGTAAGGTAGTGCAAAAACTATTATGGCTTACTGAACTAGAACTACAGCTCAAACGTCATAAAACAATTTTTCTGATCAATTGAAAGCAATGTAGGAGCACAAATTTTTCACCAATTTTCTTTTTTGCATCATGTCCATGTCTTCGAATATGCTATAATAAGTGTTTTACACCCCACAAAAACTATGAACATAATTTTTCCCGTTTTGTTAGATATTAAAAAAATAGTAAAAGATAAAGTTTTGTCTTAAACGGGATTGTAATTGATTTTTCCCCTACAGAATGCTGTTCTGGAATTTCTTCTTCCCGATTTTCCGAGACTACCCATTCCGATTCGAAGGGAAGGAATGCGGGGATTGGGATTCCGTAAAGAGTAGTTGGATTCTGTGGTTCCTCCTCTGCCTTAGCTTAGCATTGACCTTTGCCCTCACTCTCATCCTTGCCTTCAAACTCCGATCTCGATTCTCAAGGAACAGGAATCACCGACCCGCCATCCTCACCAATTCTAACAACTCGGCCCCCCACAGTACTTGACCCCCAAAACCGACATTAAATACTCCACAGTCACTGGGCTAACATATTAATCTTGCCAAAATAACATCGAAGCTGGAGCTGGAACCGACGCCTCAAATCGGTATTAGCTCAGGGACCCTGATTAAAACCCTAAAAACTTTGAAAATAAAACCTATCATCCTGTGATTTTATTAAATTTCGTTTTTTCAAGAAAAATTTAGTGACAAATAAAAAAATGATCTTTGAGTAGAGTGAATTTTGGGCGAAATCCCAACTTGACAGAGTGAACGGACTATATACCAATATACCTATAGAATACTACAATTAAAAGTTAGATTATTAGCTAATAATTTAGACAATATTATCATCTATCAACTATGAATGAAATGTTTAAATGTCGATTTAATTTTGTAATTACGAGATGATTTGCAATTAAATCGCCCATCGTGTCATACTAACGATTGTTATATATAGCTGCAGGAATGTACATGTGATGATTTGTAATGTGAGATTGAAGATACTTAAGAACTATAAGTACCTTTCGCATTTTACCTTTGTTTCACTTTTGAATTGTTATCGAGCTTTGTATTTATTTTACACTGTCTTTCAGTTGTTTGGTTCTGTTGATTGTCAACCGAAAAAATTGTTATCGTAATCAGTGAACCCAATTGTACACCATGTTATGTACATGTTAAACCTATAGGTAACTATAACACGTGAGTCAACAATAAATACCTTTTATATTAACTGGATCTACGGACTATTTTTTGCATCAATTGGCACGGAGGGCTTCAGAACAAAAGCATGAAAAATATATGAGCAGAATTTTTTAATCCGTTATTTAACTGCATCAAAGGTGGTAGCGCATTTATATAATCCAATGGAATTAACCACCTTGTAATACTTGAAAATTTTAATATAACCCTTCAGAATAATGGATTCCATTATTATGATAACCTGCCGTAAAAATTGTATTGTCCTTGAGAACAATAAGTCCATGGGATTACGAAATTTATTTGATTCCGTTGTATCGCATCATGGGTTTATCAAGTATATAGATTCTGGAAAAACTACAATTTACTCTAATTTGTAATGATTATAGTTTTTTTTGGATAAATGACGGAATTTTTTAATTTTTGATACGGAAATGAGTTACTAGTGGTAAAAGTCCTACGGGGGTTATGTCAACAAACCTTGCACAAATATTTAATTTTCCTTATTTTCTAGGATTAATTTGAATTATTTATCTCAATTTCTGAAACCGTCTGGTGCTGGGAGCTTTATTTAGATGGGGGACTTATAGCGGTATTGTGTCACTATCAATAAATTGGCATCGGCTTGATGGCAGTTCGATTTCAACTGTCTATATTTAAGTAAATATTGTCATCAAATGAAGTATTTTATGAATTTCATGATCCATTAACAAAAAAGGTTTGGATGATAATATTATTTGATTTTGTGTCCTTTGTCTGATTACAATATATCAAATGCACTGGCCTCAGAAAGCTATGTAGTTGGATATGGAATTTACCGTTCTTTTATACAGAGAATACAATATTAAAAGATCCTCGACTTATCTTCACCAAAATTATATCTCACTCAGTACAAAAAAAATGCTACCAACTCCTGTTCTGTAAAATCAATAAAACGTTGAGTTAATACAAACCCTACGATCTAATATAAGCACACTGGGGAGTTGTTTTTCAAACCCCATCATAATCAGTTCGGTCCACCAGGTGCCAGGTTGTTTTTAACTTTTTTGCCTAATTCCAAATTTTGTTACCACAATGCCTCAAGTAAACAAAACCCGGGTGTATTGGCTACCTATTGGCTCGATCTAATTTTATTGCTTTAACACATGAAATTAAGTGTCCACAATTTGCGCAAATGAGGCACCTAAGCCATTTTCGCTAAACGCGTTCAATTGAATGTCTCAAAACTAACGTTTAAAACTCTGATCGTTAGTGATTTTAGGAAATCCGAGGTATAAATAACCCACTAATAATGCTTGAACTCATTGTTTAGCTGTCCTATATGAAACTGATTATTGAGCTTATCTTGACAAGTGTATATAATGAAACAAGTAGTTGGACCAGTACAACTTGTCAGTTGATCAGTCCAACTAGATTGGACCGAGATTTATTTAACAATAACAGTTTACTTAAGATAAGAGTTAGTCACAAGGAATCATTTATTCTATTTAATATGTTCAGTTATGAGAGTCCATCCACTTCAAATCAATTAATGAATTTTTCCAGTATTCCATTTCAGTACAACTCATACCCTACTCATTTAAATACTCAAAAGCATTTGATCATCTACTTTTTGAAATTAGAAATCCTGCTTAAAAGTGCCTTCTGTTAATACTTATCGGATCAGTGTTGTCATACAAAATACAGCATAAAATATGAATTTAAAGGGTTTAAGAACTTGAAGAGCTAAATCTTATAATTATAAGCTCAAATCGTGTTATTTCGAATTTTTAAAAATTGTCCTAGAGAAATGGCACATGTGAAGATAACAGAGTTTGAAAGGGACGATGGTGTAAGGGACGGTAATGGTCACGTGACGTATTTCGATAAGGACGGGGTCCCCTATGAAAATAGACGAGGGTCCCGTGGTCCCGTGCATGTGACCCCTCAGGAGGAGATAAGTGAGGAAGATAAGCAATGCGGCTTTGGTTGTTTCCATCCGGATTGGTTGCAGGTTTTTGCATCCAAAAAAGCATTTATGTTGGTCTTCTCACTTCTCGCCGTAATTCAAGGGATGTCCTGGGCCTACTTCACCGCCACAATTACCACCCTTGAGAAACGGTTCAAAATCAGTTCGCAGACTGCTGGCAAGTTTAATATCTCTTAAAGTCCCTCTGCTCTTTGACTCGTTGGATAAAACTAGTTTCGTCCGCTAAAGTTAGTCCCATGCTAAAGCAATAAAAAGCTGCTGTATATATATATAGACCTAAAGAGTTTTACCCGACGAGTCAAAAAGCAGAGGGACTCTAAAGCCCTTTAAAAGCTGGAGGATGAAGGATGAATTGATGACCATTGTCAAAATTGCTTCGTTACTTCAATCGAGTTAAAGGAACCGAATTAATCGAGACCTGTTCCGTTTGATAATTTCAATCCTCACATGAAATATTCGCATGATATGATTTAGTGAATAGAGCCAAAGAAGGTTATATGATAGTTACAAAGGATGCCTTTGATTAGTTATGATTCCCAATAATATCCCTACTATTACAATATATAAGAGGATTAGCAGTTAAACTACTCAATGCACAACTGATTGGCACAATGGTTTCTAGAAGATTGTACTTCTGTTGGGATGTTTGATTGGAATTCTCGAATTAGTTCAGAAATCCATAAACATTGTATGTATTATATCTAATCTGTAAAAACAGCTAATTAAATTTTGACTCTTTATGCGATCGATCGAAGGCAGGGGTAAGAATCAGGGTAAATTTACGAACATTGTTAAGGAGTCTAATAGATTTTCTGTGCAAATAACATTGGCATGGCTATATAGGAGAAATAAAGTTTTATCCGGCGAGTCAATGCGCTCAGAGACTTTACTAACCAGGCTTTTGGGCATCTTACTATCGATGCGATGGAATTTAATTTAAGAGTCCAAAATGTAGATTAAACTTAAATAGTGAGTTTGACATTCAGTTGATTTGTAAATATGTGTTTTTGAGAACTGTTTGCATGTCACAGGGATCGTGATGACGGGGAACGAGATGAGCCAAATCCTCTTTTCGATACTTCTATCGTATTACGGAGGGCGGGGTCACAGGCCGCGGTGGATCGCGGTCGGAGTCCTCTTCTCAGCCTTTTCCTGTTTTGTCCTCGCTTCACCTCACATTTTCTACGGGTAATTTCCATTTCACAGAATATATTGCCAACCCCGTTGCAAAATTTATTAGCATCGTCACCCCCGTAAATTATATGTAATTTACAATCTGAGTTTGTAAATCATTTTTAGACCAGGAAGTGACGCCCTGAGCCTGACGGAAGAGTACGGACATTTGTACGACGATACGATGACGGATCCAAATGCACTTCATGGAACTACAGTCTCAACCCTCGATTCTATCTCAGAGATTGCGAATAATATATCTTCCCTCCCCTCCGGAAAAGGTGACCGCTCTCAGTCAGATTCGTTTTATGATACATATCATTAAATTCCGGGGAAAAGCCAGGCTTTACTTTCTGCTGACCCAACCAGGAAACAAGGGTTGCAACGGGTTTTTGAGGGAAAAAAATTGGGCAAGGAGACAAGAATATGGTCAAAAGGGGGATTCAAAACGAGGGCTTGATTTATTTTAAAGAATCGAACTCGAATTTAGGAAAATAAGACACTCGTATTTATTTTAGTAGAATCTAAAGATTGCACACGAATGTAACGGAATAAGAAATTTCGTTGTTTTTATTCCGATAATATGCTTCGACGGATATACAACGTTGCATTTTCGAATGAACCAAAGATGGTCATTTTTACTGTTTTTTCATCGCAAAATTTTATATCCGAAATTATCATGAACAATTCAGAGTAGATCAATGGCTTTATTTCTCATTTATATTCCGTCAGTGTGACAGTTTATTAAACATCTTATTTTTCTAATCAAATTTCTTCAATCACCTTGATCTAATGCTTTTATTTTGAAAAGTAATCTACATTTAAATAATGTCTATAACAACTTTTTCATTTTGAAGTTTCTGTTTATAAATGTGTATCTAATTAATGTATGAAATTTCAGGATCGAGCAGGAACAAAGTTCAAGTTTGTCGGGAAGGTCGTTTGGATGTAACGAATAATTTGCTGACGGATTGTGAAGCGTCTGACACTTCGATTGTCCCACTGGTTCTCATCTTTATCTCCCAATTTGTGTCCGGGATTGGTGTCCTTCTCTTCTTCTCTTTAGGAGGACCATATCTGGATGACAATATTGAAAAAACGAAGAGTCCCATGCTATTCGGTTAGTTCTCTTTTGCATTTCTCTCATCATTAAAAACCAGGGTTTGTGTATATTTTGAAGATCACTTCCATTACAAACTACAATAGACCCGCAAAACACGTAACCCCTCAATTGCTGTATTGATAAGGCTAAATATCATATTGGAGAGCCTGTGCGGTTTTAAGTTTAGGATCCCGGATTGGCGTAAATCCCGATAATCAGATTAGAGGCAATGAAGCCGTCATATTTTATCATAACGTGATTTTATAGTCGTCTCATGACTAATGCTAAACAATAAAATAAATTATATTCTTGGTTCCCTTAGAAGGTTTTTTTTACAGACATGAAGCTTAGAATTTGGTTTACAAACGAAGCCCGGTGACTAAATCTCAGGTTGTGGTTGGATTTTATAGGAATTGATTTTTGTCTGGAGAAAAATGGGTAGCACATTGTGTGAAAAGGTGTTTTGCACTTTGATTACGAAGAAACTGAAGACGGGTTGTCTGGAAGTTAACGGGAATTGGGTTTATAGGTGTGATCGTGTCTCGTCCTCTCTGACGAGACTAGATTTTTTTTACTGGAAAGAATAGGACGAGAACAATTCAATTCCATTCAATTCCGCATACTTCCTCCAGATAAGAATCTTCCGAGGAAATGGGATTTTCATTCCCCTATTAAGGAGAGGGCAGGGGGCATAGATATGTATATTGTATATTGAATGAACCCATTCCCACTCCGTAACTTTAACAGAATCCCGATCGTGTCAAGTCTTACTTTACTTTAGGGGGAAATGGGCCAGGAAGTCAGAACCAAATCTGGAATCTGACGACGAAACTGCAAAGCAGGCCATGCATCTAAAAATTTACGGCATTAAAAAAAACAATATTTAGTGAATTATGACTTGCTTGAAAGCTTAAATAACAGCCCTTCGTGGGACAAAATGCTACGCGGGTTTTCTAGAGTTCCCTTTACTCAACATTGGGAGCGGGAAAAAATCTAAAAAATTCCATCCTGCATAGGCCTGTTTTAAGCAATATGCCTGTGAAAGTTAAGTTTGTGTTGTAATAGAAAAAGATAATTATTATGGGCTCAAAAAATCTTCGCTATAAATCCCGATTCAGAAGCCAAGACCCGAGAACAACTTTAGATACAGTATTTCCGGTTTAGCCCTTCAGAAGAATAGAATCTCCCCGAAATAAAATCAAAGCAGGGGTATAATATTTATCTTTTGAGGTACTACAACAATATGTGTGTTAAATGCTTAATCGAAATTTGTAAATTGCAATGTTTCAAAGTAATATTGATTTACAAACATGAGTATTTAATTACTTGTAATAAAAGGTGTTAAACCTCTTCACTTTAAAATGTCCCTTGTTTGTTGTAAAGTGTATGTAGCCTTAACTTTTTCTGGTAACATGGATTAAAACTAATACAAACTTTGCAACTTGAGTATCTAAAAAAATTTTCAATTCAAAAACCTTCGCACCGTAGAATTTTTTGCCCTTTAAATTCCACTGAATTGCAATATAGTGAAAAGAGTATAGTTGTTTCTTTGATTTCTTTACCGTTTATGTCGAAGCTTTCCTAATATCAGGTAGTTAAAATGTATAACCTCTCGAGCAGGTCTATTGTCCGTTACCACTTCCCGAAAGAATTTTTTTTTTCAAGTCCATTGAACATCTTTAGAGTTGAAATGGCCTATGATATATTCCGATCTCAAGATCTCAGTAAAATGGCAACTGAAAAGTGCCTTTTGAAGACGAGGAAGGCCGTCAAAGTTCTCTGAATTTCCTTCTTTTATTACAACGACTTTTGAAAATAGGTTCAGAGCTTACTGTGTCAACAAGTGTATTGACTTGACCGGTCTTTGGGCCGAAACATATCAGTCTGCCATCTTAGATAAAACTTAACTCGTAAGAGTTTTAGATTTCAGGATTTTTGTAAGTGAAAGTTGTGACATGACCGTAAATGAAACTGGCCACAAATGGCTTGAACTTTAACTCGCCTCCATAAATAGGGTCATCGAGCTTATTGTCTGTTGATTTGTTCCAATGTAAATAAATAAATATATAGGCCAAAAAGCCGTCGCAAATCATCGTCTTACTTTAGTTTTTTACCTATTTCATCCATTTTCAGAAACATTACTATTATGCCTTAATGTCAGCCCTTTAAATCATAAATCACAAAAAGTGTCCCAAAATAGTCCCATTTGGGTTAACTATAGAATTGTATTATGTCGTCGGTAACCAAATTAAAAAAATAAATGGAAATCATCCCAAGTTTATGCAATTTGAAAGATCATATTAGTTAGACAAATTATTTTGAAGCGCTACTCGTAGTTCTTATGATTTGGTCCTAATACTTTTTTTTAATTATCTCAACTCCAGTGGGCCTTGCAATCTATTTAAACTAAAAGATATAACTGATGAGTTTTGAGATGTGTATAATCTGCACACATACGTATGACTAATTACAGTCCAGCCCATGTGTTTTTTGAAATGTGTATTGCATTCAGATTAAACATTAATCAACAGTTATAAATATAGTTTATTGTAATGACAGAAAAACCTGGTTCATATGACAGTTTATTGATTAGGGGAAATGTAAATGTAAAGTGAGGGTGGATTAAGGGCATGCTTTAAAGTTGGCGGGTAAAGGAATGCATCGAGGGCAGTTGACGGCGGTACAGAGTGCGTCGATTGTAGTGTCGAGGAAAGGCCCAGTAAACCAATCGCCAGTGGCACAGGTCCCGGCACTTGGGCCGCACGTTCCCGCTGCAGCCGCAGACAGGTTGCATCCACCGGTACAGCACGACTTTGAGTTCATGACACACAGAGGCGCCAGCGTTGTGGGACTGGATGGAGCCGTGGGACTTGGGCTAGTCAGGCCCACCGCGGCCGCCGGTGTGGGCTGTGGCCCGATTGGAATGTAAAAGCCCTATACGAATAAAATCCCGTACAATCAGAATCACAACAGTTAAAAAATCTTACAGGTCACATACTGCTAATGTTAACGCATAACTTTGGCAAGAAAATAGATACTTACGGGTCGGAGTCCTAGAGTCGCTGTGGAAAATGTCAGGAGCAGGATGATGATGAAATGCATTTTAAAATGTTAAATCGGGGTTTCGGTTTTTTATAGTGTTAAATGGTTGGTTGCTTGTACCTCTGAAGTGTGGAGTGATTGTGGAAGTGGTGAAAAAACATATTTATAGCCCGAGCTATTGTAGACATAGTTTGTGCTGATTGAGGGTAGTCTGGTTTATTTCGTAAAATTTTAGTAGAATTTTCGCAGCCTCGTACAGCTGCGTTTGTTAGACGTTTGATGTTTATTACGAATTGCTAGAAATGGGTTACTGATTAAATTTCGAATCAAATGCAAAATGGATGCAATAATCTACGGTTGTACATTGATACTTCATATAATTACTGTAGTTTCTGTCGGTCCGTCCGTTTATCTATTTGGTGGTGGTATTGCAATGGAACGATTTAGCTACTGATGCTTGCGACATGAGGTTTTTAATGTTTTAAAAATTTTTTGTAGCTAGACAATTTAGTCGTCCATATCGTTGTTGACTTGCCGGGTAAAACTGGTTTCGTCCTCTGTTGTCCGTACCATTTTAAAGCAATTATCCATACATGCTGAGACGGCGAAAGCCATTCACCGTTCATTGAAAAATCATCATTTAATTTTCCCTTTGTTTTACGGAAGGTCTTGTAATGGATAACCTCACTATACTACTTTTTATTCCGACCATATTAATTTCTTTCCTTTTCGATATAATAAATTTGGAATAAATCGTGAGTTTCATATTCCACAATCCACATCAACATATTTTATGCGATCATTATGCTGGAACTTGAGGATCCCAGTTGAAAGACACTTTTTTACATCAGTTGATGTTAATATGATAATTTTTAACTTCTGATCGAAGTTTGACTACCTGTCAAGATGAGTAGAATTCTCTGTTGAATCTGGATTTGATCAGCCTGCTCTAAAAAAGAACTGTTCCACAGTAGGTTAGAGTGGGATTTATTTGCCATTTCATGATCAATTCTTTGGAATACAACGGCATTCTTTTAATTGTTTGTTCGGGTAAACAGTAGATTCTTTTGAAAGGGATGATGGTGATTACTATGAGTAAATGACCATTGGTTGTGATTCTGAAAATTTCTGACTTTCCAGGAATCTTTGTCCTCTGCAATTTGCTATTAAAGCAATATGGGTTTAGGAAAGGTGGTGTACGCGTACTGACATAAAAATGCTAGTGTAAACAATAAGTTGCAATTCACATCACAAAAGGATGAAACTACACGAAACAAGACTTCAAATTTAATTTAAAGTCGTTGTCCGTTACAGGGTAGTTAATATTAAAACAAGAATCTCATATTTCCCCAACCATCGAGTAGTCATATACATGTTTGGAGAGCTGGAAAGGACAGACTGAATGTAGGAATTCGTGAACCCATTTAAGGGTTTCGCCCTTTAATGAAATGATTTTGGAAACCAATGTTTTGCACTCCTATAGCGTGAAAGGAAGGAGAGAACGTTTCAGAAACAATGGAACGTTTTAGTTACAAATCAAGTTTGTGCAGCTCTCTCATAATCCTCCACTTAATCCGTTTAACCTTCTTTTCGAAATTAGTGATGGAGAAGGACTCAAGAAATAAACCCCATATCTGTAGCAACAGTCACTTGTCACCCTCAACTGCTCTCATAAAATGGCATAAATCGCATTAAAACAGCGTTCAAGATTAAGATGCAATATTGCGATATGAGTCATATAGCTATAAATTCATCAACGAAATTATTTCTGCCGTCGCCATGTATTAAAGTAAATCATTTATTATGTCCCGATGATAATATTTTGTAAAGATCTTCAGTAAAACAATCACTTCTTGTTTTTCAAGGGAAGGCTGACGTACTTCAGTAATCGTACATAGTACATAAAATATTTCGGTCATCGCTAGAAATATTGGTCAAATTCATGTAATTTAGTGACGTTTGTTTCTAGAGTAAAATTGAAAGAAATAAGTTTGGATCTTGTAAATTCTCATGGGGTTTAATTTACTTTTAGGTTTTATTGATTTCGAGATTTCGAAAGTAAAGCAAAATGGCTTTAACATTGTTATCTTTCAGTTTATATGAACTTTTCACGCAGATAAATCACGAATTCCCTGTGGATATATCTCCAAAAAAATTTAAATAATAAAAGAATCCAAATAATTTTACAGAGTTTTTCAGAATCCAACATAGCATTAACAATTTTTAAAATACCAACTAATGGAAAATTATTAATTAATGACTTTAGGGATAACGATGTCGCTTCGGTTAGTGGGACCGACATTGGGCTTCCTCTTTGCTGGAGCCTGTCTCAAGATGTACATTAGCCCTCAACTCACTCCAATTATCGTTCTCGGTGATCCGCGATGGCTCGGCGCTTGGTGGCTTGGTAAGTTCAATTTAAATGCAAACAACAGTGGAAATTTAAAAAACTTTAATTGTTATCATATTTATTTCATTAACTTTAAAACCCGCTTTTAGGATGGATCGTTTTGGGAACTCTGATGGGAGTAACCTCGGTCACGATTGCAATGTTCCCTCGACAATTACCACGGGCAGTACTGCGGAAGAAATTGACAAATAGCATGAATGCTAAAGGAAGCCAAGCCAGTTTGAGTCGAATGGACACTCAGGTCATCCATACTGCCGAAAAAGCTATCGAGAATCCCGTCCCTAAGTTATCCGGTTAGTATATTAAAACTAAAGGTCAAAAATATTTTTGAGACATTTTTTACAAATCAAATCCAGGAAAGAAATCGCAATCAACGTTGAATATGTTTTTTGCTTAAGCTTCCTTCTACAAAAAATGTATTAATTATTTAGGCACCAAATGTAGTAGATGTGACCTACTTAGCTTTTTCATTCTAGTGTCAGAGTAGAACTGTAGTTTAGTTGATTTTGAAATGTTGAGGCAGCATTCTACGAATGTAATTTCCGTATTCAATTTAGAATCTCTGGAATATTTATATATTTATACTTTAATCTCTTTCGTGCATATAATAAGTAATGTATAAATGATAAATCTACATATACTACTGTATATTCTTAAATAGGATTTATAATACAAGTTGACAAAAAATGATTGTGTGTTGATTTCCCTGTAGAGATGCCATCGGCAGTGAAAGCTTTGCTCAAGAACAAAGTGAATTTGTACAACAACTTGGCCGGAGTCTTCTACCTTTTCTCTGCAATCGGGTACTGGACCTACATGCCCAAATACTTGGAAACGATATTCATGCAAACTGCTGTAAATGCTTCCATCATTTCTGGTTCGTTTTTATACCATACGAAAATTTGAATGAACTTCGATTACCACTGTAAATTAATTTTATGATTGTATGAAAAATGCGAAACGTTTAGGTGAAATCCAACCGATTTCACGATGAGAGTTAAAATTTTTATCCCTGAAAATGCTGTCGTATTGTCTAAAAATTCCTTAAATATTAAATGTTTTATTAAATATACCCTATCTCAACGAATAGTTCACGAATTGCCCAAATCTGTAATGCTGTTCTTATTGAACATTTTCATGAAACTACTTTGTAATTATTTCTTTAATCACACTTTTAATATGGAGTCATCCCTCGTCTCAGAATCTTCTCCCTCCAGCTTGGGCTTAATCTGGTTAGGTTAGGTTAGACCCAAAAGCTAGTTAAAGATGATACTTTTAAAAATTTAAAAATCCATAGACAATCATTTGTAGACTATGGATTATTAAAACCTTAAAGTCGTTTAAAACCAGTCTGTTATCTATTTTCAGGGGTGATAAGCATCGCTTTTCAATCCGTCGGCCTCTTGGTGAGTGGATGGCTGATATCGAAGTACCAGCCAAGTGCTCGGTGGTTAGCGGGTTGGAACGTCTTCCTAGGTTTCCTCTACGTTATCGTCAAGGGCTCCTTCACGCAAATGGGCTGCAATCCCGGAACCGTTGCTTTTGGAGACATGAGCCCCGAAACCGGAACTTGGAACCTCACAACTTCCTGTAACATCGACTGCAACTGCAAAGTTAACAAAATCCAACCCGTTTGTCACGTCGAAACGAATTCCGTTTACTATTCTGCCTGTCATGCCGGTTGCACTTCCTTCGACAATGGTACCATTTCGGGATGTAACTGCATCCCGAATTTCCCCGATGCCGGTGTCAATCTTGGCACTTGCAACGAGGGCTGCTTCTACACCTTCATGATTTTCCTTGCCGTTAATGCGGCTATTAAATTGCTGGACAGTAGTGGAAGGATTGGGAACATGTTGGTCTCTTATCGGTATGATTCTGCAAAAACGCATTTTTTTTGCTTATAATCTTGTGTTTTGTTTTATACAACTTTGTAAGAATTGCACACAGACAAAATAAGGCTAATGTTTTAATAATTTTATTAAATTGCAGATGTGTGGACCCGAAAGACAAATCTCTGGCCATCGGGTTGACTATATTCCTCATCAGTGTTTTTGCTATGTTACCGGCTCCCATTATATTCGGAAAGATATTCGGTAAAGAAAATAAATCGTTCAATTATTTATTGAAATCTTATTTTTTGCTCGATTTCGTTAATTTTGTTAGAAGAACTTCTGTTGATCTGGAATTATTGACATATTTTTGTTTAGATTCCGTTTGCCTAGTTTGGGGTACAAAGTGCGGTGGCCGTGGGAATTGTTGGCTTTACGATGGAACGACGCTCAGATACTGGTTCAATCTGACCGCTGCAGGTACACTTTTAGCTGCTCGCTAGAAACGCTATTTTAAATCAGACTATGAGTATGAATAATTAACTTTCTACATCATTTTGCAGCGTTTACATCGCTTGGAGCCTTCTTTGACTGTTTGGTATGGTGGCATGTTAAGGATCTGGACTTGTACGACGAAGACAAGAACATTGAGACCAGACACCAGGAAAGTTTGAAGCAAAAGGGAAATAAGCCTCGATAACTTAGTAATTATTAATAATAACTTTTTATTAATATACGACTTGGATATCTCTTTTTATTGTTATTATTACGTCTGTGTTTCTTAAGTTCATGTTCTAAATCCAATTTTTATTTACAATTTAGCATTTATTCCCTTTTGCGAAACCCCTTTAATTCCAAACTATATACTAGCTATGGGTATTTTAATGGGAAATAAATAAGCACCGAGAAAGGCGAATGAATGGTTAAGTACAAGTACTTGTAAACTTGTAAATGACGGTTTATATTATGTTTATTTACTCACTCAGTTCGTATGTTTCGTTCCTTATATTTTTAACTATAACGTCTTTAGAAAATATCTATTTGAATTTTAATATCGGAGTTTCTAAAATTTTTTTGTCATTATGCATAGAAAATGTCATAGGATCATATCAAATTCATTGTGCAAAATATTAGGTACTGTAAAAGAGTACATATTAGATTAAATAGTTATTACACGGTCAGGGTTTTTTTCCAGCGGATCATAAATAAGTAGTTTTAAAACGGTACGTTTTATGCGTTAGTAAATATAAATCCTATACCTAGTTCTCGATACCAAAAGTAAACATATTTACAGAACCAAATAACCTTTGAAAACGAAAGATAATTGAAAAAATGCCAATGAAAATGACCCCAAGACAATGAAGTTTTCCCTTATCCCTAATAACTGAATTCCGGAATAATTCCCATCCCCGCAATAACTACCCCCAGTAAATAGTAAACACAGAAGGGAAATAGAGTATACTATCCGGAAACGAGACTATTTCAGTTCATCGGAAATTCAACCACAATACCACCGCAAAATAATGCAAACCAAGTCGGATATTTCAGAATGATTGCACTGGACTAAATTATACTACATCTACATACAAAATGCAAACCAAAATCTCGGTCTAATAAATGTTAAATAAATCTCGTCTAGTTTGAGGGCAAAGGAAAGGTGTTTGATATGATAAAATAAAAAGAATAAGGTATCAATATCCAACCATGATATTCATTTTACATGCACAGTCAACAGTAACCTCGCCTTCGTTCTATTGCGACTGTGACTCTAAATTAGGCATGTATATACACAAAGCAGTTACAAGTAGTAGAGATAGAACCCGACCGTAGTGTAGGTTGTAGTTGTAGGTTTTCATTTTTCATGTAAAATTTAATAATTTATTTTCATGACGGAAACGGAAACATAAATAATCTTTGTCGACAGGAAAAATGTAACCAGTTCGAAGTCTTCGAAGAGATTATTGAGTATCAGAGCAAATGGCGGGTGGTGGTAAATTGATTATTTTCGTGGTATTTGCGATAGGACTAATAATTCAAGCTCCCTTCATGATCTTCAAACCCGGATTCCTGGAATCATTAATCAAGAACTTTACATCAAGTCCCATTAGTGGACTCAGCAAAATGTCTTCTTCGCCTGGTTGGTAACTCGGTGTTTAAATATGTTCACCAAACTCATTCTTTTTTTAAGTATTCTCGCCTATTGTGTATTGTAATGTCCTTTCATATCCAATTTTGAATTTGCAATATTCCATTCCAATTTCCAATATCGTCAGCTGATTGTTATATTTCGACGTAAAACCGGTTCCGACGGCTTATCTCTGAAATTGAGAGTAAATATTAATTTTTCTTTATTTTTGAGTTCACATTTTTTACCGTGATAATAATGATAGTTAACAATGTTTCTGGTTTACTTTCATTTGATAAATATTGTTTGTGGTTTGGAAACTTGTAAACGAGAAATGACAAATGAAACGCAAGGAAAACCCTGTTGGCTGATTGGCTGTTCTGTTCTATATGGGGTTGATTATTTATGGATGTATTTCATTTACCTTATGATTAGTTGTATTTTTAAAGTGTTCCCGAACATCAAGCACCTCGGCCAGGACGAAGCGATGAACATCGATGTGGAACTGTTCAACGAGTACAAGTTCTCGGTGGACCAATTGATGGAACTTGCTGGACTGAGTGTTGCTTCCGCGATTCATCGTCTCTATTCTCGAACTCATCTTCAGTCCCGTGTTCTCATCATAACCGGTCCTGGGAACAACGGAGGGGATGGAATAGTCGCTGCTCGACATTTGAAACTTTTCGGTTTTTCTGATGTCGTCCTCCTCAATGCAAGGAAACCATCAAAAGAGCTCTTCATTAACCTCCTCCACCAGGCACAATCCACCGATGTACTCATTTCCTCTGAACCTGACAAATTTGTGTAAGTTACTGTGATCCACTGATGCCTCCAAAATGATTTTTATTAAATTACTTACTTGACACGCTTACTTTTTTGTTAATCGTTCAGAAATGACACGACAGTTGGTCTGGTAGTGGACGCCTTATTCGGATTCAGTTTTAAACCGCCTGTCCGACCCGATTTCCAGCCCCTGATGAATCTCTTGACTTCGGCGTGGAATAAATCGATTCCAATCGTCTCTGTCGATATTCCAAGTGGATGGGATGTCGAGAAAGGGCCTATCGAAGAGGACAAGTCCCTCTACTTTATGCCCGACACAATCGTCTCCTTAACGGCCCCTAAACTATGTGCAAATTTCTTCAAAGGAAAGCATCATTATCTTGGAGGCCGATTTGTTCCACCCAAACTGGCTACAAAATATTCACTTAATTTGCCTTCATATTCTGGAGTGGACTGTATTGTCCAACTCAAATGAGAGAGCTTGGATTTGTGTAATTGCGTGTAATAAAATATTTTACAAATTGGGTTTCTAAGTCAGACTGAAAATCCATTGTTATTTATCTATATATTTAGTAAGTATAGATAGTAGCTCACACAACTTAAGATATAACAGCTTTAAATTTTTACATAGATTAAGTTATTCATACTTATAAACCGTGTTATTATTCAATCGAGCAAAGTAAAAATAAAAAAGTACTAAACTCACTAAATTTGGTAAAAGAGAACAGAGCATTAACTAATTCTAACCAAGTGTTTTAAAAGCTTTAGAAACACACACAAAGCAATCATTAAATCATGGCTCCATTAAGTAGTTCTAGTTCCATCAGATAACAAATTGATGGTGTATATTTCGACTTCGTTCTGAGAAAAATTAAGATAATTAAACACCTTAACGGAAAGGAATGCATTTTGGAAATTTACTTCCATATGACTAACAAAGTAAATGCAGTTGGCACTTTTTGGAACAATTAGCTGTACTGGTTGTAGCTTTTTAAACTTTTTCATTGTGAAGTGGTCAAACAAAGTAATGTCCAAGACATAAGTGGAGTTTGAAATGATACAAACCGCAAATAAATTCATCATCCTGTTGTAGGCTAACCCGTATATATTTTCTTTACTAATCTCACCATAATACTGTCTAGGTATGTTTCTTAATCCTCTGGCGTTTCGAGCGTCCTGCGAGTCCTGTTTCAAATCCAGAGTAGATTTAAAGTTTCCAATAAAATCCTTGGTATTAAACAAGGACCGCAAACATGTAGTAGGCATTCGAATTGAATTTTCAAATGAGGATCCAGGTTCGACATCGGCCACTTGAAAAATTCTAAAATAAAGTGCTATTCTTAGAATACGGTCAATATGTACCAAACGGTCAGTCTACCATTTAATTCAGATTCAGTAGGAACATACTCGAAGCCATCAGGTAATCCGGCATATATCAAGTTCGGAAATGAGCAATACGATCTGATGGAAGCTTCAGAATCCCGTGGTATTGAAGCGAGTTTTATATCTGGATGTTGAAGATTGTAAATCTAAAAACAGGGATTCCAGAATCATAAATTTTGGAACAAAAAGTATGCCGTTCTACAACTTTAAGAAATTGAAATCTACTTTACTTCGAAACTTTCTTTGTTTATTGTAAGGAAATGTGGGGGCGTTATCCTTGGTACAACCATTAGGAAGTTATGTTTAGTATTCAACGTCAGTAATACATCGCTCCGCTTAACTTGGTTGATAACAATGGTGGTGTAATCGGAACTGCTAGATTTGATAGTATTGGTACCCGTGTTCTCTCCAAGTACCTATAAATCGTAATCGTACAAATCATATAGGACATTAAATTCATACAGCCTTTCACATGATATTTGGTGAAACACGTAATTGACTTGACTATCAAATTAAAATAACTAAATTGCCAACAAAGCTTCACCTTGTTCAGTATTTTGTCAAAATTCAGTACTTCAACCGTGTTGGTCTTGAAAATGTGAAACATACTTCCAATAGTTCCAATTTTGGTTGCAAATACGTAGCCTTTTCCAATTATATTATTGTTAGGAATCTATAATAGTCAAATTAAGTGTTTTTACGGTTAGAAGTTAGAACGTTAGAAGTGTGGCAGCATTATGTTCAGTAAAAAATCTATTGTGTTTAAAATTATTTCAGGAATACGAATCAAACCTTTACCATACCTGAATTCTATAGAGTAGGACAAGTGGAGGATATGATAGAATTAGTCCTTGGTACAAGAGGTTCAACTTGGCAACGGAACTTTTTGAACCCTCAACGAAGATCCATCCCTTTTCATGGTCGAAGCCCAGTCTTTTGTACTTAGGTAAGCACATATCGTGGGAGTCCCTTTCAATTGGCAAACTCAACTCCGAAAGATGTGTCCCATTATTAATATCAAACAGAAGTATCTTATGGTTTTCAAGTGCAACCAGAGTATTTGATACTGTCACTATCCGACAGTGACTATCCTTCAAATTTCTGACTGAAGGATCGATGTACCATACTCCAAAGGCTCCCCACTTTTTCGTTGTCCCAATTTTGTAGTCCAACTATGAAAACCATACGAATTAAGAATTTAACATTAACCTTATTAGCATCGGAAATATATAGGTAACAACGGGGGTTTGTTTTTACGTGGTACTGGCTCCCAGGAGTAGGGTTAATTGATAGGAAACTTCTAACCGTAAGGGAATCATACGTTTCTTCAATCATCAGCTTATCGTACACAAAATAGCATTTGGCCTTGCGGGAAGCTAGAATGTGGAATTGGAATGTGGCCAGACTCATTACGGTCCACACTCTCGAACGTGCCACATTAGACTTAGGCGTATTGTTCTTCCCGTCCTGTATTAGTAGTGTAGGGTGGGCGCACTTAGCGTTAGTTTTGGGACCACGAGCGGCCAAAAGTTGACGGTTGATTTGACTGTCCAACCTAAAAACTCAAAAAAAAAAAACCTTGAAACAATAATAATTTTGCAATGTGCAATGCAGTCAAAACTCGAAAGTGTAATAAAAATCGAATGGTAAATCTACAAGTTTTGCAATAATGAATCTACAATCCAAACGTAAAATGGATTCTTAAGCACTTAAAGCTTACCATCGGCCATCTCTATTCGTATGTCGTTGGAAACCGATTCCAAGTTCGCGTTGGAATAATGAGCCTGGAATTGACGTCGTCTTAGACCGTATTTTCAATTGACTCAACCCGATGGCATCGAACTTTGAAGGAACTCGTTCTCCCTCATCGCTCAGTAGCTCATCAGCCGTGGGTACTCCCGGTAGTCTGAACATCTTCAGCTCTGAAATCTTAACGTCTGATTCTTCCTGATCCTGGTTCTGTAGTGTCAAAAGCATATATGCCGTCAGCAATTATTAGCCTAACGTTACAAAGAAAGAGATAGTCAGAAGCCAGACCAGACAGAAGTAATGAGGATATCCTACCATCCAACGTCTAACAATGAGACTGGAGATAGGGCCTAGAGAAAAAATAAGCCCTTTCATTCAATTCTAAGGAATCTGTGGAATGTGAATATTCAACCATTGTGAACTGATTGTGGATTGAATTGCAACCGCACTATAGACATATAGATAACCTCAGAGCCAGAATGTCTGAATTTGAAATTATGCCCTGTGCCAATGCGAACCTTTACTGACTGTTGTCAGTCTGTACGTTTTGCTGGATAAACCGAATCCTAGTCCAGTGGCAAAGTATTAAACACTATTGAGCTAGACTGACTAGGATTACAACAAATTCGTAAAGTTGAAGGAATGCATATGGAGGAATTTTAGGATTTTAATCTTCCTCTCTTTCAATATTTTGCTGCATTTTGTTTGTCAGTGTTTATTTTAGAGTCACTTGTCTCTATAATACGTCTGAAACTCTGACTAGTGTTTGTGTATGTATGTATGTATATACAACTTCTAGAAGGACAAAGGAAGGTGGCGGGGCCGTCCAGTGAGGTAATGCCAGTAATGCGCTGATGAACGGGGGATGCTATTTCACATGGACAACAGACTTAAAAAATTCACGACATAATAATATTGCAAAATGCGGCTCACTTTGCACTTCACAAATGTCAGTTTCTAAATCTAGTTTCTAGTCCAGTTGACCAGATAAAACATGATAAAAATAAAAACGGCAAAAAGAAGGCAACGTCACAACGTGCGCAAGGTGAATTCCCGCTCCCACTATCGCCGGACCCACAAAATTATACACTCAATGGAGGCTTGCATTCGATGCTATTTAATAGATGTCTGGCAGTCTGGCTTTTTGCAATGAATGTTTCAAATCAAGCAAATGTTTCGATTTCTGTAACTTAATGTGACAAAATATTTTTAAACCGTTTCGTTCTTTAGCATAGATTTAATAATTACGCCATCACAGTAAGTAGATATATGTAGGTTATTAGTCACTTCCCACTTCAATAAAAAACTAGATAATTAATTAAAACTTAAAATACATTGATAGTTTGATACACACAACACACTGAAAGTTCATGGATAAAAGATATACTAAATTAGTTGTATTCATAAATCGAATTATTGCCAATTTGTTTGCAAGACGAGTTTAGGTTGCCACTGTACTCTTCCCATAACCGTGCCATTCTTGTTTCTAATTTTGAAAGATACGAGTCATTCCCTTCGAAATTCGGGGTCCCGTCTACCGTTACGCGAAGATATTCCATTTTCCGATCCGTTTGTAGCTTTCTCTCCAATGCCAGGAGGATTCGTTCTGGGGCAATTTGTCTTTCCCATAATGAGGTACAACAACCTGCATCAAGACGAGTCAGAGGAATGTTGTGTATTTGAGACTGTGTCAGGATTTCTTCAATACTATAAAGAAAAAGTTATCAATAATTTAGCAATAGAATAAGACCTCTCCGAAAAATAGAATTTTGTGACAATGGTGAAGAATGTAACAAATGACATTATGATATGACTTTGAGGTAGGTATTATCATAGTATCGAGGCGGACTATAGGTAGGATTTATATGTCTTTTATAAATACTCACCTTACACATGTGATCAAATCGTTGTTGGTCAAATCCAAAGATTCTAGACTTACTAATCGGTCGAAATGTCTGCAAATATTGACTAAGATTAAGATTGTATCAAGAAGTTTCATTGTGCAAATACGTTCTAAAATTCCTTACTCTGTAATATTCTTTAAACTAGAATCAGAAAAGCCACAATCCGATAGTCGCAACTCTTTTAAATTACAACAGTCTTCATTACGAGAGAGGAAGTTGGCTAAGACCCTTGAAAAAGTTTCGTCGTCATCTTTGACGCCCGGAGAACTACAATTTAGACTTCGGATTCGACCTGGATTTAGATTTTGAAGTAATTTTTCCATTCCAATTTCTCCCCAATTGTTGTAACTTATATCCAGTTCCTCTAATCGGGATTCTGCATTAACAAAAGATAATTAAATTAAAATATGATTACCTATTTAAAGACAGGGTTTTTTTAATGTGAGATTGTAATGTTGCATGCTATATATATAGGTAGTTTGTATTTATACTTACTGCTTATAGCTGTGAGTAATTCATTTCTTCCGAGTAATAGTTTTTCGGTAAATTCACAGTCAGACACAGCAAGTTGCTTAAGATTAGATAAGGTACTTAATAAATCAGCGAGACAAGCTGAAATTCGATTTCCTAAAGGATTATGGCTCAAAGATAACGATGTTATACTCAGAAGCTAAGAAAACCAGAAATTCATTCATTAGACATTAGATCGTATCGATAAATAATTAAATCCAAAATATAATCTTGTTATTGTACAGGTAATATAAAAATATTCAATACCACTCTCGATGTCACCGCTCCAGTATCCGTTCCCAGCAATTCACAAAAACCTACAAATCCACCCGCAGTGATTCCATTCGAACTGAGATCAAGGAGGTTTAGACCAGGTAGTGTTGGGACTACTTTACATAGTTCCTATTATCATGAAAAAATAAACAGAATTTTTGAAATAACAAAAACCCTTTGTGTAGCATTGAAGGAAAAAAAGTCAATGTCAGGGTACTAAAACCCAATTTGTACCTTAAAACCTTCGTCAAATAATGAACAACCGGAAAGATTGAGTTCTCTTAAAGATTGCTGCCTTTGCAGTGATTGAAAAACTGCTCGTGATAACGTTCCCCTCAGGTTGGAATTAGATAAATTGAGGTTATTGGACGACTCGCACATATTTAGGCTAGCGAGTATTTCCATATCTGCCTCTATTTACAAAAATATACTACATTAGTGGTTTTAAAATACGCCAATTAAATAACGATTGAAGATTCAGTACGTACCAATCTCTAAATCCGTACAATTAGTTTGAAATCGCTCAATTAAAGGCGGCAGATCATATGCTGTTATATTAGCGACAAGCTCAACTTCGTCCCCTCCAAGGCACACATGGGCATCGAGGAATCGTACGATTCTTTGGTATCGTAAAAGTTCAAAAACAGCGATTCCGCTACCGATTCCGATACCACACTAATCGGTATCGGAATCGGTATCGTATGTTAGTCAAGTATCGGAATTTGGAATCGGTATCGGAATCGTAAAACTTCGGAATCGGTATCGGAGTCGGAATCGTAAAACTTGGGAATCGGTATCGGAGTCGGAATCGTATGATTTCCAAGTATCGGGTTTTGGAATCGGTATCGTAAAATAGAAAACAACTTTTCCGATTGGAAGACAAAAGCTAGCTCTAATTTAGCAGCTGCCACAAAACCCACAGTTTGCGCGACTTTTAAAAATTTACTCGAGCTTTCCGCCTGTTGATGAAGAGATGAGTTTTGTCCGTCTTTTTGATTAATTAACTTTATGTATCAACTATATTCAATAAATAACAATTCACAATGAAATTGATGACCATATCATAATAAATGCAATTTTGACATTTCATCGATCAAAATTGCATAATTCAAGAGGATAATAAATCTCAAGGCCTTAAATCTATAGCGACGAAATACTTCACGAGGTTGGGTCACTTGCCTTTACCGTTTTCTCCTCATTTTTTTGGGGACTGGAGGTACCGAAATGCATTAAAAACGCCTATGCATCCATGGTTATGTGTACAATCCCCTTAAAATCCTAATGCCTAATGAATGTATGAAAAATGATGGCATAGGGCAAGATCGGTGTGGAAAATATTAGAAAATATAAATATGCTAGATGAAATCGACCGTATAAAACGGCATTTTGACCCCCACGGGTCTAATTTTTGGAAAATTCGAATTTTGAAATTAGCTAGACCCGTACTATTTGTTAGTTTTTAGCTGTCTCGGTTTTCTTAAAAGTCAGCCTCAGTTAACAAAGTATGGACGCAACATCACTCATTCATTGCTTTACAAACTCTATACTTTTACATACATAGATTTGAGATTGGAAATAGCTGCGTCGGTCTGGTCTAAAATATAGAAGCCGTCAAGTTTAGCACCCCATTTACATTTTTAATTTTACTAAAAAATAAATTAATTTTATTTCATGACCCAGGGTTCAAATCGGAGCAGTTAACATTCTTACATCAAGCCTACTTTTTCATACTTCACCCAAAGATTTTCATGCAATTTTGCGAAATAACCATGGATGCATAGACCTTTTTAAGGCATTTCGGTACCTCCAGTCCCCAAAAAATTTAGGAGAAAACGGTAAAGGCAAGTGACCCAACCTCGTGAAGTATTTCGTCGCTATAGATTTAGGGCCTTGATAAATCTCATATTGTTAAAATTAAAAATAATAGCAATTGACCGAAGAATCAGTGAGCAAATATTTAGTTGGAGAGGGAAATCTGAAATCGGCGATCCATGAGGCTTATTGACGAAAGGCAGAAGAAGAACGACATTTTAATTTTTAAATAACAGAATTAGAACGAAGTGCAGTCTGCATTCTGCAGACTGCACTTTGCGAATGCGATAATTATAGTGACTATTATCGATTTAATTGAACTCTGAAACATCCACCGGCCACGAAACCACCGGCATACAAAGATCCTGTATTTTTGTTCAGACTTTAGAGCAGTATCCGAGCAGAGTAACGCCTACCTAGGTAGGCATTTCTATACTATTTTTCAGCTTTTATGTATTTAATATCTTAGTTTTTTGCATTTGATTAGATTTAAGACATGTCAGGAACCGAGGAGATTGAGGTTGACGAAGGACATGACAAAGTAATATTCCTTCAGTCAGAACTTTCAAATACCCCAGGTCTCGTCGGGACTTTTGAAATACAAGTACAAGCGGCACATTCTGACGTTGGTATGCATATAATGGAACAAAATAATAGCATGTCCGATGATAACACAGATAGAAACAGTCTGCACTTTAGCCTAGAAAATTTTATCTCGAAAGCGACGCAACCTGACAGCTAAACTGAGGCAGAATTATTGATATAAAGACGGTGTGTATGTTTTTTGACCCCTAGCTGCAGATTTTATGCAAAAAATACATAATCGCCAACCTAGGTTGGCGATTATCGTTGGCGATATTACCTTACTCTTTCCTAAAAAAATGTAAAAAAAGATTTTAGCTTAAAATTCTTGACTAAGGGTGTTTGATATCTGTAGTTTGTGTTTATTTATCAAAAAAAATTACAAATAAATCTTAATTTTTTGCACCGATATTTCCGGAGATGTATGACTAAGAAAAATTATTTTGTGTTTCAATCTTCGGTCAAGTATCAATATGATCCCACCTTCAACATCTCGTAGAGGTCATCGGACATTGCAAAGAGAACGGTCAACCCCGTATACTTTCATATCAGTTCTTCCTTTAGTTTCGCCTATTGCCATTTCCTGCTCGTAGTTTGCCATCAGAGTAAATTTAAAATACTAATTATAATATAAAGCTGTTTTAAATGATACGATTCCTAATTGTTACAAATTGGTTAACGTTTAGAATGTTCAAAGTCAAATTGATATTTACATTGTTGTTTGAGATTCGTTTATCACTTATCCCTGTCTCGGTTGTTGTCTTTTTTTTCAAAAGCATAATTCTGCATCTCCAATCGTGGATACTCCCAGTCACTGTTTACAAGGAAACAAAACTTCATACTTTTTCTTTGGTGTGTTGTGCTTGTGTTTAGCGCTATTCGCTGACTCAAATGACTTAATTACAATTACAATTTTGTATTGTTTTTTGGATCTAATTTCGAAGATGCCGCAGATCGGTGATGGCTAGCTAAAAGAACGCCAACCTAGGTTGGCGTTCCTGTTCTCTTTATTTATGATACAATGCAATAACTTACTCCCGAGTTTCAAAGATTTCGTATTGTATATAAGTATATTATACAATGATCGCATGTTGGAATCGGTATCGGAATCGTATGTTTTCCAAGTATCGGTTATTGGAATCGGTATCGGTATCGTATAATATGGGAATCGGTATCGGAATCGGTATCGTATGTTACCCAAGTATCGGTTATTGGAATCGGTATCGGAATCGTAAACTTGGGAATCGGTATCGGAGTCGGTGTCGTAGAAACTTAGCAAGTATCGGTATCGGTAAAAAGAATCGTACGATTCCTCGATGCCCATGTGTGCTCCAAGGACGAGACTAATGGGATCGCATCCAGAGAGCTGTGCTCCATCCCTCGTACTTAACGTTAGTATGGGTTTTACACCATGGGCCCTGAATAGATTAAAACTCAAGAACTAAAATATACCACATTTCTTGTTTACAGTTAAGTTCTAGAAGGTATGATTGCACAAAAGTAAATACCGCAAGTATCTGACGGCACATTCTTGGCAAAGCCAATCAACAGTTTTATTAAGGTACTCTTCTTCAACTGGAACAAGGAGAGTGTGTTCAAGTACCCGAATTTTAAGTCTTAGTATTTGTCCTGCCTTTTTATTCTCTGGTTTATTGTTGGCTTGGCGGAGCGACGACGATGACAATGACCTTCGGAGTTCGGGAGATGGAGAACTGTCGCTACGATATGGATTTCCAGCAGATATCTATAAAAAACCAGAAGGCCTTTATTTAAATGAACTCCAAACGAGGTATTAACACAGATATCTAATATTAGATAACTTGATAACTATATATTCCAAAGACGCACTAACCCTCTTAAAAGGCAATCGCGTCTGAATTGGTGCAGCACGGCCAGACTTTCCTTTCACTGTCCGACCTAATCCACTAGAACTTGAATGACCAGCCTTAGAAAATGAAGCCGCAATTGCCGAAAAGTTATTAGCCTTTTTCCCTTCAGTTCGTGTTCTGCTTTTTCGGGACTCTTCCTCGTCTGATGATTCAATGCAATTTCTAGGACGGCTACGAGTTGTTGAATACGATGGAATTTCTTCCACTTGTTGTGTTTCGTTTTCATTGTCTACAAAAATGTATAGGTGTCGTCAATTAATACCTAATCGACTGTAAATATTGTTAGCTTTCCTAAATTGATATTCGTATTCCAGTTTAAACATTTGGCAGGCAAATAGGTGAAAGTCAATACCGTTATAGTGGCCAAAAACCACAACATTATTATTGTTGGGCTGAGCCTGACTTGGCATGAAGTCTTCATCATCATTCAGATCAGGTATCTCTGGAGTGACTCTGTCATTTGAAGTTAAACTGATGTGGTCGAGTTCAAGTTCGTCTTGAGAAAGACGGAGAGAAGACTGAAATTCTACGTCCTGAATGTCTGATTTTTGTGACAACTCATCCCCAGATTCCCGCCCCAAGTCCATCAACTCAATAACCGGGTCGTATTCATCATTCCCTAAATCTGCATCACCTTCTGAGTGCTGCGGGGATAATGGCCGCCGACGATTTCCAAAAGTGGTACTTCTTTCCCTTCGTGATACAACTTCAATTTCATCTACTTCATGTCTCCCTTCGTTTCGTCTTCGGCGCGTTGACCGTTCCCTTAAAATAACGTCATCAATGGGATCCCGTTTTCTTTTGGGGATATTACTAGCGGACCGTGTCACCATTTCGGGGTAAAACACATTATCAGCAGTCATCCAATTTTCATGAACATCCAAATTATCAGGAATGAGGGCGGTTCGGGGTCCCGGGGAAATTGGTCTTGGGTTGTTCTTCTTCGGCTTTTTCGGACCCTCCTGTCTCATGAGACCTTTCATTGTGGATTTGTAGAAGTCGGTGGCTTCGGTTGCATTGTCCGGATCGAAGTCGTCCCCCGTAATTTTTATGGGGATAAAGGAATCCTCATTTTGGTCATTAGACCTCATCAGGGAAAATTTGGGACTGGTACAACGTAATTTAGCTTTCTTTGCAGCATTGACTTCATCAGTTGCTGTGTAAGCTCTCCCATCTACAAAAATACGTAAGGATAACTTGTGATTTATAGCTGTTTAGGTACAATCCTTTACAATTTAAAATTTGGTTTGCTACGTCTAAATAAAATCAACTTACTCTTTTTCATTTTATCTCGTAAAGTATTCTTAATCCGTTGGTAGTCCTCATAGACATCTCCCTCTGCCTCGTGGCCACTTGTTCGTCTCCAAATAACTAGGTGGTCAATTGGCAAATTTCCCTGCAACAATAGAATAGGTGGGTATGTTTAGGTATATATATATACTTCCCTTTTACCCGTCTGAAAAATGAAATTGCGTTAGAATGGATACTGAAGAATACACTCACACTATCATCTTTCAAAAGTACATCAGCACCCTTTAGCAACAGAATATCCGCGACAGCAAAGTGTCCATTACCGAGTGCATCATGCAGAGGTGTAATTCCTTCGCACAGCTTTGCACCGCGATCATTTACACGCGCTCCGTGCTTAATTAGTTCGGCAACCACTTCAGCGAAACCAAAATTCGAAGCTTCATGCAGCGGAGTCCAGCCAGCAGTATCTCTCACGTGAACTTCATGACCCTATCATAAAAAATAAACTGTTTATATTAAGCATTTAATTTTCGATTGACAATTGAATTGAAATGTACGAATTATAGATAGTTATATTTCAGAAAGCAAAAGGCATTGGAATACAACTAATGTAATAAAATATTAACCTGACGAATGAGCCTCTTGACAGCCGTAAAATCCCCTCTTTTAGCCGCTAAATGTAAAGGCGTCTCACCAGCTTCATTTTTTCTTTGACCGATTTTTCTTTTAGATTTCGTGTAAGCGACATTCTTTTCCTCTGAATTTTCATCGTCCTCACTTTCCTCGTCCGCTGTAATATTGGTTTAAATTAAAAAAAAGGAATTGTAAATAATATACCAACATACCAAGATAGGTAAACGGTAAACAATAAAAAAAATTTACTTATTTACATGTAAGATTGTTTAAATCGATTTCCTGTTCCTCCCCATCTAAAAGATCTTGCGAGTCGCCTTCCGTTTCTCCCTCATCCTTCAAGTTGTTATCAGTAGTAATTTTTTCAAACTTCTGCAGCATTTTTTCTATGAAAGGAAATGAACAATGCGAATCCAATACAGCCAAAGTAAAAGTTGTTAGCTTTAATTACTTTCTACTTACTCGATTCTTCAAGTCTGTTGATAGATTTTAAATACATTCCAAAGTTTTGATACGCATCAGCCTGTTTGTAGAAGCTCCCAGATTCTAATGCCAAATCAATTGCCGTAGTATGAGCATCAATCAACTCTTTCGGATCCTTCTCTAGTTTTTCCATTACCACTGTAATATTTGTCTGAGTTTTGAATTTCTATTAGAATTATAGTAAGACCATTATTGATTAACACGGTTTTTCTACACTCTCAAAATATAAAACGCTGTTCGTACAAAAACGAAAGCTTACCTCTCCTGGATTTCCTTCGTGCATCGTCATTTCTTTCTCATAGTATTCTAATGCATTTGTAAAATCATTTTGGTCGTTGTAAGTCATAGCTACAGAGTAATATATCCTAGACAGCCTCTTTCCTACCAGACCACCTGCTTCTGCAAACTTTGAAACATAACTTCTAATTATTTATTTGAAATTGCTGGAGTTGTACAATATTTTAAAATCTGGATTTAGCTACCTCAATAGACTTTAGATAATGCTTCAGTGCTTCATCAAAGTTGAAAAGGTTGGAATAGTTATCTCCCACGATTTCATGAAGTTTTTGTAAGGTTTGATAATCTTTGGAGTCGGTACTAAAAATGGTGTCCAGCCGTCTTGAAATTGTTGTAGCTTAACAAAGAACGACTCATTTCACTCATTGTTGATCGTGCATTAATGATCATGATCAATAAAATTGACCTTCACATAATAGGTAAATGTTCTTAGTATCGGGAAATACCAGAAATGAGTAAGCTCTCCAATTCTTCAAGGTTTGGAGCGAATTCAGTCTTTCCCAATATCTTTTTTCGGAGTCTTCTTAAGATCTTCTTTCCATTATCGATATCGTCTATGCAAAATAAAGCCTGGTCCCACAAAGAAAAACTGCACACTCATAATACCCGAATTACATCAGGTCATTTAAAAAAATATATAAATACCTTTGACTGGAGAATTAAAGATTCGACTTCTGATGCCATGCTACCTTGAGATCTGGCTGCTGAAACGGCCTCCTTTGCGGCAAGTAAAGCTTCACTGGGATTGTTCAGTTTTAAATAAATACCAGCAAGCATGAAATTACACGGTTGGAGATATTCATAAAGCGAACATTTCTTTCCTGTTTCAATGCCCTGTGGAAATTGTAAATGACGGATATTAATTCTATACATAATACTATAACCGATATTTTTCGGAAGTTTATTCTCTGTTGAACAACGAAAGATCATATTTAATAGATATTTAAATTGCTTTAAATAAAAAAAAAACATATAAAACTTACCTTGCAAAGCCACATCACTGATTCAGCCAGCTTTCCTTTGGACTCAAGAACCAATCCCATATTTTGACAATTACTCGATTTCATGGCTATAAACTCCTTCTCGTTATTCAGCTGCTCCTTCAATCTGAAATCATTTCAGTTCAGAAAAAATTATTAAATTTGTTAGCGCCCAATCACAGTCAGACAGAATTGACACTAGAGACGAAGTCGAAGTCCGTTTATCAATACCTCGTCTCACCAGTGAGTTTATAGGCTTTTCTAAAATAGGATTCGGATTTATTCAGTGGACATTTATTGAGGTCTGTCTCTGTAGCCTCTTCTTCCATAGAAAGGTAGGCTCTTCCTAACGTGATGTAAGCCCGTTGCTGTTCAACCAAATTGTCTTTCTCCTCGGCCAATTCTGAAACCACATTCATGTTTTTGTTTAACATTTAGGTTACGTTTCTTTGAAATAAATTTGAGACCATACATTTACAGAGCCTAGAGTAGTATATCGCAATAGCTTGCAAATAATCCTATACTGTACCCCTGTTTTAAAATGAGTACGTCATTTTACAGTATTACCCTAGGTAAACAAGGCAATAGGACACAAGCACTCTCATAGATAGACAGATTTAAAATGTCATCGCTAAAAAAATCAGAAGTACTTAAATACAGTTGAATATAGGGAATGGCCTTTTTTGTTTCCTTCATCCCCATGTAGACTTCGCCAATATTTCTGTACGCAATTCCGAGTCCGATCTTATCTTGCTTGTTGTAAGTTTTACAAACATTAGCCTCTTTCTAAAACAACATAAATAGGTATATGTTTAGAATAGGAATTGGAATCACAAAATACTGAATATTAAAATCTGTATGAAAACATCATACAAAATATATTACATTATTACAAGAGATACAAAAAATATTCAAACACCTTGTGTTCCTCGAGAGCATCTTCAAAGTTATCATGAAGGCGGTAGGTGTTTCCTAATTGATTGTGGATCTCCGCCGCTTCCTTGTAATTCCCTTTTGCCAGTGCTAGTCGCAGTCTTCTCTTACAATCTGATACCGAGAAATGGAAAGTTAAGTTCAAAGTTAAATCAATCCACAGTCAGGTGCAACATTAACGTACAAAGTCAAAGTAGAATCAAGCAAACCCGGGCATTAAACGTATACAGAAACCACATCACACATCATCAATCCACAATCATTGATATCATATTTCACAGAGCACAGATATAAGAAGTTAGTTTAGACTTTAGACTTTAGACTGTTCAGACATCAGATGCAAGCAAGATGCCAGAGTCATAGTCATTTTTGACATTTCAAATTGACTGAAAATTTAAAATGCTGAATGATTACCTTCGATCCCATCCACATCCGACTGCCTGATCTTCTTATTCCTCATCTTATCTTTTGTCTTTGATCTTTTTCTTATGTCATATGTTGTATGTGTTCTGTTTATGTCCTAATTAATATGTGATATGATAGATTTCGATTTCTCTCTCTCTCTCTCTCTCTCTTGTCTTTGCGCTTCTCTCTGCACTCACTATGGTCTGAATTCAATCTCTGCTGTTAATTGTTGTTATCTTATTGCTTTTCGACCAAATAACCATTCATAAATTAAAATAAAATCGAAGTAAAAAAAAGAAAGTTTAGGCAATATATGAACGAACGTGTTGTTTTTGTTGGGAAGGAGAAGTACAAGAACCGCTCTGGCACTTTTCCCACCCTTTCTCAAGATATTCGGACTATAAATTCAATGTTGGAAGCCGGATCTGATTGGGGCAAATTAACACTTATGCATAAACCCAGTATGTATGCAGTATATATGCAAGTCCAATTGTGTACCCCTGCGTGTAATCAGTCCAATAACGTTAACGTTAAGAGACGTTAACGTAATGGTAGCCGGAATTCAAAATATTCAGTTTTTAACCATTGAACATACAGCCACAGATAATATGAATGAAAAGAATACAAGTAGTTGTTTTGGTGTTAACCGTCATTCAAAAATTCGCAAACGAAGCGTAAAAACAGTCCAATTTGTCTTTTCAAACGTTTGTAAATATGAAATATTGGAACATTAGTCAAGTTTTCAAACTATTTCATGTATTGGTTTAATTTAAATCAATACGACTGCCTTCAACAAGCTTATGAGCTTGTTTCTCAAAAAATCTATGCGAATGCATTCATCAATTCATTCATATAATAGCAAATTACTTGAAATAGAATTTGACCTCTGCTTCCATTGCTTCAAGCGATTCTTTGTCTCGATTTATTTCTAAGAAACGGTCGTATACATAGAGGATGCTAACCGTAGCAATCCTAAGCTCCTAACATAATATCAATAGGCGGACTATAATGCTGAAAGGCTGAAATCAATCCCGATTTCCAAAAAATACACGTCATTGTAACTTTGGACATTTTGAAAGATTTGAAATAAACTTCTAGACTAAACCCAAGTTACAATTATGCATCCGTTGACATCCCATTCCGATTTTTGATAACATTAAAGTTTCATAAGATTTAGATTTAAGATCTACTAAAGTATTCCGTCTCGTCTTTGTTGTTGAAATGCAATGTGTTCGTTTGCAAGAGTTTTTGTCCAAAAACGTCAAGAACGAATGTATTTTTTCACTCGAAACGAATCGTTTGAATAAATATCAAATTGAGTTAATCGAGATTGTTCAACTTGACTGGATGAAAAGGCATTTTATTTAGATTCCAGGATACGTTTTGGAATAATATTCTCAGCATTTAAAATTTGAATACATGAAGTTGGGAATTCAAATTTTAGAACAAGTAGCCCGATTAGTTTAACTATAATCACAATAACCACATTAAAAAGGTTGGTTCGAACGTTTAAAGTTTAAAACCTTGGTTCCAAAACAACCTTACTATAATTTAATGAGGTTACTATACAGTATAATTCTATAGGTTTTTAGGAACTTCGAAATAGCTGGAATTCGATATTTTTCGAATGCATCCTGGACGCTCATTCTTCCAGGAAAAATCCTTGAGCTTCTGTATGAATTAGGCCACCAGCAAATCCGACATCCGACTTATATGTACCAAGCCAGTATTTTAACACAATGACAAAAGAAATACAATACAGGGTGTAGAAAGATTCAGATTAGTTTTTCCTTTGATTTGAAATGGTGAATGATGTTTGTTTAGGACGACGTTTGTCATCATCATCAATTAAAATATATTAGGGCATCCGGTGTCGAAAAACGGGGAATGGAAAAACACACTTTATATCTATATGCAATGTCAATTTCATTTAAAACTATGCCTAAAATGTGATGTTTTGTTTGCTTGCATTGCATATAGACGTATTCAAACTCAAACGGTTTTTTATCTATAGAGCTGCGTTTGACTTGTGAGACACTTGTGATTGAAATAAAATTTACTGGCATTGCATTCATGTTGAACCATTTCAATCTTTTTTTAAATCTCTCTTCCTTGAATCATGTTGACTTGTGCTATTTAAAGCACAACAATAATTTGTAATTCCACTGAATTTTGTAATAAGCATGTTAAAACATTTTCCAGATCTACACCAAAACCCGATATCAGACGATCACAATCACAGACAATATTATACTTGGAATTACGGGAAGTTAAAAATGAACCCGAAGTGCAGTCATCAAGGAGTTACACTTTTTATAAATATTCATAAACAGATATTACTGACGTACACATTTTAACCCAGCAACTAAACTGATAATCTTAAAGATGATTTGTCAAAATTTTCTAAGAATTTTGTACAATCAACAAGGCAGAGATGATAAGAACACAAAATGTTGTTTAAGACGACGCTGATCAGGTTATTTCATGCATGTTTGTCTATATTTATACACATTCCTTCTAAATGTATGTGTGTATAAGGTCACACAAACAGTGAACTCTTTGTTGCATAATCAATAAACCGTTAAAAACGCACATCGGGAAAAGGTGAAACCCCACGACTCACGGCACAAGACGTCGAATAACATTTTACGTCGCTATCCAACACGTACGAGAGTATTGTACAAGATTCTCACATTTCCCCAACCATATATTTTGCTATACATCGTTTAAGAGCACTTGACAGTAGCTTTCCAGCTATCTATTACATATGTCAAGCTGTAATTTCAAAAAATGGTGACCTTTGACCTACATGACCAATGAACGAACTCAGCCTCTGCAGGAAGGTCATAAATGGGTTTCCAAAAAAAATTCGAAATATTCAGCCGATCGAAAGTTGGAGCACGAACGGACGGACGGACGGTCAGAGTAAAGCCATAAAAGAGTTTCACCATTCACCCTTTCAAATGCGAAATATTTCTAGGAAGTATCATTGATAAGATTAGTAGCCATGAATTGATATAAATTTAAAATTTGAATAAACATGCCGTAACTTTTTTGTCTTTTACATTTCGAACCATTAAATCGTAAATATTTGTTTCAGGGATTGACGTTTCCCATTTTCTAATTGGCAATCCAATGATTTTGTCAATATTTTTTCGAGGTATGAAACTTTTAAGACAACTCTTGAAATATTTGTAATTTTTAATAATATCAAAGTATTTATTTTTGATCAGAGCAGCAGAGCATTATGCTTAATTTTTAATTGAATATAGGATGTAACTTAATTTTAATATTGCCAACCATTCATCTTGGCAGATTTTCGTTCCCCAAACGGCTCACCATTCGTATTTATGATGAATTTTATGTTTGAATAGAATTAGGACTCGCAGTAGAATGCAACTGCAGTATTCCCACGAAACCATACAAAATTTACCAACCAAAACTGGAGATAATCTTAATACGAAAATAGAGTACTAAATCCATTGATTTTACGATCCATCTAATTCGACTTAATGATACATAACATAAGCTTATGTGACATTGCTTTTATAGTTGTCGGGATATGAAAGTGTTATATGAATCAAAATATTATTAGTACATCCACCCCAACCATCATAACATTAATCATCACATTGCAGAGGTTTCGAGAATCAAGGCTTCTTCGTTTGTCTGGATAATATAATTTGATGGTATATTTTTATAGACCGAGAACTGGATATCCATTATCTATCTAATCCTATTCCGTAGTATATGGAACCAAATTGACCCTTCTGTGTAATAAGGGGGATATCTAAAGATATAAGAGGCTTTAATGAGATTAGAGAACTCAATCAGATTTAGTTTGAAGATTGACGTTGACTTTATGATTCCTCATCTTCCGAGAGAAAAATCGGTCCTTGTCCTAAATATTATTCAGAGATCTTAATTTTTCTTGTCTAGGACTTTTGTGACATTTTGCGGTAAAAATGCTGGAAAAGTTCTACGTGGGATTAGTTTGTTATTTCCTCGTGGCTTCAACTGCAAATGGCTACCAACACCACCACGGAGGTTATGAGGGGGGCTTGGGCTCATCTTCCGAAGAAGACCCTCGGGGTTTCAGGTATGGTTTACTTTTCAAATTAAATCGTTTGGAACAGAATAAAACGTGGATGACATTGTTGTTATTTTGTTTTTAATCGAAAAATATTTGATAATATTTTAACTTCGTAATTAAAGTGAAACACAATCTGCATATGACTTTGAACGGCTTTCCCATAAATTTAGCGTTGTAACTGGTCCGATTGAAGAGGAATATGACGGTGGCAATAATTATCCATGGCGTCATCATGTGGATTTCGACGTAAGAAATTATATTACTTACAATTTTTGGTTGAATTAAACTACAACATCTTGATCAATGTAAACTCGTCAATGAGCAAATAATATGATAAATCCGCACCGAATTCTTGTATCAACGGCACCGGCACATTAAATATCAATCAAACATAGAGGAGGTATTGAATTAAGAATGTCGAGTGGTACCCGTCACCGGTTTAAAGCATTGCACAACCAGTTTAACTTCAATGAATGCAGAAAAATGCAAAACAAAATGAATTGTTAAGATATTTTTCACAGGTTTTTAAACAAAGACATGATCCTTTTTCTTTATGAGTTAAAGGTAAAGGCAGCTGGAGTAGTACGCATGTTAAATTAAACAGTTCTGTAAAACATTAACGCACGCGTTAAATTGCGATTCAAAATTAATACCCAGTGGCATAACTTTTAACGGAACATTATTTACTGCCTTGAATTTAATTAATAGGACACTTATAGAAGATATTAAACGGTTCATAAATGGTTTTAGGAAAGGCACCCAGGAGAAGACCTGGAAGCTGTAGAATCGTCGAGGCATCCGACCAGGGAGCCACCACCAAGAAGGCCCGAAGTAGAGTCAGTTGAACGGGACGAAAGCGTGGAACATCGACAACCGCTTTTCGGCTCAGATGATCTCGTTGTTCCCGATTTTGCAAAAATGTTTGCAGAAGGACCACGTAAGTTTTCACCTTGGACGAAACTCTAATCATATTTGTAGCTAATTATAATTGTAACCGAAGTAATTCCTACAGAAATTGGACCTTTCGCCCGACCCGGAAATCATGTGGACATGCAACCATGGTTCAACCTCTTCGGAATACAATCCAATAATCCTTGGTGGAAAGGGTAGGATTTGCAATCAAAAGGATGATTGAGTTCGGTTCTTGAATTTCTTTGATTTCCTTAAATTTTAGGTCCAACGTTTGCATTAAACGAGAGGAAGAAGACGAGTCGGAGGACAAAGACAAATCCATAAAAGATGGCGAAAGTTCGAAATCGGTGTCTTCAAATCTTACGTCAGAGCAGCCGGAGTTTCACATGCAGTTTTCGTCCTGCGATGACATGGACATGCGGTACAGTTGCATCACCAAGTTGTTTGGGCCTTCAGTTGTCAAGACCATCAAGACGGATTACGAGTGCTGTCACGGCTATGTTCTTGACAAGAGGAAGACTCTTTGTGAACGAGGCGAGTCTATTTAACGTTTTGGTTTACTTTTGCTATTTAGTGATATAGGGAAACTGACGAATAAATGTTTATGATGTTCTAAATACAGGGCATTATGAGAATATAGCAAAAACGATCGAAGACGTCGGTGGTAAGGAGTTCATGCGACTCGTAAAAAGTGTCGGTTTAGACTCGAAGTTGGTACGGGACAATTTAACGGTCTTTGTTCCAAGTGACGATGCTTTGGCCTCTTTTGTTAAAACCCAGCAAATCGAGACCGTAAGGCTACTATATAGTTAGCACATCTTACCTATGGACCTTTATTTATGCTTTACCAATTCGTAAATTCATGGCATTTGTTATTCTAAACTCAGAATTCAATTGAATTTCTGCCGGAGCTGGAATCCGTTCGCCGTCGACGAAGCATTTTAATGCACCGGAAGAATGAGCCTCAAGGCCTCAACGTCCGTCGACGAAATCGACCTGCTGAGAATCCAGGTCAAGAGGAATACCCTAGTTTCGTAGACGAGGAGATGTATGACCTGGAGGAAGATGACTCGAACTGGAAACGAAACGCCCTGGACAAGCGGGAGGAATTCCAGAGGAAACTTGTCACCTATGGACATGATGAAAACAACGTCAACTTGCAGAAGACGCTCCTCAGTCACATGATCTCGGGGAAACTAAGCACCGACGACTTCGTAGACGAGAAGGTCGTCTATTCTGAGAACAGAGACAGTGTCATCCGTCTCAACACTTGGAACATTGGCTCGGAAAAGGTTAAGACCGTCAACTGTGCCAGGCTCACTTCCGTTAACCATCGATGCACTAATGGAATTGTCCACGTTGTCGACAAGATGTTCAAACCCGTCACCCAAACGATTGCCGAAGTCGTTTCTACCAACCCTGACCTCTCTATGTTGAAAACACGTATGTTAAAGATAAAACTAAATTATTTTTTTTAATTGATAGAAATGAGTAGATTTTTGTTTAGCTGAAACTGTTTGGTAGCTATCTATTTATTTTGGATGGGGGTTCTATTTAGAGAATTGCAGTATATTGAGACTATTGAGAGATCTATGATTGACCTGTAACCTTTGACTTAATAATTGTGTTGATAGTATTGAGTTCCAGTGGCATGTTCCCGATGCTGAGGAATAAGGATGAACATTTGACCTTATTTGCACCCACAAATGCAGCTATTAATAAGGTCGGCAATTCCCTTCTGTCCAAGATGAGGAACGGAGATCCGTGTCTTAAAAGTAATTTTGTGCTATTTTGTGGATTTTTTCGAGTTTTTATGAATAAAGTAAATTATGGCTAAACTGGCACATGAATAAGGATTATTCCAAAGATATTAAAATGTGAATTTCAATTAGGGATTCTTCGTCATCACATTCTGCCGTTGACATTCTGCTCCTCCATTGTGTACAGTGAGGGTCAAGTCCGTAATATTAACGAAGGGATTTTGGACATTCAGAGAAACGCTGATGACAAGCTTTTTGTAAATGGGTCACAGATAATTATAAGGGATATCGTTACCACTAACGGCGTTGTACACATCATTGATGCCGTCATTATCTCCGAAAATGGTAAAGCGTTCGATTTTTACTCGAAAAATGAATTAGTCACTAAACAGTTATGACAATTTGATGTATAAATCCAGGGCAAAATTTTAAATTACAGACCGACCCGTTAGCCAAGCGTTGGAACGTGCGGGCCTAACAACCTTTCTCGAATATTGTGAACGAGCGGGGCTCGGACCTCTTCTTGACCAAGTCACCAATGTCACCATCTTTGCCCCGACTAATGAAGCATTTTCCACGTTACCCCAAGAAGTATTGCAAAATGTCGAGGTCTGTATTACCTTACCCTTTTTAAGTTAAAGTCCTTGTACTAGTTGACTCGCCGGGTAAAACTCATTTCGTATCTGGCTTTAAAGGATAACACGAGTTTCACCCGGCGAGTCAACAATGATTGCAACTATATGTTGAAATAAACGATTGGGACTTAATTAACGATGCCGATTGTGTTATATTATTAGAAACTGCGGGAAGTATTGTCTTATCATCTTGGAACACCGGAAACGAGGGCCTGTCAGTTTTCGCATCAACAACTCCTTCCAACCCGACTAACCAACAAGCCGATACGGATCAATTTATATTCCACTGTAAGAATAGTTTATATTTTGTGAATGAAAATCATGTTCAGATAAGAGCTCAATTTTACTATAAATGTCACGTATTTGGCTTGAATTTCTCTAGTTTCCGCTGGGCATTGATGCCCAAGTAACGGCTCAATGTGGCAGGATTGTCAAAAGGAATAATTTGGCCTGTAACGGAATCATTCACGAAGTCGATCGAGTTTTACTTCCACCTCATCTGAATCTCCTGGAAACCTTAAAGACTCAGCAAGACTTTAGTATTTTCAGTCGTCTTCTATCTGTAAGGACATTTTTACAATTTTGTACAGTATTCTGTAGGATCAAATCCACAATTTAACGCAATTTCAGGAAAGTGAGTCCTTGTATCGAGAACTGCAAAACACTAAAGAAGATGGAGTCACGATTTTTGCCCCAACTGATGCCGCATTTTACGCTCTTCCAAAATCGGACCTTCAGAGCATTTTGAATGACAAGGATAAGGCTTTGGAGGTTTTAAAGCGACATATCGTAAAAGGTTAGATATGGTTTATTAGCTCATTTTCCATATATTTATTGACGTAAATTATGAGATCTAACGTAAATTAATAAAAAAAATCCATCAGATTCGCTTTGTTGTGCCGGATTTGCACCAAACGTGTGGTTCATTTCCAAGAGCGTTGTCACTTTAGGCGGACTTCACATCCCCGTTTTCCGGGACACGAGTGGGCAAGTTGTTTACGGAAATGGAAAGATCACGACCTGTGACCTCACCGCTTCCAACGGAATAATTCACACGGTCGACACCGTAAGAATAAATACATATCCCTTTTTATCTTAATTTTTTGCAATAATTTTTTAGGAAATTTAAATTGGAACTCATTCATATTATTGTCCTTGTTATAGGTTTTGACTAATTCAAACAAACCCCCGAGTCGTGGGGAATTAATGGGGTCATGTATTCCGGAAACCTTGGAGAAAATGGACATTCAAGCCCTCTTCTTCCGCTTGTAAATTACAAGCTTCCTTGAATGGAATTTCAATAGATTACACTACATAATTAATGTTTGTAGGATTAAATGTGTCTCGAGAGCAAAATCCAATTTTATCATGAACACTGGGAGTGGGAATTCAATTTTCAATTATATATTACTAAAGGCTACGGAGATTAAATTATTTTATTCGCATTTTAATAAACTACACAGCCTTAAAATTTCGTTTGAATACACTATTAATAGATGAGAAGGGAACTTGAGCAATGTGAATTCTTATTTAAATTTTAATGTAATCCTATTTAAGACGGTTATGCCAATAATCTAATAACACAAGGCACCCATCGGCTTATGCTCCACTCTCACATACACATCTCTCGTAGTTTAACACGGTAGGTATAGGGAATTCCGTCCGCTCCAATCTCACACACATCTCTCGTAGTTTAACATGGTCGGTATAAAGAATTCCATCCGCTCCACTCTCGCACACATCTCTCGTAGTTTAACATGGTACGTATTGGGAATTCCGTCCGCTCCACTCTCACACAGACAACTCGTGGAGTTTAACATGGTGCAGTATAGAAAATCCAGTCCTCTCCTCTCTCTCCTCTCTCACACAGACAACTCGCTGAGTTTAACATGATGCAGTATAGGGAATCCAGTCCACTCCTCTCCCTCCTCTCTCACACAGACAACTCTTAACATGGTGCAGTATAGGGAATCCAGTCCTCTCCTCTCTCACACATGTATACAACACCCGGATTTTAACATGGTACGTATAGGGAAGCCCGTCTGCACCTCTCTCACATACGCATCTCCCGAGTTAAATTCAGGATGCTGTTTTTATTATTTCAATGTTGCTGGGAGTCGATGACCCTTAATAAATTTGAAATGCAATAATTTGTCTTGTTGTGACGATGGAGCAAATACAATTTGTCTCAACCATTTGTTGATAAATTATTATTATTTTATTCGGTTTGTTAATATTTATACAAAGAATATACATCGCCGAATTCTCAGATATTATGATCTTCCAACATTCATATATTTATTTGACAATAATGATCTAAAACTTATCTCCGATTTGTTTCTATCAATAATTTTGAAACTTAAGGCGACTGAGATTTTGGAAAAATAAGATATTGTTGTTTCATCTACAAACTTTACTTAATTGCTACTTTTATTATCTACTTGGGAATATCTCAATTTTCTACACATTTAGTTTAAAAGCTCTACTTCCATTATGTTTTACGGTAGATATCTAGAGGAAACGGCAAAACGACATCGAGATTCGTATATAAAATTACTATCGTATCAATAACAAGAAAAAAGTCAGTGAATATACAGTTTTTGCGTAAAACAACTGGAAATTTTTGAGTAATAACTGAATTAAGATAGCTATTCGGAGGATTTCAGCTATGGATTAGAAACAGACGGGTTGGTGAAAAAATGGTCAGGAAAAAATGGTCACGGAAATAATGGTCGTGGAAAAAATGGTCATGGGGAAATAATGGTCACAGAAAAAATGGTCTGGAAGTAATGGTACCATGAAATGGTCGCGGAAATAATGGTCTGATGTTTAATTTTGCCAAGTTAGAATGTCTTCATTAGCTTAAATAATAAAGTGTATTACTACAGAGTAGGGCAAACTTCAATGGATAATTTTGCCTTTATAATCCGAATATTGACCGAAACAAAAACCCAAGAACCATTTTTTCCTGACCATTTTTTCCGGCACCCGAAACAGACAATAAGCCCATTTATTTATTACATTTTCTTTGCGTTCGTTTACGACTACTACGTAAATCTTGATTTAAAACGTTGAATAATGTATTTACAAACGATGAATAGAGATGATATGGATAATTGATTTTAACTCAACCTGACAAAAACATCGTACTTGATAGTCGAATATTATGCAAAACAAAATAAGTAACTATTCCGACGAAGTTTTAGAATCCATTAGAGATTTCCGGAATTATTGTGATTTGTGTTAAAACTATTATGCTGTCAGTCTGCTGCTTTCTCTATCCTCTAGAAAGGGAAACAAAATAAGCAGTTCAGTAAAAGTTGGTTAATTTAAAATTGATTTTGTTGTTGTTGCTTTTTCGACTAGTCGTTAAATTTAATTACTTTTATAAAGAAAAGTTTCTAAATTAAGGTCAATTTTTACCTTCTGCTGATGTCGCAGTCGTTCCAAGTAATCGAGTTGAATGGGTTTATGGAGGGTGAGCTGCTCTTTAGCTTCGTCGAAACTGAACCATTTCCTCTTACGTCCTGGGAAATTAAGGAAAATTTAAACATTTTTCGCCAGATTATTTTAAACATATAAATACTTAACAAATATATTAATAAACGTATGCAACAATAATAACAATAATCATTTAGCTGCTGTAAATTCGTGGAATAGGGGTTTTTGATCATCGACTTACCGATTTTCTGTGAGTCCTCCCATTCCGGCATCTCCTCATTCACAACCATCACATATACCGCCGTTCTGTGTCTCCTTTCTTCGTTCTAAAAATGCAAATTTAAATGCAAATATTTAATTTCTTTTATTAAATTCACAGAAAATATAAGATTTAAAGAGTACATCCTTCTAATTTTGGCAATATCATGATTCTACTTTGATAAATTAATTAATGACGCTCCAAATTTTCTACCTACATTGCAGGGTTACAGGAGAAAGCGAAAAAGTCTGAACTGACTCCTACTATTTAATTGATAAAGTTAGATCGAATTAGGACCGACCAAGGATGCTAAAACTTAACAAAAATTGAAGAAAAAATGGGCAAACATAAGCGTGTACCAGAATTCCTGGAGATTCGTTGCTGGGAATTTGAGATTCCATAAAACTCCCAAAGGAAAGTCCATGAATACTTTATAACTTCATCTTTGTCAATTATGGGACACGCTACAACTTCCAATGGTACTTATAATTTAATCATTTTAAGCCTAGAGAAGAAACTAATCGTATCTACATAAAAACATGGAAGAAATAGTGCATCCGTTACTTGCTTGTTCGTGTTAGTAGACTTGAACGTCGTGGAGACTTTAAATGTCATATGGAACTGACAGGAGGAGGAAATGATTATTTATATGACATTTAGTCATACTTTTTTACGTTCATCTGTCATAATATTTTTCCGGTTTGGAAGCAACCGGCCTTGAATTGCGTTGTTACCGATAAACTCAGTTTTTAGACAACAGTCGGAAACAGAAAATAGAAGTAAAAGTTTTTCGAATTTGAAATAATAATTTCATATTAGTATGAAAATGAGAATTAATTTATAATCATTAACTCCAACTTGAGTGGTTTTAAAACAAACCTCCTGTAGGTTTAAAGCAGTAAAATTTGTACTTGGTAGATTCACTTGACCTTTTCAAGTTCAGAACAGCTAAAAAATATGTTATTACAGTTTTTACCGCAGTGACCTATCAAAGTTTAGGATCCTATGCCATTTTTATTACTACATGTTACTGAATATCCTATTCCCTTTCCCATGGATTGATTACTAGCCCATTATTTTTTTTAGATAAAAACCTACATATCGGAATTTCACGTTTGAATTTTTGATGTAATTTAAACAAATTCCAGGCTAGAATTTATGGTGATTAAATTATGTATTTCCCAAAGGATTTTTTTGTAGGAATATAACGTTAAGCAATTAATTCGAGTAAAAGTTCTTGGAACTCGTAATTTGATTCCTACGAGGTGTATTTTAGAATTAAAATTGGAACCAACAAAATAAAAAACAATTCGAGATTTCTCTTCATTTACGTCAGCAACTGTTGTAATAAAATTTGTCAGGATGTCTATATTGTTGTTCTCTTTTCTCCATGAATTATTTATAACTCGCAAAGAAAAGAGAAACTAACGATGACAATAAAACAAAGCCTTCACTTCTCCAATGACGAGTTTCCGGAATTTTGTTTCATCTTCAAATCAAACTCTGTATAAGAGGCACTCTCTATATAAAAGCGGATAGAAACCTGAGACCCAGAATGTTTGGAAAACAAAGACTGAAATAAGTCGCCCCAGGGGAGTTTTCTCATGGGAGTAAAAGTTGATCCAATACATGAAATATTTTATTGTTTAAGTAGCTATAAAATGTGTACTTGAAATTGAACAGTGCTTTGAATAAATAATTATTGGGGGAGGGGGGATTAATTTCGGGGGAACCGTTGTAACTTTCGTAGTAACTTCTGAACTGAACAGACGAGCTATCTCGTGTGTAAGATGAGATGTGTCTTCTATTTTATTCCTTGTATATCAATGAATAACCGTCTAAACTCATAAATTAATTCACAGATTATACAAATCAAGAGTGTATAAAGTTACAACACGTGCAGTCGATTAATCGAAAGCAGAAAATGAGGTTATATTAAATGACAGTCCTGGGGTAATTTTACTCGCCAAATGATTACCAGCAAAGTAGTTGGTCGTAGAGTAGTTGTAGTGTAGTAGTAGTCGAAAGATCACATCATTCATAATTATATTTACAGACTGTCAAGTCTATGGGAACATAAATGTTCTGTGGGAACGAGGAACGTTGAGCCAAAACTTTTCAGATTCGAGAAATGAGTGGGTGTTGCACCTGTCACTTTCACACCGATTACTTTACAAAGTCCAATCATGTCACCCCATTCATTCCAACTTTGACCTTCTTTTCACCTTCTATTACATGCAATAATAATTAATTAGTTCCCATATTGCTCTAAATTAATCTCTGGCCGGCGGCCGGAGATGTTTCTTTTCAATTTGCAATTGGGTATCTATCTAGGGGGATGTAGTTTTTAAGAAAAAAAATAAGCTTATAAGAAAATTGAACTATTGGCGACAAATTGCGTATAGTATTAAATTCTGTATTGTTGTTAGGTTTCAATCCTTCATATTCAATTTGAAAAATTGCAAACCACAGATCCATACATACTATTTACATTTTTAAATACAAATCACATTGTGTTAAAGGCATTTATTTGGAGGGTCCATAATCGCGGTGCTCGAGGATTTTTTTCCAGTATGAAAAAATTTTCCGGCTGACACTAACATAACACCGCTACACCATAAAAACTGCTTATATTTTCAAGCCTAGCCTAATATATATATGCTACCCAATCATAAAATGTTCGACTAACCCGTTGCCGGTTTTTTATAGAAATAACTGTAGACATGGGGAATTATTTCGGTAATAGGGGTTAGTGGGGCTCACCTCAAAGACGCCAAGACATCGGTCAATGTTACCGCGGACGCCGGCTTCTTCGACGGTTTCGCGAATAGCGGCGATAGTGTGGGTTTCCTCGGGTTCAACGCCACCTCCTGGCACAATCCACTGATCCGAGTGCCGTGACGATGTCACCAACAACACCTGAAGTAGGTAGAACATAAACTCCTTTAATTTAAGGCTCGAATGAAAGGGTTATGAGAACCTCCGAAGTTGCACTTAAATCATAGGTTTTGCTATTAATCGACAAATCGTGTTAAAGTTCCATCAAAGTACATCGACCGCATTTACGGATTTATTTTTACCGGACGTATTTAGAATTAACTGCTTCCATTACAAATGTACTGCTGAAACAAGGGGTTAAGAAAATTGTTGGACTAAATCATAGATCCGTCTCCCATTCTGAAATAAAATGCACAAATGTACTACAGGTATATAGTAAAAATAGAACTTTCAACCAATTATTATCCCCAATCAGTACACATTATAGTGAATAGATAAAAAAATGCATTTATATTGTCAAGCCATTTACTTTTTATGCTTTTAAGCAGTCATTTGAGCGTAATACATTCCAATAATTTATTTTTAGTTACATATTTATTCTCAATTTATCATGAGCATCGGATTCGAACATACGTCGTTAGATAACAAAACACGTCCATTGAAATCCGTACATCGTAAAATGGACAGTAGCCAAAGATAAATAAATCCTTTTGAAGAAGATCGAGTAAGTTGTCTAAAAAAGGTAAACAAACCGTAAAGGTATGAATCCTTTTAGTGCAAATTACAAATAAAAAAAAACCTTAATAACCAGGTTGACAGGACACCAGCATTAACCAATCAACTTTCTGGAGAGTAGTTAAACTCAACTAAAAAGTGATTGCAAAATAGCTAATGGGACCATTCACAAATAACCTTAATTATTATCTTTAATTTTTGAGAGCTGTTATATCACATCACCCTTTAATTTAATTTAGAATGTATTGTTAGCCACTATAATTTGCGAATCCATTCTACAGCTAGGGATTGGATAACTTCGTTTAAAAGCCATCGAAATAATTAGGGAAGCAATTACAATTAAATATCTTTAACAACTTAATTGGATAAATGCGACGTAGCTTTTATATACTTTAGGCCCAATGATAAAGGAGGACTTTCTTCAAGTTTTTAATTATTCTCAATCTAAAGGAATCAAAACGACAGGGTTGTTTATCGATCGATTGACGCCTCGCATTTTGATATGCAAATACCTCACCTACATTCTATATATTTTAGACCAATAATTTACTACCACAAATACATAAGTGTAATACGTGAAGACTGTTGACTTTGGACCCAGCAAATATATTTTAATGGTATTTGCATACGTCGTTACTTTGCGCTAACTTTAATGGCCTGTCAAAGACATAATAATAAAACTTGTATAACAGTCTATTATTAACTCTTTATCAAAAATCTCGCTAGCTATAAATAAAATATATACAGGGTGTCCCGCGGAGAGGTTTACAACTTATATTCATAATAAATACAAGTTGTAAACCTTTAGGCGGGACACCCTGTATATTGAAATAATTCTTATTTCTCAGGGGTATATCAGTTCTATGAAGTCATATAAAATAACCATATTTTTTTTACAGCCCGGTTGAAATAAATTATTTCGTAGTTAATCTTGTAGTTTCATTGGAATATCACAAATTAAGATTCTACACCTTATCAAAATAAATACATTTGAACAAAATCAAGGTCGTCCTAAGTTCTGAAGCCTGCAAAATGCGACTGTAAGTATGGATTAAACAATTACAACGTTTACAAAGCTAGGTTTTTTCTTATCTTTGATCTTTAAAAATGTTGGGCAGACAGACGCCACGAAACAATTAACCAAAGCTGGTTTTTAAATCCAAAGGGGCAGCAAGAACTAGATCTAAAATAATTAAGAACGCCAAGAACGGTTAGAGCCAAATATGTAATGTGTAGAAACTTTAAAAGAATTACTGGTAAAATGTGACCACACCCGCTATTCAAATTCAAGTTCCGAATCTCTTTAATAATTAAATCGTTCTCATTTAAATTCTCGTTCAATTTACCACACTCGAAAATTGATCGCAGTTAGTTGTTTTTTTTTCAAATGGAAGAATATTTAATTTTTCGGGGAAAATAAACCATTGTCTCTATAAGGGGAATTATTCAGGAGTCTTTTAATTTTAATCTTATGGCTAAAGTAGCGATATGCACTACAAATTAAACCCATGCCGTAAATAAGGAAAATCAGATAAAAACGTAGTTTAGCAAAATAAATAACTAATTAATATTACCATTTGAGATAAATTTCTGCTGATATTGCAACTTAATGTCATTGAAACCTGATACATGGTTAGTAATTGCGACTGCAATTTGCAATGTCACTTATAATTCCCTATCCATATATAGATCACAATACATGTATGTATATACAGTAAGAATGTATTACATATATATGCCTATTATGCAAAATTAACATCAACATAAATGTATGAAAAATGACTAACTGATTCATAATATTAATAAGACGTACTCTTAGAAAATGGCATTACTTTGATATTCTGAGCTATTAATGTAGCAAATGAAAATGAAGCTGCAAAGCAAAATAAAAAAACAACTTGGTAATGTAATATTAATGTTGATGAGCCAAAGGCTATTAATAGTTCAACTTCAATCACAGAGAGACAATTATACTAGCTCCGATGAACAAAAATATTATGATGAATTATGTTTCCCAAATAATATGTAATAGACGTGAGTACTCAATGAAATAATGCCTGAGAGTTGTTTTTGGTTTCGTGGCGTGGACCCATCATTCGGTTGTAGTTAAAGAAATGGGATTAATGTTGTCAATTTTTCGAATCTTAAAAATTCGCAAACTCACATCGTCCTAAAATCCTAACAAAATGTGATGTGATGGTGACGAAATAATCAAGACAATTGTAATGCCAAAAACTTATCTTACCTCATTCTCCGAGTCGTTCTTGACACATATACAGGCAGCTCTCATAAGAAAGCCATCATCGTCGTAGATTCTGGTCGAATTCTGTCGTTCCTTCATCTTTATCACTTTTGTCATTCCAAGGGAACAGAACACGAAACTCCTTTCAGACTTCGATCTCTCAAACCGTCAAAATGGTCAAAATAATACCAACTTCCCTAAATAAAAACTCACTCTTAATTAACTGGAATTAGGTTTATTCGAGTCTGACAATCGAAATAAGCTACTTTCATACAGAAACGCTAGAAAAATCCACTTTGATTGATTTTCGATATTATCCGACTAACTAATTGATAGTCAAGCCTCTTTTACGAGACTACAGAGGATGGGAACTGATGCGACGAGATGATATTGGCATACTTGTCGACAGGATTGGTTCCCGTCGATCTCCTTAATGCTACTAGAAGGGAACTGATGTTGACACGTTCATTTTGTTTTGGACCACAAACTGGATTGTTGTGGATATCCCGACGATGTTTCCATGTGCCTTTCCTCGATAAGAAGGAGTTGATTGTCCTGCTCTAAACTGCTTGATAATAATGTTAGGAGAGACGGGGGGGACGAGGCGTCGGGAAACTTGGGAGGCAGATCTTGATCATCAAAATGATTGATATTGATTAGGTTTAGGAGATAAGGAAAAAAAAATTGCAGAATTAAAAAAGTTGGCGGTGGACTGTTGATCGGAATTGATGGCAGTGGGACTCGAAAACCTGTTCTCCAAACTACTCCAATAATAGCAATAATTAGTAGCGGACGAGGCTGGTCTTGTTATAACTAGCCAGGGATCGTAGCTTTGATTGCTGTAACCAGAACCACCACCGATGGCATTGTGGCTAATTGGGAGATGAAGTAATCCAAGTTCATCATCGGCTACGGCTACAGAAACAGATCCTGTCTCAGATTTCCGACGATCCCACATTCGAAGTTTAGAGACAGTTTTTTAATGTTCCTAGTCATATAAGGAGAAAGACAGTTAATTACAGAAGTTGAAACGAAATTGCTTTTCCGAACAAGTTTGTGCCTAACGGAACTTACTTCTTGAAATTAACTGAGATCTTGTTTAAAAGATTGTATGAGATGACTTGGCTGGTTTCAAGAATAATTTGAGATACAAGTCAAAGTCCGTTATTCATGAGACATAAAATGGAGATGGGATTTTCCGCTACATCCAGACGCTCTGCAAATCCTAATCAGAGATACGAAATTGTCAACAATAATTGGAGTAAACAATTTATAGTCTGGTTTAGTCTGAAAAATACTGGAGTTAATTCATTCATTGGGCCCTTTGGTCCTCATTTCTTTTGAGCGAAAACAAATTTATGTTTACCGAAATAACTCTCTCCCCCCGGAATAACTGTTGACTTTTGGAGGGTTTAAAAACACAACTCATCCATTGCAAAATTATTATTAACTGTATTTCCAGTGATTCTTGGCTAAAGGTGTTCTTAAAGTGTTCTGTATCATATTACCCTGACTGAGGAATTTAAAATCCCAAAAGAATAAAGGGAAAACCCCTTAAAAACCGCATGGGATTTTTTAAGGAAAAGCTTTTCTCGGTGGACTGAAAATTTTTCAGTTTATTACACAGTTCTTCCAGATCTGTGGTTAAATTCCTAACAGCAGTGTAGTCAGTTCTGGATTGTATTTTTTTAAACACAATTCTAAAAATTCTATTAATTATAATGTTCCAAGACTTCCAACAGCATTACATGTTTCAACTTTCAACCATCTATAATCTTTGTGTAACGTCAAGAATTTACGACAGGAAGGAAACAACCAATATCGAATACTAAACCAAATATCCTAAAAATGTCGATATTCAATTATATTTTATCTACAGAACTCTGGCTATCACAAATATCACAATCCCACATTCAACGTTGCATGCAATCATAAATAAATAATAGAGTTTTCCCCAATGTAAAACTAATTAAACCTCAAAACTAAGACAATACAAATTACTAAAGCATTTTTGCCTTCTTGAAAGATTTTTTATACATAAAAAGTTAATGGGAATAGGACAACCTGTTTTTACTTTTCACGATCCTGTGTATGAATGATGAAGCAGTTGATGAATGTTCATGAAAACTCGATGTGGGGCAACCCAAAATACATACACACCTTTTTACACGATGAGTCCAATTACAGACATAATATTGAATAACCACTCGATAAATGATATTCATTAACGAAAAGAAAACAAACGGACTATAGAACACATAAAGAAGAGGCCAACAAGTGAGATAAAAGCTTCGTGGATTCTGTATAAGTCAAAATTCCGATTATATATCATATCTATTAAATCTATCGGTTAATCGGTTTATGCTTACCTAAATTAAGAGGTCTATGAAATACAGATCCAGACCAAGCAGTAAACAGTCTTAGTGTTTTATGGAAGCTTTAAAACAAATTACTGTAGTTGTATTTCAATGCACAAAGGAACCAAGGTCTGAAACCAATAACTGTCAGAGGTATATTTGGATTTGAAAACGTCGACAGTAAAACAACTTCAAACTTATCACTGTTTAAACGGTCCAAATCACTCTAATACAAACTCGACCAAGATGTCGAAAAACGGGACGAATTTCGAGGCGTCTGCTTGTGCCGAAGTACAGGACATGTCTAAATAATGTCGTTTTAAACTCGGAAGATGAAGCACGTTGAGTTGAGGCCCCTTACGAAACCCGTCTCCCGAAATCTTGTAAATAAATAAAATCCTCCGCCCGATTCCATGCAAATCTCCCCGATTTCCAAACTCACTGCTTTTTTGCAAACCCCAAAAGCTCTTTGCAAAATGGGAGTAGCCGGCCCATCCTGCAAAGTTGACAAATTTCAAGTAAACAAACGAGAAGGCGATGAAATCGGCAACCCTTGCCTTCTGCAATTTATCCTGCAATTCCCTCCTGGTTCGGGTGATATATGAGTATAGCAGATATCCCTGCTGCTAACAGATATATTGCCAAAAATGAGTATATCCTATGAAGACTTGGAAGTTGGAACAGTTCTTGGAACATATGCTTTGGCTAACCCTTTCCCCGTGGATTGTTTTGCCTCCCAACCAAGCAATAGAATCCCAAAATTGCTTGTTCGATTGAAGCATTGAAGGATCCAGAGGTTTCCCCCGAAATCGGAGATAATAACCGGGTAGCTTTGTAGGTGGCTTCAGGAGCTCCGAAATTCGGTTTTATTCTTCCGAATAAAATGAATGAAACGGAAAACGGCGGAAAACGAATGGAATAAAGGCCCGAATTCCATATTACAGTCCGAAATGACAACAAATCCGCGAAATTCCTTGGACGACGACACCGAATCCGCTGATATTCGGGACTTGGAAATGCTGCAGAATTTCGGAGTCTAAAAGACCGAATAAAAAATACCCGCACAAGTAATGATCATGTATAAAATAGATATTGTTCAAGTGCAGAACTACATCCGTTTTGTTCGGTACTAGGAGAAAAGTAATTAACGTTGAATCCTAAAAGTAATATAATTGGCATATAAGAATAAGCCTTGCGTTGGTGGCTTGGTGGAGATATTTTGCAAATTTTTGTGCGAAGGTGAAAGCTATAAAGTAAACTTGCAAAGTTCATGCAAAAAACGAAGTGTTTGTGTGCGAAAATAGAGAGGGAAAGCCGAGTATTTTCAAGTGAGAAGTTCGCAAGGAATCCTCCAATTTTCCCGTCACTCATAAAAACACTCGATCGGCCTCCACTCCCTTTTTCGCAAATTTTTAAAACTTCAAAATTTCTAGTTTCCTGTCAAAAATTTTCAAATTCGATTTCCACGGGATTTCGTACTTCATTGGCTTGGATCGAATCATTGGAGTCGTGTCGTACTTCATATGTAGTTAATTGATTAGAGTGAATTTCGAACCACAAACTAATCGAATTGTCAGGTGACCTGACCTCTGCAAAGGTTGAGGTTACTTGGTGAGCCACCCATTTTACTTCTTCTTCTTGCCTACTGGAATGGTGAGAGATAAATTACTTTATTTATTATTTGATTATTAATATCTACTTACATACAAATTAAATGTTACGTCGATTTATAAAGTCAATGTAAATAATCAAGAGCCAGGGCACAGAGGGTGAAGGATGAGGATGTAGGGTTTGGGCGAAGGCCCTGAAGGGGCAGGGGAGGCCAACAACTAGCTTTGATTTAGTTCTTGATTTAGAGTTGGTGTACTTATTCTGTATTCTATTTTTGATTTTAATTTTTCATGGCAATAATGGCTTGAGATGCCTAAAAAAGCCTCGTTTTTGGCATGCTTTCTAGCAAGTGTTTTTTTATAAACAAGTCTAGCCAAACATAAATATTACATTATATCCAATACGTGTGGAAGCGTGCATATTTCATTTACGTCAAAATCAAAACACAAACCAACTTAAAATTTCCATGATTTAAGATGGTTTGTCGAATGATGAAATGATGTTTATGTTTATGTTTTGTAATGTAGTCTAATTCAGTTCGGGTAGCTAATTAACTCGTATTGATTGACAAAATCTTGCGTCATTTCAAGAACGACGACAGAGGAAGGAAAGTGCTTCTGGAACGTAGTCACATTATATACTGCCGCATGGCATTTTCATCATTGATAAGTCATTAAAAACATAACATTAAATTACTTTTTGTGAATTCCGATATGCATATAAAACAGTAGCATTGCTATACTACTGCATAAAGTTAAAGTATACATTACGTCCTCTGTCATTTGCGTCAAATATCCATTCGACCTTGTCAAAGTCTTTAAAAATGTTGCAGACATCAATTCGTTAAAGTCGCAGAGTTAAAGTTAAAGTCTAAATTTTGCAAATAGAAATGATTTTTGAGGCTTCGATTTCTGCGATCTGTAAAATCTGTATATGCACTTTTGTATAAATGTATAATTAATAAGTTTAATTCGCAATTGTGTACATGATCGTTTACTAATGGAAGCCTAAAACTATCCATGATTCAGTAATCCTTATGTTTAAATATATAAAAATCAGAGTCTGCCAAACTCGTGGAATAAACTTGGCCAAACTAAATTCCAGTCGTTTTCTTCGGTAATTGCTGAATTGCGCTGCGTGCAAGTGTAATGTAATTGTCGATACTCTAAAAATACATGTCGATATGCTATTGATTTTCTGCACACATCTATTTGTTTTTGTGCTTTTAAACAAGCCTGGCTTAAAATACTTCAACAAGGTTTGTGGTTCATTCATGAATTTAAACATGTTTTAAAGCAATATGCACTTACTTCAATGTGCTTGAATTTTCGAACGATAAAAAATGGTCTTGCTCGACGTCTAGAACGAAAGTAAAATCACGAAAGTCATAAATTAGTTTAGTTACTAATAAAACTGTACGTTTACTTTATAAATTCCAAACACTTGATGCCAGAAAATGATATTTCGTAACTTGGAAATTGGATGGATTGGTCTGGGAATTGACATTTGTAAGATCAAAACGGTTGGAGGTAACTGGAGGTTGGAACATTGGGCGCGTGTGATGTTGTATACCCTCCCCCTTGGCTTTCTTTAATTAGTCTTGATTGGTTTGATGACACGATCTGCAAGTCCATTGTCAGGGTGTTTTTCCTAACAACGATGTGAGGTAGACGTGATGACGACCCGAACTGCAAGAAAGAATCTCAATCCCGGGCATTATTGCACAATCTGTGAAATCCGAATTACTTGTAGTTTGTATAATATGTGCCAAACTCGTGGCTGGAGTGCTCTGTTTGTGTTTAAACCACTTTGATTTATTGGTTTATAACGTAAACTTAAACTTCCAATAGATTATCTATCCTTCGGATTTAAAGTCGGTTCTTTCTCCACCATCTTAACAACTGCGTATTTTTTGGGAGGTCTTTCGATATTCAATACTGAACAAGTATGTTTAATTTTAAAAATAAATCGACTTGTATTTTCATTTCCGATATTCATCTTACTTCCTACCGTTTAATCCGTTTTTTTATTGTTAGGTTCCGAATTTCTGGCAAACATCTAGGATCAGTTGTAGAGGCATTTTTATTATGAACACGCGTCAATGGTATTTAATTTTAATCCTACAATTATTCACATTCGAATTTGGCAAGTTCGGCATGGTTGGGCAGATGCAGCTTACTTGCAAACTGTATAACTCACATAAGTTTTGGCCTCAACGGCCTCTTTAACATGCATTTCTTGCAATTTAATCGGGCGATGGATTGAATTAATGAAAAATACAAGCGGAAACCGTTGAACCAAAATTTTGAGGCCCTGAGCCAGAATTTGCACCCGTTTCCGAATTTTTATTTACCCCTAGTTTTTTAAGTTTCCGAAAGCTTTGACATCCTATTTAAATTTAGACTCAACTATCTTGACTTGAGGTTGAGAAATACGATATAAACACAAGGATGCTCATGTTTCATAAAAATTCGTACAAATGTCTTTTCGGGTCAATCACCCACCAGTTTCCTTACTTAAATCTCATTGACTCATTACATCCTGCCTCTATTTAAATGGCTGAATTTAAATATAAATTGATAAAAATATTTGCATATTATATGGATTGGATATAATCGTTTTATTCGATGTTTAATAATGACTTTATTCAAGAAGTTTGAATGGTAATTAAAATCCATAAATTAGTGTCAACTCTGATCATGTCTATGTTGTGAGCCCTTGATCGATGTAAGTTCTTGGCTGTCCGTTTGCCGCAAACCGCAAATATATGGAAATCAGTCCAAAATCATTCCCATCCCATGTACGTTAATTTTAATAATAATTTAGATAAGAGTAATAATAAGAGTATTAGAATATTAATAAAATAAAGTTTAGCAATCATAATCCTCCAGAAATGGGAACGGGAGTTAGTGACGTTCATTGCCATTTGTTTTCAGGGCTTGTTGCTTGTGGTTGTGCTGGCTTGGAGTTCATTTGTAGGTCGTGTAAAATAATCTTGATAAATGAGCTTTTTCTGGACTGATGGCTTATGGAATTTCGGATGTTTAAATATAAATACAAAATATTACTGAAGCCAAGTTTAGGCAAGTCTTGAAAGGTTTTCGTTGGTAAACAGTTGCTAATTCTTTTGATTTCTGAGCTCTGTTTGTTTTCCTTGGCTGAAGGACAGGGAAAGTGGCGGAAATAATATGGAACTTACAGTCTTTGAAAACACCATTAGTAGGGGATTGCATGACCAGAGAAAGATTGGTTTTTGACGTGTGTCTTGACTTCACATGGAATGTAGACCTCAAATTCCTCAACTGATTAATACCTTTCCCAATTTTAAATACCAAAGAGACAGTTAGAAAAGCATGGAATTATGCACTACTACCGTTCGTTACCGAATCCAGTCTACAAAATTATTAACTTTGAAGGATCGAGAGATCGTATGCACCTTTTCAGCAGGTTCCTAATGGATTTCCGAAAACTGTACAACATGAACATCGAATCATGTCTGTAGAAATTGCCTGTACTATGCGATTTAATGTGAAACATAAAAGGCTTTAAATGCTTTATTTCATATAATTTTATACGTCAAAATCGTAGACAGTTTATAACAAATTGTGGGATAGGATATAGAAACTGTAAAATTACATTTTAGACTATTGCTTCAATTGAATACCTGAATCTCAACTCAATATTCCCAATATCCCAATCGCTAAAGCTAAAAAGTTGGCAAAATTTAAAAAAAATCTGAAATGTATACAATATTCTCTAGTTCTTATATATAGTCTTTAAAATGTTTTCTTTAATTAAAAATTCTTTGAAAAAGGAAAAGTATCCATTCCTGAAACTGAATATCTCTAAAAATTGGCCGTGTGTTTGGAATTTGGATAGGTTGCGCAAATTTTTGTGAGAATATGTTTTAGCGATAGCATGACATAGGGTAGGACAAGTCCATGGACCTTTAGAGCTAAAGTGTTTTTCGGTTTATTTACGGCTGTAAGTTGGGAAATGTTTTTGTCTGCAAGACACGCTACGGATTAATCCACTTCAGAATTAGTAGAAGAGGGGATTAGGATTAGAAGTATATTTTGCTCTTATCGATCTTCGTAGTTCTGTTCCAATGGATCGTTTACAGCTCCGTTCCTGTCCTTTGAATATTTTATTACTTTTCCATCATCCTTCCTAACTGGCCAATCGAGTTTAGGAAAGCACCTCTCTTTAGTTCTTGCCTAACATACTAAATAAACCGATGTAACGGGTGTAACCAAGTGTTGAATATATAACGATAAACAAACTAAATCTCAATTTCCCCAAAAAGCCCGGGTTTCGCACCCTGGTGTCAGTAAGAGTGGTCCCGTATTTATCAAAGATGTTCTATTACTCATGGGAATCGTTTAAACTCCATATCTCAATTTCCCCAAAAATCCCAGGTTTCGCACTCTGAAATGTAGGTTCAGGGTATTATCATGTATAGATTATAGACATAGAGTGTAATGTAAACTACCTAAGCGTCAGTTTTAAAATGAGTAAGAGCTCTATCCTGGCGTTGGACTCATACATATCACTATTCTGTTTGATTTAATAGTTTGTTTTGGGGTTTAATTGATGGGGGGCAGGGGGTGTGACCGATTTGACCCAAGTTCGAACTTAGCCTCACTTTTGAACCAAGGAACAAGTGTACAAAATTTGGTGACCGTAGGTCAAGCCGTTCTCCAGTTATCGCTCGGACAGACGGACAGACGGACGGACGGACGGACGGACGGACGGACGGACGGACAGACGGACTGGTCATTCGCATAAAGTGTTTTCAACACTTAATAATGGCTATTCCCAAGCATTGGAAATTGGAATTAATCGAAGCATCACTTTTAAGATGGGCCGTTTGTTACAAATTGCTTGGCTTTTGAAATATTATGAAGACGTCAAAGTCAAAGTAGAGAGCCTGCACTCAAGCCCAATTTGCTCAATCAATTGACGTCCTGTCGAGTTAGGATAGGAATGCATAGGAAATATTCAATTCCTTTGGATGTATTTATTTTTAGCATTTTGGAGTTGCTTCAGAGGTTTATGCTTATTGAGGAGTCATTGATAGTCTTTAGCAACTGATTGAGATGACTAGAGGGTTAGTATATAAAATCGAAGGCTTGAATATCTTCGGCTTTAAAAAAAACTGGGTTTTCAATCGCTACTAATATAGAAAGTCTTAAGTGCTATAAATGCGAAAATAAATCCCCCGAACGAGCTACATGTTTAAACGTTAACTGACTTTTAACGATAAATGACTTATTTCATTGTCTTTTTTTATTTTATTTTAGTATTTACGGTATTATCATTTGACGAGAACTTTTACTACTTCGACTAAAATGCTACAAGACTTTAAAGAAACTCTTCTGTGCTTAATCGTTTTCTGATTATGATTTCGGGCCTTTCGGGGTCAATAAATCCCGAGTTTGTTCGGTAAATAATTTGAGAGATGTTTTGCATTTATTTCTTTTCTTCCAGTGATGTATCACTTTGGACTACTTAACTAGAGATTTGATTTTGAACAGGAGGAGAGCGATAATAAAAATATGTCATTCATGACGAGTTGAGGGTTCTAGGAACCATTAGCTAATTAAGTAATTGGACTCCACATCCAGTACAGCAGATAATATAGAGCGGTGTATCCGATACTTATTTACTGTTTGTTAGTAGGATATGGGGAAACCCTCGAAAATATATATATAATAAATATTCCAATATTATGACGACCTTCATGTTTAACTTTTTGTCCTTCATGGAAATTGCAGAGTATTCAAACCTAATCAACCGGGTTGGGTTTCCATGCATTTTTGTTATGCAAATTGACATTTTTCGTGACTTGTCCTTAAAAAGTGGAGAAAAGTTGCAAAGCCAAGGACTAGGGTATGGTTAAATACATTTATAGGAATTGGTTTCGTTAATGTTTACGTGCTACTATAATGAGCCTGTTCAGTAATGAATTTTTAGGAATCTACGTGCCATTATTGATAAAAACAAACATTGAAAAATTATGATCTGATCTGTGTATTTACAAGCCCAACCGATTTAAGCCATGGGATAAGCTACAGTCTACTAATATTAAACTAGTCAAGAAGCTAAAGCACTGATTAAAAATTGTTTTTTTTCGTAATTTGCATTCGCGTGTCCATAAATTGTTAGTACGCATTAAGCGTTACTTCTGTTATTGCCTGGAAAATGGTGTTGATTATTCGTTTAGGCAAAAGATAAGGATGCTGTTTAGTCTCTCTATTTGTTTTTTAAAAGTGTGCGTACATATAAACGTAAACTTGTATCTATATTTACATACACATGGAGTAACATGAAGTGGATCAGGTCATAGACACTAAAACAACTGGAAGTCTGTATAGTAAAGATCCTTTGCCTCCTCGTCCTTCCAAATAAATAACAAAGTCATTTAGATTTCCCCAGCAGTTTACATTCCGAAATCAGGAACGATACGATATATTCAACTCTCAAGTGTTAAAACCATTTACTGGTGGATATAACATTGATTTACAGGTTCTTCCATGGGTTTTACATTTGTAGCGTTCAACACAATAATTATAAGCAAGAGGCAGATGCCCAAAAATTTCGAATGACACCACGGGGTTTACCGTCGTTTTTTAAATGAATCCCGATCCTTAGAGGCTGGAATCAATATATCAACAGAGGATTTATGATTTATTTCGAGGAAACACCTTATTAAAGGTTGTAAAATGCAGCTTTTCAGCAATGCAAATATTTTTACTCGATGGTTGGGGAGAGTTAAGACTCTGGTTTAAAACGATTCCCATGTTTATAATTTAATATTATATTATGCATGTTTAACCTTTCTCTATGTATGTTTGCAACGGGTTTTGAATGGTTCTAAAACTAAAAAAGAAGCGAATTTGTGTGAAACGGTGAATGACATTGATCATAGACTATATAGACTCACGCATGTCGACCAACCTCATGTTGATGAGTCTAAATTTATTTCGTATGTTTTTTTTAAAGAGGAGATTGAAATTACATGTATATAGTAACTAACAAGGGAGGTATCTCAGAGTGGAACCTCCGATTGACTTGAATTTTTTTGTGATGAAGCTACAACTCCTACAAACGTAAACGACGAAAAAATTAGCGGCCCAATTTTATGTGTGATATGTTTAAAAAATTGCCAAACATTGGACACTGAAAAAAATATAGCAAAAATGACAAATAAAATATACCAAAAAATCATGAAAAAAATTAGGAAAAAGAAAATCATAAAATTTTGTCATAATTCACAAGGGGTATGGAGAAATTGGGGTGGGAAGTTTGTGCGAAATAGGAGTGGTGGGTCAGAGTTCGAGTGAGAAAAGAAAGTGAGCGAGAAAACTCGACTTTTTTGTTTTCCTATAGTAAAGGTCCGTCTGCTTTTGGTGAAAGGGCTCGTTCAAGCGCAATGTTATTTCTCGAGTTCTCCAATGTTAACTCCCTATCTTCATTCAGGTCATTTTCAAGAAAAGTTACCTCTGCGGCGAACTAAAGCCCTCAAACTCGTTGCCCAACAGCTTCCCACCTCCGTTTATCAATAACCCTTGTGAATTATGACAAAATATTATGATTTTCTTTTTCCTAATTTTTTTCTTGATTTTTTTGTATATTTTATTTGTCATTTTCGCTATATTTTTTTCAGTGTCCAATGTTTGGCAATTTTTTAAACATATCACACATAAAATTGGGCCGCTAATTTTTTCGTCGTTTACGTTTGTAGGAGTTGTAGCTTCATCACAAAAAAATTCAAGTCAATCGGAGGTTCCACTCTGAGATACCTCCCTTGTAAGTTCTGTATGACAATTGAGCTGGAAACACACAAACTTGCTACAATAAAATACAAATCGAATTAGTGTTACCTAAATAGTTTAAACTCCTTTGGATTCTCGAGGTCAGTTTCCAGGAATTTGTCGGACTTTCTGAGTAGATAATTGGTTCTTGTTGTATTTTGTATTGGTACCCAGTTCTAACGATTCTAACCCACTTTACTTTCATGGGGCATTTAGTTTAACAATGCAAAGCTAAACGCGTGACATCGCCTCATTCTGCAACTACGCGATTAGGAAATTTCCGAGAAATTTGAGAGACCGGAATAAAACTGTGACATATTTCAGTCATCTTGTCCTGGTAAATAACACACTGAAAACGAGGTCATAGAATTCCTATTCTGTCTTTCCACTGCATATAAAAAGATTACCACCTCCACCCGATTTTCTGTTATTTTTTTTGCGAAAAGTTTTATTTCTGAAAAATGGCATAAATCACAGCGAGACATTAGGAATGGAAATCCTAATGAGTTTTTACTTATTATAGCAAATGTTCACTGAAAATCTGTAAACGTCCTTGACCTTTCCCTCAATTCAAATATAAAACACACCGGAATGCATAATATTAAGCAATGTAGACTGCTTAGCATGGCACAAAAAGTGATGATGGCCGATTTGAAGTATTTTTGAATTTGTTTGGGAAGATGATTATGGGCCACACCCATCTAAGGCGATGACACTTACGCACGGGTTTCTAAAACTGCAGACTCGGGCTTCGTAGAAATTGGCAACGAGCCCGTTCATCCGTCAAGAAAAGAGACGAAGAACAGTTTGTAAATAATATGAAGTAAATATCATATTATAGTACATACATATTCATTAGACACTTGGAAAAGAGATCGGAGATGATTGCTTTTTCAGTGTTTCTCCAATCTGGTTGGACGAAGATTGTATATTATTGTATGAGATGTACATCACAATAAGGATTGACGACATTAGGCTGAGAGTTTAACCAACAACAATTAGACTCGAATGAGAATAATAACATAATCATCATCGTCGTCTTGAGAATGGGATCTTTGAGAAATTATTTACGAGACGGGCAGATGATCTTCCTCTTGCAAAAACAACATACCAAAATGCCCACATTTCAGACGATCGGGGTTGTTCATAACGGCATGTTTCACACCAAGCAATTCTTCTTCCTATTCGTGTTTCGTTTCTGAAATTCGTATTTTAAGGGAATTGTTGAATCGGAGACTGACAATGGTTTAATTAATTATACTGTATTTTAAGGACCTTTAAATCGGATAAAACTATGTTTCTGAATTTCTGTTGTGTATGTGAAAATTAATTTATAGTTTCAATTTTTGAGAAACATGATTTGCGGACAACTCCTGACCTGTAATGCCTAAATAGACATTCTATAAACTTGGCTAGTGATGTAGATTGAAGAAGATGAGGAAAGTTAAGACCGAGAGATGAATTAAGTCCTAGCTTCAAATGTTCATCTCTGAAAGACTCGTTAGGATTTAGGATCAAGACGAGCAAAAATCGGTTAACGTGTGAATGCGAAAACGAGTTATGCGGTTCTTCTTGGTGTTTGTTCGTACATCAAATCTGTTTTGTTGGTCCTACTTCAAATCTTTGGTCTAGCACAATGGATATTCAGAACATGTAAATTCTCTAAAAATGATATCGTGTTTTAGGATTCTTAAATTTAAAATTTTGTAATTGTTGTCTCCTTTGACAGTTAAATTTGAGTCATCGCTATTAAGTTATGGCTTGTCACAACATTGTTAAGGGGCATTTTAAAAACAAATCTCTCCAATTGGATCCTCTGCATACTTTAAACTAAAGGCGAACGGGTTTTCTATAATAAATTCCCAGCAGGTTCGATAAGAGATTTAAGGCAATCCCCGTCGGAGATGAACCAGCTTTGCATCTCCATTGTTAGTAGTACGGTATCGTAGAAGTTACCAGAATCAGTGAATAACAACTTAATAATAATATTCCCTCCCGTACATCCATTCAAGCCGACGTCTTGAACCGAAACCAAGAGAAATGTCTATTTTTAATTCTTCGTAGTTCCTATGCAAAGGAAGAGTTATTTTCCTCTATTCCGATTTCATCAGATGTTTTTCAATTCCGATTCGGAGTTCCTCTCTTGAGGTTCTTAAAATGTCTTCACAATCATTTCAGTTAATAATATAGACAATTAATATATAAATATACCCTGTCCCCTCCTAGCAATTGTCGGTCTTAAAAACATAGCCACCCCCACCACATGTTCTATTCAATTCAAAGTTGAAATAAGAGACGGAGGTTTGCTTACAGATACATATTCAGTATTTCTTAAGCTTAGGAACAGGTTCCTTTTTCATCTGTATATTTTGATATCCGAATATTAAACCCCAAAGGATATTCATATAACTGTTGTATCACCGCTCTAGTATTTGAAAAACAAGACTTGAAACAACAACAACACGAATTGTACTTTAAAAAGTAGGGACATTGTACATTTCCAGGGAATCGGTTATCAGATCAGAACAGATTTTCAGAGATTAAAAGTGAGCAGATATTCTTGTAAAAATTGAGACGTTGCTTCCAAAGTTTAAGAAATTACACGAATTCGACCAAACCACTAATTTTCAAGAGATAAAATCCGTTGAAGGATTTTTTTTGTTTTTTTTTGTGAAATCGGAGTGCATTCGAGACTGTTCCTAATCGATACTGTTGGCAGTCGCCGTCAGTTTGTGACCTCGAGAAAATTCTGAAGGATTTATAATCTAAAGTGCCAGCTAATCAATAATAATAAAATATTGAAATCCGACATTATTCGTAAGTGGATGGGTTTTGTAGTTTTCCTTCTGGCAAACACGAGTTTATTAAACACGCTTTCTGTTAAAAACAGAATTAAAGTGGCTTGTTATTTAAATACAAATTGTCATTCCTGAATTCAACACAAAGTAAAAGGAGTTAGAAGGTAATTGGCATTGCAGTGTATTTTTTATGTAAGTTAGCCAAACTAATTTTCGTATACAATTTGCAATTATGATGTATGAGCTAAACATTTGTTGGGATTATAAGGTTAAAATATTAAAACATTAAACTCGAGTTGCGGTTTTAACCGGCTAATAAAATCAAGTAGCTATTCCATATTCCCGGTAGTTAATGTAAAAAAGCGATGATATCAGATGAAATCGATTCAGGTTAATACCGCCTTATTGTCTCCTCAATATCTCATGTTAAATATCGTGTCACGATAATAAATCGATTTCACCTGCGTTTAATGTAGTTTCTTTCAAAACTAGAGTCGCATTCGGATTCTTTTACAATCCTCTTTGAAAGTTAATTGATTGGTACTTGAAACTGGCTTTTGCTTGTACTTATTAACACTTGAAGTACTTAACAGTTTAAACTGATGACATAATACACACTTTTGACGTTGCATCACAGATTGACAGTTAACAATGTTGACATGGTTCATAAAACTCCATTAATTCCAATTAAATAAAGTTATCAGAGAGATTAAAGACATCTCATCATCATCATCATGAATTTCCCATAAGTGTGTCCAGTCTTTCGACTCTCGTGTCACTCGTCCTTTGGCACTCCAGCCAATTGCACCCACCACACCACATTTAATCGAATAATCAGAATAATAATAACAATAATAAAAAAAAAATATTGTCAAGTACTTGAGCCTAAATCAGGAGGTTGAACCCAGGCGGAGTATCAATTTAGTCGGTGGTGAGTAAACACGGTAAATCATTGACAGGAGGGCTCTATTCTATCGTGCTACAATAAATATCCATAATTCTAATGTTTAGACTCCAGAGAGTTTCAATTCGCCCCACCTGAGTTCAATTACGGGATGAGAAATTGACAACCTGTCTTGCTATAAAGACAAGACTATAGTTAGTCTCTGCATTATTATAAGGAAAGGTAGATAATTTCTTATCAATATTATTAACCAGATAAGATAACCCCGAGTCTCAAATGTCGATCAGGAGACGGAGAGTTCTTGTTACTTTTGAGGTTTGAGTTAGTTTGGACTGGAAGGAACTAAAGACCGTAGGTGGTTTCGAGAATTGACAAGTGACAAGGTGATTTTTGTAAAGTCGTATTCAAGGATTTCCATTTCCCATAAAATATCTCTAACTTCAGGTTGTAATTTAAATCACAGAGAATAATTTTGTAAGCAAATATCGTATGTTGAGGAAACCCAGAATTTCGCACGTCACTACTTGAGTAGATCAAGGGTATTATTTAAGTAAGTCATATATACATATATTGTTATTGTTGTGCTAAAGTGAATTAATTTCTGAGTAGATCCTGGATGATATCATAATAGGATAATGCCATGCTCTGATCTCTTATTATCCTCGTCACCCGATCATTAAATCAGTTGGAAGTTGGAAGGAGGTGATTCCCAAAATTCGCATGACTTTGACTAACTTGCAATCTGATATAGAGACTCTGTTTTTTGCTCATGCTAAATTGCGGACTCGGAATTGGCGAATTTCTCTCCTTCTGAGCATGTAGACTCAGAGCAATATATGAATATAAGCGTCTTTGGTTTCGTAGCTTACTTCCATTGCCAATTTGCCATTTGAGAATTAAGGTTCTCGACCACAATAGTATACTGTTCTCTGACGTGGATTTTTGCAGATTGTGGGGAATAACGTGGACAACTATTATTTAAAGTTATCGACAGTTGTTTTCTTTTTTGAGGCCTCTGGCTATTCGCTGTTTGACATTGAGAATTTATCCCGAATTGTGGTGGTTGAAAAGTCGTGAATCAGTATGTTGGATAGGAAGTGTGTAGGCACGGAAATAGTATAAACAAATAATTAGTCATCTTTGAAATAGCTATGTGATTAATTTTAAATTGGGCTTGCTTTGGCAATGTTAGTTTAACTCAAATATATTCTGTGTCCAAACCTAAGAGTAATATGTTAAATCGTTGATATTTAAACGGGAAATAATTGTTGGACAAAGTAAAAGACTGGACGTTTAATCAAGTGAATTCATTTGTGCTTTTCTGATTGAAGTGGTCATTGGAGAAAGTGCTTGTTGGTGATCATCGGTGCAGTAGAAGTTTAATTGTTGGAGGGCCAGAGAATGCTGATGGAAGACTATTTATTAAATGAAGTTCAAGAATGCGAACCAGTTCAGGTAAAAAAAACGATTTTTTTTAACGCTTATTTATGCATGCTGTAGATAAATCATAGTCTAATCTATAAAAAGCATATAAAACAGAGCAGGATGTGAATTTATGTTTGCATAAAAATATGAGTCAAATCCTAAAAATGTTGTTATTAAATTATCCATTGTAATCTTAGGAACAATTAAAACCTGGAAAGTTTAAATTGTGTCTTTAGGAAAATACATTCAAAGCATAGAATCAAGAAATCATAAGTTTAGGTGGGCTTTTATTTAGGGGAGCATCTATTTTTATTACCTACCGTTTTCAATAAATGTTTAGACAAATTATTATAATAGACAACCTTCAAAGTCCATTGTAAAATGGATGAGATTAAATTATAGATAGTATAGTCACATATAGTTCTGCGATTGAATAATAATCTCTAAGGGTTTAAATAATTGGTAATTTACGGCATTTAGAAAAAAATTGGTGAATTTTGTATTATTCACTATTGGCAGTATTTAAATATTTAAGGGAAGGGCTTAGGTAATATAGAAATGAAATATAAACTAGAGTATTGATGAATAAATGAGCTTAAGGCTGTGAAAGTGGCTTGGTCATGGTTTTGTAATTGGATCATTTATGAATTTATGCCTATAAATATGTTAAATATTAAAACGCGGAAGCCTGTCTGCCGACCGACTTGAATCCTTTTGAGGTTACTGCGTTCCATTCCCAGATACCCTATTTTACACTCTCTTTGTTATCCTTTAATAAATGAATTTTTAGTATAAATTATTATATTTAACTTTATTTTTACATCTTGCTAAGGCAAACTACTTATATATAGCCTCGTTACAGAAACAGTTTGGATTCCATACTCTATCCATCCTCTGCTGGCTGGACTTATCTTTGTTTCGTCATATATTTTATATCATATATGTAGTCCTCAGTTAATAAATTCCTACCATAATTCTTGAGCTCATAATTCAGATAGTAAGAATCGTAGGATTTACTTTTTAAAACATTTGACACCTATTATTTATTAGTTATGTTCCCTTAACATATATTTGCAAGGCCATCCCGAAAGAAACGGGTTTCGATTTATACATTTCCCAGTCGGTACACCTCGTTTAATAAAATAGTTATTTAAATTGCTTATTGTGCGTATGATATGAAAATTATAATTGAAAAGGATTTAAGCAAGTAAATATTGCAAATATATGCTAAGCTGCCGCTGGAATACTCACTGAATGATGTGTTAAAGAGTTTTGTAATTTTTATGAAAACTCTATGAAAAGCTATTTGTTTATGCCAATTCATAATCGGCCATCGGCCTCGACTATTTGATTCGATTTGAAACAACACCAGCTGCGATTTCAAAATGTTTAATTTGAAGTCGGAATTCGTTCATTATAATAAGCAAGCGTTATTCACTCGTTTTAATTCGAATTATGACATGAGAATGCGAATGACGACACTTCATTGTTATGTGGTGTCCTCCGTCCTCTAAATCGTGTGGCTCCATTAATTATAAAAAGCATGTCAAAAATTCAATTTAAAATATTTCATATGGTATTTATTTCAGCTGGAGCCATTTATTCACCAAGTTGGAGGGCACTCTTCAATTTTGTGTCTGGACGAACGGACAGTATGTAAGCCTCTGATAAAGCAGGAGCTCAAGTTTTACGAAACCCTTCCAAATGGCATGAAAAAGTTTACACCCGAATATCGAGGCGTCGTTCAGGTATGTCTCCTTCATTTGAAACACATTTACGAGAAAAAACAACAGTATTTTTCTGCTCAGTTTGATTGAACACGCCATTTGCTGTCTCAAATTATAATCTTGTGGAATGCAAGGTTTTGTGGCTGTTGTTGAAGATATCGTTAGTCGTAATAGGTTCGTAAGTAATGATTAATGTCCGGAGAAAGGAAGGCAAACGGAAGACACAAAATAGATAGTAGGGATTTTGTTTCACAGGAGTTTATGAATTTTGACTAGTTGCCAGTATTAGTACTTTAATGCCGTATAATGGACACACAGAACATGTAAATCCTCCTTCGACCTTCAGAACCGTGTTAAGTGGTCCCAATTATGTGGTTTTCAAGCACATGAAATAATTTTTGCGTGATTTTTGTACTCGGAGTAGTACATATTCTTTATCTTATTTTCAGCTTAATTCATTCACACGAAAATCGAAAATTTTCCTTGGATTCATGTAGAATTTTAACAATTTTTTTCACTATTCAATGTTTGAATATATGTAATGCATCTCCGTTGTGAGAAAATAATCGGATTTAGAATTTTATTTGGGTGAAACATAAGTGAGCTTATCGGTTTCTTGAAGCACTTGTTTTCATCGACCATCCAGTTTTGGTTGGTTTAATTTAGTTTTTTAAAGTAAGATTGGATTGAGTACGGAGTTTAATATTGACCAGATTCTCAATAATCCCAAATTGCTGTTTTTATTTGTTGTGGAATATGGTTAAATATACGATTTTTAGGTCAACTCCGAATTTAACTTTTTCTGCTGTGTACTTTAAAATAACATGTTTTCTTAAGTTTTCTAACGACGGCCTATGAGCTAAGGAACGAGATGTTCAGTTGTTATGTTGACGTAATATCGAAGTCAAGCCATTCCTTTGTTATCTAACCTATCGTAGTGCTATCATTTTATCAATCGAAATTTCGAAATCATGAATGACAGTTGTGCGAATATATGTTTAATTTTAGATGTAAAGTGCGTAGTTTTCTTAAGACTAGGAAGTTCTTCACCCAACAACCTGTCAATCATTAATTTCTAAATCGTACTTTTCTTAAAATTGTGAAGTACTTACGCAATCTCACATTCATAGTTTAACTTAAAAATTGCAAGAGCGGTGAATGACGATTGATGAAAACTTTTATTGTATTGTGGTTTTATAATCGGCGTTTTTATTCAAAGTTCAAACTACAGTCAAATATTTAAAACTTGAGAATTATCCATAATCATTTTTAATCATTAAATTGTGCATTTTTTTAAAGGTGCGGTTTGAAGAAGATCCAGATGGCTACCTAACTGTGGCAGCTTATCCTCCTAAATCCTTTAGATATCAACTACAGACTGCCCCCAAGAAAAGATCAAAGAGCCGGTAAGTTGTTCGCGATGATCTTATTTGCTAATTGTGATTAGTGTATTAGCAAGGGATTAGTATTTGAAAGAGCTGGAAAAAAATTTGAAAGTCATGGAGCCACGAAGTCTGGAAATGCTTCTTCTTAGACTGGAACGTGGTGCTACTACAGATCAAAGTTAATTTAAATTACAGAGACTGTAAAATGTAATGTTGACCTTAGACTTTAAAATCCTTATTCTCGATTTCACTAATTCATCCAGAAATTGTAAGATTTCATCTTTCCTGTAGCATTTAAGCATAATACACGGTATTTCGTGACATCTTTAACTTTTACATTCGATAACCTCTGATTTAAATTGCATGTTCTTTCATAATATTAACTCCTAAAAATTTGACTATCCACTATCTGCATTTTGACCCACGATGCCTGAGGTCACTAACTATTCCAGGAAAAACTGGTCCTTTGATAGAGTAGATGACTCAATATCTGGTTGAAGTTTCATTTGTCATGATTGTCGGCCCATGCTTATGTAATTCATCTTTCTGACCCACGAAGTTTTAGTACCTCGAATTAAAATACATTAAATGCTTAGAGTTGTCGAAAGTGTATCTGTTCGTTTTTTATGTGTCATTCCCTTTTGACATGAAGTAACTGATGCTTTGCACGCTTTCAACGACTACTGGTTTTAGAAAGATGTCCAGAGACTTTAGAATTTTTTTAATTTTAAGCTTAAAAAAGATGGTTTCGGCCTTTTCAGGATTAAGTCGACTTTGGTGTTAATGCTTTAGCATATGAAAGGCCGTGAACTTGCAATGTCCTGGAAGATAGGCAGATAGACAAGGAGAATCAGAATGTGAAATGTCACACTTGATAAAGGACGATCACGTCATGTTTATTATTATTACTATTATTATTCAATAAATGTTAATTTTAATATTGAATACATTTTTGATAATTCAGGAGGATTCGTCTGAAGAACTCTGGAAGTATAGAGATAGAGATCGAGAGCGAGTTGAACGATTTGTTCGTGGATCAAGATCAACATGCGTCGGCATCCAAAAGTGGCCGAGCTCATAACCCCTGGGTCCTCAAATGTCATCAAAACCAGCTTTCAAAGCTGAGAAGGTCTGCAACACATAATCCTTCACAAAAGGAGAAAGAACCACAACGACAAAGTAAGTATTCAACATTTATGACTCAGAAAAACAAATTAGAACTTAAAAGCCATATCTGGAGAGGTTCAAGACATTCAAAACAGAAAGTTGACAGGTTACAAGACGTTTGAAACAGAATTCTGATAAAATTTAACCAGTTTATCTCCAGTACAGATCTTAAAGAGTTCAAGATGTGCTCATTTTTTAATTGTTCTGTTTCTTAATCAATTTATAACTGCGGTTGGTCATTTTGCAATCCAATAGAGACATTTGACTATTCAACTTCGGGGCTCATTCAGTCGTTGACTTTTGTTTGAAGAATTTCCTCCATTTTTTTCGACCGGTCCAGTTTTCGGTGTTACGGAGTGAATGAATAATCCATTAGGTCCTCTTATTGATGATTTTATTGATTTTTGTATTTAGAATTCTTACTGCTAGAGAACATAACATGGCGTTTCGAATATCCCTGTATCCTGGACTTAAAGATGGGGACTCGACAGTATGGAGACGATGCAACTCCAGCCAAGATTGAAAGTCAGAGTGCAAAAGCAGCCAACTCCACCTCCGTCCAACTTGGAGTTCGAATTTGTGGCATGCAGGTGCGTGACTTCAACTTACTAAGTATCAAGTCAAAACATTCTAGAAAGCCTTATCGTGTTTGCTCTTCGGCTGCAGTCATTTTACTGACTCGCAATTAATACTCATTGACTACGGAACATTTGAACTTGAACAGGCGAATAGCTCTCAAGGTAGAACTTAATTTCCCATAAAAGATTGAAGATTCACCTCTCATGCCGAATTCCTCAAAACTTAGAATAGACAGTCGAAATAGGCTGAAAGTGTAAAACAAAAGCCTTGGCATTTAGGCCTGAAACGGAAAGAGATAGAGGTTGTGAAGGTTAACGGGGATAAATGAGATGCCGTGCAAGACAAGGACTTTAAGATCCCTTTAGTTGCAAATTTACTAGGTCACGTCATAAAATAACTATAGAAAGCTAAGGGAAACGTATAAGGAGAAGGGAAGAGGATTATTAGTATAAACCGTGAGGATGCGAAATGTGTGACATTGAAATTGATACGGGGCTTATTGTGGACTTGATAGGTTGGGTACACTTGAGACGACGGAGTAATTGAAATATGGGTCAACCTTAGTGCATTTTCCACTAAAATAATCATGCCATATCGCAAATTCCTCTCACGACCTTCGTAAACCATTATTCGGGGTTGCAGTCGGTGCGGAGGGATGTACTTACATTTGATACACATAAATAATTGTCTTATCCGTTTATTTGTCAACAGACAGTTGACATTTACTTTATGTGCAAATGTTTTATTAGGAGGGAGTCGAGTGCTCCTAACCTTATATCCCTCGGTAGACAGAAATTTCAAATGCGAATCCAGACTCGACAAATGTTTGCTAGAACATTGCTAGCTTTGAGTTTAAGGCCGTTGTGAGGGTCCTAATTGCAATAGCTGTTATTATAAGAGGGGAAAATTTATTGTAATTTTATAACGAGGTTTACATGCGGTTATAGGCTAGACCTAGACGTTTATTGTCATTGACGTCTCCTATGGGTCTTGTTTTTTTTTTACAAACGGTTCCATCGGAATTTCGACCTTAAACTGTCTGAAAATCCGCTACATTTAATAAAACAACGTGGTTAACGAGTAGCAGCTGTAAAGATAATCGAAATATGGATCATTTTGATGTTGATGAATTAAGTATGTTCAGACGTTTGGAAAAGCTAGGGAAAGGGTGACAGTTTTTACGACTTTGATGTTGATGAATTCAAATAATATGTTCAGAATCAGAGCCTTGGAAAGCGATGAGTGAAGTTTTATGAAGATGTTCCTTAAGATGATCTCGGGGGTCTATTTAGAGAATTCCGGCAATATGGGAAATGCAAATGTGGTCTTAATCTGGGAAGATAGTTGTATGAATTGCATTTGATAGATTCCCCATTTCCTTGATCTTTCATCTTTAAACTACATTAACTGGATGTTAATGAGGCGTTAAGTATCTTGCGAGTCTTTAATCGCTTATCTCTTCTTTGCGGCAGTTTGCAGTTTTTATTATTTAATTTCTTTTGGATTTTCATGATTTTTTTCAAATCGTCTTGTTGAAAGGTTAGTTCTCTGATCTCGTGATGGAAAAATACAGGAGTTGAATGAAGTTATATGGAGACTTGGACATAAATGACAAATTGCGATTGGAATCGTGTATAATTTTAAAGCAACTGTTAAAAACTCTCCAAGCCCTGCTACGTTGAAAGGCGTCTTTCGCATCATTTTGGGTTTTGATGCCAAATTTTTGCAAAGTAAATTCCCATATTCCATAATAGCCTCCTCCTCCTCTCCAACTTCTGTTCGCATCTTAAATCATTTGGATTTTTATTTTTATGAACAGAAACTTCGCTCAAGGTTATTCACAGTGCGAGTGACATGGACATAGCTACAGATTATTAGTAGACAAGTCAAGAAACAGAAGCTACTAAATTTAGCCACAGTCGATCTTGTTGTTTTCTCTCTACCTGTCGATTACGAATTTAAAGTTCATGGTTTAGAACTTATAAGCCTGTAGGAGTTTCTGTTCTTTGCCTGATTGACGCAAGCATGTCCGGAGTTGGCTTTTTCATGTTTGTTTTATGAATAGGCGTTAATTAGGGATTTCTTCGCTGATGTTATTTCCCGTGTAATTATCCATCATACGAGGAATATCTTTAGCGAATTTGGGTTCTTTCGAAATGTGAATGTAGAATGAGGAAGGAGTTAGATTGAGGATAAGATTGGGTTATCCTTTTGATTATTTACAATTCAGGAAGGTTTTTTTTTTCTGGACAAAGAAGGTTGGCGGAGTGGTTTATTAAACGTATGGAGCATATTGAGAATGTTTTCCGGATTTTTTGCACAATTTTTGCAAAACTGATGGCAGAAACAGAAACTAGGATTGTAATATTTGTAATGACAGAGCGACTGGAGAATGAGGTTGCAAATTAGCTAGTATAGCTTCCTACTCCTATTTTCTGAATCCTGATTCTGAAAGAAGTCTTTGAGAGTTTATGATGAGGATAAAAGATGAAGTGGCAATTAGGATGATTCTTAATGAGCCACATGCTTCTACATTCAACTTGTTTTTCAAACTAAAACATAAACAAGCAATGGAGACTTGTTGTATTCAATGAAATCTGGAACTAAATGAGATTTTACTGAAGTGATGTGTTATCCTAATGTGGCACTTGTGCTCGTAATGATGTCGATAGGAGTATCTTCAGGTCATTTCAAGTAAAAACCATTGACCCCTTTGATAGATGCATGATAGCGATAGGATGTTATTCCTGGATCCAAGTTCACAGGTTAATTAGCTAGGGGCAAATTAGCTCGATTTATGGGAATATAATGGACATGACTCAAGTTATAACTTGATTCTAGCAAAAAAGAATTCATATCTGAGTTTGTGGTTTTGATTAAATAATTAATGATTGGATTTGCTATATTCACTGCAATAATGGTGCAGGTTCGCTGCAAATTTTTAAATTCACTAATCGAGAATATTTCTCTTTTTTCCAGGTGTACGAAGTAAGAACAGGAAAGTTCCTCTGCCGAAGTAAATACTACGGACGTAAACTTGCGGTTGACGGATTCAAAGAAGCGCTCTGTCAATTCCTGCACAATGGGAAACGACTTCGAACGGATGCACTGATGCCTCTAATCGAGAAGTTAGAGGACTTGAAATCTACTCTCAGTACACTGGATACATTTAGGTTCTACACAAGTTCTCTGCTTCTTGCTTACGAGGGGCTGGACCCCGAGTACAACGGAGACGATGAGTCAGTTGTGGCAGACAGTGACCCCGACTCCTGCTCCATGGACACTATGGACAGTGACACGGCTTCCGCTTCCGGACATTCAGGAGGAGGTTTTCAAGTCATCCACAATTTCCAGGTATAACAACATCTGCTCTTTCTATACTTTATGTCGAACATTTTGTGGTTAAAAAACACCATTGCAGTAAGCTAATGTGCAAAATCTTTAAAGATTAAAGAAATTCATAATATATACCAAAATGTTTATGTTTTTATCTAAATTGTGCATTACATTACTTGTTTGACAGGAAATCGAAGGCCCAACCTCGTTCCTGGGAGTCTTTCCATCCTCAAAGTCCGCGGATGAGCTAGGAAACAGTCTCCCTCGGGGCAAGTCCCTGGACGAGGCGTCGAGTCCGAAGATCGGGAATTCAACTGGAGTGGGATCGTTTTCGACGGAAACGGTGAATTTGAACGGCTTCACAACCCCGAACTCGTCAAGTAGTCAAAGTAGCAGAAGTAACTTGGCGACAAGAGGGTCAACTCCAAGTGTCAGCTCTCTATCCCTCTCCTCTGAATCAGTGGACGTACGGATGATTGACTTTGCCCATGCCACTCACAGCGGATTAGACTTGGGGCATTGTGCCACAGAACATGCTGGACCTGACGCCGGATACATTTTCGGACTCTCGAATCTTATCAAGGTCCTCATGGAAATCCTCGAAGAGGAAAGTTGAATACTGGCAACAAAAAATTGAAGATAGAGAAATGGGACGCTATCATCTCAATATCTAACAACTAGTCCAAGAAAACAATATCAGGAACAAATTCGAACTCCATTATATAAAACAATCGATATTTTCATCGGAACAACAATTATAACTACATTTACTAAATTTAGTAGGCATATTACAAGAAATATGTATCCGGTCTTTGAAAAAAAAATATTTCTCTACTAGTCTTATAACTGCAGACAGGGCTCGAATTTAAATTCTGTAATCGATAGATACATTCAGTCGTTAGAACTTGGTACAGGCTTACCAATGAATACGAGCTGCAGAAGTCTCCTTTTTAAATTAAAAAGGTCAACGGTAGGAATTAAACGTATATTTACTTGGTAATTTCAAGTCATCTAAACCAAAGGACAAACATAAGAATCCAAGGGTCTCGATTTATTTTTTATCGCAAACTTTAAAACAAAGTTGTCATGAATTTTAATTTAGATTAGGAAACAAGATATTATGATTACCAGGGTGGCTCATCCTCTCTCATTACAAAAGACTCTAATATTATCTCACTTATCTTTAGTTCAGATTAGAACTACAGGGTTTAATTTATAATCCGTTAGAAAATGCTAATTAGTACTGAGCATTCAGTGGTGGGAGTCTATAGTTATAATGTAAGGGGTCACAATTCAGAGTTCTTAATTTATTTCTGAAAGAATTAGACGGTAAAAAGTTTGGTGCTGCTAATACTAATATTAATTAAACATTTTTAATACATCTGAACTGCAGCCTAAGCATTCTGGGTCTTAGAATGTATGGAGGCGGCAGAGGGGGATTATTGTGAGGCACTACGGATTGGCTGCCAACTCAGAAACTCCTGTGATCTGTACCTTAATAGAGTAGGATATTAATTAATCACTAATTAATTAAATTACTAACAAAAATTGATTAACGTAGCAGAACATCGGTTATAGCCACTAGCCACTAATTTAATAACCAATTAATTAGATCGTAATTAAAAAGGAGGTAGGGAATAATATTAATGTTTAGGATTTATTACTTACAGACTTTACCTCATGGTCAACAAATATACAAAACTGAAATGTGTATTTCACATTTAACAATGATATAATAACCATACAAGATAGAGTTTTTATGATTTTTAGCTCTTTTCTTTTAGCCCAATTACAAATATATTTCGAACATATGTAAATCCGTCACCTTATATTATGTATGCCGACCAATAGGTCCTATTAGTCCTATGTCCTATATATAGGATTGTAACTTAATTAAAATCTGTCGTACCCTAGACCTTTCAAATTAAGTATACATACTAATCTTCAACTTTGCAGGATAATTTCGACCATGTGAATGTGTGCGTGTGAGTATTTAGTATTCATATTTTTATCAATTTAAACTCGATATTCGGATAGAACTCGATATTATTTAAATTTTAATACACTTATAATATTTATATTGTAATTAAAACACGACGTTTTAAAATAATAATTTCATTCCAGTATCGACATAGTTATGAGATAGAGAGGAGATGTATTACAATTGATAACTGACAATTCCATATTTCTCATATTTTTTGTGGATTTGGGATTGTAACTGTGATGTGTGGATTTCGATATTTATTATTATGCGCTACACGTAATGATATTTAGTAATATAGGGATTTATATATGAGAGTTCTAGGATATTTGTAGTAGGAAATATTGATGTAACTGTAAGGAAGCTATTAATTTTAGAAACTTAATAAAACCGGTCACAAAATAATTACTCTGTTTCATTCCATTTGTGATTTTTGGCATGCGGATAACTGGGTTAGCATTGAAGTCCTCTAAGTCCTCGTCTTGTGTTTCTTAGATAATAATAATCATAATAGCAGGGATTTAAATTTTTAAAGCCTGAACCGTCAAAACTCTGCGAGATAATTTGTTTAATTTAATTTTGCTTATGAATGATTATGCTTGGTTTATGCACATTTTCAATTAAGAGATGAAATATAGGAATACAAGAACGAACAAAGAGTCGGCTTAAAATATGGTTACTTGAGCTAAATATTTATTCAAACGATGGTTGAGATACTACATTTTAATTTAATAGGTTCGCCTTAACTTCTAAAATATCACAGACCGTTTCATTGATATTCCTATTCAGATCGGACATGTTTGCTCAGTTTGAGAAAAATAAACAGGTTAAAAAGGCACATTCCGATTCCGACTCTCCTGGCTAGTAAAATCAAATGAGATAAGAACTCTAAAACTAGGAATGACATTTATCTATGCTAATTAAAAACTTTGCTAATGAAATTAAAAATATTTAAAACCGTCGATCAATCCCCTGTTGAACTCGGGCGTTGAACTGAGGGTCGTTGAGTCGGTTGTTGCCAACTCCGATCCGGTCGTTGTTCACATTTAAGGCCGCGGCTCCAGCTGCAGATTTGTGGAATGGGCCAACGTCCACGTTCACGGCCCCCGACACCGCGTTCGAAAAACCACCAAAGAGATTGTGAATGAATCCTCCGGAACTGATGGAGCCTTGGAGGAATGCCAGGAGGACTAGGATCAAAATTCCCCCACCGACCACGACGATTGCCTAAAATCATGTTAAAATTCGTTAATATTATTCGATTTTCGAATTTTACTAGATAGCGTTGATAAGGATTTTATGGTAGGCTGTAAGTAGAAACTTTCAAAAACGGCAAATAGAATCGGGGACGCTTTAAACCTTTAAAATTAATAGACAAAGAACGAACTAGCAAAGATATCGTAAAAATACTGAAACAATCCTCAGGAAATCTGAGTAGTTTAACCTCGTATGTGCCAATGAAAACATTTGAGTGAAGGGGACTTATATTAGTATTTGTATTCTACTGAAATAATTTGAGTAATTAATTATAATTAATTTAATTAAGTACCTTTTCGAAGAGAGGGTAATAGCCTCCATAACCGCCTCCAATACCAGCTCCAGCGTCGACATTGAGATTGAAACCTTTGCCGAATCCGAATGGAATTCCACCGAATCCGCCGGGGATGCCTGGTGGGGGTGGGGTCCTGATTGGGGGCGCTGGAAGGTCGTAGCCCCCGGGAGATCTTCGAAGGTAATTGGCAGCGGCAGCAGCGAGCGTTGGATTCTGCGCAAGCGTCGAGGCAAGCCCCGGGTTTTGTGTGATCAGATTGATGATGGAAGCGTAGCCTCCGTCGCTTGATCCCGTCTCAGGCGTCTTTGACGACGCTGTGGCGGAAGCGGCAGCGGCAGCTGGCGGGGGCGAGGCAGGGGCGTCTTCGACTGTCGCCTCACCGTCTGAATGGGCGTGACCGTGGGCTCCATCGCAGCGTATACCGTTGATGAGACAGGCCGTTGCCAGAACCACGATTAGCGTCTTCCTCAGCATTTTCTGTTGAGAAGGAATTTCGAATTTTATTGATTAACTTCAATAGTGATTTCCGAAACTTTCTAAACAGTTTTTGAAGGGAGATAGCGTTGAAAAATTTAAAAACTTACTGTAAAATTCCAAACCTCCCTTAAAATCCTGGACAATTTAGCTAGTTTTAGTTGGAGGAAGTGAGAGGAGTAGACTCGAGTTGAATGGTCTTCTGGAAAATGGCCTGTGATTTTGTTTCGTAAGTCTTTATCAACTGAAATCGGCATCCAGACTCCGAGACAATCTCTAAAATTACCATATCTCCGTTCAAAAGACAAATTTTAGGAATGGACCTGGTAATCTTTGCATCCAGGAGAAATAACAGTCTGTTGCAGTGGAGACTTAAAATCATGTATGTTGAATTTAAATCTTCCAACTGTATTACCTATTTAATTGTGGACATGAAATCATGAATTGTACTAATGAAATGATGGAACCAACTCATCTGGCTAGTCTCGTCATGAATCTTGAATGAATAAGTAGATTAGTGAAGACGCAAATTTTCAAGAGTATTTATTTTAAATACTTTTCAGATGAAAAATTCACGAAATTTTTTGCAAGTAAAATAACGATCTATGACTCTCAATACTGACAAAACTAGATGCATTTTAAAGCACATTGAAATTATAATTATTCCTGCATTTGTATTCCAATTTCCAAGAGTTAATTTTACAATATTTTGTTAACACAGTTTAAAAGGTACAGTTTCATTGACAAGATGTAGTGTAAATAAAGTTTCAATATTTATATACACACTGACTAACGGAACAGTTTTAACATGTTGCGACTTTTGACGTAATGAAATTAAAGTGTGCAAAAGGACCAATTACCAATTTAATCTTCCAGCACCCTTCTCACCGAAATAAGTTCCCGATTCCAATACCTCGTTGGCAAAATCTACAAGTCTATACGATAAAGAACAGGGAACTAAAAATTAACTACATTAAATCTATGCTTTAAAAAATTATACTCAATAAAGTTTTGTTTCTTTATTTTACCGGTTAATCTGTCCCTAATTAAGACGACTTTTCAATCGCAATGGTAAGTTTGTGCTTCTCTTTGCATGTAGATGATTTCTTTTAATTTTTTGTTTTCTTCCAGCAATTCCATGTTTTGCATTCCAAATTCCTGAAACCATAATTTGCGAAGGCATGAAAATTGGTTTATCCAGAATCAGACATCAAATTCTTATTCCAAATCAAAGGTTGTGAAAAAAATACCATCAAAGCTTTTGAGCATTCGATGATTTTTGCATTCGCCGAAGCTTCCGATTCTTCTTTCTCTCGTTTGTGGACCGCTTTCAAGGAAATCAGTTCATTTTGCAATCGAATGAGAAGTTTTCGGAAGTTCGTTAATTTCGAAGGCCTTGATTCATTCAGTTCCACAGAAGAACTAAGAGATTCATCGTGGAACTCATTGTTGTTCATATCCACACTCCTCTTCATCGTATTTTCAGACACGAAATTGGAAAACTCTGCAGCCATGTTCGAGTTTGCCCTTTGGGGAATTTCGGCAGGAACAAAAGGATCAGAATTGCATTTACTTGAAGTGCAAAATTGTTGATTCGCACTAGAAAACTAATATTACACGGAACAACTCAGGATTATAGATATACGATACAAACCCAAAATTAGCTGAAAAATGTTCTTGTACCTGTTTTTGATCGTTTTTATACAAAAAGATGAGTACATACGAATTCAGTTGTTGGTTGTCATTTAGGCCACTTCCTTAATTTAAACTCAAATGTAAACCTAGGCAATTGGTTTATGAGAGAATAAAATAAAATGCTTTTATTTAAATAGTCTTCTTTCATACAAAATGACCCATGAGATATTTTCTTTGTTCTCTGCTATTAAGTGGTGAATATAGAACTCATGCGGTCACGGAACGTCTGCTTTTAATTTGAGGAATGGAATAAATGTGCATAAGCCACAAATTCAGATTATTTTTTAGAATATTTATTTTACATTATATTTCAGCATATCCTATTCCAGCAAGTCCATACAATCCGATACACGATCTATATTCGACACACTTAATTATCTTATATTATATTCCAGATCATTCTATATATAGTAAATGTAAATGTAAGATGAAATATTGATAGGACAGACACAATTTACACAGGTACTGTTTCACCCAATACGACGAAAACACGTTTCTTGTTAGAAAATAATAATAATAAAATTAAAAGTCAACCAAACATTTTCGTATTCTAATCAGTATCACCGGTAATTCTGAAATAATAAACCCCTCGAAATAACTCTTTTCCGCTCATATTCTATAAGGTTAAACTATACGGATTTTTGAGTTTGGAACAATATCCAACAGTGGGTATTTATTTCAGTATCTACGGCCAGTTTCAAGGGTCCTTCGCAAACCAATTAACAAGACGTTAGAACAAGTCGACTCTGCCATCTACTACATGCTATAAATTCCTACAGGTCTAATATTAAAAAGAACTATTAAATGGCAACTAGAGTAAAACTATGTGTCCCTCATTCTTGATTAATTAATTCTATGACCAACCCTTGAAAATCCTTTGAAATTTAAATACAACTATACAGAAGCATACTATGATTTCGCGTCGATTTTTACTTAAATAACAAGTATTCAATGAAACAAGGGCTAACGAAAAAAATAGTACTGACTTGGTACGGATCAGTTCTGATGTAATTTATGTTTCCTATATATTTTATACGCTTTGGATCCGTCATTTTTGCCGACTCTTATAATACTCCTAAATCCATTTCACAAGAATATTTACATAATTTCTTTTCTCCTATCCGACGAAGCTAATTAGCAGTTAGAATCAATACATTTATAATTGTAATTCATAATTAGCAATATTATACAGCATCCACAGTTTTTTCGCAAATAAACAGTCGAGTAAATAAATAATAACATTTTAACATTGGTAACATCACTACCTTCTTAAAATAAAACTCAAATTACACGCATATTAGCCTAGAAGATGGTCCATTGACATTATTGGTAATGGTTAAAACGGAAAGTTATGATATTAGTGGTTTTACTATCTTCATTTGTCACGCCTTTTAAACAAAACAAGTCTTGTAATTAATTGATATTAGTTAATAATGTATCTTTCTAAGAAGTCGGAGATTAATGGAATCGTGGAATGTTCCTACAAAAACCGGGTGTCTAACTAGATAATTAAAAATTAAACTGTATTGATTGATAAATTGGATAGAACGAAACAAAAAATATATAAAAAACTGTCGGGAAAATCTTTGATCCACTGATTTTTACATTATGCGCTATACTACCTAATTAAATTCTCAAATAATTACGACTATATAATAATTATAGAATAGTTTGTAAGGTACAGATCACAAGGAGCTTCCCAAACTCCCTTTAACTCGTAACGTGTGTTGGCAATGATGAGTCACCATGTTTGATTAATAAATGTTCCTCTTTGTTTTTTTTAAGTCGAGACCTTTGGCTATTAAGTTCCTAGCAGTTAATTACCCTAAGATTTGAATAGTATAAGGTCAAAGGTTGAATATTGAACTGAAAGTTGACATGTGACATTTGACATGGAAGTTCCTCTGATGAGAGTTACCCTATACTTCTAGAGACTGATCAACTATGATTTTCATACTGAACACTTAAATGACAGTTCCTGTCATCTTTGTATATCGTCGTCGTATACAAAATCATGGCTGCCTATTTTACTCAATTTAATTATAATAAGTGATTAACGTAAATACGGGGTTTATGCTACATATTTTATCTATTTCATCCTGAATTGAGATGGATGAAAATTAAACTCTGTACTTTTCCTTCTGCTCGAACAGTTCCACTGATTGAGAGGAATCATCTTTTGTAGTTGGTGGTGGTTTAGACAAATTCATGTTTGTGGTCAAAATGAATACTTACAGTTGAAATCTTGGAGCAGAAGGTAAAGTAAACTCCTATAAAAAGCGTATAACAATAATAATCTAGGGATTCTATTTAAAAAACGTGGTTTGAAGCCACTGCTCTTTGTGTTTTCTTAGCACTCCTCATCAATGATCTCGCGCAAAACCTTAATAAGGTTAGATAGCCCAAAGAGGTAGCCAGTATCGGGGCCGGCATGTTCCTTGGCGCAATGGCCCATGTCAAAGCCGCTGTGCACCGCGTGTGCAAAATCAATCATGCGCACATCGACGGATTCATCCGAGAGAGAGCGCGCGCTCGGGGTCGAGCCCCGGCTTCCCAAGTTGCCCCCGGTCGCCCCTCCTGATGTCGACGCTGTTGGCGCTGCTGCAGCAGAAGCCGCTGCAGTGTAGCTGTTGAGTCCGTCGATAGAGGCGCTGGAACTCGGGGCATGAACCGTGTCCAATGGCGGCCTCCCGATATTTTCCGCCGATTTTGAAACTGACATTGTGACATTGATGTCCCCTTTGACCTGGAGAGTAGGGGAGTCCTCATCTCCACAGAATTCAGGGTCCAGCCCTTCGTAAGTCAGGAGAAGAGAGGACGTGTAGAATCGGTAAGTGTCTAGGGTGAGGAGCACTTGCTTTAGATCTTGCAATTTCTCGACAAGAGGAATCAGAGCGTCCGTTCGAAGCCGATTTCCATTGTGAAGGAACTGGATAAGTCCTCCTTTAAAACCGTCCACGTCTAATTTCCGACCAAAGTACTTGTCTCGGCAGATGAATCGACCTGTCGTCGTTTGGTAAACCTGTCAACAGAAACGACAATTCCAAATTTAGAAACAGCATGTTTTATGTTGATACTAGCTGTGCTCGGACGCGCTTCGCGCGTCCTTCGCCCATCTAGGTTATGACGATTTAATTAGCGACTTGGAGTTTTCGTTACATTCATGAGCAATTTTATTTACAGCTACACGATTCAATAAATTGTCTCTTTTTTTCAATCCATCTTATTATTATCCAAACTCGGATTCCTCCAAACCTTTCGATTCGAACCCGATCCTCCGATCTCTCCAACACTTCTCGATCTGAATACGAACTTACAATTAGATCTCACCATGCATCCCTCTAAACCACTCGATTCAAACATGAAAGCTCGATCACTGTAAATCTCTCGACTAAACCACGAACGTCCGAACTCCCTAAACCGTTTAATTTAAACACAACATCCGAACTCCTTCATTCGAATTCGAACCTAAAAGTCCGATCATTTTGAATCTTTCGACTTAAACACAAACATCCAAATCCGAACCCTCCAAACTTCTGGATTCGGACCCGAAACTCCGATCCCTCCAACACCTTTCGATCCTAACACGAACGTTTGATCACTCTGAATCTCTTGATTTGAACACGAAACTCCGATCCTTCTAACACCTCTCGATTCTAACCCGAACTTCCGATCCCTTAAAACCTCTTGATCTTAACACGAACATGTTTTCTCTTCAAATCTTCTAATTCGAACATCCGATCTATCGAAACTCTCGATTTGAGCCCGGAATTCCAATCCCATTAAATAAACCTCTAGATTCGAACCCGAATCTATGATCCCTAAAAACCAAACCTTTCGACTCCAAGCCGAACTCTGATCACACCATAGAATTGGATAACATAGTAGGATCCCGATCACACTGAACATCTCTATATACAAACCCAAAACTCCGATCCCTACAAACGTCGCGATCTGAACTCCAACCTTCTATCCCTCCAAACTCTCAATTCGAACCTTTATTTCTCGATCTGGAGCAGATTCTGCTCCGAGTCCAACATTCACTTACAATGCTCTAACTCTAACATGTATTCCCAAAGCTTTAACATGTATTCCCAATGCTTTACATGTATTACCGAAGCTCTAATACATATTGTCAATGCCTCAACATGTATTTCCAATGCTTTAACATGCATTGTCGATGCTTTAAATATCTTTTCAATGCCTTAACATGTATTGCCGAAGCTCTAATATAAATTTCCAATGATTTAATATGCATTGCCGATGCTCTAATATTTATTGCCGAAGCACTAATATAGATTCCCAATGCTTTAACATGTATTGTCGACGCTCAAATATTATTGCCAATGCTTTAACATGTATCTCCAATGCTTTAACATGTATTTTCAATGCTTTAACATATATTTCGAATTTTGGTGCATGTAAGTTCAAAGCTCCGACATATATTTCGAATTTTTGAACATTTATTTTCACAGCTTCTGCATATATATTTCGAATTCTTGCTCACATATTTCCAACGCTCCAACATGTATTTCGAAGTCTTAAGCATGTATTTTTAATACAAAGCAAAATTTTGAATGTATTTCGGTACACATTTGGCGTAAGTTTGGAGTTGTCGCGAAAACGTTTCACGTGACACGATTCTGACCAATCATACGCGTTGCTAACATAAAAAAACAAACTGCTCCATAATATAATAGTAGATAATTCAGAACGTCTTTCCAAAAATCTTTTGACGTTTAATTTCAATGCTTCAACATGTTTTCGCAATGCTTTAACATGTATTCCTATGCTTTAACATGTATTTCCTATGCTTTAACATGTATTTCCTATGCTTTAACATGTATTCCCTATGCTTTAACATGTATTCCTATGCTTTAACATGTATTTCCTATGCTTTAACATGTATTCCAATGCTTTAACATGTATTTCCTATGCTTTAACATGTATTCCTATGCTTTAACATGTATTTCCTATGCTTTAACATGTATTTCCTATCCTTTAACATGTATTTCCTATGCTTTAACATGTATTCCTATGCTTTAACATGTATTCCTATGCTTTAACATGTATTTCCTATGCTTTAACATGTATTCCTATGCTTTAACATGTATTCCTATGCTTTAACATGTATTTCCTATGCTTTAACATGTATTTCCTATGCTTTAACATGTATTTCCTATGCTTTAACATGTATTTCCTATGCTTTAACATGTATTTCCTATGCTTTAACATGTATTTCCTATACTTTAACATGTATTCCTATGCTTTAACATGTATTTTCTATGCTTGAACATGTATTCCTATGCTTTAACATGTATTTCCTATGCTTTAACATGTATTCCTATGCTTTAACATGTATTTCCTATGCTTTAACATGTATTTCCTATGCTTTAACATGTATTCCTATGCTTTAACATGTATTCCTATGCTTTAACATGTATTTCCTATGCTTTAACATGTATTTCCTATGCTTTAACATGTATTTCCTATGCTTTAACATGTATTTCCTATGCTTTAACATGTATTCCTATGCTTTAACATGTATTCCTATGCTTTAACATGTATTTCCTATGCTTTAACATGTATTCCTATGCTTTAACATGTATTCCTATGCTTTAACATGTATTTCCTATGCTTTAACATGTATTTCCTATGCTTTAACATGTATTTCCTATGCTTTAACATGTATTTCATATGCTTTAACATGTATTTCCTATGCTTTAACATGTATTTCCTATGCTTTAACATGTATTTCCTATGCTTTAACATGTATTTCCTATGCTTTAACATGTATTCCTATGCTTTAACATGTATTTCCTATGCTTTAACATGTATTCCTATGCTTTAACATGTATTCCTATGCTTTAACATGTATTCTTATGCTTTAACATGTATTTCCTATGCTTTAACATGTATTTCCTATGCTTTAACATGTATTTCCTATGCTTTAACATGTATTCCTATGCTTTAACATGTATTTCCTATGCTTTAACATGTATTACAAAGAAGTTAAGTATGTATTTTCAAATCCAAGTTTCCACTTTTACGAAAAATAAAGTGGATTTGGAGTTGCTGCAAAAACGTCCCACGTGACAAAATTCTGACCAATGGGATAGCGTCGCTAACAACTCCTCCATAATATAATAGTATGATATTTAGAGCCTTCATGATGTGCAAAGAATTTGAATTAAAATTTGTCTCATGATTTGTCCAGGACTTTTGGCGACTTGATCGCCCACTCCGAATATTAATAATTCGAGATGATGATCATAAAAGGGCATTCTCATTCTGCTAAGAATTTTTGGTCAAATTCCAAACCGTTTTGAATGTTTTGATGATGTCAATGGGAAGATGTAGAGTCTGGATCTTCCCAGCTCAAGAAGATAGGTTAGGATTTTCTAGCTATTTTTCACTAGACCTTTGGCAGAGAGATCATCTCCAGAATGTTAATCAAAAGCTGTCAAAAGCAAAGATATGTATATCCTGCAGTCCCGATGACTTGTTTCCTAACTTCCTATCCTCTTCTGCACTTCTTCTAATAAAATATAAATTGAAGTCTTTGTAGAAGTGATTAAAAAAGTTGTGTAAAAAGCTGGGGCCAATGTCAAGGGGAATGGCAGAAAGCCAGTGAAGCTGGTAATTAAACGGTTTGGAAGGAGGCGTCGTTCCTATCCTGATATTTTAATTCACAATTCCAACTGAAGATTAATTCGGAAATTCTTGGGATGCAGATTAAATATCAACAAAATTCTTTGAATGGCTCCTTGTCATTAACTTCTAACATGTGAGGACAAAAATTCAACTTTAATTTCATTTATCTCCGACATTTTATTTCAGTTACATTTAGTAATAGGCTTTAGGACTTCCTAGATTAGGCTTGAGATTGGTTAAAAACGCTGATATCTTTAAAATGTATGTTTGATTTGCTTAGAATAGAATCTACACTAATATTTTTTTGTAAAGCAAACAGTGAAATGCACTGTATTGAAAACCGGAGAAGCCAAAAATAAATTCCAAAATTAATCGATAAAGTTGGCAAGGGATGAGAAAAATCGATTTATCATGACAAAAATTGAAAATCTGCATATTGAAAAAACTGCAGATTAGGGCTTTTGGCAAGTGTTCAAAAATGTAAGTCAGTTTAGAATAGCAAATGGGATTTCTCCATATTATTGTGGAAATTGGACGTTTACTAGACTATAATGCTAGAAACCCTGCATTTACAAAGTTATTTATAACGAATGAAATCCCATTTTCTGTCTATTGTTGTGACATTTAAATTGATTACTAGAAGATGGAGAAGAAGCAGATGAATTTTTCAAAGTGAATCTTCTCAAGGACATCCTATTTTACTTTCTATTTCATTTTGGATTTTTCTCGGGTGTTTCTAACAAAACAGTAAACAGAATGAAGTATCAACATCAATTGGATTTGTTGGTCTAGTCCTCCTCCTACTGACATACTAAACCCTATTAATCCGAGGTTTCGAATAAGCTAGAGCTTATTAGCAAACAAAGTGTTTTTGAAATCTTAAAACTGAAAGAGAGTAAAGAACTACGGAAGCCCATAAATATTCTCTTTAAGCTTTTTAGTTAATGGGGAAAGCGATTTTTTAAATTAGATTAAGGTCGGTTCAACGTCTAAAGTTTAGACAGAATATGTCAGTGGTTTGGCCATGTAAATGATATTGTTTATGGTAAACAGTGGGGTTTGGGACCGATTTAAAACTTTTCGGTTTATTACAATGTTCCCTGCTATTAAATTGTGGTGACTAACTGACGTCTTGGCCTACTTTTTTGTGCACAACGGGATTCATAACTGTGGAATTCGGACGGAGGGAGACGAGGATTGTATAAACTCACAATGGAGATGCATATTATGCTCATCGTGCTCGTCTATTATTTTTAGGATGATAAGTAAAACTACTTTGTAAAGAATGAAGCTAAGTTTTGTCAACAGTTTTCGAAAGGATTATAGTGTTTACACACTGTGCAGGAACGTTGTGCGTAATATTCGGCTTTAAGGTTGTTGACAATCGCCGGGATTTAGTGTAAATAGTTGCTGTTAACCTTCGAAACTACAAAACATTAGCCCTAATCATGCGAAATGTAATCGGATAGGAAAAGTTAGGTCATGTTTATGAGAATGTTGCCGTCTAGATAACGTTTTCAAGGCTGTAAACAAGATAATTAAATTAAGAAGAGAACGAACCTGCATTCCACAAATCCGGACACCCAGTTGAACCGATGTCGAAGTCTCGGCTTTGATGCATTGACTTTGGATTTTGGCGGGAGATGCGTCGTCGCCATATTGCCGTGTCCCCATCTTCAGGTCTAGAACGCAGGGGTATTCGAACCGCCATGTTATGTTTTCCAACACCATGAATTCTAAATTGAAAATTAAGTTTCATCATTAGAACTACATAGTAAATGTTAATTAAAATCAGCCAAGAAATATGGCAGGGTTTATTTATATTTTTTTACTGAAATAAGTCCCCAAGAAGAAACTCCAACCCTTAGGGAAATTGAAACTATAGCCCCGTTCCCTTCATTAGAGCCTAAAAAATCACTCCCCTGGGGACTTATTTCAGTAAATTTATACAGTTAGTAATTAAAAATCAAACTATACTTTGACAATGAGCTTCTTTCTCCTTCTGCTGCGCATGAGATGCAGATCTCCTAATTTTAGAGAGTTGATTCTGATGGCATTTGAGGACCCAGGGATTGTGGACCCTTGTCCTTGATCCCTTGCTGACCTCTTCATCTTCAAATAATTCGTTCAAGTCGCTTTCAATCTCAATCTCAATACTTCCAGAGTTCTTTAGCCTGATCCGCCTGAAAATTTCAATCAACATTTCAAATTGAGAAACATTTTTACAAAATCCAGATATTCCAAAGACCTTCTAAAAGCTTGACTTTGAACTTCAGACTTTCGACTCTAAGAAATTGTTCAGACTCTTGAACTTCAAACTTCAGTATGATTCGTATTTTAAAGGAGACAATTGATGTACTCAATGTGTTGAAGGATTTCGGTGTTTAATAAAGTGTCGACATTCGACAACCTCTCAATCTTTTCGGTTGCTTTTGCAAAACTAGGCTACGGCGAAACCGCTAAATGTCTGCTTGCTGCTGATAATGTAAATGTACTTGCGATTTTTCGAAAGTGAGACAGAGTGGGTTTATTTTCATTGTCAGGGGGAACTTTGTTAGAGAGGCTGGGAATGACAAGGCCGTTGTACTCTGAAAGAAAATAGAACAACAGAGTCAACTTACCGACTTTTCGGAGTCTGTCGCTTTTTAGAGAGTTTCTGTCGGATTGACTTTGGTGGATATGCAGCCAATCGAATGTATCCATCCTGATCTTCCTCGAACCGAACCTGTCAATTAATAAATAACCGCATTATGCAGGATGAGAAATTAAATGTCAGTTTCAAGTGCAAATGCAATTGCCAAGTAATTAAATTACAACAAGCCGATTTAAACATTAAATTGCACATTTCGGAGTTTGGCCATGAACTCCGTTCTACGTGTTGGGAGATGCTAATCTCTTCTTACATAATCCCCCTCTAACTTCTAAATATAACTTGTTCTAGAACAGTTGGAACTGGAAGGATGAAAACAGGATATCTAGATTTTGCCAGTCGCTATTGTTGTTTTAAAGTGATTGTTGATTTAAAGCTTGCTACAGTTGGAATTATATATCCGAGAAGGTCTGGATTTGCATAAACGCCAAGCAGTCTGCCCATCATTTCAAAAGTCAACTAGAGATAAACAATTAACGAGGCACCTGCATCCACCTGCCTAAACAAAAACCGGATTTTTGCGAATATTTTGAGTTGTAGCAATGCCGTTTGGGTAGGACGTTGATTGGAAAACATTTGGGGCATTTTTAATTGTAGTTGTTAAAGATTAGTTTTTATAGACAGTATTTTTTAGGTTGAGATGTTATAATTTACAATCTGTAAATATTTCGGAGAAACTTGGGCTGGAAACACTTAGAATTTGTATTTTATCTAAAAAAATCACTGTTTAAACGAATCTGATATTGAATTTAAATGATTTCTTCTGAAATTAAAATCTAAAATATGACAACCTAAAAATTAGGGTTCAAAACCCGGTTTTTTGTATTGTTCAGCGTTTGAAATTGTCGGTATAGTAAGTAGGGATTTGAACTGATTTTTAACTACATAAGGATAAACTTACACAAATGAAATACCAATTAGTAAATACTTATAAAAATCTTAACGTTTAAATATAAAAAATATCTGGTTAGGCGAACCCTAGTAGAGGCCTAAAATTCGATTCTAGTATTCATAATCTCTGCAAAAAGGTAGCAATAAATCAACATATTTTTCATTCTACCCAACCAAACCCAATGAAGTCCAACGGCTCTACCTCTATAATTATTTCCAATTACAGATGCACAATCGCAGGTGTTCTAATAACGAAATATAAGAACCTTGCGAAAAAATTCGCATGTGCAATTTTGGCAGAGTATGAATATGAAAGGTCATAATCCCAAGAATGAATAAGCAAAATGAAGCAGGCACAGATGGTTTTCTAAGCCTTCGAACTTTAAAAGTGGCAAGTCATTCTCATTAAGAATACAAAATCTACTGTATATTTAATAGATAATTGCAACTGAAGTATTTGTACCTGAACAACTCCTCGATATTCCGGAGTGAATTTTTTCAACGATTTGTGCAGAGTTTCGTAAAACTTCAGTTCTTGTTTAATCAGAGGTTTGCAAACCGTCCGCTCGTCGAGACAAAGAATGGAAGAGTGACCTCCGACTTGATGCAGAAACGGCTCCAGCTGAAACCATTACAATTTTATAAATAAAAATCCCAGTTAATTATAAACCATAGTAATATTAATCATCTAGTACTAATTCTAACGCGGTCCAGGTTTGCAAAATAAATGGTGTGGATGAAAGGGTTAAAGAGTAGAGAACGAGGAGATTAGTTTAGTTCTGAATTTAGCTTATCCTTTATACGGTTTTTATAGCTTGAGACATTTAATTGCATATAATAAATAATCTGAGTCTGGTTATTGCAATTATAGAATTAATTAATTCAGACAACGACAAAGACTGAACTGCATTTTTACAAACCATATATAAATGGATTGCATTTATTTTCTGAAGAAGGCTTCACCGAAAAAAATCATGATGAAATATGTTACATTCTGTCTATAATATGCTTATAATATTAGCATAATTGCATTCATATAGCCTTCCTATCCTAGTGGCGTAATTGTCAATGTCACATATTCCCTACATGTCTTACTCTTAAATACAATCTTTATGCACTTTAACATGGAATTTTAATATCGGGTTGCATCTTGCATCCTTTCATATATAAAATCCGACCTCCTACTCATGAAAAATACTTAGAAAAAAATTAGCGCTGCTTATTATTATTTGTCTCCTTATAGTGGCATCAAATCATTCTGCAATTCCACCAAAAGACACTTCATCGACAATCCAATCCATATGGACATACATACGACCACCAATAATATAATATGGGCTCGGATAGGACATTAACATCGTTTCAAGATACGCTATAAAAGTTACATCTCCAATATCCTCAAATGGAGGGGAGATAGTAATAGTAACGGAATTTAATATCTACTCTAACTAACATAATTGCACTCGAGAAGCCGATAAAAGTTAAGCTGACTCTTCAGTTAAGTTCACACTACTATAGAATCTATATAGATGAAACTTTTTTAATATGCTTTATTTCATACAATCTACACTAATAAAAGTAAAACCTATCCCATCCTATCTCCTCTAAATTAGTATATCCTGTTAACATGAACAACTTGATCTCTGTACAGTTAGTATTAAAAATTATAAATAAAAATCGTTGGTAATGAAGAATTCTGATTAAAAGGAAAGAGTAGACGAGGAGGGGGGTTTCGGATGTCTCAACCAATTTCTTTCAGACATCAACCAGAGTTTATTAACTGTTTGTTTATGGGCTTAGTGAAAGAAAACATTCAATATTTAACAAAAGCCTCTTCTCTTTTAACAGTCCTGTGCTAAATATTCTAAACGAAAAGAAAATGGTGGATTTCTATCCCCTATTCTGAATGTTAAACTAGGGAAATTGTGGAAATTAATTAACTAAAATTAACTAAGGGTTAAATCGGGAATAAATGGACAGTCTTACCTGAACTGGTTCACATTCTTGTTGTAATTCATTTAATAAAAGGTCCTCCATCTGGGGCATTCCGCTCTTCCGTCGCGTTATCTCCGATCCAAATTCCACTCACCACTTTGCAAAATTGACACTAAAGAAACCAAGAAATATCGGGAACTGAATTTACTGTGAAGATATTTATAAGACAATCCCAGTCCTCCACTCTGTTTATATATCAATTTTTTTAAACTTCAGTTTTTATTTAAACTTGTAATTAAGTCACCTCTGGATATTCCAACTCTTTTTACTCGACTTTTTTTTCGTGGAGAAAAAAACTCATTAGAATGTTTAATTAGGCTGCTGAATGAGATGGCTGTTTTTGAGATCTATAATTCTTTTGTTCTGTGGAGTTGGACCGTTTCGCCGTGACTTATGGCAAGTAGTGGTTAATTGTAATTATTCGTTTTTAAAGTCGAAATTATTACACCCCGAGATTTGCCTTGTCAATTAGCTCGTGTTACGCTCTGCCTATGGATAACTAATCCAATTGCCGGAGTTTAGGACAGGGTTATGTAGATTTACGCTACTAAAGCACGTCAAGAGTCAGGGTGGCTTGAGATAATAGAATTTAAATCCCTCTTCCGCAATCCACTTAATTCCTTATGGACTTTTTTGAGCTAAATTGCTATTTTAAATTTTAATGGAATGGCATTTATAATGTCGGATTGATTATTGCGTTTTTTTTCTGGAGAGACAACTGTCATAGTTAGTACTGTTCCATCCGAAAATAAAATCTAAATCCCGTTCTGGCAGTTAAAAATCATTTGTGATTTGCGAAAATCTAGCTTTATTTCGGAGATGGAAGGAGTTGTTGTCTGGTGGGGATTGCGTTCAAGAATGAGTCCCAATCCGATACAACCATCCACTTTCATTTACTGATTTATAATTTACATTCTGCTCCTTCTATTGTGGCCGTTCTGGTCGAGCCATCCATAAATTCATTGGGGATAGGTTGCATTTTTTACGCCAAGGAATTGGGAGGATTTTTTGGCACTGAATTTCTTTTGAGTATTTCCAAGGGATTCGGTTTTTGGACAGAATTTCGATGGAAATTTTTGAGGGTCAGGGTACCGAGCTATTTGGATAAGTGGGAATAGGGTACGGGACTATCCCGGACTTCTAGAGCTCCTATTCTGCCTATACAAAGTCGTAGTTTATGAATAGACTGAATGGTTTGCATGCAATTACAAGCAGAGAAATGTCATTACAATATTGACTTGTGAAATCATAACATGACAATGGAAATGGCTCCAATAACCATTACTGATTTAAAATTTCAATGTTAATCGCTCTCCTGGCCAGTCTCCGTGATATTCCTCCGGGTTCTGTAGAATAAATTGAATTTGTTGCGTACGGCTTCTGTCACGTTTGGTTACTCAACGACTAAACCTCACGTACTCTAAGATAAGGACAAAGCAAACCCAATGAGCTTTATCGGCCATTTTTATTATGAAACTAATGGCCTCATTTTCTGCAAGTCAAAGGTTCGTAAGTGGACTTCTATTACCTTTTTAAATGTTTTAGTAGGAATTATTATGATCCCAATTTTGCTGGATATGCGAATTTTTTTTGCAGATTTCGAAACAAACAAGAATGATTCGAAATAGGTTTCAAAAATAAATGAATTACGGTAATTTTTTAAATTTAGTAAATGGAACACTGTGCATGTCCATTAACTTCAGTCGGTGTTTGGCACTTGTTTTGCAACCTCAAGTGTTTTCCTGAAGTGTTTGAATAATTCCTTATCTTTCACAGATTTTTTTGTTATTTAGGGATTTCTTTTGTCCCAGGTTATTATTCCACCTCGACGTTGAAAGTAATTGGATTTACAGAGTCGACGAGTTTTGATCTCCTGATTATTTTAATTAAACTCCATCTGCTTTTTTGGTTTTAATTTGTAATTAATCTCTTGTTTGAACAAGGGCTACGTCATGGATGTTATGAAACTATCTTATGCAACTGATACAATTCTGCATTGGAGGATTGCGGTGGACTTCAAAGCCTCAACCTGCAATGCTGTTGTGCCTAAACTCTTCAAGCTGCAAACAGCACTATTTTCGTTAAATTCATTTGGCTAATTGGTATGTTTTCAGTTGTTAAAGTAAATAAGTGGTTAGTTCTAGAACTTACTGCAGTTTATATTCAAAATAAATCGACGAGAAAAAAAACAAACCTCTTGTTGATGCGTTTGGGTGTTGAAGTTATGGCTCGTGTGGGATTTCAAACGTCCGTCTATGAGTGATCGATATATGATCCATGATTTTCAAAACCTGACATTGTACACATTTTCAAGTAGTACTTGAGAGTATTTTTGTTTACTTTTACTCTGTTTGCTTGCACTGAACTTATGCCTTTTCCGATCAAAAGCGTGGAATAATTTTTGAGGGATTTCTGTGATTGGATTTGCTGAACTTAAAAAAATTGAAGTTGAGAAACTGATCGGTATTCCAACTCGCTCCAAGTTTTAGAAAACACTGATGAAGCCAAGTCATTGAACATGGAAGTAGATGGAAAATCGGACGTGGTTTTGGCATAGGTCCGGATTTGCGGAACCGAAATCGGAGAATTTGCAACTGCCTCTCTACTACTTAAAAATGCACATGTATTCGTAATTACAAAAATATCTGTGTAAGACCCGTGGCCAAAAACTGCATAACCAGCGTCATCGCCCCTTTGTTTTTGTGACACCTCGATCTATATGCACTTTAGAAACTTTGAATTGAGCGTCGAAAATGATTGCCACGATTAATCTAAATCTGCTTCATATTTTCCCAAATGAAAGTTACGAAGAAAATGCAAAATTCTAGGAAATCTTTGATCAAACAGTTTCAATGCTTTAGCAACTTGGACCTATTCGGATGGCTTGTTGACTAACGAAAACTTATGTTGCTGCTTAGACAAGTCATAAACTAATTGTAAGTTTTCCAAAAGTCTGTTTATGTCTACAACCATTGAAAAAGCTATCTACTGAAACTACAGTTAAAAATATTAGCAATTTTGTATTGGGTATGTTTGAAATGAGCATGTTTTTGGCTTAAAATAAATCATTCTTAACCGTTTATTATTTAGCATTTAATTTAGCAGACCTTGAATAGAGTCTGGAATTCAAATGCGTAACATTGAGTATTTCAAACATTCACAAAAAATTCATTTTCGCTTGCTTAGCAGTGACAAAAAATCTACATAAAAAGATAAGCAGTGTCGATTTATGAAACCCTGTTTACCAACGTTGTAAGTTTGTTTTACGCAAAGGTGAAAAGGTTTACAATATCTTTGCAGAGTTTACATTGGGATTTGTATTTACAAATACTTACGCCAATCCATGACTAATTGTGCTTGTAAAGGATTCTTAAAATGTTTCCATTTTTAAGATTTTAAATTCTAAATAAGAATGCCTATTGCCACTTGTCAAATGTGCACGTGGAATTGAAACAAAAAACAAAGTGCATAGTTGAATTAGCAATTATTGCAACGCATTTAGAAATCATACGATGAGACTGAAGCTACTCCAGCATTTCATTCAACGATTAAACGATCTCGATTGCATGATTTATTTACGCATTTTCTCCAAGGAGTTGCAAGAAGTGTGTCTGAACCTAATTTTAAAATTAGTTCAAAACAACATTTAGAAGTACATTGGATAAAGAAGAGTACTCTTCATTCACATTTCATATTTTAAGAAACTGTTCATTAATGCATGACCATCTCCCGTCAATTCCTTGCCTAAAAACTGACGTGATAAAAATTGCAAAGAGCTCGTGGCAGGCTGAATTAATGGAGTCAGTGCAGAATTTATGGTATTTTTAAACTAAATATTTTAATGATACTTCAATGTAAACAAACATGCATGCTATAAATATACACAAACACCCTGTATATGGCATGATTCGTTCCCTGACCTCATTACAATTTTTATCTTAAATTATGTGGCGTACAAGCCTTTTCCTTGTACAATGAATGACATTTAAGGAATTAAATTTGTACGAAAATAATAGCGATTTCTTCGACTGAATGTATATTTATTCGATTTTTAAGCTCTTATTGGTTTTTGTTTTAATAGATAGAATTAAATATTGTACCAAGCGACAGAAAAGCAAATAGTTAGTAGGGAGTAATGCACAACATATAAACAGGGTTCAGAAATCTAAATCGTTCAAATTTAAGTTATATTCAGTAAATCATAGTATGTTATAAACAATAAGTTGGCACGTCAAATCGTATTTGTTTACTGTTTGGTTGAAAAATGGAACGGGTATTTCATAAACAATAATTTTTATTGTATAAATTGGCAAATTAGTTCAATCCTGCGACGGCCTTAAATGTTCTAGCAAATGTGACCAATAGTATTTTGAAATCCAAAATCTTAAAATCCCGTTTCAGACTAAGTATTTATATTTGATGAATAATTATATATTTGCTACAATTTAAATGAATATGGCATGACTAATTTGTCGGGTTTGATTAACTTCAAGAAACGTGTCTTAAAATGATAAGACTAAGAAATCCGTCATTTAATAATCAAGAATTATACATGATATTAGATACGTCACCCCTTATCAGTTGCTGAGAAAATAAGCAAAGCAAAACATTGATATTGCAGATTTGTTACAGGGTTCCAACTGCTCCGGGTTAATTGATTACCATATCAATAACACATTGATGTTGCGTAGGTATGATTTCAAATATTAAAACGGGTTAAACGCAAATCATTTAATAATTTTGCTTGATCATTCGAAAGTCTTACTATGCATTTCGTATTCTCAAATAGGTTTTCTCGAATTATGACCCAAAAACCCGGTAGTAAAAACCCTAATTTTATGATATATAATGACAGCGAGTTCATGATCCCGGTGAGATAATTCCTAAGCCTCTAACCTTTTTTCGCATAGTTTCAAATGACTATTGTCGGGTGCGTCGAATGATTAATGGCGAACTTGTCCATCAACAGAATGGATGGGCTTACTGATGTAAAATTATAATATGTACCGATATTTCTGCTAAAGATTAGAATATATTTAGTTCTTCAAAATTTTTGTCAAATTTTTAACAATTAACGATTTATTCTGTTACATAAATGAGAGCAACTGCGACACAAACCCAGAGGAAATTTCCAATGAACTCTAAACTCATTTTCTGAGAGACGGACAGTTGACACTTTGACAACTTCTGATTTGTCTTTAAAAATCTATGATAATTCCGCAAAATCCTTATTTTAATTAATATATTCATTTAATTCATTAATTTATTTAAATGATTGATGTCCTGATCCAGATAGTAGAGGATTTATGAAGTTTCGCTGCCCTTTGACCACAGCACAAATGGGTTTAACATAAAGTGAATAATTAAAGTTCCTTTAACCTTTGACACTTTACGATGAGATCTGATGCAATCGTGACAAGTAGTACATGATCATCGTTTCAACTTTTTTAATAAAAGTTAAATTACATTTGATTTGAATGATTTATCTAAGCTTTTTTATCGGGAAGGGGATTGTATTCGACTGGACTGGGTTTATGTCAACACAAATTCCAGGATTTATGAGGGATTATATGGCGTGTGGATCATTTTTATGATTTGGAGTTCGAACAAGGATGTTTCATTGAAAATTATCCTGATTTTTTGGTTAACTGTATTTGAGAGATTGCAAAGTCAACTTTCAGCCAGATGCCATATAGTAGCTACAAAGCCTTAAGAAACGTTTAAAAATCAGCACTTTATATATCGTTTTAAGCGTATTTTACATAAATTGTTAGACTTACATTTTAGATTAATATGAGGATTATTAGAATTTTCTAAAATGAGTGCTTGAAAAGTCATTCATACCAACCAATTTTAAACAACAGTGATTACTTTATGAAAAGATTATAGTAAACTGAACAAATCAATGATTTTAATGGCATGTCGATTGTGTTTCAGGGCTGTATTTGTTAATGCTTGTCAGTAATATGGGGCTTTATTTAGTGGAACTTTTAAGAATCACGAAATATGACACCAGAATCGTCAGTTGAATCAAAATAACAAACATAAGGGTAATTGAACTTTCGGATTTCAGCCCTGAGCCGTAGCAAAGCGGACATAATATTAGGAATCAAAATATTGATCCACATATATTTCTTAATCCTTAGTCTTAAGATTAGAAATATCACTTTAGGCTTATGAGAAGGATTTAGTGCCACGTTCCAGCATTCTATTTCCAGGAGACGGGGTCATTTAGGTGGATTGGTTCCATGAATGGTTATGGTTATGGCATAAAGTAATGTCAATGTACGAAATATTAGAATAAATGTTGTCTCCTCAAGTCTCGACAATTTCCATCATGCATGACTCTACTCCATTAATGAAATTTGGAACGTGCCAAATCAGGTTAAATCACGATTTCAATCATATTTTATATTCTGCAGTAATATTACGTAATCAATGTTCCGCTATGAAAATGTTAATGATATTTTCTGAAAATGTTACTTTCTTGCCAGTTGACATTGTGAGATTGTGACCGAAAATTTCCGTTGTTAGTTTAGTTTAAAATTCACTTCATAAATGATAGCTTTCATGAGCAACCGTAACTAGCATCATGATTTACAGGCCTGAATAGCTCTAAACTATGTTCGCTAACACGAACATAGTTTTGAATCACCTACTATTGCGAAGGGTTTGGATATCACAGGAAAATTCCGGATCACATTTAATGGGATGACGCAAACTATAAATGATTTTAATTCTAGTAAGGTTTTTTAGCTGTGTCTTGAAGGTGAGATTATAACATTAGAATTTGCACTTGCACAGGAAAATTTTAGTTTTAACTAGTTTTACGATCAATGATCATCTATTGTATTCTTCTTCTTTCTAAAGGGGTTCAAGTTCCGTTTTGATTAAAGGTAATGAAAGCCAGGCCCACACTAAATAAAGGTCAGATGAGACATGTGTTTTATTTTTTAGCAATTATGTTAATTGGCAACTGATATCCAATGTATGTTATTGGAACGTGTTTATAGTTTTTGCGACTTTAAGCCAGTGACTACCGGAAACATAATTCACCGATTGTGTGAGATGTGGTTGGATATTGGAATTCAGAGTTCCAGATAAACATAATTTATTTATTGATTTATTGTACTGTATTATGTTTTCTGTCAAATTGTAAAAAAAATGCTAAGAAATAATAATTTTGAAACATTCAATACCAATCGAATTGCATAAGGCTACTTGTCTAGATAGAAAGACCCTTACGCCGTTATATTTGAAATGGATACTCATTCCCCGGCCCTTCTTTATCTTTTCAAGAGTTAAGTTCGATTCCCATTTCGTTACATAAATCATAATGCAGTTATGTTCAAATTGACAATAAATTGAATCAACGGCGTTAATTTCACATTCCATGTTCTTCCACTCATCAAAAGCTCATTTGCCGCTGTCATTAATTACATTTGGTCCAATTAATGACAACAGCACAGAGAATCAGAATGTGAACCTAATTTTGGAAATTTAATTAAATTTCATGTAAGTAACAGAGTGTTCTTCTCCGTCATGGGTAGAAAAGGTCCAAAAATTCGGTATTTGAACATCATCATGGAATCGATTTGTTTGAGATATGAATGGACGATGTAAAGCAAAGATTGTTGTAATACAATAACTATCAGATATTGCCACGGCCTTGAATTTTCATGTTAAAGTCCCTTCCCTTACAATTCCCTATCTTTATATACCATCGACCGGGCCATTCATAATCATTGGGAATAGACATGAAAAGAATTTACAAACGACGTCGGTTTTAGAAAAATAAAACCGAATTTTGATTAGAACTGCACCATATCTCCAAAATAAACCCACAAGTCCGCGGATCCTGGTTTGTAAAAACATCGGATTTTTCAATCCTGGACATTTTCTATAAATCAAACACAACGTTCAATTTCCAAAATAAAAAGACGCAGTTTATGCAGAGTCCCTACACAAAGCAGAGAAGAAGGCCAAATCAGCAGAGGATATATTTTGATGCGGGTGAGTTCGGTGATTCTCCGAATTGGGTGAACACGTGAGTAGGGATTTAATGGGAGAAGTGGAGTCCCGTATTTTTGCTGCATAAAATCCTATAGCTTCGTAGCACCCGTTTTACAAGAGGAGGGGAAAGAAATGACTAGACCAACGGCCCATTTATAAAGTACCTACTGAAATTGGCAAAGATCGTCTCCGAGGCTGGATACCCTTGAGCCCCTCAAGGTCGAATCTCCATCACAAACCCCATCCTACCTAACAACATTTTCAGGCTCGCCAATGAAATTACATCATTAAACTGCACTAAAAATTAATTACCAGCTGAATTACTATTTATTTTGCTAACAAATTTGGAGTAATTACATTTCCACAGGAGATCCGAGTACAAAAACTGCCATAACTGCTTATAATTGAGTTTCACCCCTTGGTATTTGTCCCCTTAAATATAATAATATTTATTTTTGCGAGTCGATGACCATGGTCAAGGGCCTTCTGTCCCCTTGACTTTGCTTTGACTTCTGGTTTAATACTAACACCCACCTATTAGATTGGCCATTGTTTACGTTTAATGGACGGTTCCCGTCTGCTGGTTCATATATGGACAATATGGTGAACCTCTCTAGGGATCATTAACGGCTTTTATGGCTTTAACATCCGATAATTTCCCTGTGGGGAACATAATTACGTTAGCAGGCCATATGCCTTTCCTTCAAAATTTTCAGGTTCTAGGTTGCAGGATACTGAAGGTTTTTATGTCATTATCCTTGGAAATGATTCGGTGCTGAACGAATGTTTTTTAAAACATGAAGGTCAACTCCAACACCGATTTAAAAAATAATACAACTGACCTCTGAACATGTCAATGATAGCATTGTATTATGTATCATCGTCTCTTGGACGTTTTCAAGGCGTTTGTCATATTTTGATGGTTTTTAAACTGTTTTTACACGTGGAATCAATTCAATGGCATTATAACTAAATATTTAGATGGATTGTTCATGTGTAATCGATTTTTGTCAATTTGTATTTCTTGAATGCGAATAAAAAAGAGCAAGAGATGAAAAATCTTACCATTGGATTTTGAACTGGAAACGAGTTAATTTAGCAATCGTCTTGGCCTCAAATCGAGAAGCCAATAAACGCTGCACTTCCTTTAGGGATCCTTTTACTAACGTTTTCCGGATATTTACTCGCAATGTTAAGTACTGATTACGTAACCTTTGAATCGATTTAAACGGCTAGAGAATTAAATCCGTTTACAACTAAAAGTGCACTTGGATTTATTTACAACAACAAAGCGTCAACTTTAGGTTAAAGCGACTCTTTCAAAATTTGATTAGCCTTTAAGGACTAATTATAACACTCCAAGTAAGGAAGATATTAAATTTCACAATCCTAGCTAATTGAGGATGTAATTACGAAGCAGTTACAAGATTACTACAGATCGTGTAGGTAAATGCTATTAGCAAATCAAGGAGAGAAAGGGAAATAACGAAATTCCTTATTTGTACTTCCTCGAACTTTCTCCAAAGATTGACCACAATTCCACGAAACTTTCGGATAATTCGTAGATGGAAAAGCCTGGAAACAGGGGAAATGTTTCACAAGACAAAAACAAAACCTCCTCCTGGGCTAAGAGCAAGCGCAGCTTATGTTAGCAACAAACCCGAATTCGGTTTAAAAATCACAAAACCCCCGAAATTCGGAGACTTGACTGGGAAGGACGAAGGACGAGAAAAGGAGGAACGAGAGGAATTTCAGTCAGAATTGCACACACGATCGAAGCATGCAAAATTTCTTGCAACTGGTATTAACAGTGAGAAAACAGTCTATAGGGATCGTGCAATTTATTTCTTGAACTTTGTAATCCCGACAGGGTTGCCCCGTCCAATTTACGAAATCTGACAACGGTCCTCCTTGAGGTTAGGGGGTGCTTAGGACATGCCCAGAAATTCGCAATACATTTTCGCACAGATTGGCAAACCTATCTTCCCATGCCTACTTCTTATTGAACTGTTGATTAGCTCCCTCTCCAAGTTCTGACAACTTCAACAACCATTTAATAGATATCTTAATCAACTTCCTCTCAAAGATTTAACTATCATCAGTTCTTTCCGAAGTTCATCTAAATTGAGACTGTCCTTACACAAGGTTTAGTTTTCTAAGATCCAAACCTAGAGTTCAAGTGCAATAAATCAATCGGTAAGTTGGATAGAATTACAGTTCGGAGTTGTTAAATTCTGTTGCGGATTAGATCGGGATTAATTTAAAAGAAAACTAAGAGTTTTACTTTTAAGTTAAACGGTATAGAGAGGATATATAGAAATATATAGTAATGTAATGATTATTTAAGCGTGAAAAATTCTGTAAAAAGTTTGGCAGTCTGCCTCGACAATCCGATTGTCTCTTTTGTTGGCTCTGCAAAAGGAATTGAACCGTTTTAGTTATTAGTTTTGGGGTAAAGGCCCTATGTTTTAAAATGTGAACTGCTACAATTGATCAGCAACTGTTTCTGAAAAATTGATTACAATGTGTTAACAAGGTGGTAAAACAACGGAGTGGGAACAGTTACAGAGTTGGTTAGTATATCCGATGATTCTGAACGGATTTTTAAGAACATTTGACATAATAGAAGACGATTTCGTCATTGGCATCAGAGTTTAATTAAATTACCGACTCCGTCGAATATATTGTATTTTTGACATTCAAATTTTCAATTAAATTGGAATTTTTTAAACCCTATTTAATAACCTACCTGTTATCAACATTTTCAGTTCAGAAAGTCAACCTTTGACCCCTCAATAAACTAATTAATACTGATATACTTAACCAAGGGCAAATGGTGCTGATATGCTACATACATCAATTGTATCCGATATATCGAACAGTTCTGAAATCTTCATTAACGGGTGAACGTAACATTGGTTGAGTTGGGAAAGGGAACTAGCAGTAGAATCGATATAGCCCCCAAATCGAAGTGGGCGTTTATAACTCGAGAGTTAATTATAACTTATAACCGAGAGGGATTAGATTGGTGGGATGTGCTAATGCCTTTGCCTGTAGTTAAGGTTAAATGCATGTTTAAATCCAGGTTTAACTAACACGTGGTTGGAGCATGGGCTTAAAATTCAGTATACTATATTATATATACACAATGTAATCCATATCCAGCTATGTAAGTTCATTTACAATTTATAATTTCTGGTTAAGCTAATGGATGTTATATTCTCCGCACGTCGTCTCTTGACAATTATTTCCTCTCCTGCTTCAAGTTTTACATTCCCCGAAGCAAACCGTTGCGTTGATTAGATAACTTTAGTTAAGTTTTAGCTACCGTAAATATTATAATATTTCCCTATGGGATGAATTGAAACCCTCAAAAAGCGAAATTTAATTCTGTTGTTAAACAATTTCTGGCTTGTCAAGATTATTTTGGGTTGGGGATTTATTTCGGATAGGAAAAATTCTTCTAATTCTCTTTCTGATGTGTAAACTCCTCAGAACGTTGAGTTAATTATTTCAGAGAGACTGTATTTACTTCTTTTACGATATGCAATATTGTTGCACTTGCTGTTGATGATAAGCGAATAGAGTATTTAAAAGAGGTCGGAATTGAGATTTCCCTTTGCATTTCCCCGACCACCATTGCAACATTTTAAATTTATAAGCAATTATCGTTTGGAGCTATAAAGCTATTAAAAATTATCAGACATTTCACATTGTCAGCCCTTTTCAAACGGACTTTATAACAAGTATAATTAATTATTTATAAATAGAGGATACAAAGTGCAACTCTGGCTCGTAGAATACAAGTTATTCCAACGATTTTCCTCCTGATGACGTTAATCAATTTTTTTTCTTAATAAATTCCTCATTCCAATGTTAAAAATCGGCCGAGGTTATTAACCACCCGACAATTTAATAGCCATTTAAGCCCGCAATAATTATTTAATAGCCTAATTTGACAGGTTTTGCCGTCACTTTAGATCCTCTCTGGTTTTGACGACCCTCCTAACTTTATATAGCTTCATTTAAACGTATAAGTAACTCAGTCTGAGAGATTCTATCCGTCATTTATCATCTCTACAGACGATATAGAGAGACAGACCCATACAAGATAAAGTTGAGAGCCGAGTTGCCAAGCCCTAAAACAGAAGATTGTATAAAAAATGACAGACTTGACAAACCCGTGACTTGTTATAATAATAAGCCATAATTTTTAATACAATATTGAGTTACAAGCTCCAATCTCTCCGTAGCCCAAGATCCTAGACGTCTCGAGCAAGTAAATTTACAGTATTTTAAAACGGTGTATAACTGTGGTTGTACAATCTGAATCTGTAGTCTAGGATTTTTCAGTATCACTCTAACTTTGTTGATCCTAAAACTTGAGACCCGTTTTGATTTCTTTTTCAGAGCCGGTACTTGACCCTTCCGTGATTTGAGATCTGTCTGGAGGTCAAAGCTCATTTCAACGATTTCAACCCTGTCTGGCTCTTAACCGGACATCGGAAGATTCGCGGAAGCAAGTTCAAACGGACATAATCAGTGACATTGGTCCCTAACTAACTTTGTTTTGCTTGGAACGAGCCGGGAGTTGGGAATCCAATGGTTCTGAAATTTCGAAATGGTGGAATTACTCTCAACTAAAGACTCAGATCTACAAAGGGCTCTTTGTAAACGCTGTAGTTGTGACTCTGTTAATTACTCTGCTAATTGTAGTTGTAGTTACACTTCCCTGCCCAGTAACAGTTTGTGTTTCGACGGAGGGGTCTGCTTTTGCTCGGAGTTAAAAGGGTTCAAGGACAGGAAGTTAAAGTTCTGTTGTTGTGACAGTTTTCTGGGAGTTGCAAAAAGTTGTGATGAAGATGAGATGTGTCACGTGGAAAGTGAATGTCACCTTGTCCCCTGTTCAAGTCACTTGACCACCCAATTAATTGACAATAATTCCTCAGTGTCGAAGATGATGGTCCGATCTGCATCTTCATCGCAAGAAACCACCAGCCCTCCTGTTAAACTCCACCTATAGCACGACACCTTCTTAGAATATTAATTACTTTTTTCAAATTTTTTGTTTGAACTTGTAATTTCCACATTTCCTTTACAAAGTAGAAGCGTATTGTAAGCATAGCCAAGTTGTTAATATATATTTACGACATAATTTACAATTTACTTTAGTTTACATTTACAGAAGCTACTGTATTCTTTACCTGTTCTTGCCTGTGTTATTTATTACTTTCCGAACGGAGTTTCTTTAGAGGAAGCCGAGATTCCTTGCGATTGTAATCGGTTTTAAAATTGGTGGATGTATTGATAATTAGTACGTAAGGATTAGGGGGTGTTATCATCGATAAGTGTTCGAAATACTCAAGGATTGTGAAGAAGACTGAGAAGATGGTGAAGGAAAAGCCCAATTCCACGAGGGTTTACGACCATGATGGCTACCGGCAGCGGGCGGCTTGCGTCTGTGTCCGTGACGACACTGAGGCTGAAGTACTTTCTCTTTTTACCCCGGGGTTTATCATTTTTGTCTCATTTACCCCGTTTCTGACCTTGGATTGGCCATTTTTTGGAATTATATTAGTCATTGACCTTGTTAACTTCATTTTTAATCATACTTTGTCTGAAATTTGACCCCACTTAATTTCCATACTATTTCTTCTACTTTTCACTGAATTAGGCTCCAACAAAAGCAACTGATGTTAAAATGTTCCTAATGTTTGATAATCTTTGTCAATTTGAGGTGTTGTTGGTGACATCCTCGAAACATCCTGATCAGTGGATTGTTCCAGGAGGCGGAGTTGAACCGGATGAGACTTGGCTCGTGGCAGCCGTTCGAGAAGTCATCGAAGAGGCTGGCGTTCACGGCAAAGTCGATCGATGTCTCGGTATTTTTCAGGTAACGGTTCTGATAAATTCCTACGAGTTGGAGTCAGTCCTTCCATAGGTTTTATTTAATATTTTGGTCTCATTTATTGCTCAAACTAAACATATTATAATCATAATCGGTTTATCGAGGAGTGAGGGAATGCTCTGAAAAACCGCTAAACTTAGACAGATATCGAAGAATGAGTCTCATGAAAATAATAATACGGCAATAACATGTGAGTTTAATAAATGATATGAATTGTGTTCAGAACGAAGATCGGAGGCACAGGACGATGGTGTACGTTTTGATAGTGACGGAGGAATTGCCGGAATGGGAGGATTCAAAAAGTATTGGTAATTAATTTTATGCCGTCATTTGTTTGGAATTTATTTTTCATTTCAAATGACCTGCTTGCACGCCAGTTCAATGTTACTATTATTTGTTGGACGCCCTTTCTTTATTATCTAAAACTGTCCCATAAAAATGCCTAATAACCTCTTGGATCTTGTTAAGAATTTTTTAAAACCCCTTAACAAAATTACAAATGATTGAATGGTCCAAAAAAGTTAAAATTAACCCAAAAACTCTGATTTTTGAATGAGAATGCTACCTTTTCTAAGTACGATTTTAAAACTTTGATGCGCTTTTGCAGAAAATATAATTAAATGTAAAAATAGCAAGTTCGATTTTTTTTTAACTTTAGGCCGTAAACGAAAATGGTTCAAGCTGGAGGAAGCATTGGAACATCTCTCAACCCACAAGCCAGCTCATTTAGTGTACCTCGAAAGCCTCTGTACACACAAAAAAGTAATTAACGGTTAATAGACTCCTTTCCCATTAATTGCTAATTTATTAATTTCATTCATAATTAAACTACTAAATTTTGCAGAGGAACGTGGAGGTGGGTAACGGAACAAGCACAGCATAATCCGCAACCTCAACTTGGACAAACCACACACGACGCTTCAACTATTAAACTCTTTGGTTTAAATTTCCTACAATTAATGTGAATCAAATATTTAATTTTTAATAACGGAATTAGTTGGACCGGAAAGGGAGTTTAAAATATAATTTCATAATTTAAAATTTAATTACTTTACAAGTGAGCAGAAATTCCTATTTTGTTAGTTGAGAGCCAGTAGCAGGCTACGAAATGATGTTACGATTTCAAATCTTTTCAAATTACTTACTGTGTGCTTCAAAGCTTACATACGAACCCTCCAGCTAGCTCTATCAGAAACGGTATTTATAACGTTAGTAGTTAATGCGGCATTGTAAATGCCCTCCATCCATCGATCTAAATGTACTGTCATATGTCTATGTATCCTCGTGAGTCAATCGAAGACTTCTAAGGTCTAGAATATTCCTTACAAAAGCTTTTTCAACTATTTAAAATTTAAATGTTTGCATATTTGGATGTTGTACTACATGTGTAATAATTAGTGAAAAATCAATTCAGAAAATAAAAGCGCATTCGAAGTTCAAAATCGCAATCGACTTGTCTTCAATTTATTTAAACAATCTCGTAGGTGTGAATAGATCCACGGGCCTTTGTTTTTTTGCAACCATCCATACAAACAAGGACGTGCATTTTATTTAAGAACAAAATTATTATGGCTTTGTGGAGCAGAAATTGTATTACAAAGTGTACAACCATTTTTAGGTATTTTTATTTTTTATGAAATAATTGCAAAGAGGGTGACTGTTGTAACAGTAGCTTACAGGAGCTTGTTTCGGTAGGGCATTTATTTCGGTGGAAAATAATTTTTAATTACAAGCTTACTCTATAATCCCCAAAAATAATTTAAATGAGAATATTCAACGTTTCTAGAACCATGTCGCTAATATCATCCCCAGCATTACTTGTCTCGTTTCTCTCATGTTCGTACAGAACAAAGTGCTTTCCCATGATCTGATGTGGGGTCAAATGACAATGGACCAACCAAAGACCGGGGTTATCTGCAACAAACCTAATGGCCGTCCACCCGCATGGGGCTCCACTTTCGTTATTGGGTGACCTTTGACCTCCGTTGAGGGTCACGACATCCCGGAACTGGAAGCCCGGTGCCCCCTTTTTCGTCACGTTGGCCACTCTTTCGTCAAGCATTTTTCTGTCAGTTGAAGGGTCATAGGCGTCAGGCCCTTCCCCGACGACATAGAAGTCGTGTCCATGCATATGCCACGGGTGCTGCTCACATTCCCCTTCGTCACTATTCCGGTTGTCGAAAACGATTTGAACCGTCTCGCCAGAAAATATTTCGTAAACCCCGTTTTCACGGTTGCTTACAATATCACGACCGGCTTGGACTTCGTAGAGGAGAGTTGGCCCTTCATTTTTATGGAAGATCCCGTTGATGTCGAATTTAGTCCGTCCGTCAACGACGACTTGTTGGAAGGAGCGGATCACGATTTCCCGATCCACTGTTTCAGGTACGGGATACACGACGGGTTGGGCTAGAATTGTCGAGGGATGAAGTTGGTCGAGGATCCAGGAGTTCAGTTCCGTTTCATCCGATTCTCCTGGGAAAAGTTCCGTGATCATTTGATCCGGTTCGGGGGCACCTTCATAGTGGAGGATCGCCCTCCCATTCCGCGGCCCTGGACCTGGCATCATCTCACTTCTGATCCAGTAGTTTCCAATCGGTTGGTCCATTTTGACCAGAATGCTGTATCTCTGAGCGGAATTCAATTGGAGGTGATCAGTTTGGACAGGATCGATTAGTATTCCATCCATTTCTATTACGTTGAGGGAGGGGTGGCCCTCAATTGCAAAAGTGAGCATTGAGTCAACTCCGAGCCCGATGATTCGAAATCGGACAGTGTCACCTGGGGTCACTCGGAACACTTCATATCCCGTACTGACCACGGCTGGGGTATCATTAAAGGAGGAATTATTCTGTGTGTCCCATTCTCCCCAAGATACTCCGTTTATAAGGATGCTGGAGGAATCCGGAACATCTTGAAATGGGGATCCTTCTAGTCCGGCTTGAATATCTTTCAATAACAGAGATGGGCAATGTGTTCAAATTATTGAGATTAAAATTAGACAATACGAAACGTTGCCCAAAAATAACCAAAAAAGAAAATAAAAAAACGATGATTAAAAGTCAACTACAAGCGGAATCTTGCACTTACAACCGAGTTTAATTGTACCATGAATACAAAATTCTTGGTCAAATTGAGTCTGATTATTTTCACAAACTTAAAATGAAATTCTTCACCCAAAATAAAAAATACGAACCCTGAATCGGTATATGCCAGCACTGCGACAATAGAATGATTTTCTCCTGGTCATATCCGTAGTCACTATGATTCGTTAAATTATGATCCGGATTGTTTTGGATTATAAGTGCCCCAAAAACCCAAGTAAGGTCAAGTCCAGTATGAGCATGGTACATGAATGTTCCACTCTGAGGGCCGAGATTGATCCGGTACATGTAGGAAGTATTTGCAAGAATCGGGTCTTGGGTGACCCAAGGGACACCATCCGACTCTATCGTCCCCGTCTGAAGAATCCCATGGAAATGCATCGTAAATGGTTCAGACAAGTCATTTTGAACTCGTAATATTAATGTATCGTTTGGATTGACTGTTATTGTCGGACCGGGAAATTGTCCGTTTATTAAAAACCCTTCCTGGACATGATTATCGGGTGAAATTAAACCCTTGGAAATTATCAAAGTTTCCGTCACATTTTCCCCTAAACTCTTTTCGAGGTAATTGGATGCCAGAAATAGACTGAACAGTATTCTTGGAATGAAGTCCATTCTGCAAGAACTAATGGTATGTATGTGTCCGAGAGAAAGTTAAGCTCACAACTGAATCTAAATTTGTTTTTAATTGTTATTAAATAGAGTCTAAGCTCTCAGCAGGTTAAACTTGCAAGAGTATGTTCCTTCAATTTGTATTAAGGCACTCAAGAAATACGTGATGAGAGAAACCAGAAAGCGAAGGTCAGCCTGATTAGTTGATTACTTTGATGACTATTTGTCACGCAATCTAAATTTATTTTACAGAACGTCGGATTTATTTACTTAATACACGTTAGGAACAACTGTTTTCCACTAAACCTGAACTGGCTACCACTTGGTAAGTTACTCCATGTCACCATGTCAGGATTATAGTAGTAAACAATTTGTTAGGGTCTAAACAAACTTGTGCTTGTGTAATCGTTAAACAACCCATCTACAGTTTAGGTGGACGGATAAAAGAGGCTGCATTTAATCCGTCTGTCATAAAGATTAAGTCTTAATTTCAATTAGATATGAAACCACGTATATTTCCTACCTTATCTATACTTATGGATGATTAAATTTAAACTATTAAACTTTACCAAGAAATGTAGTAAATAGAACTAAGGATTAGAACTAGAACTTAATTTAAAATATATATGAAACCAATCACATTATAACTAACTTACGGACGATTAAACTTTACCAAGAAATTATGCAATGAAAACAAATTCAGTTTCCAATAATTACGAATTAAGCTCATTGGACCTAAAATCTATTGACATTTCTTGACCTAGACGTCGGATACAAAAAATTGTGGTGAAAGGGCTACGTAAATTCGATTGAGCTTTAAGATCCATCGAAATGGCTCCCGTTATGAGAATGAACTAAAATAAACTGCATGCAATATTTTTTATTTTAATATTGATTCAATAAATTAACTGATCCCACTCTGACTCTTGGAAAGTGACATTTCCCAAGAACTTTCTCCACTTTCAAAGTTATAGTAGGTGAAGTTGTGGTTTCCAAATACTTGCATATCCGTCGCACGAAATTGTGCCAAAATGACTATGAAGGTTATGAATGGTCCCAGTATCTAAAATTGAAAAAAATCGTGCAATTATTTCCATTTATTCAATGATTTTGGATGTATTTAAATCATAATTACTTACAGCCGTTAACAACATCCGTCTCACAAAGAAGAAACCCCCAGCCGATAACTGAAAATCCGTTGTTGAACAAAGCCCCTTCAAATAGTACAACTCTTTCAGGACTTCAGTATCTCTAGCAAAGATCCGGTTGATCCACATTCTTAACTTATGACCCTGATTAAAGCACAAAAATGATTAAACTCTAATCAAAAGACACAATCATTAACTCAATCGCGATTTTTATAGGGAACTACCTAAACCCACCAACAGTTTGAACTAAATTCGTTCGATAAAACTACCGAAAACCCGATATAACTAAAAAAACAAACGTCTAAACCCGTAAAAGATCAGAAATGGAGAGGTGCAGAAACCAAGAGGTTCATGAAATTACGGAAAAATTGTAAAAAAAAGATTAGTTCGCTTTTACAATTTTTTTATTTAAAAACCTTCTCCACTTACATTTCGTTCAAGCTTCTCTCCCGTATTGACAAAGTTAAGGAGACGGAGAAAGGTGAGGGTGGCAATGAAGATGATTGGAATGATCTCAGAAAACTGATAAATCCTATCCGAACTAGCCGGTACATACTGGGTTAACAAGATTGTGATGAGATAGCAAAGAGATATCAAAATGATTGTAGAGGCTGCCGTGAAGACCAGCATCGTCTCCTTTCCCATTCCATTCAGTTTGTCCAAAATGTCAAGGAGGGCCGAGACTTTTTTGGAAATTGTTCTGATTCGATAAGCCATTCCACTTGGACTTTGATAATCAGAAAGATAAGTGTCTCTTTTCAAATCCAAATCGGTTGTGATGAATATTTTGGGATTATTTGGAAGGATTTTATTGTTCTTGTTTGATGGAGTACTTGTTTTGGGGTTTAAAACGCTAGACTCCAGTTGGTCCATCCAAATGGATACCGTTTCCGCAGTTTTAAGCTCACAGGTCTGAGAAAATTCCTGTTCAGAAATGGTGTAGCATCCATCAAGAAGGTCAGAAATTTCTCGGATCTCCGCAATAATCCCAGTAACCCTATCACATATCCCATTTACAACAAAGGAGATGGAACAATGGAACAAGAAGAGGGCACATTCCGCAATGAAATGGACGGAATAAATCAGAACGATTGCGATATGAACATTCGGGATGATGTAACCGATCAGAAACTTCCGCTCTTCATCCCGTTCCAAGTTTGTTTGTAAATTGCCAAAAACTTCCGAGAAACTAGCGGAAACGTTTCCAATGGAGTTAAGAACCGTTCCAACAAGATAGATAAGAACATATCGGTTTACTAAAGTAGTCCGATTATCGAACTTAAAGTCCTCATCGTATTTCTCTAATGAAACTAAGCAATTGTAGATATTCTTCGTGCGAAAAATTGTGAGCCAGTGGAAAGTTGATCTGGAAAGAATGAAAATAGCCAAGAAGAATTGTATCGCAAAAGCATCGGTTCCAAACTTGAAATATTGGCGACCGTTTTGCCAATACTTGAACGTCGCTTCTGAGGAGAAGATGTAGAGGACAATATTGAGAAGGACCGTGTAAAGTACTGCTAAACTTCGCCAACGAAATTCGAAATTTCGAACTCCTCGAAAACCCAACAGGATCTTTTGAACCGGAAAGAAACCTAAGAAATGACCGAATAGGGCTAAGGGGTAATATGCTTCCAAGATGGACTTATGACCCTTCGGGGTCAAAAGACCTTGAATTTGGGCCCAACTCTTTACTTCCTTCATTTTAGAGGTTAGAGGAAATGAGAGATTTTGGTTCTTTGTCGTTCTTTTATAGTGTTTTGCATACAGGAAGATGGTAAAATAAATATTAAATGTATTGAATTGTATGGAGCTGGAGAGGTTGGGACTTCGGACTCCCACTATACTTATTGTAGGAATATAATATGTGTGCGTGCCTACGTAATAAGGACACGCACAATGGGGGTCCAATAAATAATTGGACTTTGTCTTGAACTCAATCTGCGAAAAGACTCGGAAATTAGGTATGGAAGAATGACAGTTTGGACGTGAGACTATTATGCAAAGTCCAGAAGGAGAACAACCGAATCATTAGAGTAATTAGCGGAATTCTAAATAATTTTTGTAGCTTTCTTCTGAGCTTAAATAGAGTATATTCCGGAATAAGTCTCCACTCCCGTGATAAATATTCTGTTTAATATTCAGCTCAGTGAGGCGGTCCTATTTTAAAATTTACCGTAATTAAAATCAGTTACGCTCGTGTGTCCATTCATATTTCTGGAGTTAAGATGTGTAAAAAGTCATAAAGTGAATGTACCCGTTGAGGAAAACTAATCATTAAAAGTAATTCGGAATTAGGAAAGCTGCTCGAATGACATTTAATTCTGTCGAACCGAAATCGATGATGATTATTGGAAACATGACTGTTGCACTTAAGAAGTGTAAAAATGATTATTCCAAGTTTTATTTATTACATATTAATTAAAGTTTCGATTTGTTTTGAAACATGCATTTTTATTCTACTTCCTAAATCAGTCAAAGTTCAGTTCAATTTCCAACATAAATGAAAAACAAAATATTAGTTTTAAAACCTACAAACAATTTCCCAAGAGCAAGCAAATAAATTAGAGGCTGGAGGGAGGAGTGTTGCATAATGTTTCGACCGAAAGTGTCGTCCTTCAAAAGCAATTAATATTTTAAGGTGAGTTGTCAGTCGATCGGAACTGGGCCAGTACGACGATGAAGGTTATAATTGATCCAATCATCTGAAACAAATGATAAACAATGATCCCATTATAGATTTCCATGTTGACCCATTTTGTTGATTCTTGACGGATTGAGGGCGGTTATGAATTTGCATTAATATTAAATCGGGTGCTCAGGATTTGATTAGCCCATTCAATATTTAGGTGGGTGTGACTGTGACGGAAAGTGCTACTATATGTTAGTTTGGGGAATTGAATCTATTATTGAAAGTTGATGATGACGACTTACTGAGATAATCAGTTTTCGATTGAGAACAAAGAATCCACAGGCGGTTATCGAAAACTTGTAGTTACTTGAAATCCGCCGAATGTCTTTTATCATGGACGTCTCCTCAAACGTTTCCAACCTTCTCGTGTCAATTAATGCCATACTGGATGAAAAATCCTCCCCCTGTAATTAGAACATTTTAAAAATACATCGTATTTACAACTGCTACGCTTCTAAAAGTATAAAACCACTCTTATTTGTCCATTTGGGGAAAGAAGCTTAAGAATCTCATGTCTGAATGTAAATTACCATTCACCAGATAAATGATCTCACTCTAATAAAATGAACAATTGTGAAATAAACGACATTTGAGTTGTAATAATGAGAAACTAGATCCCGATATCTTAAATCTGCGTCGTAAGACCTGACGTCGCGAAATTTTGATATAATAAAGTAATTGCAGGACAAACTAAAACATTGAATGACCATAAATGGGCATTAATTCCCGGACTTATTATATCCGAATTGATGGAAGTTATTATATGTTATATTAAACATGTTACCAAATTTTGCATGTATTCGCCAATGTTGATGAGGAGGGCAACCCTTCCGGATGTAAACAGCACGGCCATTGATAAAGCAAATATCCCCTGCCAACTCTTCGTTTCCATTTCGGGATTGTCACAAGCAGTAGACATAAAAATAATGATAACATACATAGCCGAAACTAAACTAAAGAGAGCCAAAGAAATAAAAACGAGAAGGAATTCTCCAGAGAAGTCCTGAAATTCCTTTGAAACCTGAACCAGCGTTTTAAGTCGATCCGGACCCTCGCTCACAATTTTTTTCACAAAAAAACCTTTCTGTTTCGAAAATTTCCTCGAAAATGAAGCCCAATTATTCCCGAAATTGATAACAACTCCTGAAATCCCATCATCTTTCACATCATCTCCAAAATAGTCCAGTATCTCCCTCTCTAGGTCTTGGAGCCGAGCCTGGATCCCGCGGATAAAGAACGTCAGCGTTGTCAAGTAAAAGACGATGGAGGCTTCACAAATAATGTGGCCAATGTAAACGATGTTGGAAGCGATGGAATGATCGGAAATGAAGAAGCTGACCCAGTACATCTGATCTCCTGATTCCACGATTTTCTGAAACACGGGCTTTGAAACTTGGTAGTTGCCCACGATATTTAGGACAGATCCGATGAAAAGCAACCAGAAATGGAAGTCGATGAGAATAATTTGCTTGCAAAGCCCGTAACGGTCGTCATATTTCTTGAAACTGGCCAAGACCTGGAGCAAAGCCTTCGTTTTGAGGAGGGAAATCCCAAAACTTATCGATCGAGTCAAGAAGTAAGAAGAGATGAAGCAACCGAATGCAAAACCGTCTGTTGCTCGCATTTTTGAGATCCCAATTGTGCGACTGATGTATTCTGGCACGAGGGGCAGAACCAGGGCCAACGTCAACAGGTACATTAGGAAAGAGTAGAGGGTTCTAAAACAAAAAGATTTTTTAAACCAACAGTTTTTTAGTTAAATTGGGAGACAAGTGTGTAAACTGATGAAGTTACAACCAATATATACCAATATATACCAATATAGTAGTCTCAAATGAAAATCCAAAATTTAGGGATTTTATTAAAGCAAGCTAAGGGAATCAAATTTTTTGGTGTTTGTGCCCCATTCGGGGGCGGGTGCATTTAGTGGAATTAATACATTAATTTTGTGTGTTTCTCATGTTGTATCGTTTATACAATATTGGTTATTTGATAGTGAATTGCGGCCAAAAACTTTTATAATGTGAATGTGAGCTCGTTAACTATAAAATCCGACCTTAAACTGAATTTCCGAAATTCTAACGTCCCTTCGTTGTTTCCATCCCGTGGTTTAGAAATATGTTTGGCTGGAAAGAGACCCAAAATCCCGGCGACGAAAGCGAAGGATCGAAAGGACCCATAGATCGTTGTTGGTTTCTGTCGTTTTGTATGAACTCGAATGAAGTTTAGAAAATTCATTATTTTTTAGCCTCAAAATCCAAAGGTATTTACTAAATTTAAATTTGAAGATCAATAAGATTCGGCGTTCTATTCCTTTAATTTGTGACTTCACTATAAAAAGACTTGGATGGAAGTGAAAGACTTTCACTTTGAAGCTAATTTAGATAGATTAAAGGTGAAAGCAATTTCCTTAATTGTGTTTATCTTGTCCACTAATTTGTTATCGTGCAAATAAAGTTGACAGTACGAACAGGGAACATGAATTGATTATGTTTATGTGTGTATTCAGAGTTCACATTTTAGTTTATAAATGTTGACTTTTGACTTTATAAACGAACCCTCTTAATGAGTTTTTCCGTTTGTCATGGTAGATTAAACATTAAACATGGCCTGAAATCCACCTTATACATTCTACTGGACCCTCCACATCGATTTCGATAGCCGCCCATTCTGTACCGTTGATAAGCCCCAATTACTAATTACCGAAGTAGCTTTAATCTTCATTTAAATTACACGGCTTTTCTAAAATCTTAAATCGGCAGGGATACAAGTCATTCAAGTTGGAGAGCTAGGGCAGACACGAGGGGATATGGGATATTAGTGGTATATTGGGTTAATATGGTTAACCACGGCAAAACTACATACACTTTATGTGGCTGACGGATAAGCGGACGGACGGACGGACATCAAGTCATTCGCATGATGTATTCTTAGATACCAAATGAACTATTGGCACCCAAAACTAACTCAAGCCAAGAAAAGTGGGATAGACTTGCCAGAAATGTTTAGCTTCAAGGCTGTGGAATTTAACAGTATTAAGAAGCATCTATTTCATGCATGTATTAATATAAAAAATAATAATATCGAATTTAGGTGGTGAATGCATATCTAATATGTACTAACAGTTGTAACAAGTGTCGTTTGTCTAGACCCTCGCCTCGTAAAGGGTCCTCTTTAACCTACATATAGACAAAGTATTCACAACTATTGTAGTCATATTATGAATACGTCGATTTTATTCATAAACCTAACCTTATTTACTCATACAAATAGAAGACTGTGACCGAATTTAAAAGCCTATTTTTGGTCTCTATTGTTTATGAACAGCCTCTGAGTAAAATAAGAGTATTTACTATAATGAAAATGATAGGCAAAGAATCATAAACTTAAACCCGTTTCACTTTTACTTTTACAGTTTTGAGTTTGAATTACATCCATGATCCTGTTTCAATATCCATGACTTTGTAAACGCCAGTCTCATTGCATACAGTTTTAAATTTAGGCCGACCTTAAATCCTCAGCTCCGACTAAACCAATACCAAAACCTCATTCTTAACTTCAGTGCTAAAATAGTTGAAGTTTCTCTTACAACAACATCATCCACTGAATAATAAACATTCTTTCCTCGAATTTTCAGTCAAAACACGTGTTGTATCTATCTATATAGGGTTAAAACTGTGATTTTGCATATTTTGTATTATAAAAATCAGCAGAAAATTAGCACACAATCCCTTTCATATGACACGAAGGGGAGATCGACATGAGTATCAGATCTCATCTCATTCTGAATTCCACTTCTCAATTTGCTTTGTTCAGTAAGCCTGTGATATTAATTAGCATTTAGTATAAATTGAGCCTGGGATTATACTATCTTTCTAAATATTTCTATTGTGTTTGTACTTGTGATATCGAATAGTTTTTACAAACAACGTTATAACGCAATAGTCAGCGAATTAATAAGTAGGGTTGTAGTAAGGTTACAACTTCCACTACAGCCGGTATAGTAGACAAGTCATTACAAATTACAACTAAATGACGACGGTGTTGGATTAATTTCAAGGCAAACATGTATTGTGAACCGGATTATTAGTCTGTCACATCCATATCCTATCTCATGTCCAGTGAATGGTTAGTTAGATTAGGTTATTTCGATTAAAATATAAAATGCAGAAGAGATAAGGATTTCGCAAAGAGATTTCTGGTCCCACTCGTTAAAGTTGTTGCATAATTTGAGGGGATCTACTCCTGTCCAATCCACTAATCTTGGCCTTACTTACGTCTCTCAAAATAAGTAAAGTACTTCCAAACCTAAATAACATTGAGTCCTACACTGACAAAGTTAACACGTTTAAAGACATTTAAATTCAAATGTACTTCGCTATATGCTACTACATGAAATCATCAAGCCCTTGCCTTGTCATGCGAGTATCAATCCTTGACTGTAGAAGATATTAAAACCCACTACCAAACCACTTTTAAGATACATTTATCAAGAATTAAGTTCGTCAGTTAACCATCTACTACCATTTACACATATCCAGGAGGTCTGTAAAGCATTAAGATATAGGAACTTTATTTACACTTAATTCCATTCCGTTTTGCAAATCTTATGAAGTCGGTTGAGACATAAGCTTTGCGCTTGCATTACATATTGCGATCGTATCATTGGGTCGGAAAGAACAGTGATTGTGCCTTATTGATTACCGTTTTTACTAAACATTTTTAATTAGTCTAAAAAAGTTGAGTTAATGATTCCATTAACATCAAGCAACGAAATGATCGCCAGGAAATGGGTTCTAAAAAATGAGTTCCAAGGAATTCCTAAGTCAACGGATTTTAAACTCGTTCAGGAAGCAATACCGGAAACATTGGAAGATCGAGGTCAGTCTTAAATACCATAATTTTAAAAGGTTTGGGCTACAAATGAAATTTCATGTGTCAAATACAAAAGCAGTATGCATACCACAAAATCGAATAAATTATTCAAAATGAGCCAAAATTGACTCCAATTCGCTTCATTTTTTCATGAAAAATATATCTGTCTCTGTCTTTACAGAATTAATTTATGGCCAATAACAGTTTTAAAATGTAATTTTCAGAAATCCTATGCAAAGCAGAGTGGTTAAGCGTGGACCCTTACATGCGGGGTGTCAAAAATGTCAATACTGAAAGTAAGGGATCATTCGTTCAGTTGAGTGAAGGGGGTGTGATGCCCGGAAGTCAAGTTGCGCGGTAAGCTTATAGAGGTTTATTACAAGACACAAGAAATGTCGATCCCATATTTCCACTAATATGCAATTTACAAACTACGGTTTGACAATGACATTTATTGACATTTCTTTATGATTTCTTCAGTGTTGTAAAAAGCCGGCATCCAGGTTACCCCGAAGGGTGTTTAGTCCTGGGTTATTTCGGATGGAGAGATTTGACTATTTTCCGACCCGATTTGGTCAAACGGCCTGCCTACTTTTACAAACTTCCTGACCTCAAAGGAATTCCTGAGTCTTACGCTCTCGGCGCCGTTGGAATGCCAGGGTAAGTACAAAGTTCAAGTACGATTTTGATTTTGATTATTGGTACCGGGACATGAATTTACGATAAGTTATAGTATTGTAGTTTAATCGTTGACAAAAATCCGAATCCGTCACAAATGTCACCCCATTCTTCCAGAGTTAGGACAGTGTAATCTAGTGTTACCTCGTTAACAAAATAGGCATAGATGTATCGTGAATGGTGATAATTTACATCGCTATTAAATTCGACATGCCTTGGTATTTTCTTGAAATTTGTTTCAAAATCTCGGTATGATTAAAGCGTTTCATAACATTTTTGACAAAATACTGTATCATGCGAAAGCTTTAATTTGAGGATAAGGATGGTAAACGTGGATAGGGAGAATGAGACGTCGAGTTGAAGGGTCAAAGCAAAGGCTATCTGAGCCAGTCCTGTGTTGCGTGGGCTTGAATGGAAACGGACAATCTAATCTTAATCGTAACACGTGCGGAATTATGTAAAGATGATGATGATGATGAGGGAGCTACTCATCTTTGACGGAAGTCTGATGAAGTTGATGACACCAAATCAAATCTGACTAAAATTGCACAAGTTTTTCCTAATCTTGACTCAATTTTTATGTTATAGAAACACCGCTTATTTCGGGGTGGAAAAAATCCTCCAGGTCAAGGCCGGTGGGACTATTGTCGTGTCTTCAGCAGCTGGAGCTGTTGGTGGATTAGTATGTCAAATTGCTAAGATCAGAGGTAAATTAAAAAGACTTTTGATTTTGACAGGATTAAAACATCATAACTTTCTAATGCTATTTTATTAACAGTTCAAATCATACATCACATCAATCCAATTACCAATTAAAATCATGTATGAAATTCGAATTGCTTTTAAATTCCTGAGGACTGATTAGGAGAAACGTGTTATTCGAACGAAATCTTTTGTCTAATTTTCGGGGTTTTTAGCTGCATTCGAACAGAATACCGGATTTTGATTCAGGAATTGAGACAAATACTTATTTGATATTTAAATTTAGAGTTTCTGTTTTCAAATAACATATAGATTAATAAATTTGGGACTAATCATAAGAGGATAATTTTACGCTGGACACCCTGTACACTAATACAATATAGGGTACATGCAGAACTGGGTTTAATCAAACTTTAAAAATAACAGGTTGTAAGGTACTTGCATTCACGGGAAGCTTTGAGAAGACGGTGTGGCTGAAAAGGATAGGAGCCGGCTACATTTTCGACTACAACATTGTAAACATTGACAAAACGCTGGAGGAATTCGCACCAGAGGGAATTGACTACTTTTTCGACAATGTCAGCATTATTCAGATTCAGACAAACTTATTTTAAAAATAATCTGGCAGATTTTTATTCGATACAATTATTGAATGATTGACTTTGAAGGTTGGCGGGGAATTTTCGTATCACGTCCAGAAACATATGAAGGAGCATGGAAGAATCGCGGTTTGTGGAGCCATTTCCACATATAATAACGAAAACGGAAAATCACTCGGTAAAAATCAGTAAAAAGAACAGTTCAATCAATTCAGAATAGGTAGTTTAGTTGTGTTCGTTTATTGATTGTTTGGATTTAACTTATAATTACTTACAGTCCCATTTGACTACATGACCTTCATCTATAAGAAGCTTCGGATGGAAGGATTTTTGGTTAGTGAATGGGAAAACGAATGGCAACAGGGACTGAGCCAATTAAGAGACTGGATTTTAGAGGTTTGTAATTTACATCATCCATTGATTAGAAATTTTAATTAGTCACAAAAACTTCCCTGGAACAAAATTAATATATTATAATTTTGATTTTCCAGGGAAAAATACAAGCTGAGGAAACAGTAACGAAAGGGTTTGAAAATATGCCTGAAGCATTTACGAATCTTTTTCTTGGTAAAAATATTGGAAAACAAGTGGTACAAGTATAAAGAATTATAAACTTCAAATTATTAATACAAATAGCTCCTCTAAAATACAATCACCGACCAATATGTTTTCCACAACTCTTTGAAAATATAAGTCTTTGCCGAAAACATAAATTCGTACAAAGTTTAATAATAATAAATACATTTTAAACTCATCAGAGACCTCATTGAACTGATTTATTGCTGTTCTTTTTCGTTTACCCTTTTTAGACCATCACTTCTTTAGGTGACTTGTTAGATCACTATTTTAAGGGGCCAGCGTAGTTTATCGCTAAGAAAATTCATAGCCATGAGGGTCATTTTCAACCTGATTTTTTCCTTGATATCTGCAATATGTGGTCTAGAAAAAAGTCAGTGTCATAAAATAATTATCATGGCATTTTATGAAAAAAATTAGAAGGACCTAGCGGGTCTGTAAGGCTTCCAATTAACTTATTCTTGATCCACTTTTTAAGATTTCTTGCAGACTGCAGGGCCTGACAGGGTCATTTGAAAATTTTTAAACTAGTACCTATCATTTTTTGTGTTTATAAGGTTAAAAAAATCGAATCAATATTAAAATTAGCTTCCGTGAAGACTGATATTTTGTTGTTATAAATATAGCAGGAGGTCAAAGAAAAAAATCAAAAACGTAAAAGGCATACTGAATACGAATCGAGGAATTTTATAAAATTAAATCAGCTCGATTGGTTGACCGTGTGGGGCTGGGGGAGGTACCCCGTAAACCGGTTTTTAACATTGGTTTAGATATGGAAATCAAAATTTGCATAGTTTTTTAAACCCCCCTTGAAGGGAGGGTTTAAAAAATATTTCATGTCTTAAAATGACCACTCATAGATACACATAACAACAAAAAGTTAAATGCTGACATTCATCGAAATTCTAAAAATATGCAAAATGCTTGTCAGCGCAAGCATAATGTGGCTTGTTGCCATGGTAATCGTCTTAAATCCCCATAGCAACGGTGATTTCGACGAACTTTCGCAATGTCATGAAAATGATGAAAAAGTGACCAAAACCGTTTTACGGGGGCAACACTTCAGCCCTAACGGGTCAACTAATCGGATCAATTTTTTATATAAATATTCCTCGATAAATTTATAATTTAGTATGATCATTCATTTTTTAATTCGCTTTTCGAACACCTTAGAAAAGTCAAATTAGTAAAGAAATCGAGCCCCTTTGCTGATGACAAACAGGTATTTTGTTATTTTGTAAGAAGGGTGAAATAAAATCGAAAAACTAGTGATCATACTACTGTATAACCACAATCAATAGACACCGCGCTAATACTAATTACTCTCGCTAAGTTTCCCGGCAGCTAGCTGTCGCTATGGAAGAAATCTCCATAGAAACGATAGAAAATGACAACATTTTTGAAACTTTATTCAGATAGCAGGAGCGGCTTAATTTATTCTGCATTTTCATGAGCGGTCAAGAGTCATGGGGCGCAAATTTAAAAAACTGACGTACTTTGCACGTCAAGTTTTGTACGTCAAATTAGAACTAGCTTATTAAACTAATTAAGCTAATTAATCTCAGCAGGGAGGTGGGGATGTGGCTCGGTTTAACGGTACATTCCTCTAACTGCCTCTAACAAGGGACTTTACCCAAAGTGAAATTCCAGAATCGTCTGAATTTTTTACAGTTGAGACAACAAGTCCAATGATCATTAAAAATCAAAAAAATTATCGGCCCTAATTGATTTTAAGTATGTGAAAAAATAGACAAACAACGGACTCGGAAATAAACTTAGACAAAATAAAATAAATAAAATATACCAAAAAATCAAGAAAAAAATAGGAAAACAAAAATCATAAAATATTTCATTAATTCGCAGAAGTTTTAAAGAAATCGAGGTAGGAAGTGAGCTATAGATGGGCGTGGTTGGTGGAAGGCCAAGAGAGCGAGCGAGAAAACCTACTTTCTTTCTTTCCTGTAGTAACCGCCAGTCTGCTTTTAGGGTAAAACCTCGTACCAACGCAATGTTAATATTTGAGTCTTCCAATGCTCACGCCCTATCTCTTTTTTCTTCTTTTTGGTAAAGTCCCTACCAAGCTTGACTCACCCGGTCGGTGTCAGTTAAGCGCGCTCGAAGGTAAAAGACGGAGGAAAAGCTACTTCTAGACACAATGAGCTCTCAGTTCGGGTTTTTTTGTTTTTTGTTCCATAAAGTGAGGCTCAATTTCATTGAGTTGTTTGTTTTTACGTAGTTCTAGATTATAATAAAAAAAGATCGCCCCTCGAGTCCTTGCCCATTTGATCTTCTATCCGCCCCTGAAGCCTTATTCGAAATTTCGAAAAAGTTAAAGTTGATTTATTTCACTTGGTTACCAAAAACTTTCCCTGCCAGATAACGTAGTAGAATTTCCAGGTGTCTATTGATTGTGGTTAAACAGTAAATTAGAAAATTATCGAGGAATATTTATAAAAAAATTTATCCGATTAGTTGACCCGTTAGGGCTGAAGCGTTGCCCCCGTAAAACGGTTTTTAACATTGGTTTAGATAGGGAAATCAAAATTTCCATAGTTTTTTAAACCCCCCCCCCTTAAGGCTCCGAAGTAGTTTTTAGTTTGACAAAATTTTTAAATATTTTACCTCCACTTAGCAACCTGAAATGAACACTCGAGTCATTACTTTACTGAAAGTCTATCCCAATTTACTAGACATTGACATGACAATGCTCCACTATGTAAAAACGGCTACGTTTATCCCCTAGCTAATACTCTTAGCAACCCGAGCTGGATTTGACATTTTTTAATTTTTCACGAAGCCCCATGCCCCATATGGTCATCTTAGGGACATGATTTTTTTAAGTGTAGAGAATTTAATTGCCGAGTGCACTAAATAGCCCGAATTTCCCTTTTGTATTAAGAATTCTAGTTAAAAATCAAAAACCAAACCATTAGTCATTAATTTTAGGAAAAACCTAAGTTTTAACGGGATTAAAGCAAATAATTGAAATTTGGGCTATTTAGTGCACTCGGCAAATAAATTCTCTACACTTTGAAACAAAAAAAATCATGTCCCTAAGATGACCCTATGGGGGTTCTTGAAAAATTAAAAACATGGTTTTTAATTATTTAAAATGCAACCGACTAGAAGCATATGCAGAAAATTTAATGGCTTCATAATTAGTGGTATTAATATATCGTCCTGATATGCTTTATTGGGAAACTGTAAATGCAGTGATTTAGGAGATTTGGGGAGATAAAAACCCCCACTTGCCAGTGATTTTCCAATTACGATAACTACTCTGGAGCCTAATAAAATAAAGTTCGATATTTTTATGTTGTTGTTTTATCGATGTCGATATCACGATTTGCCGACTTTATTTTTGTCTGTGTTTTGATGGTTGTTGTTTTCCATCGCGTCGATGCGATGTCCATGTAAGTCGACGTTTTTGTCGTCTTTGTTAAGCCACCAACCTACTATTGCCATCACAACTGCGACAATTCCAACAGTAAAAGCGATGGCATGTATCGTTGAATACACTTCAATTACTGGCTCTGGATCAGGGTAAATTAAGCTTGACGGAGATCCATTTGAAGCTGTCACTACTACAGCCATCACAACTCCGACAATTCCGACAGCAACGGCGGAGATGACATGTTTCGTCGAATACTTATTGTCGGACACATCGGCTTCTGGCCCTGGATAAATGGTTCAAGCATTTATTATTATGGTCGGATTTTTTAAGTGATTTTTTTAATCGCTTTACCTAATACAGTAGATTTTCTGACAGGATCTGATATTGGGCCAAGGGGTACATCTAAGTTCTCAAATGTATCCTTAAGATTATCTGTGATGAACAAGGTGTGTTTTAGTAGTATGTCATGAAAATATTTAGTAAAATTCTGTGACTTCAGGTTGAATTTTCGAACATAAAATGTAGTTTATAAATGCCCAGAAACAGGATATGGGTATTCCGTTCCATTTTTATATACATACATATAAATAATTAAAACCAAAATGTTGCAAATTATTTTTGGTATGCATTCGATCTATAAATGATCTATACTGGGATGAAAAAACCCGAGGAACGTATTTAACTAATCGGATTAAACTAACGATCATACCTGCAGTTAACTTAAAGCGGTTTTTCACGCATATTTTCCTCAGCGCCAACACGGTTGCTTTATTTCCTTCCGCTGTAATCCAAAATCCCAAAAGCTCTCTGTAGAAATTGTACGGCAGTTCTTTTCTTATTGTATCAAAATGGACTTCGTTCGGGAAGTTGAATGCATCGAAAAATTTCAGTTTATTGCTTGCATAAAGATTCCTATCTTTCAGAAGTATGTCAATAGTTTGCCTTAACACGGAAGTTCCCATGTTTCAAAATTTAACATCGATATGCACTGGACTAATGTGCTAATTGTAATTAATTCTTTCAGATTTCCATCGCTTAACCAGTCAAAACTCGATGGATGGTTACTGTTGCTGAAAAGAATGCGAATTTAAAAAAAACTCTATATTTATTGTATGCCTCGAAGTTTCACAAAGTGATCGCAGAACTTGCAAGCTTAAAATCTTGCAAGTCAGGGTCCATCACTTTGTGCATTTTATTACATATTTGACATTTGCTTATCATATCACCACTTCACATTTGAGGTTTAGGTGTGAGTGAATGTGACATAATTTGCATTTAAGTAATTTATTTAAGTTAGGGAGAGGGAATTGCAGATAAGGAAGTGATTTTTAATCGCTTATACTTATTTAGCCTTGAATTGAACAAAGTGATGCATTTGGTAGCGTTTATTGTTTAATCCTGTCAATAGTGTCAATCATACAACTGGATAAGATTGAGTGGGATGATTCGAGATTGCATGTAGTTGCATTCAAACAATGGTTTATCGTTGAGACTTTTGAAGGGTATTACACCAGCCTGTGGACATAGCCGCAATTTAAAAATATCAATTGTATCATAAAAAGTATGAACTATGCACAACATTTATTTAAATTTCAAATAGCAAAGTCAAATACGCACTTGAACGTATCCTTAAATACTCTTTAGCAATCCATTGTACATATTTTTTCTTTCGAAATTCAAATAAATTCAGATACATTGGTATCTGTAAGAGATATTTTGAAAATTCAAGTTCATACTTCAGTTAACGATGAAAAATATAGAAAACTTTCCTTCCCTCAACCATTGGAGAAAGATTTTGGGTTGCTTATAAGTAAAACATAAAATTAAAAGTGCCTGAAGAGGTTCAACTATGGACATAAGCAATTAAGAATTAAAATGGGTAATAAAATTATCGATTTGTAGATGGACAGTTCGTCTCAGAAGTAGTAGGCATCATGAAAATAGAGATTTTCGATAATTAACTTCACAACAAGGTTAGAGTAAGAAATGAACCCCGGAATTATTGAGTTGACAATATTTCTGTGACGAAATGTTTCAAGATTTTGATGGCTCAGGTTTATTCAAACGACTTGTTTCGCTTATTGTGGAGTACTAGTAGCTTTCCAATCCCCATAACGGACCCTATTTCACCATCGACATGCCCAATGCCGAAATAACGATTACCATTTTTTTTATAAATCAAACTATAATCGTTTAACCCTCGTTTTTGTTCTGAATTTTCAATTCATAAACCGTTGCGAAGAAATTACTTTGCTTAAAAAAGGCAATAATTTATTATTCATATTCATTGATTGGATTTGATATGTAGAGAAGGAAAACAAACAGAACTGCAATTTAATCAAGAAACCTGGGTCCCCCTTCCCTGGTTCTCATTTAATACGCTGTCAAAAAAAATCGAAAATCGTTCAATCCCTTTTCGCATACTTTCTCTGGCCAGACGGAATTAATAATTAAAACATGGCATACTTTAGACTGGAATCCAGTTACCAAATTCAAGAGTCAGTCATTAGAAAGTACCATAAGAACCCGGAAAATGAATATGAGTTTGTTTGCGTATCGGGTAGAAAATTACTTCGGGGACGTTGGGAGCTCGATACCTAAGCTGCCTAAGCACTTAAACTATAGCCTCACAATACAATCAAGTTAGCTTTAGTCCCACTTAAACTTTAGTTTAGTTGACATTCTTTGGATTCAGGATACGGACATTTCAATTGTATTCCTATTATCGGGTATATTTGTGCTCACTAAACGTGTATACTACTTTAAAATAATTTTAAATTACTGTCTGAATATTTACCGTAAACGTGAAATAATGTTCGCCCCGGGAGTTATTTACCAAACTCTGAAGAAGGTTATTGTGGGGCTAAAACAGGAAGTACTATTGATTTACGCAATATCTTTTGGGATTAAAAGTTGTGATTCATCACAATATATAGTCACATTAGTCACAATAATATTTCTTTGGATGGTCTAATGTAATTCCTTCATGAGGTCATCTTATTCTATTAATTCTGTATTACATCTGTGAAAACTGAGATTTTTTATGCACTTCAAAAGGATGCCCGTTTGACTATAATATATTTAGGGAAGCAGTTTTTTCTTTTTTGAAAATTAATTGTAAATGTAGACTTATATTCCTGTCCCTTGAAAGCGACGTACGGAGTAGGCAGTGGACGGTGTTTAGGTCGTGTTTTTGAATGCATAATTTCAGATTTACAATAATAAAACAATTTATAACGGTATGTTACATATTTCTAGATCCTTGTACATCATCCCCCAATTTGTCGATAAAGTGAGATCTAATAGATGTCAACCGGAAGAAAAAATGGTGAGACTTTTTCGATATGGACGATGGATTGTGGCATCGGTGGGGGCGGCTTCAGCTACATTAATAGTCGCCAATTGTGTAACAGCTTCAAGATCCGAAAAATCCCAATCAAATACTAATCGATTTTCGAAAAATGGACAATTTACACCGTGGGATGAGAATTGGGATAGGTATAAAAATGGACTACTATATTTACTCAAATAAGTGCCTCATTAAAAACTCTCCACCTTCTGTTGATTTAATCACTTCTAACATATAAACGGGTCCAAAGAAATGTTTAATTTAAATACTTGTGACAGCTTCTTTGAACATTTCTGGCTTTCTAAACATCCTAAAAAAAGAATATCGAGCTATCTATTTTGAAATTAGATCGGTTAGATTCAGAGGAGGCTTATTTCATTAATTTAATCCAGTATCAATTCCCTCCAAACTCCAATCCATATCTACAAAAGTACAAATATTTTGTTTCAGGAAAGACGTTCGGGTTTTCGGACAAAGTCTAATCGACAATAAAGCGTCTAAGTATAAAATGACCCCTATTGCCAAAAGTGGACCAGGTCGTCGTCATATTTATTTGATCCGTGAAGGACAATGCGATGAAGAGACAAGCGATGGAGCGTTGACAAAATTGGGAGAGGAACAGGCAATCCTTACGGGACAAAGATTGCAGGCAATGGGTGTCAAATTTGATTCCATTATTTCGTCTGGAATGAAAGGAGCAATTGAAACGGCTCAGATCATCTCAAATCAACTTGATAAAATGGATTTGAAGGTCGAATTCGAGGACCCGATGCTAAACGAAGGCCCGCCTTCCATACCTGAACCTCCTTATCCAAATACAGCTCACTGGAACCCTCATTTGGAAGTAAGTGAATAAGAACTGTGGAATTTTTAATTCGCCAAAATGAGCCAGGAGGTTATGTTTTTATGAAGTAGTAAAAAGATATACGGCATTTAGCTCAAAATAAACTTTAAAACCATAAAGATGTCAGGGGCACGATTCTTACATGTTCTGGGTAACGAGGTATACGACTTTATTCTATGGTTGGGGTATTGAGAGATTTTTGAATAAAATGTCTCTAATGTGTAAGACGACGACGACCAGGGTTAAACATTGTTTGACGTTTGCTCGTGTGGTTTCACCCTTTTCCGAAATGCGTTTGCAACGGTTTATTGAATTTTGATGATGGAACAGGAATTTGAAGAGCATGGGTCTCGGATAGAGGCTGGATTTCGGAAATACTTTCACCGAGGAGATGAGAATCAGGAAAGAGACTCCTACCAAATAATTGTCTGTCACGGGAATGTGATTCGCTATTTCTCGCTCCGGTAAATAATTATTTCATCTACGAATTAACTTAAAATAATCATCTGAACTATAAAACACAGAACATTTTTATTAAACGGGCAGGGCTCTGCAATTTCCGTCTCAAGGGTGGCTTCGACTCACGGTTGACCATTCCAGCGTCACAAAGATCAGTATTTTACCGGATGGACATGTAATTTTAAGGGGACTAGGGGACAGTGGACACCTACCTCCAAATAAAACAACTGCTTGATCCCTAATAATAACTGCTCCGATTTGTAGCACAAAATTAAACCCATAATAATTTTTCTGTTAAGATTTTGAACAAAATTCCGACACTTTGATTTTTGTATTGTAAATCCAGAAATGCATTTCATTTATTCGTTTAAGTTGACAAAGTTATTTCATTGTCTTAATACAACACGCTCAATTACCTGTGATTTGATGTAAAATATTGCGTTATACTCTATTCTTAAAATACAAACTATATTGACAGATACAGTCAATTTATCCTTATGCTGGACTATGCTAGGTAATATTATAAGCTTTAATAGTAATATGGCAATTATTTGCTCTCTGTACTTTAAGTATCCGCCCGCAGTTTATAGCGACTGGATTACTCGACAATTTGTTCACTGAAGATAAATCGCGGCTCAATTACATGTTTAATTAGCATTATACACCTTAAATTGTAGTTAACATTATACTGTATTTGTATTGTGAAATTAGCATAGCTTAAATCATAACACCTTTGAACTATTGAATAGCAATAATCTTATGTTTCAATTACAAAATTTGTATTTAAGAAATTTAAAGCTTATATTTTACTGAAAGAAAATGGAAGAACTTACAGGTTAATAAAACGTCACAAACTAATTATTTTGGGTGAAGTTGCAATAACACTTGAAAAAATACCACTAAACTAAATGTACAATGAAAATATCGAAACTGCCGGAATGACCTCTGACATTTAAAGACTTTGGTTTCCAATTATGGATTTGCGAGAAAGTGACAAAGTTTCTACATTTTAAAACAATATCTTTCAGCATTTTTCCTATTATGTTTCAAAATCGATAAGGATTGAAACGCTAATGTATATAACTTTAGCCTAGGGTTATGGAATTGGTTGGTGACAGAAATGTCAAAGGTCAGTAATTTGTAAAGAGAAGATTGAAGAACACTTGCATTGACAATCACTGCACTGGTTGGTTCTTGTAATTAGTAATATTGTTGGTTGAATTGGCTGCGGGGTTTAGTTTAGTGGTTTAGTACTTGATTCAGCACATCAGGGAAAGTTTTAACCACTGAAACCAAAGCCAGAAATATTTTTAATTTTGAAATCAAGTTTGAATTTTCAACTGTGTAACCTCAAATTCTTTAAAAACTTACCTCAGGAAGAGCGAGTTTTATTGAACCGTTGAGAAGAGGATCCTTCTTGTCGAAATTTGCTACATTCGAAATTACGACAGGGTTATTTCACTACATAAAAATTAAAATCCCATGTTTCGTAGTTTAAATTATAGGACTTACAAAATGCTACAGTCATATGAAGAATCGAACTAACAAAGTCCCCGAAACGAAGCGTCCCATCTTTTCTCATGAAACGGAGTACGAGAACGGACATGATCTCATTGTTGAGTTGAAACCCTAAAATAATTTAAGAAATATGTAGGTAAATACTTACATTTCGTGGTTAAATGGATATTTAATTGCAATTAATTAGATTTTAGACTAACCAACTTCGGAAAGAGCATCTCGTAGCCTCTCACCCTTCAAAACTCCATTCTTCTCCTTTGTGTGGTTTTTGAAGGCGTTTTGCCAGGACTTTAAACTAAACATCAAATCCTTGAACTGGCAGAATTTTAATCGACCTAGTCCCGTTTTCTGGGATTTAAATTGCACAATTTATTAGCTATAATTAAGATACCTAAATATAAATTATTTGATAGAGCGGTTACTTGACGAATGACTTACATCCATTGCAATGACCACTTGGCGACATACTTCTAAAGTTGCACAACTTTTTATGTAATCTACAATGTAGTTATTAGTTAACACGGAGCTTAAATTAATTAATTCGTAATTAAACAAATGTAAGCATTAAAATACCATTGGGAAGACAAGCCTCCAAAAGCTCTTGTAGTTCGAAAGCACTTATTGTCCGATGCTCGTCTGCCAATTGAAGGAATACGGCTTCATATTGTTGGAAGTTTTTACTTTCTAGTATTGGAGAGGCCTGTCAAAAACAAACAATAGAGATGGACGTTTATTTAGAGTGGGCCCTTATTTGGGTAACTAATTGAGATTGCATCGGATCGGAATTGTTTGGATTAATTGAGCATGTAATTACAATTATTATAGTCTCACAAACTCACAATTTGTCTAAAAACGGAGAGAAATCATGTAATTTAGATCAACCATGTTGATTTGCCATGACTTATCTTTACATTTACTACATTTGTATTTGTTATTGTACGACGAATAGTTTGAAAACAAAAGTTACCTTCATAATGGCTGACTTTTTTAAACTTGGAGAGGTGTCGATTAGCCTGAAATATGAAACGGAAATATTATTTCGTAGCCAACTGGTGCTTTACATCTTTTTTAGGATAGTCAATGCAATAATACGCTTTGAAATTTGTTTTCATAGTTGTCATTTCGTTTCGCAATTGCCTTAGGAAGGGATTACAAAATTAAACGATTTTTTAAATGATATAATAATAGAATCATAACTCAGGAGAAAAACAAATACATTACAGATTTAGACTTAAAGGATTAACAGCAATTTTTTGAATCATAAAGATTAATAGAGCACGCATAATCGTCTAAATTCACAAAGAATAAACTGTGAGATCTGGTGATTGAATTTATTTTAAGTTGTAGAGTGATGTTTATTATACAGTTGGTTCAGTAAACTGCCAAACCGAAATAATACCCATGGGGTGTTATTTAGAGTTGTCTATGGGTACATGCAACTTTTAATTAATGTATTTAAAGAGTTAAGACACCAGTTTTACCTTAGCTTAATGGTTTTACTAGAATAAACTCTGAAAGTGAAGGAGGTTTCTTGAGCAGGTTCGAAAGTTGTTGGGAGGACGAGGTATCCACCTTGTTCTAACTGGCATCGTTGACTTACCTAATATTCGCCGATATAAAAAAATTATGAAGTAGTTTAAATTAATTATATTGTAATTAAGGAAATCCCTGTGTTTAGTTTTATTGATTAAATAAAATGCGGTTTCAAGGATTTACTCTGGTATAAGAAAATATGACGCGATTTTTAAATCGAAAATTCACCGACCTGTCGACTGTTTGTGTACTGGGAGTTGATTAGGCTTTTGTGTTTCTTGAAGAAGCTCTTTCCTATCGAATCGGAGTTACTCTTTGGTAATGGATAGACCGTGAATCCTATCACCTTCAATCAAAAACATTAAATTAATTACGAATCAGAACAATCAGAATTAAAAAAAGTCGGTATTCAAGCTGAGCTTCCGAGAGCATTTTGCAAATTTTTTAAACGTTGTTTTTAGACCGTCGTAAATAACACGGGTTAGATCAAGCAATTTGGACAACTTCATGCATAATAAATTTTACTAAATAAACCTACCTTTGGATCCATGATAGCATGTTGATTGAGGGACAGAACCACTTCTTCCATGTCACTCAACAATAGGTTCATTTGAGGGTTGATATGAAATGTATCTGGAATTGTATTAAAAGAATAAAGGATCAATTTCTATAAATAAATGAACGGAACTCTTCAGAACTCAAGTGTTTTTTATTATGATTGATCCAATAGAATCGGGTTGAAATTTTGAAACGGTAAATTTGATATATTACCATCGTCAAAGAAGAAGGACTATACATTTCATTTCACGACACATGGCCAATCAACTTTCCTGTCTAATCTTATAAGTTCTCAATTTGAATGGGAATAATAAAAGAATAGTATCAAAATAAAGGCCCATGTCATGCTAACCGTATTTGGAATTTTTTGTTGTGGTTGTAGAGGCAGCAGGTTATGCATTCAACATTAAAATAATACGGGACTTTTTGCTTCTAAAATTAGGCTCTTTAGAATAAGGTATTTGGTATTAAAGCTCATCTGTCTTTAAGTGTGTGGAATGTAGAAGTGGCGGCAGGGAGGTTAATGGAAACCCGTTAATAAATGTAAATGGAATTAGTGCCAGATTAAAGCCAGGCCGAAATGTAATAACAATTAGAAGGATTTAGAATTTGAAGGATTTCTGGGCTCAATTTTAGCTTTCTCAATTCCTGTCGTAATGCCAACAATACACGAGGATAAGGATTTATTCCTACGACATTTATTTCTGATTATTATTTTTTTTTTTACTTTTGTGTCATAAATCGTCGACATTTTTTACTAGGACATTAATATCGGGTTATTAATTACCATTGTTATTTCTGCATCCACCGGCCGTGACCCCTCGCATCCAATTCCCTTGAAACTGCTTCACATTCCATGGGATCTTATTCCGGAGGGACACTTCATCTTTACTCGTCTCTAGGTCCAAATGAACAACTTCCATCTGAGTAAAGGTTTTCAGGAAGTCCGTATACGGCATCCTACAAAACGCATAAAAATGAATTCTTTGGTAACGATTTAAAATCTCTAACTGTCATGCATGCTTTGTCACGAGTGTAAGGACGACTACAGCTTAATAATATATATTCTTATCGAACAAGTGTATGTGTCTCTCTGTCGGGTATCTATTCAAAATGACAAAGGCAGAAAGCATATCCAATATCGAAGATCAGAAGGAAAAATTTCGTTTCGGAATCGATGACACCGAATAAGAAAAAAACATTTGAATGACACAGAATTAGTTCCGCTTTTCGGTTGAGTGATGTGAGTAAACATTTTGGGTTTGAGATTATGTTTCAAGAACGGCACTTCACTTTACTAACTTAATTCAAAATCAATACAGCATTACAAACTTCTGTTTTTATAGGAGTTTTATGGTGGGCTAACCATAAACTACATAAAGATAACCTTTAATATTAAATAGAGACATTTTGACAAAAAATTTGTTTTTAGGCAAACAAAGTTTACGAATTGACTCAAAGTGTTAGCCTATTGAAGTTGTGATGAAATAAGTTAATATAGTTTGATCACGTAATTTCTCGAAATAACATTATTCTAAAGAAAGACAAGCTTGATTGCCTTTTCAATAGCTTAACATTCCTTATTTGGGTGGGACTGAACGGGCAAAAAAATAACACAATACAGACATTCGATTTTCACCCAAAAAGTTTCAATCAATTCTGGGATATTGTTTTTACGCCAAAAATCATGTAAAAATTGCAAGGATAGACACCAGACAGTGCATTTAGTGGGCTGTCTAAAGGCATGGGAGTCGTTTCGAATCATTGGTCTCGTCTGTTGACTGTGAATCTTTGATGTACTATCAATATATGGCTTTTAAATGACCGCAAAGTTATATCCCATAGTAAGTGGTTCCTGTAAAAATCTAATACCTTTTAAAGACATAATTATTTTGCGGGTTTCTCATAAGAAAGGAAAAGTGCAGCACATTCAGCATTGTTGATGGAAATTCGTGAGAATTTGCTTAGATTCCGTGACCATTTCCTAACTTTTCTAAAAGCAAAAGTTGGTGAATTTCGAATTATTTTAAAAGTCTGATTTCTGATGACTATCTTATCTTAACTAACTGCACAACGACCATATTTCCGCCTTATGCATTTGGGTGACGCTAATATATTTTAATAGATAATTTAATGAATTTCAGGATTGAGTCTAAAAATTGAATAATGTTTGTGACAGATTAAGATGTCACATTCCGTGTAACTACAAAAAATAAAATCACGATTTTTGGATGATTCATTTTCTATTATCGTTTTCATCGATTATAAATGTTAACAAGATAGAGCTGCGGTAAAAATCTTCTTTACTTGAGATTTACTAAAAAGATAACGAAGAACAGAGGATAACGCACGGCTTTTGGGAGTTTCTATTTTCTTTTTCGATCAATTATGTAATGTTTTAAATGTCTGAAATAAGACCCTCTGAGCTGGATTTTATATAGAGCTTGCAATAGGCTAATGATGAATTATCATTAGGTATTTTAACTTTGTGATGAAATTTTAGTAATGTTAACGACATTTTAAATTGAGACGGAAACTGTTACAGGAACTCTACATATTTTCTTGAATAGCATGCATGCATTAATCGTTCCTTTTAATATTTTTTAAACATAGGAAGTGTCGACGTTTGAATGACTATCAATCCATACAGACTTACAGAAGCATCTAATTATCGAGAGTTAGTAAAAGGGTGGGTCAAGAATCACGATTTTTAGTCCAAAAATTGCACATGTAGGAACTCATCACATGTTAACGTGTGTTTAATATTGTGCATTAACTATCAACAATATCAAATTAAGAGCATCTTTAATTATGCGGAAACTATAAAGTATATTTTTTAATGTAAAATAATGAAATGTCATACTAGTTGGGTTAAAGATATTAATTAAACCATCTACTCAACTAATGTATCTAGGAAAAATTAAGTCCTGAAAGAAACCTAAATAAATCCCCTGAAACACCATTCCCATGATTTACTGTACCGGTTTAATTAAACATTGCAAAAGAATTACAAATTATGACATTTAAAAGCAGAAATCAGGAGTTACTACCAGGGTACTTGTTACATTATCATTTTTCAAACTTTTATTAAAGAGGTAATTACTAATTAGTTAATTAATGGAGTTGGTGTCTTACCAAAATTCTCCTTCCGCAAGCTGCTTGATTGAAAATCGCTCAGTCTCATTTTTGAGGACCTGGTCCCACTCGGAACTGGACTTGGACCACGCCCCCAAATATTCTGTCACTAAACCGGAAGCCCTCAGTCGAACCAACTGCACCGGTTCCCCTCCATACGTCTCCACCTTAATTCAAGATAATTATCAACATTCATTATTTTCCTTTAAAAAATCCGTGATTAAGATAAACCGGAAGCAGGATTTAGCTATTTTAAAAATTTAGATAATAAGAGAAAGCGGTGAAGTAAAAGCAACAATAAAAATCCTATTTCTGTAACAATGCACACACGTCATAAAGTTGTAAAATTTAATGTACAATGTAACAATATTTACAGCAATCTTGTCATCAAACGCATTATTTTTTACGAGTCATTTACATTTAAGATATTGCATTCGCACTTTAAGCTCTGTAATTAACCAGTTCATTTATAGCTTATCTTGTTATCCGTAGATATTTCTTTAGATTTTCTAACGGTGTTTGTCATGATGCAACTCTGTATCCTTTGTTGTGTTAATATATGTATGTCTTTGTCATTTTAATATGTTGTATAGAGGCGTTATTACGGGTTTACAATGACTTTTACAGAAGGAATATAAAAAACGATAGAAAGAGTAGATAATAGGAGCTTAAAGGTGTCAAATTCCTGAAACAATTTACAATTACATGAAAACGCATCGGCCTGTAACTATTTCTTCCTCTTCTGTTGTGTAATTCGCGGACTATGGTCTATTTATAAACTTCTTTCAAATCCTAAAGGATTTGGCTGCTTTACAAATTCAAGCATAAAATTTAAGCAAAATGTGTGTAATGTGTAAATACCTATACTTTATATGAATATAATAACTTTGAATGAGTGATTTTTGTTGTTTCTGAATGAACCTTGGTACGGATTTGGCTTTTTTTCAAATAATATATGAAACTAATACACAGGACTCATTGTAATATTATACTTGCTAATTAGCTGGCAGGAAGGTGTACTCGGCACAATGCGTACGAATCCGTAGTATTTTATGACAATATTAGAGTACACTATAAATTTACATAACAGTATATTCCCAAACGAACTGGCCTCAATTACTGACAGCATCTCGTCAATAAGGTATGGGACAATCAGGCATGGATTATAATACCTTATTTTAAGGCAATGGCATTTTTTGGCGTACTTTAAGGCACAAAATGATAATTTATAATGTATCAGTTTTAAACTACGGAGCGAATTAATTATTGTTTTAATTCACCATTTGTATAATACTTTGACGACATTAAAAATGTAGTTAGACCAGTAACTAACTTAAAATCAAAACGATCAAAGCCAACCAGAGAAACGGTTTTTTTGTGTAATAAAAATATACATAAACTGTGCTTCGTTTATAGTTTGAGTTATTTATGTGAAGATTTGTTTAATTGTAACAAATGAATAATGTTTTAAATCTCACAAAACTAAACTCATTTCTATTACACCTCAAACGGCAAACCCATTCGATCTTGTATATATTTATCTTACTGTTTCTGTTTATTTCAAATTTTAATAATATAATAAAACTGTATACAACTACCACAATAAAATTAAAGCTATTAATATTAAAGATATTTACCAGAAACATCCAGAAAGTATCAGAAAATGACTCTTTCATAGCTAGAGCGTGACAACAATTAAACATTTATACCTCACAACTTCACAAATTAAACTTAAAGTTACCTTTTAATCAGAAATAGCATCGTATAGACGATGGAAAAATTCCAAAAGTAAATTTTTTTTCGTGAATTTATCTGGTTATGAAACGTGGATGCATAATTTCTGCGTTAATCAGTTAACCTCACCTCGACAATAAAATCTATAAAGACAATGAATGCAAATAAAAGTCATTTGAGAAAGTGTTTTAATTCCGGTTTCTTTTGCCCTCCATTCCACATTGAACGTTGAATAATAATCTTCCCTCTAGCTCTGCTCCATTTTCATATTTTTATATTCACACAGCATAAAATGTGCTTATTCCACCTTGTATTGTTATTTTATTACTCTTGGTAAATGTATCGTAAAAGCGATAAGTTGATTATCTAATGTGCACATTTGATAAGTTAATAAGGAAGAAGAAATTGGGTGAGGAGGAGGATTTGAGGACTTGAGGATATGCTAATCGTGTTAATTTCTAGTTATGCTAGGAATTTACTTATCTAACCTAACCTGATTTTTATTTCGTTATCCTCCGCAAATTTTCTCAATATAAAAGATGATCTTAGATAATAAAATTAAAGGGGCAGAGTTTAAATTACATTTCATTAGTTGAAAAACTCTATTGGTTTTTTAAAAACTGAAAGGCTCTTTTTTAAGTCTAGATTTTGAAAAATCGAAGTGTAGAAATACACAAACTCACAACGTGCTGTTAATAAAAGCCAATATGGCAAAATTTTAATTTAACAAAATCTGTTACAAGTTAATAAATTCTTTCAACCCTGCATTTTGAATCAGCATTTTTTCACATATTTATTTGATTTATTATGAGATGTCATTCTAACACTTTAGCAACTTTAATTTTTATCGCCTCCGTGTCCATATATTTACAATGTTTTTAATTCATTCCGCCTTCGTATTTTTTGAACGGCCTTTCTGCATACATAACTTTACATCAGAACGATCCTTCGAGTAACTGCTAGGAAGGGGTCAATTTTTGGGGGTTAGAAATGTGTCAAATTCTAATTGTTTCCAATTTGAATTTTATTTCTAATCATTTTAAAATAAATGCTGTATTGTTTTGTTGAAAAATATTATATTCTCAATTTCAAAATCATCTTTCAAAGCGTGTTAAAATGAGCTCTAGGTCTCAATTAAACTCCAACGCAATTTTAAATTTTCTTCGGTTGTCAAATATTATTGCCTTCAAAAGTTCAAGCTTCAATGTTTTTGCATAGAACAGTTTAGTACAGAAGGAGACGGTTATAAAGGCCGATGGTGCTTTGCAAAGTTAAATTATTCATGATTCTTGACACAGATAACTTGTTAAGCAGAGAAGAACATAAATTAGCAATTTTGTTGTAAATTGCGGTGTGGTTAAATTGTAAGAAGTTGGTCGGTGGTCGTATTACCTTCTCAACGGCGTAGACACGGTAGTTGAGTCCCATTTGAATCCCATTTGCTAATTTATCCGATTGACTTCGCGACTGAAATTAACATTAAAACAAAAAAAATTATAATAAAACTATTGGACAATGTAAATACTAGTTCTAACTTTCTTCATTGTGTTAAAAAATTTAAAATGTAATGTCAAATGTATTTCGTCTACAGATCCGGAGCTTTAAAACTCAGCAGGCTCAAAATAGTCGCTCCAAACGCACGACCAGAAAAATATTTATTTCGCCGTTGAGCCTGCAAAATTAAAAACGTATTTCGGTTGATATACTCTCTCTAATCAACGTCTTAAGTATTATATTCATTGCTTTATTAATTGAATGATTTTATTGGGAAATCATTTCTCATTTCAATCTCCAAAGAAATTTAATGAAGTCAAGATGAGTTGCAAAATTTAAAGCTCGACTCTATTCCTCAAAGAGGATTTTATGCAATTCACGTTCATTTTCCGAGAGGAGGACAACTGAATTCGTAAATGATGATTAATTTAGTTTTAAGTAATTTAAAGGTAATTCTGAGAACAGTTCACGTTTCCGTCGTTTATATTCCGTTTCATTTTCAGTAAGTACATAAGTTAGGCATTCCAAATGTTGCTAATAAATCAAGTAGCTCCTGTTATGGGAGGAATTGACTCAATGTAGCACATGCCTCTGTACAATAGCAAGAAAGTAGCCAATCCTCGTTCATTTTTTAAGATCCCAATCTTAAAAAACGTTAAACATCTTCAACAACTTCAACTACATCAATTATATTGTACATTAACATATCCAGATCCTGTGTGGCATTTGTGAGTTATGCAATTCAGGATGATGGAAACAACTTAACTCTATAAACCCATCGACTCTGAAAAATTCAGAAAAGTTTAATCATCTTTTGGAAAGCCGTTTGGAATTTTAAATTCATATGTAAATTTAAAGTAATTTAAAGGGTCTAAAGTGCAACAAAGTTGTCAACCTTCTTTGTATTCAAATTCACCATTGGACATGTTGACGGATTATTCGAATCACCAACTCGAAATAGGAATTATACGTTCAATTCTTGGATATCTTTATAACTACCTGCAATTAAAATATTTTTCATGTTAAACGGATGCAAGTAACTACATACCATACGCTCTTATTATTTGATGAAATTTCAGAATCTCAGTTTCCCCAAAACTTTGGCTTTTCGTTTTTTTTTAGTATTTAAGATTAGTTTTTTGGAAATAACAAATCTCATATTCCCCTCACTTCAGCTTGGGTTTATTCTGGTTCAAGGGTTAGGTTAGGTTATAGGTTAGAAATGCGACTTCTTTTATTGGTAGAGATAGAACGACCTAGCCGCAGAAAACCAATTGGTCTAAACATTGAAAGTCGGCTTTAAAATCTACGGAATTTTAGTCATTTCAAGCGCTCCTATTATCGTTACTAAAGTTGTGAAAGTAAACAAAAAATCCTAAAGTTGTTTTTAGTATAGATGGTAGGTGGTATCTAACTAAATCTAACCGTCAATTAAGTTAGGATAAGGTAATCTGTCATCCTACAAATCTAAAATCAAAAACGGAAACTATTGTTAAGTCCTACGCACTTTAAACTTGCACCATTTATGATTATGATATTCGATTACTTTACGAGTCGTTACTAATTGTAGGCATTCATTTCTTTGGCGATTGGTGAAAACAACTTTTTAAAATGTGCTATTTGAGCTAGTAATGGATTTTAGCCAAATTTTTTAAGACATTTTAAAAACATGACAAAATAGTAGTTGTAAACGATTCCTCGATTCGTTGGGATTTAAGTTTGAAAAAATTAAGTATATTTCTGAATTCCTAATCTTAAATTATCTTGAATTTCTCCATGCCATCCATATAGTAGACCTAATTGTTCCGAATTGAAACGTATAATGCATTATTTTTTTTAAATGTGAGCTTCCTTTACAGTCCCCAGTCTACCAAATGATCACAAATCTGTTGGACCATTTCTCAAAATGGTAATAGTAATAAAATACTAATATTAATTTCAGCATAAACTCAGTAAGGATCGGATCATTAGCCAAAAAATTACTATGAGTTTCTTCCCTCTTTAGACCAAGACGGATGTGGAATTTATGTGACTGGTCAGGACTTTATATTTATATGTCACTAAATTTTTTGCCGTCATTCGCATGCTTCTTTGATCTGCAAAACGTGTTATAAGTTTTACAGTATTCGCAATTTAGCGGAAAAAGTTACACCCTTTCAAAGTGAATTGATGGGCTCAAATGCAAAACGGCATAACCATAAAGCCAAGGAATTGTAATTCAGAAGCCTTGAGCTTTTGACAGATTCAAATTTACAATGTGGCTTCTTAGCATCTTTACGATATGAGTTTTAACAACATCATTATAATTTTAGAAGATTCATAAACTGACTTTCTCAAATGGTAATAACATTGAAAATGATGCTACGTCGACCAACAGACCAACTGCCTTTTTAACTAGGGTTGGTCTTCTTTGCTATATTTTAGATGACCTTTAACCCCAGCTTGTCAGATTGACAATGGTGCATTTCCTTACCAGAACTCTGTCATTATCTCTGACCTTTGAGCTGCAAATTCCGTTAAAGGCGATACACATTTTCGAGGCTTTTGAGAAATGGTGACAGTCAACAGTGAAACTACAAATTTTAGATTTGACCGAGAAAACTCGAGGAAAACACTAAATCCTAATTCAACTCACTTTGTGGATAATCAAGTCGAATCAAAATTGTAATAGTGTTAAATTAAAAATAAATTAGCCGGACCTGTTTCGAATGTTTTTATGGGAATTCTGCATTTCTTGACATTCTTGTATTTAGAAATAAATCTTGTATATGCTTCCTTATAACGTGTTAAAATTACAACGTGAGTTAAGCTCATGACTTGACATACCATCAGATTACAACTACACGCAAAGGCTCAATCCTCCCATTTAGGAGATAATATCTCCAAGTCATGATTCCACGATTTGGTGATTTGTTTCCCGTTTTTGTAAAAACCATCGGAATTCAATTGGGAATCGTAGTTCCGCTTTCAACAGGACAGTAAATTATCCGTTGTAAACGACAACATCGAATAAGAATATATTAGACCAATATTTTGTACGAATCTTTCAAGAAATCAATTGCTAAAAACTCATGGGAGATTTTTGCATTTCACATTTAGAATTTTGTTCGAATTTGAATTTAAAGTCAAAGGTATCGAATTTTGTTAAGAGCTAACTTTAAGCAATATTTTAATGAAGAAATGAAGCATACCTGAGCCGTTAGTTGAACCGAGACGGTGACAATGGACGTCATTTGAAGGAGTTTATTGAGGATTCTGGAACAGGAAGTAGGATCTTGTCGAAGTCGAATACTTTCCGTGATTCCTCCCGTCAAATCCGCAAAACCGTCTAGGGCTGTTCCATATTTCAGCGCTTCGTAGGATCCATGTAATCTGAAACATTTAAAAAAAATTAAATTAGATTTAAATTAAATTCTATGCACAGATTTCAAATTTTCAATCTTTAAGCAATTTTGTAAGCTTTCGAGACACGAATCCTTACTTTACGAACTTACTATATATTATACTTACTTACTATTAGTAAGAGAGTAAAAATCTCTTTCACAAACAAACCGATTAAAACTCATATTTGTTTTCAGTATTATCGTTCAAAAAGTGTCCTTAATAGTCTTCATCTCTGTTTGGCACCAAAAATCATTTTACCATTTGACACAGTTTAAGCCTTAGCATTATGATCCATTTCCGCTTGTATGCGAAAGTGAATTGCCATCTGCTAAAATCTGAGATTTTAAGATTTTGAGCAAAGCGATCTAAACTATCATCTTGGTTTCTTTCAAATCTTATCTTAAAATCTTATCCAATGACATCAACATTCCCACTTGACTTTTAAACGATTTAAAAGATTTATTGGGTTCGTTCATAAACCCTGTTCAACAAATAGGTTGCATACGTTTACTTTTTCATTATATTATTTTGCTTGCTGGATAATACGAGCACAGTACCAGTAAGTTTAACTTGTACGCAAAAGTTTGCAATTTATGATGAACCCACACCTTCAAAACCACAAAGAGAAACAATGACAAAAGCTTTCAATTGTTTTCTCCTTCCAAGTCATCCCTGTCAGATGATAACAATGATGGTACAAATTGTGATGATAGTAATAAAATATGGGCCACTTCTTTCGTATCAGATTTACACACCATAGTACAGTCGGACTACCCCAATCTCCTCAAATTCAAAACTGACCGTAATTGCAATTTGCAATCTGCCAGGAAATTAAAGCATCACAAAATTGGTCTTGTCACATTGTCGATATCCTATTTTATTAACAACTTGATTATTATTAAGTAGCTCAACAATCCTATCAATCAAACTCATCGTTGAAATTAGAATGGACATGTTCAAGGTGCAGTTCTCAATCTACTTAATCCATAATCTAAAAGTCAAACTCAAGGCCTCAGATTGGCGTTAAATTTTCAAGCATTGTTAATAGTATTTGCGGATCCATTGTCAGCCTTTAGTTAGGAGCTAATTGATCGATGAATTCGATAACATATCCTTTTGTGTCAATGTCAACCCTCCGTTTGGAACTACCTTATCTACTAAGGAAGTCCAAACGTGGTAATAGGTGGGGCTAATTTGCCAACTGTCATTGTCCAGTTTTGATAAGTAAAGTACAGGGAACAATGGATGTACAAGGATTTGCACCTCAATTTAAGAAAAATCGAAAAATCATATGAATTATCAAAATCACTTTAAATGACAACCTTCTGCATTTTAAGATAAAGTCACATCTTTTATCTAATCGTGCCTTAAAAACGCATTAAAGATAAAGCTTTTAAAACTGGATTTAACGGCAAAGTTCTCAACAACAGATCTCTCGTTAACCTTTAAATTAATTCAGCAATTAGTAATCTAATCTAACTTCTGGCACGAGTTCGACGTGCGGTTTAGATTGAAACAAAGACTCACTCTGACCCTATTGTATTTAGGACAGTTTGGCAAAGTTAGAATCTGACAATAAAAACATCAGTTTAAAACGCTGATGAATATATAGGTTTGGAAAGGCGTTTTTAAACGCGAGAAGTCAATTAATGAGGGATTTAATATTGAAGTTGACCAACCCTCTTATTGTCACTTTGTTATTTATTTTTAAAACGTGACAAGGGTTCGAACTTGGAGTCAATGGTAATTTAATAGGTTAAAGAATTTCATTTTCCCTGTCTCCTCATCTTATTCTAATAAGAAAATAGAGTTGGTCATCATTTTTGTACGTGATAAACCTCAATACCTGCCAAACCATGATTGCGGTGGTGGTGGTGATGGCACTTGCATCTGGCTAAAGCTAATCACAATCTCCTTTATATTCAAGAGGCATGTGTAAAATCGAAATTACATTCTATTTTTAGATTTAATTTGTTTTTACCCAATGGACTTGACCAAGATTTCAAATTAAAAGTAAATATAAAACGGGTTAAGAGTCTGACAACGAGAGGGATGATTTTGCAACCCTCTCTCTTGATTTTTAGTAGTGTAATTTAATTCTTGAGCTTGTTCCAAAATCTCTGAATGGCTTTTGGCTCATTCATTTCATTTTAATTATTTGTCTGGTTAAGTTTCAATACGTTCTTAATTGGGAACAATGAAGTAGTTATGTAATTGCCTTGCATAAAAACAAAACAAAATAGATGTTACATTTAATTGTTCACTACATTTAAGTTAGTTAGTTAGTATAGTAATGAAGTAAATTCATTATCCTTGGCAAAAATAAAGAGTTCTGTAAAATATTAAGAAATAGGAAAGTGCTTGACCTGAACTTTCAATTGGGGTTGTTTATTTTCATTTTTAACCTTAAATGGCAGTCTATTCTGATCCCGATAAAACCGTACAACCCCTAAAATACAACCCCATGCATTATTAAATTTAAATCAACAATTTTGGATTGTCATAATATAAAATATTTTAGGAGGATGGCCATTTCCTTAAAAAAACAATGCATCCCTTTCACCTGTATACAAAATGCATTTAAAAGGTGCCACGTGGGCAAATTGATAAAAAACAGACTAAAAAAATGTTCAAGAGTTTCGTAATAAGCCTCGATTCAACTGTACTTTTACTTTTAAAACACCAACCGCTATATAATTTATTTTCTGAAATTTCGACACACATGCCATACATCTACAAGTACAACATGCAATGCAGCTCATGCAACGTCTTCTTTGAGCACAATGACAGTTGTGCCACCATTTTTTTCGACAGAGAAATGTATCATCTGGCATTCATAGATCTTTAATCCTATTTCAAAGGATATAGATATTAAACTAATATGGCCTTAGAGATGAAGACACCCGTAAGAAAAGGTTCGTTAAAAGATGCAGGGGAATGATTACGCGTAAAATTACAACACAATTCTATCCAATGAATTCCTTAATTACAATTAATTCAAAACTAAAAAAAAACTCATATTCACCTGCCATTTTTTTAGAAATATTCTCACTCGACTTTACAATACATTTGCTAATTGCACCTGAATTGAGCTTGTAAGGACAGATGTTTTTAGTTCAATCTAATATAAACAGTCTGGAAGGATTAGGAAATTTTATAAAATTACTTTCACAAGCTATTTTAGTTTAGTAAAAAAGTAAAATCATGCAAATTACATCATAGGGGGTTAATGAGCTAATCACCACTACCGCAAAAAATGAAGTAATAATAGTAAAATGATGTAATTTATGTACAAAATCAAGAAGTATATAGTGCATCCCCAACCGTTTCATAATCATAACCTTGTATCTTATTTCTATACAACAATAACATAATGAATGAACTAGATCATTTTTAAAGCTGATTTCAAAATTATGAAGAATGAGTGTTGAGGAATTTCGTTAAATGCATGGTTATGGCCTACTTATTTTAAGAAATTCAAAATTCAATGGAACTAATAAAGAGGGTTATTTCCAATTGTAACGTAATTAGGTTGGCGACATTTTCGTTAAAATAAAATTATCTTTAGTGGAGATTTAAAATCGTATGAATCGCAAAATGTGTTTCATACTTTTTTTATCTGTAATAATAAATGAATGACCCATCTTTGACTCTACTTTCCAATACAAATTCATAATTAATGATTGGCCAGAAGTCCGTCAAAATTCATGGTCGAGTTTTTATTGAGATTAAATTTCAAAACTATTTGCGAAGGTGTCCTTATACATTCAATTAAATCATTGGCAGCCTTTTCTGATTATAATACGCTATTTCATCTCACAGTAAAAGGAAATATCATTGAAGAGCAATTTGTAACGGAGCATCTAATACATAAGACAATGGTATGAGAAGAGGAGGGGCTGTTAAGATGTCAATTACATTGTTTCAATCTGATAATGTCCTAAGTCATAGATAATAGTACAGATAGACTTTCCGACAACTCAAAATATTATTTTATGCTCGCAGATGACAGATGTAGATTAAATCAATGTCCTTTGATAATTTTTAGTCATCCTTCAATTAGTTATGACAAATCGGAACTTGTAATGATATATAACAATCATTGCACATTGTACAAGGACTGATGATATAATTAGAAATGACCTTGCAGGTATTAAAATAGATTGGGATATATCGTGCCTTTCGTCTATTCCTTATTACAATTTCAATCCGTCTTAGGGATAGCAATTACTTTCGATAATGTTTAGGGGCATTCAAGGCCTCTTTCAATTTAAAGTAAAGGAAATAGTGACGGAATTGGAGAGATTCGATTTCAATGAAATTCACCGACAGTTCGATATGTCGACATTATTTGACGGATGAGTAGAAAGTTTAGTTCATCCATCGACAAATAACTCTAAAGATTCTCTGTTTTAAATTTATATGTGGTCGCCCAGCTTCATTTAAATACGTCTTTGCTCAAGGACTGAACAAATGTGTACTTTGGCCATGTAAATATTGATTTCAGTTATGTACCGTTGCAGTAGCAGATCGTTTAGCGACTGCTTGATCGTTAAAAAATATTTAAATGCCAAATGGAAAGTTCGAACTTCATAACTGGATAGGATTAAAATGCGATAGTTTCTAACTTTCTGTAAGTATTTTAAATTATTTCTAAAAATCTGCGAACATGTTCTTAATTAATTAGGCTAGATAGGATGGGTTGCTTGTCTATTTACATCGAGCACCAACTGTAGATCATTTTTATTCAGAAATTCTCTACTTCGATGTCCGATTTGCGGAAGCCTTGCTCCAAATGGAGGGCAATCTATTCTAAAAAATATTGCTACAATGTTTGACAAATTCGTTTACAAGTTAATTTGTATGATATGCAAACTTTAACAGTTCATAAAGTAATTTAATTCCCTTTTAGCGGGCCTGGACTTTGTTGTTTTAAACCCTCCTAATAAGGGGTGGGGATTTATTGACAGAATTATTAAGGTAAGTGTTTCATTTGTGACTTAAGGTGTTCTTATTCTTACTTGGCATATGCTTTTTCAAGAAGAGAGGCCCAGAACTGATCGACATGTTGTGAATGGAGAAAGACTTGTCGATTGTTGACAGTTGGGAGTCTGTCGTCGACGAGAACTTCTCGCCAATCACCGCACCACCACAACCGAAACCGGAAGATACCCGCATAATCATCTGAGCTTTTCACGATGTTCTGGTCGCTGAATCCTTGGTCTGCTGGCACAACACGATGGAATAGTTCTTTCGACAACCAGAGGCATCCTAGGCATGACACCAGCCATCCGTCTCCTGGAATTTCAATACACAATATAATTTTTTTTAGCGATCATCATATATAGGATTCATTTTCAGCTGAAATGATTCACACAGATAGAGAGATTTAGTGGAATTAAAAAAATAATTAATCAAATTCATCGCATATTTTTTTTAGAATCAAGACACTTTATAAGGCAGTCGTTGACAATAAAATATGTCTCTTCTTACCCCTTGCACAGCCATTCCGAGCGTCGAATTTAGACAAACGTTGCAAGAAACGCTCTGATTCAAGTCTGCATTTCACAATTCATGTACTTTAACCCCACCAAAATGTCAGGAAATGCTTACTCTTTAATATTGCATTTGTATGAAATCCAGATATCATGTGTTCGTTTTTGCAATTGAATCATAACTTTCCCTGTCACATGTCATATTTTTGGTCAGTGAATGACAAGGGAGTACAAGGGACATTGCGGTTTAATAGCCCTTAGGACGAATGTGGTTGTAAAATAATAACTTTCCCCTTAAGGGCATTCGTGCAGCCTCTATTTAACCTTTGACAATTCATCACGTCAATCCCAAACCAATTTACAACCAAATTTGAATTATAACGAGCAATAGGGACATTGTAGTTTGAAGTCTTGTAAATTATGATTGAACGTGAGAATCAGGCACATGCGATCTGTCTTCACCAATAAAATCAAAGACAAGAAACAGTTTCTTCAAAGACTGATATGACTTTACTATTCACGTTTACTACGATTCATAATTAATTACATGATTTATGTGCCATTATACATTGTAGTAGTATTAGTTAGTAAGCACTGAAGCATCCTGTATGTATCTCCCGTCATATAAACCCTAATCAAGCATTTTTTAGTTTGACAGATCATGAATCTGGATGATTTGAATAAGGCTACATTCCCGTTTTATGTGGTTGTTTGCACCAATTAAACTTTAACTGTTTATGCAAACACGATAAATGTAAAATCTCGTGTTCTAAAAATATTTTGCTCCATGTTGAGTATTGCGCAACAAGCGGATACCTTTAGGTTCGTCTATTGACGACTTTTTATTTTCAATAGTCGACATTTCGTAAGTAATATATGCTTGTAAGTATTCAGAGATGCCCATTCATTTTGCTGAGAAATCAAAACATACGGTGTTATAAACAGAATACAATGCAGTTAGTTGGTGTGTTTCTTTTGCTTATGAATCTATCTGATCATTGATATTCTATAAATAAATATTTTACGTAGTTCGCTTATGTAATCAGTTAACAACCTAATAAATCTAACTCCAATACAGATTTTTAACTAACGGTTTCAACAATTAATGGTGTCCCGTTGTGATTGCAGTCCGATTTTTGTATTTTCTACTGTTTTATCAAAGACGCAGAGTTAAACATTTGTGGCCCGAGGACAAAAATATGTTCATGAAACGCCGAAGTTTCATTCCGAGTAAAAAATTTGACGAACGATTGCACTTTTGCAGATGAGTTGGTCAGGTTTTTAGTGACACGAACATTTTCATTCATTCGAATTCCTCGATTAAAGAAGGATATTTTTTGCGGTTTATCTTCCCTTCCCACGCACCATTCCCAACCTTTCAGATCTTTGAACTTTTATTCTACAATTTCAGACGAAAAATGGTGTATTCTATATAAATTATAAGCTGAGTAATATTTACTTAGCATGATTTTATTGTATGTTTAACGTGGGAAGAGTTATTGTGGGTTTTGGTAGATTTTGTTTTAAAATTATTTATGGAGTTTTGCATATTATTGTATTTCAAAGAGTTCAATAGACTCTACGAATCTAATAAATTAAAACCTATAAAATAGGTGTTTTAAATTGACATTGTGGTATAATAAATTGTAATAGATTGAATTTCAAGTCTTTCTTGTCAATGTGATTTAGTTTTTTGACTTGCTATGATTGCTGTCAAAACATATTAAATTGATTTGTATCTTTAACGTGTCATGTTACGGAAGCATGTAAAGTTGGGAATCGAATGGCATATTGATCATAAACATCTGTAACTTTTCAAAATATAAAATAGAAACCCAATCAATCGATTATTGTGTGCCGTAAACTATTTTATGCGAATGGCAGACTGTCCGTCTGTCCGTCCATCGGTCGGATAACCCTGAAATTGTGGGATGCAGTGGTTCACCTAATTTCATTCGCATTTTCATCGAATGAAGACAGATACTAAATTCCACACGCGGGTTAAACATTACAAATTGATTGTAATAGCTATATGCATTTACAACACTTGATTACACCCGTTGTAATGGCTTACTTAAATTGCTTGTAAACAATTAAACAAGCCAATGAATGTATTTTTCATTATATCAGAAACCTGTAATATGATTGTTATGATTTCTCTGGTTTGGTTTCCCAATAATGCAGAATTTTGGGTTATGCAAATGCAAAACTTCTCAGACAGACAAATGTGAAAAAGAAGGAAATGGTAAATGCAAATCTGACCTGAGCTTGTAGCTTTAATTTAAAGTAAATGTAACATTTAAAGAATGGAGAATATGTTTTATTTTGTTTTACAAGGTGAATCTCCAAATGTCTAAATACGTCCTCATGAGCAATGTATTTTAATAAATGTTTTTTAAAACTTTTGCAATCTTTTTCAAATCTTTATTTTGATTGTTCCGGGATGGAGAATTATTTTGTTATTATATGCAGACTACTACAGTACTAGGTCAACCTATAAAAGTAGTAACAGGACACATTGAATAAATGCGTCTGTCAGGTTGAGTTTGTTAAAGTTGTTTGAGGTTGTGTTTGTATGAATATGGGAAAATTATTTGCTCATCTCATCATCTCCTAATATCCATACTTGTAAATTACTCTTTCATTATCATTTGCATCAAAAATATTTCATTTCAAATGGGAACGTTGATAACCCTTTATTTATTACTTTCATTATTTTTCTGTAATACAATGCAATTACCACCATCTGTAGAATGAATAGACGTCTTTTTCATTCACCATTCATAGTGATTATATAATTAATATGCTAATCAAAATGTTCATAAGCTAGTAAAAAATATATGCATTTCTAACATACATCCCAGTCAAGCTCGCATAGTACGCATGTTAATAATTCAATTTTTTCGTGTAGCATTTATTACTTTGGTTAACGATCACATATGTATAATATCATTTACGAACGACCCAGTTTGAAGCGATAGACAATTCAAAATACTATCATCTTCAAATTCAATTATGACAAACCAATAATTTAAAACATAGAAAATTCATTGGGAATCCTGAAAAACCACACCCATCAAACTATAGACTTGTTTAAGGGGGAAGTCTATTCTCACTTTTCCATTCGCTAGCTTTCAAATTTAATTAATAATCCGCAACCACATTTAATACAAACACAATACACCTGATATGGATATGCCATTTCAATCAAATTTACACCTCTAGCTTGATATGTAGAACTGAAGAAGATTCAAAATTTGATATGAATAATTGTGGCATTTGAATTCATATAATCTTAATGGAAATGTCGGAGTTTCATACACTGAGGTTAAAATTACTTCGAAATTATAATTTCTTTAACTTTGAATTAAGAATTTCAAAAGTTTTGAAAATCGGGTCACAATCAATCGTTTGACTTGACCATTAAAAATGCCCATTTTTGGTGATTTTTTAACTTCGCAAACAGGCTAGTGGAGTAGGGTTTTAAAATACCATACAAACTTGAAATACAAGAGTAGTACCTGCATTTCCAGGAACTTAGAAACTCATTTGCTTTACAAGAACAAAGAATCATTAAAAACTGAGAGAAATAAGACACGATAGAAGATTACAGGTGAGGGACGATAATCTTGTAAGAATTTATATGCGTGAATTAGCCGTTGGGTTTTGGTGTTCGTGATTTAAATGGTCAGAATGAAATTAAAACCACCTGCTCTCAGCATAAATTAACAATTAGCCTCTCTCACCGTTACATCCAAGAACCTTTGCCTTACCCGTGCTTCAAACTTTAGTTAATAATTGTACAAGATATTCCCCATCCTATCACCTACTCAATTACATAGTCACTGTAAGGCAAATGCACATTGTAACTTTAAGCTAATTAGCATATAAATCTAAAATCACAAACCACAAGGTTCCATTCTTTGAAAGTCAAAAGTGCCAAAAAAAGTTCTGAAAACCTAGCTAGATTTTTTAACCATCTTTATCACATTACGTTACAAACATTGCAGAATAATTTTAATTTCTTACTTGCAAAGCCATAGAAGCTTAGCATGTTTTATGGGGGAGTTTTCCATTGCAATTATAGGCAAATGGGGACTTATTCCGGTAACAATAACATGATTGGCAAAAAACACCCCGAATTGACCACCCTATTAGAGTTAACGTATTCATATATAAAATCATTTGATTTATTAGCAATTTTATATTAGATATTCATATTTTTAGGATGAGTTGTACGGTTATTAGAATGTGTAAGGGGATTATACAGCCATTTACGGTTATTTCCAAATGGCATTTAAGACAAGGAATTAACGGACTCGTGCATCATCCTCATCATTGAATTTGAGTTTGTAGACAAACCTTAAACGTTAAAACGGGGTCTAAAGTAAAACTTGGCACACTCGCTAACAATGAAAGGCATATCAAATTATGGTTTTGACGAATCTTCCTCCCCTCTGTAATTATCTCATTCAAATTTGCAAGAGGTGCAACATTAATTCCAAGAAAATCCTCAGTCTTAGACCGTTGAGCATTGTTTAGCAAAGCCAAAACAGTTACTGTCTGCGGATGCCTAACACATTCACTGCATACTGCCCCAACGTGTGGGGTAATGCGATACACGCCCTTAGGGGTATTTTCAGTAGGGACAACAAAAAAGGTACTTAAAAGGTCAAAAAAAGCTTAGAAAATGCCCTGAAGAGTCAATGTGGCATTTTTACCCGGTTTAGTTTCACAATTCTGGATATCCTAATATAAAATGAGCTTTAAGTACGAACGACTATAGACGAGTATTTAAAGAGTTGAAACGCATAATATCAGAATATGCAAGATTTACTGTTATTAAATCTTTCTTAATTGGAGAATTGTTATTGTCAATATTAAATGAACTGTAAATGTAAGTGTTTTCCAAATATTTACGCCGTGTTCACTAACAATTTGTATTTCAAGGGTTGTTAGACAAATCAAGTAAATTAGTCTCAATATGTAGTTCTAAAAATGCTAAATAAAAGTGAGAACCAGAACCAATCAAATACATAACTCATAACCCAGTTCAAAGTGTGAATCATGCAGTCTCATTCTGTTTTTGTAATTCTTGTTGTAATAATACCAATAAAACATCGTCGTAATAATTGTTGTGTAATTTTTTGTTGTTTCAGCTTGTTGTATTAAAATCAGATTTTGCAATAATTTATCACCATAATTGTTGATAATTGTTGACAAGTTGGGAGTAATAAAGATTACGAGACAGGCAGTTCTAAACTAATGCATCCTCATTTCAGCAGAGGAAGTTGTCGTAAACCAATTACAATCTACATGTGTTCCGCTGTTAGCTCAGAAAACGTGATGATTACATCAGGTTTTTTATAGAAAATGAAAACAACGTAACTGATACAACATTTAATATTCATATTAAAAACCTTAATTGCTTACCAAGTTTCCCAGACAGGATATCAAACTGTTGATTATTTCCAGTTGAAATGAAGATCGGATTTGAACTTAATTCCTGAAAAATTAAACAAAATTACTTATTTAGTTTTATCCGACAGTATCAAGTGTTTTCTAAAGTGAAAAAATGTATAACATGTTCTCAAAATATAGTACAGACCTGCTATAAAATTACAATTTTAAGGATAAAGTGTAGGCACCAGACATACGAACCGCTTTTAATTTAACAAACTAAACCAAATAAGGACAGTATTGCCCTGTGTTTGCAAAGATTTAAATTGAAATTCGAAACGGTTTAAATCCTACAGGATTTACCTTTAATACACATTAAATAAACCGTCCAACGAATGTACTGATGTATCGTAGATACAACGTTTTTATAACGTTTGATACACGTCAAAACATGTTCACAGTGAAAACTGTGCTTTGAAATGTTTAAAACACACAAAATATAAAAAATCTCAAATTACCCCAACCATAGAGCAAAATTACATACGTCATTCGAAAGTACTTGATCATAGCTTTCAAATGACGTATCAAATGATTAATCTCAAATTTCCCCAACCATAGAGCAAAATTACATACGTCATTCGAAAGCCCTTGATCGTAGCTTTCGAATGACGTATCACACATATATGTTTGTAATTTGACCTCTTTGACCACTCCCCACCCGTCAGGGGGTGACCCCACCCACAAATCATATACGTCATTCGAAAGCCCTTGATCATAGCTTTCGAATGACGTATCACACATATATGTTTGTAATTTGACCTCTTTGACCCCTCTCCACCCGTCAGGGGGTGACCCCATTCCCAAATCATATACACCAATGAATAGCCCTTGATCATAGCTTTCCATCGATGTATCACACATGGGGGGTTGCTATTTGAAAAAATGTTGACCCTTGACCTTTCCCCCCTTGACCTTTGACCTGCAGGGCCCCCAAACGAACTTGTCCTCCGTTTGGATGTCTTATATAGATATCCGAAATAAAAATTTCAAAAAGTTTAGCCGTTCTCGAGTTATCGTGTTTACGGACGGACGGACGGACGGACAGACGGACGGACAGACGGACGGACGGACGGACACCAGACCATTCGCATTATGTATCTACGATACATAATAAGTAACGGGACGTTGGATAATCAGATTTTCAGTGCCTGCCTTTTCTGCATTCTGTATGACAGTGACTTGGGGATTTTGTTGGTAAATTAGCATTTTGCATCAACGAAACCTTAGGTTTCAGTTGAATTTGAAGTTTTTGTAAAAGTAATATCGGTTTACAAACCGGCTTCAATTATAATTATATCATATAACTACTCAACACGGACAAAGGTCTAAAAAAACAATTTAACAGTTTCCTTGAATTTTAAAATATCTTCTCCGATTAAAATTCACTAAAGTTTCGTCTTTTTAAAATGATTATCAAGTCAGTCTGAAAAATGTTGGTATAAATCCTTCAAGAAGCTATTTTTAATTCGACTGCATGAATTGTATTTATACAGCAATCATTCTATCATTGCAATTGCTCTGGTGGTGGAATGGTTGTAAATCATCAAAAATGCTACAAAATATCATCACAATAATAAAACAAGTTACATTTCCACAAGAAATTCAAATTATACAGAAGAGATACGAATCTGCATCTGCATTCTTCAACACATTCAATAAAGGATATGGATATCCTAACATCCCAACCCATCCCAACCTGTCAATTTGCCAATCGAAGAATATGCCAACTGCCAATCTGAAACTAGCAATTAGGGATTCATATATAGAGATGATTTTTAGGAAGGTGTACTTCCCATTCTAATTTAGAGAATAGAATAATTAGAGGTTGATGGAACGAATGGGCTCAAAGGTGTGTATCTCATCAATTACCAATTTCTCGTGAAATACAATATGGAATAATAATACGTAGTTTTGAATATTGATTGGAAACTGGTGGATTTGAACTACTAGAAGTGGGTCAGAAATGAAACTAAATGTCAAATATGTCTCCCAACTCTAAGTTTTAATTAATCGATTTTTAAAATTCCAGAGTGGAATTGATATATACATATTTATATAAAGGGACATCATTAATAGCTCTGTTGCGTTTAAAAGCCGTTGAAACTGTTTAATATGGGTTCCATTAAACAATTAATCTTGATTAATTGATAGATTTCAATTTATAACTTCCGCATCCCAAATTGGAGTTCCTAGAATATTTTTCTAATCTGGATTTGAGGGTTGGACGTATACATTAAAAGGAGATTAATCTTCCCTGTTTGATTTTATTCTGAACTCTAAACGTCTAAACACCTCAAAATTCGACTAAGAATAATGCATCAAGCATATAATGAACTATAATTGAAAATTAGAATCAGAAACGCTATTTAAATCTGCAAGACAAGTGCCAGAATCGGCGTAGAGAGTAAAACTTCATGTTACTAGATACATCGAGTAGAAAGATCATTAAAATGTAATTTAAAACACGTTATCAAAGAATCGCGAATCGGCTGAATACAAATGAAATTCAACAATACAGGCTGATGATGAGGAATTAATTTAAATCCAGTACTAACTACAGATTGGGATTTGATTGCAGGTGTTGTTGACCACCTGCAGGTACAACAATCCAGACTCGACACTTGAGAGCCATAGATATAGACCACCGTCTTTACTATTGTTTGAATGTGTTTAGACTGTTAATCAAGGGAATAAAATAAACCCGTTGCACTGTAATTCATTAATTAGTTTGGTGGATGGTCGAAGTGGTAGGAGAAATAGGGGAAAAGTAAAAGTTACATTGCAACATGTCGGAAGAATGAAGACGTGAATTGAATTTTAATTTGAAGCAAAATCATATCAAATCATATCTAATTGCCTTCTAAAGACATAATATAGAGCAACTGAAACCAGAGTGGATTTTGAAAGAGGCGCAGAGCTTGTTAATTAGTAATTGTTAATTATTTAGTTTTTCCGTCGTTGCGCTAGAAGAGATGTAGATTCTGCAAATTAAATGGACTTAGGTAAATATTTTATTTCATTTGGCTTGCTATGAATCTGTTGCAGGATATTAATTCACTAATTGAGCAGGTTAACATATTTATGGGATTAGGGGGTTGTTCATGTACAAATGATTTTAAATTGAAGGTTCGGGCCACTTGGGTCAAGAACAAATGTCAACGTATTATAACATACAGAATTTAGTTGGAACTGTTCATGACTTTAAATGTTAGCCATTCATGAACCGTTGCGTTGGCCGTTGACAACTGAAACAAAAATCAGTCGAAGTATTTTTATGCTTTGTCAAAATGCTCGTTCGTAAAAATTGGAAACATTTTAAAAATCAAAGTTCTCAGAAATTATCTTGATATTGTCTAATATACTCACAAAATGCTTTAGATTAGTTCATACAGTTTCATTCTATTCAGTAACAGAGTGTAGTTTTCTTATACTAATTAGTAAACTAATTTATCTAAGCATGACTCTTCAACTCTTCCAATCCCAAAGTTAATGCTCTAAAGCAATTTATTTAAAAAGTAAACCATAATAAGTTGTTCTTAATTGTGGCTTTGTTTACTAATCATAATTCACTCCACAGTGAAGACACAAGTCTTGAATACTTTTAATGGAGATTTAGTGTCAAAGGGCACATAAGAATTCGGTCACTTTTTTTAAAGTGCCTTTTATTAACGGCTTCATAACAATGCCCTGAGCAATTTACAAATGACCGTCCAGTACATCATTTAACAATTTAGAATGTGAATGTAAAAAATGTGACAAATATCGCATAAAGGAATGTCGCCAATGTCGGTAATCGAGTTTAAGAGTTTTTGGATCTTTTTTATTTTATTACTATTATTCAGAGGAAGGAGATCTCGGGTACGTGAATGTAATAGGTACATCTGTACTTGAATGCAAATTTGCACAAGAAATTGTTGGAGTTAATAGTCTAGAAAACCGCTTCTCAAAGGCCCTTCTCTATATACGTCTACGCATTCCTAGCAGTTGTATCGATTAGCATTTAATTTACATCTCCTGCTTTTATAAATATTGATGGACTGTTTGTAAACATCGACACACTTTCCGACAGGCCGACCGGAATACAAATCAGACCTGACTAGACAGCTATAATAATTTATATAAGCATTAACTTTAGCTCTGTTTATTAGGCCAATTAACCCATTAACGACATAAATCAAGACATAAGGTCTCTCCCTATTTTAATTGCTAACAGTATTGATCAATGTAATTTAAATATTTAAATTTATTGCAATTTTCCGATTCGGTTTTTCGATAATTTTAAAACAAAAATTGCGTATATTTTTTGCTTCCTTTTAACGGATATGTCAGTATGTCCCAATAACTCTTTATGTGACTATGTGAGCAGTTCAAAGTTGTTCAAATGTATCATTAGGTTGAGTATAGTTCTATGTGCTTTAAATCCAACTATTTGTGACTGTTTTCACACAGTTAAGAACCTGGTTAATTTTAGTTCTGTTAAATTTAATTAGATATGCAATCTGCTGAAATTGAAATGAAACATGGTCATTTTTCAATCAGTTTAAAGATTAGTAACAAACCTTGGGCCTTTTCCATACAAACTGGAACGGTGGAGTTTGATGATAAAAAACGGAAGCTTGGATAGCCTGAAAATCCGGATCTTCCCATAAATCACCTCGTTTTAAGCAAAGGTTCTTTATCCTTTCGTAATCACCACAACCCATCTTTAATTTTTTAAATGTTTTTTTTTAATTCAAACAACTTCAACTTCAAACAGCCTCCTTGGCTGGGTTTATATTTATAGACGGTTACGAGATTAGATCTGATTCTTTAAAATCAACTATAAAACCAACTATTTTTATGTTCATTTTTTATTTAAGATGAAATTATAACAATATGATCCCAATTAATGCGTAACACCAATTGAAAATTCCTTGTTCCGTTATTTATGTTTTCTTTATTTAACAGTTCGCAACAAAATGTATTATCTTAATCAGTACTTTGGAATCTGGTAATCAATACAATTCAAAGTCAAATTATTACACAATTAGTTCTCCAGTCTTTCTTATAAATAAGTACAACTACACTTTGGTTTTCTTATTACACATTACAACTCCCGTCTCCGTTCTAAATACAAAAATACAAACTTATTCACTATTACGCATGCAAATTCGGTATGTCACATACGATTTTAATTACAAATTAGATACAGTTTTAACCCTATGAACTTAAACTATATTAAATGCAAGTTTAGCTTGGAAAAACAGATTTTTCGCAGATTTCCGGACTTTACAGATATACACATTCCTTCAAAAAATAAAAACTACTGTCACATTTTTCATTAAAAACCAAAACGGGCCAATGTTGAGTTTAAAATGATATGTAAGTTTAAGTAAAAAGATAAGTATATGCAGTTGAATGACCAGGTAACACTCCGCACTCGCAATGTGCATCACTCAAACGAGACTGAAATCTTATAAGGAAATCCTCAAGAATATGTAAGGAAAAAACCATGCAAACTTATTGCCCCAACAATATGCAACAATGCTCTTAAGAATGTACAAGAAGAATATACAGACCGTACTTACTTACATAAGAATACAAAATAAAATTCAAATCCAACAGCATATCATAAAATGTACATGCTTATTACAAGGTGCAATAAGCCTGCCCTATGTATAACAATCTATATTACAATAATCTCCTGTAAAAAATACTTATAAAAATCACACCAACAACGATATAGAGGAACATTTATTTCCTTCATCATCATCATCCTAGTGATAATAATATAATCCTATATAATCCTGTATAGTGAGCCCCCATAAGAGATCAGTCTGCCCCCCTCAACTGTATACGAGTACCAACAATGAGGCTGTATAGTCTATTGTGGGTTTGTATGTATTTGGTTCAACAATGGAAATGTACAGCCTATAGGACAAACCTAAGTAACAATACGACTAGGTGAAGTTTGGTGTGTTTGCATTGTTGTGTATTGTTGGTTGGGAGTCCTGGCGTACCTTGGGGGTTGTTCGTACCAAATCCAATGCACAAATGCACCCTAAATAAAATCTCCTTAAAGCCCTTGTTAATTTAAAAAATAGTAATTTAAGGATATTATTATTATAGCACGACTTAAATGGGGAGGAATGCAGCGTGAATTAACAACTGAAAATTTGATGAGGATATGATAGGGCTTAAGTACATCGGAATTTAATTTTTTTAAGTACGGAATAAGTACTTGTCGAAATTCCTCTGTAATCGGCTACAGAACTCCTATCGTAACAATGGGCTGAGTTAACAATTTGTGCTCGTCTGAAATGTTAATCTCATCCCTGAGGCGAAAGGCACATGTAAAAAGCATACTAATAATATAAATATATTTTCTGTTTCCTAATCATCCTCTATTTAATACATTCCTTGGGATTTGGAATGCATGTAAAAGTGTTAAAAACTTGTATGGGATTTCATAAATTCTTCGTAATTGTAATAGTAATTAAAAATTGTGCTTAATTCCTGTACAACTTAACTCAATTTTTACAAACTGTAGGATATAAGCTATAGTTGTAGATTTCACAGCATCGGATGACATGCAATTTTACTCAAAAAAATGTCTTTGGAATTTCAGTCAACTGCTTAGCGAGTAGCTTATTTTTAAAGTTTTTTTTTTCAATTCTGTTTTAAAATATTTGCAAATGTTTTCATGAATGGCTTCCTATTTTCTTAAGGTCATTCAGATTCAGAGTGTTGTACTAGTGGCTTTTCAGAGGCGCCCACACAATTAAATTTTTTTTACCTTAGCTACAAAGGCATTATTCTCAAGAGTACGAAGGCGAAGGCACGTGTCAATACCTTCTTAAGACTGGCCCTGGGGGGTAACAAGTAAATTAGTAGGAGTTGCACGTGCCAGGACGGAAGAGTTTAAAATTTAAATTGAATGGAGCCTGGAGTCCAGTAGTTAAGATATTTTTGTAAATACAGACTACTTCTGGGTTTGGAATTAAATTTATTTCCTACAAATGTAATTGAAATTAATGAATTTGAGCAAAACAACATCTATTCAACTCTGAGTTTAGTAAATCCCTGTTGCCTGTACCGAAGGACACGAAAAAAGTATGGTTTAAAGGTTGAAATGGGAATTGGAGTTTCAGATCATAGGTCTGTCTATTAATAAGCGTTTGAAGACATCCTTACACTCATGACGTTTAAAGGTGTGAGGGGTGGGGAAGTTATTTCGGGGTGACCGGGCGTAATTCGCAACTACAGCATAATTACGGAAAATTACAGTTCATGTTTCTCCAGCTACCAATTTAAAACTAAAACACAACTGAATAGGATTTCATCTCCTTAGCGAGTTCTCATTGTCCCTATCCCCCGTAATAATCCTAGAATAGTAAGGATCCTCCTGAATTTCGATGACACTGACATTCGCGGGATTTCGTGCGGGCAGATGCGGGACTTCCGGCGAGAGCTGCCGCGACATCGGAAACCCGCACTGACTGTCCGTCTCCTCCGTCGAAGCGGAAGAAGCCCGGAGCACTTCCCCATTCTCATACAAATGCTCCTCAGTCGGACTATACGCCTTGTTCAAGTAAACCGAGAAATGAGTCATCGACGTGTCCTTATCCACACCCACCTCATTATTTGCTCTCGTTCTCGTTCCAGCCGCCAAAGTCGTAGCCGTCGAAGCCGTTCCACTCTCCCTCAAATTATACCTCGCATTCTTAGAGTTCTTAACATACTTATTGTTCCTCGTGCCATTATTCGCCGTAGAATCCGTGGGAAGATACTTTGGGACGAAGAAGCTGCCCTTCTTATTTGCCAACGTATCTCGATAAGTCGAAGAGGCAGAGGAGGACGGGAACTCGTCGATGTAGAAGAGAGGGGACTTCTTCGACGAGATGGAGTATCGACTAAGGGGATTCGTGTCATATATGAACCCTTCCCCCGGACGAGAATCATCCCGGAAATGAACGGCTCGACTGATCTTGGCAGCACATTGGTCGAGGGCAGTTGAGCGGATGGTGAACATCATGGGGATGACTATTGAGGGGACGAGGGCGATTATAAAGAGGTATTCGTGTAGGAACCCCGTCCCGAACGAGGGGAAATGGCAGGTGAGACAGCAGAGGAGAAGGTAGAGGTGGAAGGGGGCCCAGCAGACCGTGTTAATTCCCAGGATGAGGGCGAAGGTGAGTTTGTGGTGGGACTGCAGCTTCCGGTACCAGCGGTATAAAGTGCGGGAGGAGTCCGAGACGGCGGGTTTGAGGCAGGAGATGAAGTAGAAGTAGAGACAGGGGATCAGGCCGATATTCGCGAAGAAGAAGCCGGACACGAACTTGAGGTAATCGTCGTTGAATTGATGGAGGAAGATGCAGAAACTGAAATTGTTACGCCAGCCGGCTAGAGGTAATGCTCCCAGGATTCCGGAGGGCAGCCAGATTGCGAGGAGCCACAGTGGCACTGTACCTGGACAACAAAAGTATAGGCTTATTAGTGAAATTGTTCAATTAAAGTATTTTTATGAAGTTTTTGACCAAAACAGATCTTTCGGGTCAATTTCAACGTTTGATCTGGACAAATAAAAACTGAATAAACTTTGCTGGTTATGCTAATTTATTTTTGAAATGGGTAGATTTTTGAAAGAGGTATTAACTTTTTAATACTGGGAGATTCCTTGTGGAACACCCAGTATATATATATCTACTACTACTAAAGTCTCAAGTTCTACTAAAATCCTTCAAAAGGAAGATTTTCCAACCGAAATGTCATTCCATAGGCTTACAACGCTTCTATACTTCTTCTGCTAATTATAACCACGTAATCATAAAGTTTAAAAATTAAATTCTACTGACCTTTGGCCATATCCGTATATTTGGCATAACTAAGATAAGACGCAAGTGTTCTGTCCACAGCCAGAGAGACCAAATGCAGCGAAATCGCGACAGTAATGGCAATGAGAGAACAATTAACGGTGAGGCACTCCATCCCCTGATCTTCGATGAACCGATATTCCCCGAGAATGAAGGCAGAGAGGCTGAGCTGGGAATACAGCGTTAGGAGTCCTAGTAATAAATATGCAAAGAAGAGTGAATGAAGAAGGCCCTGAGTCGATTGTGGCAGAAAGAAGAAGCTCTTGTTTCTCGTCGAAGATCCGATCGAAGTCATCCACCGATTACTCCGAATTAAGGTGACGATGGCAAGGGCATTGAGGAATATTATCAAACTGGCCATGAGGATCTTGGGCAGGGCCGTGGCCAAGAATGTGTCAGCGTCGACGAGGGGTTTGTCCCGTTCTCGGAAGAACATGTTGCCACCACCACTACTTCCGCCCCCACTGCTCGCGGTGATTATCCCGCTATTGGAACCGGAAGCGTTGGCCGCGACGAAGGACTGGAGCTTGTGCTTCAGGAGCTGGTAGCCCTTGTCAGCGTTTAGGACGTTGAGGGCGCAGAACTTGAACTTTTTGGAATAGAGGTTGCAGCCAGCGGTTAAGGAGTGCGTTTCCCAAGTGTCGAGGATCAATGTCATCACCATCCTGTCATTCGATCGGTTCTTTTGTTGGGCTCAGTCGAGCAGTTTGACTTGAGTATATGATCTTTTAAGGGGGATGAGGGTCAAATTTGTAGCCACATGGTTTTAGAATACTGGAATGCACCAGTTAAGTTCTTGTTTGTTAATCTATTGTTCAGGTCAGAGGGTTGAGGGTTCAGTTTATAAACTGAATAATATGTTTGGAATGAGGAACTTGAGACTGCTGTGCTGGAATTGTAAGGTTTCACATTCCCCCAAGTGCAGTAACTCGTGCTGAAGATATCGAATTTAAGGGTCGCGTGTGGCCACTTGAGACACCCGTAGTTTACTTATGGCTTCGTAATTCAATCCTTGAATTTCGGATAAGTTTATGTTCCATCATAATAAAGTCGCTATTACACACATTATTCAAGGTTGAGTCATATATTTTTTAGAAAATAAATTCACCGAGCCTCGATTAAACGTAGGCTATTATTCCAAGTTTAACGGTATGGAAGTCAAGTTTCCTTGTCTGTAATGAATGAAACACTTTTGATAGTAAAAGTATCAACTCCCGAAAAGTATTTTAGTTAATTCACTTTAATGTGATTTATTGTCACAGTGTATCAAAGATTCTTCATGTATATCACGTTTCCAGAGGACATTAAACAAAAGAGGCAACTTTTTTATTAATGTAGTCTTAATCCACAAAATTGAGAGAACCCGTAGAAATTAGAGCAGTGGCACGCTTCTAGGATCATGTTTCCGCTCCCGAAGACCTTCAAATAATTATTTAAAAAAACACTTTCAATTTGTTTAATGAAATGCAGATGCAGTATTTAAAATACTCAAAAATTAATAAAAGTTAATTTTTCAAAAATTAAGGAAAATTTTTCCAGACTTTTTCTCTGACTAGCTACTTGGTTCTTTACCCTTCCAAACACCAATGTAAAATACTTAAGACCACAAATATTACGAAAACACTTTACTGCTAAAAAAGCTAGGCATGAAAAACGTATAATTAAATAAAAACGAAGGTGTTACATTCATATTTAAGTCTCCAGATTTGGTTGAGATTGATTGAATAAAGTAATTTTAAAGGAAAATAAATGTAAGGTTAAAGCATTTGGACGCCTACCTTGGCGCCTGCATGCAAAGATCATCTCAACAGATTAACTTTTAATTGTCCGGATGGGAAAACCCCAATCCACTCAAACTGCATCTGAACACAGTTAAAAACTACCTCAGATTTTAAATAACAATTATTTGCCCAACTGCTTATGTTCCTGTGCCCTATAACTATTATTAGCCTTTATGATGGACAAGACTTGTACTTTTGATTAGTACTTGTGCAATTATTGAGAGGAGGTTTAAAAATGCTGGAATTGTACCTTTTTAATTGTCCTTATTTTACGATTTCCTCGGGTTAATTTAATTGGTTATGAACTTATATTAATTTGCTTAACTTGTTGCTTATTGATGTAAATAAATATTTCGCTGGAAATGGAGTTGAGAACCTCCAGAGAGCTAAAGTGCTTATGAACGGAAACGATGGAATTGGGGTTAGCCTGTCCACCTCGACTCTTTCGAAATGAGTCCAGTTTGGATCACTGGAATATTATTAGATCAACAAGGGTGGTGGTGGTGGTGTCAGGCTGTCTACCCAATGTACGGCAAAGGTACACCCGAACCATTCACTTTTTAAAGTTTTTTTTAACGATAACTTTGCTATAATTTATATGTATGGGGTTAAAAAATGTATGGCTACGTATTAATATTAGTTGGGCATGAGGTATTGGGAATTAGGAAGGAAGGAGAGAGATAACAAAAGGTTTAATGGCATTTCATGGAGCATATGGAAATACAAATGAAATTACACGGTTCCGTCCGTCAAATAAAAAAGTTACAGGATGTTCCTTCCTATTTATAAAGGGGGCTCCTTCATGTACTACGATTGGCTTTAATATCATTGATAGCTGTGCAATAATTGAGGTAACAGCTTGGCATATTTGTTAAAGGTGAATTCTGTTAAATACACAATTTCTCTAAACATATTTAGTACTTAATGAAATAACAGTCAGTTAGGGTTGGAATTTGGAGTCCTGGAAGTCTTTAAAATGAGTCATTAGAATATGCAGCTTAATCATACAACAAATATTTGAATGTTAATTTTGTCAACTATTTTAACTGGAGCTAGATTCCACGACCATTCGGATTTCGAGATAAACCCAGACAATGGGGTAAAAATAGGTGTTTTGGGGGTTAAAAACTTTAACCCCCTAAACCTCTATTAATGGCGTCAACTTAAAGCCATGTTTCACATTCGATATCGCTGGGAAATTCATGAAGAGTTGATTCTGTGTCGGAACCTTATACAATCTTTGAGATATACCCCAGCACGGGAACAAATGGGGATTTTCGGGGTTCATGTAAAAAAAACATCTTAAAATCTGGCTCAGTCCATGCGAATTAGTTAAAATCCCGAAATAATTTCGAATTTCCGCAAAGTACCTGGATGTACCCATCCCGCTCAATTTCATAGCCTGTTCTTGTATGCATCTGACCCAACTCCAATTTAAAGGGATCAGGACTCGGAATTAGTTAGCCAGGCCTGACTTTTTTATACCTGTTTTTATTTATTTTTTGCCGTAATTCCTGGAGAGAGACAGAGAGGAGGGAAATGATGGTTAAAGGTGAAGAGGCACAGTTCCTTTTAAATTATTAGTTCAGGAGTTGACAGTCTGTTTATGAAAATCCTGTTGCATTTTTGCTCTATATTTCATGATGTTTAAAGGCTTGTTTGACTGGAGACTGGATACGAGCTGAGCATAGCTATATTATATAGGTTCCTTGTCTCGTGAAAACAATCAAATTATTCACTTCCACATTTCCTGAAAGAACGGAAGTCATGCAGTCATTCCGGACTCAAAGTACCCCAACTACCCAACTACGAATCATATAACCTACCTAATCAACTACACATTTACATTAGATATTATAAGTAGTACATATAGAAGATAAGAAAACGGAAGAACGGTTTCATTCTCTAATTACGCCTATAAATATAGTGAAGGCAGGTGTGGTTGTACCATGTACCTATTCATAAGGTCTGGAGCTCATCTACTAATGTAATTATAACACATTTCGTTGTATCGAATAAACACAAATAATTTTTTAAACATAATGTAATTACTACTGCTTAAACTACTATAACACTTTTCATTGCATCGAATAAACATACACAATTTTTTAAACATTACATGATGATCTACACTGAGCCAATCTGAATAATGCATATTTTAGGATTTTAATAGGAAAATAGTGTGGAATTGTTGAATGAAATCCGTTAATTTTAAATGAATGAAATCCACAAAGTTGTATGGGATAGAGGATGATGAATCAAGGGGAATGCGTATATTTAAACCGATGAAACTAATTACAATTTAAAAGCTTAGCAAGGTTTTTTTTTCATTTAAAATAAATGTTGGTGTAGCGGAAGCCGGATGCTGTTTTCGTGTCTGCAATCTACCAAATGTACAATTTTCATACAAAGCTCTTAAATGGCCATATTATTTATTCGGCCAAAGCCTTATTTCGCCCGGATATGGGTGAAAGTACTGCCAAAAAATGCTCAGGTGTACTTTAAAATTTCTGGTCAATGAAGAGCTATTTTGAACATGATGTGATAGCGTAGAATATAAGCCCGAATTTCTTGATCTTTTGTTGGAAATCCTATGCATCGGGCATAGCTTTCGACCGATATTTTAGGCGTTTCCATGAAAATAACTTAAAAATTGCTAAAAAAAATTTGCATATCGAATTTTGATGGAATTTATGTCAGGATTTCGAAAAGATGCTTTAGATTTTTGTAAAAGTAAAATGTGGCCTTTCGGATCATCTGAAACTGCCAATAAGCCACCAAAAACATTCTACGATTGGTTTTTCGGCGACTTGCAAGGTCCGGATCCGAGGACGCAAAACTTGTTCATGATATCCGGACCTTCGCAATGCATTCCCTTCATCGTAGTTGCCCTGTATCTGTTTATTTTCTACAAATTAGTACCGACTTATCAAGCAAAGATCAGAGCTAAGGAGTTTGACATCCAAAGAATCTCCACAATTATTAACACAATATGCTTCATTATGAACTGTATTTACGTCGTGTTCGTAAGGCAATATCTATTATCCTAAAATCCTAACTCCCAGTTTTAATCGGTATTTAGGGTTTATCTGCTTTTTAAATAATATAAAAATATATGCGATGGAAATTCCAGTTCATTGTATACGCGAAGGACTATAACTTCTTATGCCAGCCCGTCTCGAGGTCAGGATTGCAAGAAGACCAAGTATATGCAACAAATTCTTTGGTTCAGAATTTAATTTAATGTACTAGAAATAAGGTGCTAACTATTATAACCTTGTTCTGAAGATTGCGTACTTAATGTACCATTTTTTGTTGACGAAATTCGTGGAATTCGGAGATACGTGGAAAATGGGGATAGAACTGTCCAAAACGCGGGGTGGATTTAGAGACTCAGAATGGACAGGTCATTTATTTCATCACTCCATTCTCGCGATCGTCTCCTGGATTGGTGCTAAATTCCTTCCCGGTGGCAGTGGTAATAAACTAACACTGAAATAAGACCCTCGAAATAACTCCCCAACTCTTTATAACGGTTCAATACTAACAAGGGAAGTTTTTCGGGGTGTAATGAGGGAATTGCTTGAAACTTTTACGGTGAAATCTACAAGTCTTATGGACAATAAAAATCGAAAAATTAGGTGCTTAATTTGACGTTGACCATGTTTTAAAAATTACCTAATACAAAAAATCATTTAAATTGACTTTTTAAAATGCTCATAAAACAGTTAATACTGGTCCGATTTTCAAAATTTTTCGAGTTTTGGAATGCCAAAGAGTTGTTCCTCAAGGAAATATAAAGATTTGAATTTTCAAAAAAAAATTGAAAAAACAAAAAAAATTATTCAGTATATCCAAGCTTAAAAAATTTTAAAATTCCAAGAAAATATAGATTTTTTCTAAAAATTCAAATCGTTTTATTTTCTGCAAATTCAGCTCTTTCGCATTCCAAAACTCGAAAAATTTTGAAAATCGGACCAATATTAACTGTTTTATGAGCATTTTAAAAAGTCAATTTAAATGATTTTTTGTATTAGGTAATTTTTAAAACAAGGTCAACGTCAAATTAAGCACCTAATTTTTCGATTTTTATTGTCCATAAGACTTGTAGATTTCACCGTAAAAGTTTCAAGCAATTCCCTTATTACACCCCGAAAAACTTCCCTTGTAAGATATTTTAATTCGAAAGATTGGTACCCCAAGTGACCTCTTTTCAATGACCTAATCCTTGTTTCAGCTGCAATAATGGCTTGGTTCAATAGCCTAGCTCATACCGCTAGCTATGCCCAACTACCAAAGAAGATCAACAATTACGTTTTTGGAGACACTGTCGTCAGAACCTTTCATTTAGTTGTCGTACGGAAATCGGATTTTTATAAAAAAAAACTGCCTTCATAATTATTTTTTATGATAATCTCATCGTTTAAAGAATAGCATGCTTTTTTAGGGCCACATCTCCCTAGTCATGGTTCACACTCTCACCAGCCTCTACAACGACTGCGGCTTTCCCCCTTACGCCAATTTGACTGTATTGACCTTTGGTGGGGCCATGATTATAGTGGTCAATTGTGGTAGAGGTAGAGGATTCGCAGCTTGTTGCAGAGGAGATGAAGCTAATGGGCCAAGGAGACGGGGGCCTTGCAAATGCTGCAACTGTTGTGGAGACGATGACCCCGATCATGATGGTTTACTAATTACTTGATTTATTTCTATTTCATGAATAAATACTATTATACCATATATAAATAGAAACACAATGTGTTTAAAATAGGTGGGGATAATAATCCAAACCGACCGACGAAGAGAAAAGTACCACCTCGAAGGTTCAACGAAGGGGGTGGTGGTGGTGGCCCTTCGGGAGGGGACAGAGTGGTTTCCAGAGGTGGTTGGAGTACCCAATCCAGTGATTGTGTGAAATGCCAAGTGACCCAAGGGGGCAGTCGGGGTACTTGGTACCCATCTACCAAGAAAAGTTACCCCCTGGCCCGAGTAAATCGCAATCCTCCGATTTCCTGGCAAGATCAAAGATGAGATAAGAGTCGTTGTCATTGCCGTTCAGCCATGTGGATTCATGGCTTAATTAGCATTCTTAACGAATTATGCAAGTGTGCATTCAGAGAAATGGGAAAATAAAACTAGCCTATGGCAAATGGACTTAGAATTTAGATCATGTATCCGAGAAAAAAAAACATCAATTAAACTGTCTGTAGAACATTGATTAGTATATAAATAAATCATAGCAATTACATTAATTACAATTAGAAATCGATCATAAATATAGTTAGGATAGTTAGGAACTTAACTAACAAGACTAAATAGTAACACATTTAACGACACTGAGAAAAGTAAAAAAGAGAAGGGAAAGCGGGAGCTGTGAATTCCTGATATGACACTATTACGCAGTGCAAATAAAAGCTGAGCGTTTTTGAGATTAAATTTTATTTAAATTGAATCCTTTTAAACTTTTAATTGTGTTTAAAAGTGTCAGGGATAATTGTAAAGTGCGATGGAGAACGTGAATCCAAAGATCAGCTCGAAATGTGGAACGCGAGTTGTCACGATTGGAGAGACGGACGATAGAATTACCGACGAAATCGATGCACGAGAAGTTTTCGGTAATTTTTAATTTTGATTGTTTTTTATTGTGCTTATTTATTAGCTTAGCATTGAGACAATTTAATTTACAACGCTTGTTTCGTTATAGATATGATCCGAGACATCAATGATCCAGAACATCCACTGACGCTCGAAGAACTCAATGTCGTTGGCGAGAACAAAGTTCACGTAATAATTAATTCATAATTGCGAAGGCCACATGCAACATTCATTATGCATTAATTAACTTTATATATTTGACCTTTGACCTGGTTTAAAAAAATAACTGAACTGTCGTTTTAGGTGGACAACAGGAGCAGCCTCGTTTGGATCGAGTTCACTCCAACGATTCCGCATTGCAGCATGGCGACGCTGATAGGGCTCTGTATTCGAGTTCAGCTTCTTCGTTCGCTTCCTAGTCGCTTCAAAATCGATGTGTCGATCAGTCCCGGAACTCATGCCTCGGAGACAGCCATCAACAAGCAACTGGGGGATAAGGAGCGTGTCGCTGCTGCATTGGAGAATTCCCATCTCATTGAAGTTGTCAATCAATGCTTGACTATTAAGGGATTCTAAACATGTATCCTATTTTCTTCAACTTAATCGTTTTCAAATAATTCAAATATTCTGTCATCACATAGTTTGTCGCTGAACTGTGATTGAAAACGAAGGCGCCATATGATCAAGATTTGTGGAACTGGTTGCAATCAACTTATAATCATTAAATGAAACAGGTTAAATCCAAGATATATATAACTTTTATTCCTAGCCCTACTGGACTATTAACATAAGTTTAAACTTTACAATCAGTTTTGAGTTTAGTTCCTTAAGAAGCCTAGGTCAAGTTAAAGTTTGCCATCATAATTAATCCTAACTACACATGATAGACTGCATGAATTCAGTGATTATACATATTTCCGATATCTTTTCCGGATGTAACTTCATATTTTTAACTAAATGATAGGTAAATACATATATAAATACCTGATGTAGGTGCCAATATGCCATGCTTTTTCAGAATTTATGTCATGATTAATTTGTAAACTAAGTGACTGGTAGACTCGTACTTTATAATTGATAATATGAAAATGAAATCGGTTAAAGCGAATTATGTTTAAAATAAAGCCACAGATCTATCAAGTAAAGTATATTCTTCAGAGTTGATATTTATTTCATTATCAAAAGTCATCACATTCGAGATTGTATGTTTATTATATTGCGATAAAAATTCAAAATTTCTTCTTAATTGCACAAAATTATTATAAACATGGTCTAGTTCCACTTTGATTATTAACAAAAACAACACAATTAGTATTGAATAAGTATGTCCTGACAATACTAGGTCTGTATTAAAATTTACTCGTCACTTGCAATACAATGAAGGTTTCAACGGACCCCAGATTAGAAATTCTTAAGATCATCACTAATGTACAAATACACTAGCTTTTTATCAAAACATTTAAGTAGATATCGTAACTGTTTTACTATTTTATATAGGTATTTATTCCGATCCTCTAATTACAAGTACGTAATACTAGGGATTTTATTTTAAGTAGGTAGGTACGTTACAAAAATCAGTCGGATTGTCAAATGACGATAAAATTATCATTAAAATTAAAAATTGGAAACAATACTGTGAAGATAGGCGACGAAGAATTGACAAAATAATTAAAATTAAAATACTGTCCAAAACCACAATCAAGCGTTTCCATTTTATAAGAATTAAGGTCAAAGTGTGATTTTTATAGGTTCCTGTTGGAGTAGTATTGTGTATACAAATTAAAACTTCACTAAAGTACGATTCGATTCGAGGGATAAGGGCTTGGCTTGCAGATATAAATCACTAGGCTTTAATTGCTTTTGGTGTAGCGGCGTAATCCATTTTCGACAGTTTTGCTAGATAGATAGGGCTCCAGTCTTGTTTTTGGAAGGGGCGTGACGAACTTTCTTGCCTGATACAGTACAAAATTATGAAATGGTCCAAAGTTTAAGACTTCAAATTTCTGAAAAATATTATGTGTACCTGAGTAATCCAAGGTGACTGAAGGGATTGTGTAGCGGAAATGCGCTCTGCAGGATTGGAAACTAGAAGTTGTTTGATAATCTCTTTCGCCTCAAAAGAAATTCCTTTGAAAGAGTCGATTCCAACACGGTAGTGACAGTTGATTATGTTGGCACTCATCTTTTCGAAACTGTCGTGGAAGAATGGGAACTGCCCACTGTAACAAATCAATTGCATATCAATTAAAAAAATACAATGAATTAAAAATAGATTTTTAAGGTTGAAATGGGAAAAATACCTTAATAGAACATGGATGAGAACCCCAACACTCCAAAGATCAGAGGAAACGGAACATTTCTGACGAAGAAGAACTTCAGGGGATGCGAATTCGAAACAGGGAAGGGTTTGTGGGAGACAGTCCGGCGAACCTTCGGCCACGTAACATGCGTCTCCGAAGTCAATGAGTTTGAGAATAGGAGGGAGCACTCGCTTATCCACCATGATATTCGATGGCTGCATATTTACAAAGATAAATTATTATAAATATCCTTGAGTTCCTCATAACTATATGGAATATCTGCTGGAGATTTACCTCAATATCAAGATGGGCCAGTTCAAGACTATGAATGTGTTCCAAAGCCTGAAATAATTGTTGCATAAGGCTTGCCACGGTGTATTCCATGTAGATGTCTTGCTCACACAAATATGGGAAAATAGATGTCCCGTTGACACTAAGCAATATACATAAGTTTTCCATTATAATATCATATATAATGCCAAAAATACAAAAATAATAAAAACTGTTTATATATGCTTACAATTCCATGATAATGGCTGAATAGGACGGCGTCTCGCAAAACTCCTTTCCACAAACAACATTAGGGTATGATATAGCAGAGAGTATTTCAAACTCTTTGATTATCAGTTGCTTCTTCCATCTTTTCCGATGAATGAATTTGACAGCCAGCTCTTCTCCTGTGCTAACCTCTTGACATTTGCGAATGACACTGAACCGACCTCGATCCAAGTCCTCCAATTCCACGTATTTCTTATGAAATTCTGGATCCTTGGGACCAGTTGGACTTCCTTTCCACGTTGTTGGAAATTCCAAAGATGGAGTTTTAGGACTGATAGGAGACAGAGGGGGAATTATCACAGATTCTGAAGGTAAACTAGGTTCACTTCGAGTACTTCCTTCTCCATGAGCAATGATTCGAAAAGAGTACATTTGACCGGGGCTCAAATGCTGAACTCTACAGAAGGAATCGGCAACGACAGCACAACTCGTCCAAGAATCACATTCCGCTATGCAATGCTGCACTGTAAAGAACTTAACAATATTCGAACGGGGTGGATTGTCCTCTTCCATCGCTTGCCAGGAAAGTTCCACCGACTCGCTGTCAATGTTCGAAACTAAGGGCCCCGATGGTCGTGATGGAGCCACGGCTGTTATTAATTCAAAAAGAGCTTAGGCTTATATATTGATAACACAAACCCTGAAATATTGTAATTTTTTCAGTATTTTAAGTTACTAACCAGTTATACTTAAAACGGCGGAGGTAGAGCCACTTCCAGCATCGTTTGTGGCCGTGCAAGTATATCTCCCAGAGTCGGAAACCCGACACTCTAAAATCCGGAGTGTGCAAAGTCCATCATCTTCACTGTAGCGAACTTCATGGCTAGGGCAGTTTCTAATCACGTGCCCAAACGCATCCTTCCAGAAAATGACGGGTGGTTCGTATTTATTGTTATTATTCGAGACACAAAGTTGACACTGAAGTGTGATTTCCTGTCCACTTCTACATTTGACATTCCTCAGTTCGTGACAGAAGACAGGAACATGTTCATCAAAGAGATCCATGACATCTTCGGAAGAGCCACCCCCAATTCCTGTCATTCCCTTCCCACTTCCTGTTGAATTATTTCTCACGTGACCATTCCCGTTTTGAGAATTCTCTTTTTCCTTCTTACTAAAACTGGGTTTCCGGAATCGGAAGGACCAAGGTTTCTTTCCTCCTCCATTGTTATTCCCATTCAGCTCATTTGTACTCTGGAGAATGTTGGAAGGTAACCAGCCGTCTTCGTGGGGGTAAATCAATTTTCTTATAAAATAATATCCTTTTTCCTGGTCAACTCCTAAAATCTGGACGGCATCTCCTTTGGAAACCGTCACCTCTTCAGTCTTAATTGCTTGAAAGTCAGAGAGAACCCTTACAATCGAACTGGGCGGGATAGGTATGCCCTTCGATCCGTTACTGCTCTCAACCTGTAGTCAAATAAATTAGCATTCCAATTACCTGTCATTACTTTTGTCTAGTACAATCATAATTGCCTGAAACATTTAGGAATATTGTTAAATTCATTAGTCCATGATAATCTACAATCGTTAGTTGGTACAAATGTTAATACGTACTACTTTTCCACACACTACCGTTTGATTAGATTCATACTTTTGTTAGTCAGTCTACATGTGGGCGGGTTTTAATTTTTAATATAGTCGTTTCTAGTTTGATTAATAGAAAATAGGTATCTACTTCTACTGGTTGAAGGATATGAAGCCCAACAAATCTTAGTAAACCGTTACCATTCACCATTTTTGCCTTTATACCCTTACCCCACCTTTTAATACCATAAAAGCTTCAATTTCCGAAGATCCAAACCAAATGCGAATTCCATTACAAAATTAGACGGTATTCCTACCGTAAATCGACAGCAAAGTGGTCGACGCTGCAAAGCATCCACAGGGAAAACTATACACGTCTACAGTTTAAATACAACCTATGCCTAATAAATAAACTCCCGCATTGGCATTTAGCTGTGTCGATGTTTTTGCTGTCGATCTACGGTGACTAATCCCATACTAACAGCTATTGTGAGACCATTACCAAAGAGAAAAAGCGTACCAATTTGGTCTGGGACGTATTGACCTCCGACCAACGACGACTCACTGCAGCCCATTCCTCATCCTTCTCAGTAACACTGATTCTCGTGCCCGAGATCGAGAGGTCATCAGTCTCTTGCGGAAAGTAGGAAATGTCAGGCGTAGAATTGTCAGTCGGCGATGCAGGAGAGCCAATGACAGCAGTCGTCGCAAAGCGTCCCTTTGACCGAAGCGAAGTTCTCCATCCATTCAACTTTGACTTTTTCGAATCTTTAGCCTTGTCTTTATGTTGAGACGCTGGAGATGAGTGATTATGTGGAGGAACTATGAGAGGATTTGAGGAGATTTGTTTCGAAGATTTTGAGGATTTGGAGGATGGGGTTTTATTGGAATGGGGATGAGGAGGGGGTAGGAGATGGCGGTGGTGGTGGCTATGTAAACCTTCGTTTTTGAGAGACTCTTCGGAAGAAGAGGAATTGGAATTCTGTATGCTATTGTGAGTTGGTGTGAATTGGAGAGAAGGTATTTTCATGGAAGCGGACTTTTCTAGTGGCGAAGTGCAAATAGAAGGCAAAAGGCTTGTGTTTCTCTCCATTGCAGCGTTTGCATGGACGGTGCTAGTGCTATTCCATAAGTCAGGGGCAGAACTACAAGGGACATTCGTAACAAACGATAAGTACATACTTTAAATATTCAGTCAATACACACAAACATATCAGACAACAACAGTCAAAACGTCAAGACCGAAAGTTAGTCAAAGTAGTTTTTCATTCCATTGTATTCAATTTGAGGAAAGGCCTATTTAAAAATGCCTTGTAGTAACAACTTCACTGACACAGCTTCCTCAAAAATCGTACAACACTGAAATAATAGTCAAACTCAAAGAAACCGTCACCGTAAGACAACTGAATATTCAAAACACAAACAGGATCAGCATACGAATTAAAGTCAAACAAATTGCACGCGAGTTAAAAACATGCTAAACAACCAAAACAGAACTCTAGACACTAAACGAATACACAGAAATCATTTAGAGGTAATTAAACAGATTCGATTGAAACATAACAGAAAAAACAGATCGCATAACAAAACAAGGAAACGATTTTACAAATCTATTCTAGCTAAAAATACTCGAATACTAAAACGACTACAATAGCAAAACAAAAAATACGAAGAGCACAACATGATTAATTAAATATACAACACAGAATTTGCAGAATATAGATCCAAAAAACGTAAGAATAACACAAACAGGTATACGCAGTGGTGAACTACACAAAATAACTAGAACTAATTAATTAATTTTACGAACAAAAGACATCAAACGGCTACAATTAGAAATCATTAGTAACAAAATAGAACTAAAACAAAACAGGGTGTTATTGTGAGAATGGATAAGCGATAAAAGATCATCAACACCAATAACTCACCGACGACCCATCGACTGTCGAAGTGGAAATCCAAACTCATCGACCGACGCTGAATATGCTTTGTACAAATAAACATGTGAATACACACGAAGACGAACCGTCAGTTGTATTTCTGTACGAAAATCAGTCGATATATTCTCTGGTGAACTCTTCTTTTTAACAAACATAGAGCAGATGATTATTTTAAATCATTAATTATTAATTAACTTATTTCCTTGTAATTATCCTAGGTGTTTAAATATCCCTACTTCCCCAAGTATAATAATCTTCATCCATTATCATTTGGCGTCTCTCCTCAACAACGATAACATAACATTGTAACATACGACGACGACGAACAATAATTTCAATTCCCTACGATCTAAAGTGTTAGGTAATTTGGTAATTAGAGAGACATAAAATAATAGAAGGTATACAATATATTCCCTTGCACATGTTCCATAAATCCCAACTAATGAGGATTAATTAATGTCACGTGGAGTGAATTTATACAGAACTGGAAAGACGTTCGAAATTTAAAATAAAACCTCCTTAATTAGTTATAATTGGGACAGCCGTTTTGTAACTGGAAACCGTGGAAACAGCCTTTCATTTGTATCTTTAAAAAATCACATCATTAAAGTTAGTTATAGTCTGGGCAAGAATAGTTGGCACTCATTTTGCATGTTAAATTTTAATCGCTCTTAGTTACCAAATTTTTAAATAAGACGGTATGGACCGTTCGTAGATTACTTTATTTGTGAATCATTGATGTGATTTAAAATTTGATTCCCTACACCTACCCTACCTATTTTATAGAAATAAAATATTTGAAATTGGTAAGTATTAATACTGAAAAATTTGCAAACTTCTTTATGAACGGTTCGTTTGCATATTTTTTATGTTATTCCTTAGTTACTATAAAATTTTAAAATTTGCAAAATGAGTGCCAACTATTCTTGCCCAGACTATAAGCCTAGTTTATAGTATCACTTCCTCTTTTACTTCCTTCTCGCTTTCTTCATCGAATATTTTTTCGAATTTATAGTTTCAACTTCCTCTTTCACTTTCGCTTTCGTTTCCACTTTCGCTATTCGTTGCTAGCGAAAGACTATAAATGCAAAAATTTGATACTCAGATTTTGCAATATTTTCTGAAGAAATTGAATATAAAACCTACAGTGTGCAGTCTTTTATAGCCCGAGTCAGAATGCTTCAATTTGTCTGTATTTTAAACCAATTCCCTTGGCAACACTGCTTTGCATAACCCCCACAAACGGGTCAACCGATTTTTATCACCTTCGAACTTAGCCTTCGCATTTGCAAAATACACAAATGTCACAAGTTTGGAGATTGAAGAGTAGTAATAAAAATAATGACTCCAATTAAACCCAATTTCCAGAAATTATGAATGCGGCCGGGCGGGTTAAAAAAAAGACTTTTAATTATTAATTAGACAGACTCTTGATTGAAAGTCCTGATTCATATAGAAAGTTTTGTACTTTTCTGTATCATGCTTTTCAAATATATGAAAATTCCCAATGCTTTTGAAATCGTCAAGAAAATTGACGTGAAAGCGGCCGCTAGAGAAAGCGAGAAGAAAACTAGAGCGTTTTCCTTTCTCTACCCCTCACTAAAATGAAGATTTCTTCTGAAACCCGCTTTCACTCCTCCTTCACTTCCTCAAAAGTAGGATTGGTTTCAACTTTTGATTTTCGTGAAGTTGAGGCGAAAGTAGGAAGTGAAGTTGAAACTATAAACGCGTAAAAGAGTGAAGCGAAAGTTGCCATGATCACTGCGAGTATCACTCCACATTTCGCTTTGAACTCGTAAACGCGAATTTTTGGAGGAGGAAGTGATTCTTGCAGTGAAAGAGGAAGTGAAAGTAGGAAGGAAGTGATACTATAAACTAGGCTTTAAGCATTACATTCATCCAGTTGTCAAACTTTTCGGCTATTTTTACTTTGGAATTATCTGCAGATAAAAATGAAAAGCAATAATCTTAACGAATAATAATAATATACTTTCCTCTGCATCTGCATCACTAGATCATAATTATTATATTGTTTAAATAGCAAGTACAAGTAGTTGAGTAGTAATGTAAGCAACTAGTTATGCGTGATCACAATTAATTCTTTGTCCTTAAGTCCCATATTTTGAATTCTAAAATTAGTACATTACATTCGGGTTGCCGTCGTCTCTTTTTCATATAGTTTTTAGTTCCGACAACCTTTCCAATTTCTAAATTAAAATCAACTATACAACAAGTTTTCTTCGTTACAAAAGCCATATACAAGTTTGTAGCTAAAAAACTCTTTTGTCCGAGATGCGAATCAGTATGTAGTAAATGCAATGCAATAACAATAAATAAATAACTGTATTTACAATTTATAACAATGTAATACCCGCCTTATAGAAAGTATCCCTAAGAAAAAAAACGTAGCCTCTCCACTCCTTTTTAACAATAGTTACAGAATTACAGATATTCTGGCATTAACTACTCCTATAGTACATTATTCTTAAAATAATATGTTAACCTAATCAGATTCATTCGGAGAACACAAAATGCTAGAGATTTTCCAGCCCAGATCCGTCAGTCAGAAGTTAACTCTAAAATTAATACTTACGCATGGCCCTTCTCATCCTCCACAAACGCTTAATACAAAATAACTTTGAAAAATTGCACATATATCTTCATTCCCATAAAATTATTAATTAACCTCAGTTTCGGACAACTCCCTGTTCTTCCGAATTCAATAAAATATTTTACAAAGTCCTTCATTATGATATTTCGATTGGAAATCAATTGAAATCGGTCAAAGTCTACTACTTTTTGAAACGATTGATTTGTGCTAAAAGGACTAGTTCACGGGTCTAGAAAATCCTTGTGGACATGTACACGTTGCTGAGAGGCAGTTTTATACTCTACGACGGCTACAGGCTTCTAATTCAAAGCTCTTACAATTCACTCGTTGTTTGATTGAAAACATTTGGATAATTTTACAGGACTGTGTCCAGAAAAATATAGTGATTGGGGCAAATTACTAAACAATAAGTTTATAGATTTTAGGATCTCCAATAAAAAAACTGACATGAGATGGATAGGTAAACTGCAAAGGCAGTGTTAAAAAAACTCCGAATTCGATGTTTTGTAAATATTTAGTGAATGGGTGAGATTATAAAGAGGGAGTTTGTTGAGAGATGATCAAGACTCACAACCACTTTAGTTAAATGTCTATAATATAATAATGTAGCATCTAGCGAATTTAGACTGCTTGCACCTTGTCCTTCACACATCTACGAACATAGTTATCTACATTGTATATACGCGCCGATATCAAATAGTGTGTATCGGATAATTAGCAATTTTCAAACATTAAAAAACCGATTGAGCGGAAATTAATTTTTTCAGAAGCTTATAGTCGTTATTACAGAGCAATTCGTCAAATCTGAATTCACAATGAGTCAACATTTTCAAACCCTTTCCGATTAAACAATATAAATACTACATTAATTTAGAAGAATAGTATATATGAAGCTGTAAACACTTTCAGTAAATCTAATTTTACAGATTAGACATTTTCGAAATGAACCAATGAGTCCGCTTGACTATTAATGCGAAAAACCTATGGATAATAGATACGAAACGAGAGTATTTGTTTAAAAAATTAATTAAGGAAAAAGCATGCATTTTTCAGCAAGTCTAAACTACCGGAAATGGGCATCACCAGTATACCTCATTTCCACGGTTTAAAAGTACAGAGTCAAATTGTCTCTTACGAATCATTTCAAGAGCATTTCGAATGTAAACACCCCTTGTTTTAAAAAGACTTACACGAGTATCTAGTAGACTAGTAACTTAGAATGGAGTATAACATAGTGTGTATATCTAGTAGAGTAGAGTCTTGCATATAAGGATGATGAGATAGTGTAATTTGATTTAGTACTTTTTGACAGAGAAGTTGCAAGTAGTCGGTTGATAAGGGATTTCAACGGCGAGTCATTTTTTTTTGCTATTTGTGTTGTTAAAAGAAAACTTACACTTCTTTGGTCAGTTTATTCTTCTGATATTTAATTGGGGACTGGATTGCTTTGAGGAAGTCTTTCTGGGTTTGAAGAATGGACTGGATTTGGGAAACCCAGTCGTCTCGACATTCCTTACTACTGGCTTGACAAACGAATGCCAAGTTCGGTTTTTTCGGATCCGTCGACCGGAGGACAAACTTACAGGAATCCCCGTCGTCCACTGTCTCCGTTAAATTCATCTTGTTAACCTGCCAAAACCAAATTAAAGGGTTAATTCTGTAAATAAACCAAACATCAATTAATTTTAACAGACTTCACTAACTATAATCATTCGGGGGCCTTTAGCATGGTCAATCTAGCCCAACTCAACACTTTCTTCATTGGCCAACAACGCTCCATACAATTTTAACAATGCCAAAGTTTATCCGCATAATTTATTAGTTTTGAAACGGCAATGTGATAGTAAATTCAGAGTCGTTTCAGGCGATGATATTTAAGTGTAATATTCATTTGCAATGGCAGACACGAGACACAAGGAAGCTCGAAATCAGTTGAAATCCTCAAAGTCTGAAACATCTACAATTTCAAGCAAGTCTAGCAGACAGTTTGAATTAGCAATGGTCTAAGGGTAGAAGATAATATGCTTTAGCAAAGAATATATATTTGGAAGAAGGGCCACAAATGTGTCAAAAGTGAATTAAATTATGGAGGCTAGTCTGGAATTAATGTCCACTTCAGACCATATTTGTCCATAAGCTATTCATCATTGCTGAACTGAACCGGCCCAACCAGACTATTTCTAAAGACAACTGGCGTCTCTCATCCCTCAGCGGCATCCATTTCTAAGATCAAGTAAGTTTTCATTCCTCCCAGATATACGATACGAACGAAATGTAATAGCAGTAAAACGTTATACAATTTACCGAAAGTAGAGAGGGAATTGGCGATTGGAATATAGGTTTCGAGGAAGAAAGAAATGCGGATCAATATTTAATATGATGAGATTAAAGAAGAAGGGCTAAACACGTCGCCTATTATTTTTGTCACGGAATTTTTACTTTCATATTTGTAATAAAATATGGATGACTCCACACAGAATAGACATTACAACTAAGGGATCGAAAGACAAGAGGAAAATATTAAACTTTGGACCAAGTTCCATCATGTCAACATTATTTTGATGTTAAGAAGTCCATAGCATTTTAGATCGAATTATAGTTTCTCCGTCATCTTACTCCGTGCAAATATTTATTGTGCTCCTTGTGTCTCTTCCAAATCACACCAACGCCTGCGATTTTGGCAATCAACTTAAAATACTGCCTAAATGCTATCTTTATTGAATTCAAATAACATTATTATTATATCTGCAATTTGCGTTTAAATTACTGATCTTCAGCACAATGGACCCAGACCCAACCCAACTTTTCCAATTCTAAGACCAAAAAGAAACAAAATGTGCGTTGCCCCATTATCATCCCAATTTTCTGCTTCTACGACGCATTTCCTCCATTTCCTAATTTCTAGCATTTCTGTTTCTAGGGTCGAGATTTGGAGGAGTGGATGATTAAATTGATCGAAGTCATTTGAATTGAATGGAGATAGATAGGACACAGGATAAGTGCTTACTTGAATATGAGCTTTGTAGATGTAGACAGGATTGGAGAATTGGGTTTTCTTTCCAACCGAATCACTTAGAATGATACTCTGCTCGAAGAAGAAGACTTGGTGTTCCTTTCCTTTGAAGTTTTGCCCCGAAGTCCCTTCTCCACAAAGCAGTGGGCCCGACAGAAGCAGCTTCCCTTGAGCTGTTATCTTTCCCTGTAACCAAATCATCACAAGAAAACATGTATTTAATAAAATCTAGGATTTATCAGAATAACCTTCATCTTCCTCTTCAATTTTCAAAAACATCATTATTTATTCATAACACTTTAGACGTGTTTTCCTAATTTCAAAAACATAGTTCGTTGCTGATTAGTATGGAGATTACTTATATGGGGGTTGGATTTGGTTTGGGATGACAGAATTATGGCTAAAATCATACGCTGTCAGATTTTAGATTAATAATAATACCCGTTCGAAACAAATCCATCTACTCGTTTATGCAGGGGAAAACTCATTATGGGGACTTAATGGTTAGGGATGGAGTATCATAAAACTTAAGAGTCTTCTTGGAACCTATTTCTCGTAAAATTGAAAATTTACAACTTCTCACTCCGTCTCTACTTCCATCGTCCCAGCCTTCAGTCTGGGTAAACAGCGTCGGAAAATCATTACTAAAGGACATTTACAGGATAATTGGGTAATATTTGCCTAAGTTCCTCGTTCAAAAACTACTAGAGAAAGAGAAAGTATATTTAGACGAGGGATTCATAATCATACTGAGTCACACTACACTTTGTATAACAACAGAGGTTCTACTTCATAATAATGGGACTTGATAATTGATACTTCTACTTCAACAACTTCAACTCCTCATTAATTGTCAAGTAAAAAAGTGACTTGATGAAAGGCATGCTTGACTTGGCGAGAGAGAGACAAATAGAGACGAGTTGAAATTAAGGGAGTTGCCTGTTTATAAAAAAACTGAAAAAATGAAAACTTTAATTTAAATACAGTCCTGCAGGATTTCGTGGATACATTAGGCCCTCGACACACTTGGACTGAGGATTACTTAATAATAATACCTGGAAAATTTATACAGATTTTGAGGTTTGAAAAAATAAATACCCCTGGGAATTATTTTAGTATTAAAGGCAGTCACACAAACGTATACTCGACAGACGAAGTTGGTTTGTAAAAAGAATTCACTGATTGTAATTCATTGCTTACATCGAATCCTTGAAGTCGTCCCACATTCATCATATCATTGGCTTCTTTGGGAACAACGTGCATTACATGGCAAGCATGCTTCAGCATTGTGATTTCTTCAGGATTCCCGATTCTCTCCGTATACTTCAGAATGTCTTTTAGCAACAGTTGGTACTTCATGATCCTCTGAACGGGCTTGATCAGCAAATCGCAGAGGGTCAATTTATGACCTAGTTTTTGGCGGATCTCCTGTGAAGGTAACCAAATCAAAAGAATCAGTCAACACTTAAATCACATCCTCATTACTCCTAATAAATAATATCTCCTCGACGTTTATTCACTTTAACTTCATCATTTATTTCCACATCATGAGGAAAATATGAATTTATTCCTTTCATATGCAAAGTACGTTGAGATTTTATTTTAAAACTCCCAAACGCTCCATATTATGATAATCTCATTCATTATTCAAACCACTTCAACCCTACTTTTATGATTATGGTGATTACAGACAACGAAGTTGAGAAAAATAGAGCAGCGAGTAAAACTGCGTCGTCGAATAAGCAAAAACAAAATTTGTAAACGTTGATTTTCTATACACCCTTTTAAACACTCAAATCTGGACCACCTAAATAGCTGAAATGTTTTGAAATTATCCAAACAATGGCATCAAAATGTAAGAAATATAGGAATGATCCCACTCCCGAGCCCAATCGGGTAAATAACTCAGATTTGAAATTTATAAATAAGGATAATGGGAATGAAAGTAGGTTGGTAAGACTCACTTCGAAATAAGTGTCGATGTGTTCCGACACGATGAATTCAGACATTGGTTTATTTTGGCAGTAGACGACGTACATGTGCAGCTTCCTCTCGTACTTTTTAAACAGGACTCCCAGATCCTCCGGCTGCTCCATACACTTCTCCAAAGCTTTACAGAAGATACTGAAATAACAAAGAACACAATGTGTTACAATAATGTACAAAAGCAAACACACTTCATTCGATTCGAACTCATCATCTCAAAAAGAGACAACAGAATTTATCAAAAACGCTAGCTGCTGTCTTCATGTTTCGAGCCTTTCTTGAGCTTTTGACTTTGTAACTTCTGCCAGGACCGTCAATAATCAACATTGACAACGACAATCCCTTTCAATAACAACGAGAATTGAATGAATCCTATTTTTTGAAGTTGTATGGGCTTACTCTCGATGCCACTCGAAGATGGCTTCCATATTTCCGAAGATGATCTTGTCCTTTCCACCCTTAAGGTCATCGGGCATGGGGATTTCGGAGACGGGATCCCTCATGATGATCATATACCCTTCTACAATTTCTCTCAAGTCTCTCACATAGTCACGTTCTGTTTCTAACAATTCACGGATCACATAAGTTCTCTTTTTCCTAGAGAGGGTCACTTCATCTTCGGCCGCAGAACCGTCTTCAAGACTCTCGCCGCTTAAAACAACCCCATTTCCCCTCCCGTCTAACACATCACTTTCACTAATTAGTCCAAGACCACTCGAAAAGTTCAGTCCTGACGAACCCGGCGTTGGACTTTCTGGAATGCGGGATTCTAGCGACAACTCACTCAGTCGGTCGATGTTCTCGTGCTGCTCCTGCTCATTAAAAATTAAATACAATTAGTTTTAAATCCGTTCAGACACACGATTCTAACTACTCTACATCACTCAAAAAATACCAATCATAATTACAAAGTCAATAATATCATTGAACTTCAATCATGCTAAACTAATCAAAACCATGCACGTCTACATGAATTCATTCCGAATTAAATATAATGAATGTGCAGTGGATCTTTATATTTTCTCGGCGATCACAAATCATTTGCATTAATTAGTGATTAGGTAAGGAAACAAAATCAAAAGATTTAGAAGGGATGCAAGCTGGTTATTTTCAAAAACATGGTGCTCGTGCATGACAAACAACGGCAGATTTTGGGATGAAGACAAACCATTCTTTGACGGACGATCTGCTCTAGCTCTGTGGCCAGTTCCGCAGTCGAGGCCCCTTCGTTCCCTTTTAAAGGCATACTAGCCGACTGGTTTGCATGAACAATTATAAAGAGAAGCCCATACAGTTTTCAATTTTATTAGAGTATAAACCCCGAAGAACCCGAATGCCCAATATTTCATTGTTTTTATTCAAAATTTTGCTTTTTGCTTTAAAAATTAATTTTAATTACCCGTTTGGCAAGTGTATCGTCTGTGTTTGGAGGAATGAGTTGCTGGTTGATGGGTTTCATTGGCGGAGGGACTTCAACTTCCTCTTCGTCGACACAATCTCCGACTTCTCCACTACAACTCCGTGAAGGTCGAACACCCTCGAACAGTTCCTCAGACGGACCTGAAGCTCGGTTCCCCATCTCAACAGTTGTACTTATCACGCTCGCTCCCGTCCGAGTCGGCGACGTCGGTGGCAGCTAAATAAAAAATCAGAAAAAAAAACATCAGTACAAAATCATTTCATTGGTCCTTTTCAAACTACATCACTTCCTTGAAACACATCTTGGAGAAATCCGATAACCCACACCAAATATCAACATCATTAAACAAACTGTCTCCCACATCAAAATATCTACAAAACATTGAAAAACGATGACATAACATAATCTTAACTCATCGCTTGAATTCAAATGATTGATGACAGAGCCGAGTGAAAGGGACGCTTATCTCTGATGCAGTAGCAACCCAGTGGTTTATTCACTGAAATTAACCACCCCCCTTAAATAACTCCCTCTCGCATAACCTTATGATCTATCAAATCGCAAACAACGCCTTCGGGGACTTAAAGTAAATCCGATATATAAATATGACCTGATTATTCGGAGATGAGATGAGGCCGACGAGGGTGGTGCTTAAGTGTCGACTGACATCAATAACCTTAGAACTGACACTGGGAGACGATTCCTTCGACCTGCTTTTCCCTGTCAATCCCTCCTTATCCAGATTATCGACATAGAAAGTGGAAGCGGAGTTGGACCGTGGTCGATTAACTGGTTGGAGAAAAGCAGTGGGGGATCCGTCCCAAGTCCCGCATCGACCAATCTCACTTATCGACAGCTCATCTTCCTTAATATCCTTCTTATCTACCTTCTTTTTATTTCCTAGAAATGTCGTCTTTAGAAATGGACGGAAGAATCCCGTCTCCTTTTTATCCTCATCCTTACTACCAGAACCATCTCCGCTTTTGTCGCTTTCACAACCCTTTCGGGTCCGGAATGGGCTTAAAATACCCTTCATTTTTTCAAATTTTTACACTTTCTCTGTCCCCTGTAACTGCTGAACAGTATTCCCACACTGTCAATAGGGATATAAATTAAGTTTAAAACCAGAAAATTCGTCGTTCTTCGCCAAATGTATCGAGACTTCAATCCAATGTCGACTTTCCTGTTACAATATATTACAATGCGAAATCAAAGTCCATTGTCAGTTAGCAAGTCGTAGTCAACAAAGTCAAGAGGACATAACTTTTATATTCTTGTTGGAAATGGCAATTATTCCAAGACATTGACGGCTACAGAACTCGACAAGGCTCAAGTTTAAATTATATTTTGTTAGGAATACTTATCACTTCATTCCTGAAATGCTAATATCTCGCTAAACGTCCAAAAGCCCAATTAGCATATCATTGTCGTCGTCATCATAAACATGCATATTTATTCCACTGCAATATCTGCAATTTCCATTTAACTAAACAACAACACGGTTGGAATTCCATATCCACTTTTCAAGTTTCAATGTCATTTATTATCTACACTAATAATAAAATATTATATCCAATATTTGAGATGCAGTCGTTGAAATCACTTGGCAAAGGATTTAGAATAGTTTATACTAAATGCACATAATATATTTATCAGAACCACCACCACCACCACTTTTAAGTTAAGCAAAGATGCAAATTTCCAAATTCCCTTGAATTTTTCTGGCTGCAAAATAGTTGCACAATAAAAAGTTAGTCATCAAAGGGACTTGTGTTGAAAAGTTAGAATGCTTGATTTAATCTAGGCTGGCCAACACTGCCAACAATTCATTTTTAACAGACAAGACTTTGCATACGAATAACGAATGCATAATCTCAACTACTGCGTTACCCTAATCTTTTGGCACATAATACATAAATCTTCAAAATTGAATTGATTGCACTTTAAATATAATAAATCCTTTAACCAAAACAAGACCACAACTTCCACAAGGAAAACTTGTCCAACTAAATAAGCTATTCGATTGCAACCTTGAGAAACACAGTCCAAACAATACAGTCCTTCAACAAGTCCAAGTCAGTTAAATATGCCAGCAAATATTTTCGATGAAATGGCGAATTTTGACAAATGACACATAAGTCGAGTTGATTAAACAGCGAGGTTTCGAACTTCAGACCGAACGGAAGTAGATGCGTCGGGGAACGGGAACTGATTAAGCAAATTTGTGGTTTGAAGTTTGAAGAGATGGAAAAACATCCACAGTTCTAACGGCTAAAAAAGTTAAAGTCGTAAACCTAAAGCCATCCGGGGCGTATATTTTGAGAATGGGCAAAAAGAGGTAAAATACATGGGATTGTGCCAAATTGTGAAACGTATATCATATGATTTCCACATTTATTCAAATACCGTAGTCCAAAGGGAATATAAACTGAGGGGAATAGAAGTTTTGAAACTTTGGAAGGGGACGATTGACATAATGACATCTGCATATACGTCGGCAAACATAATATTATCGTTACATTTCCGAGTATATTCCGCAATAATTATTTACTACTCTACGAGAGGATATGATGCATTTCAAACATTGAAATTACATCATGGAATCAAACATAACGAAACGGATGAGGAACCGCATCAGCGCAGGAAATGATCGTCATTTTTCGACGGTTTCGTAGAGTGGTTCTTCTAAGCGTCATAGTCAGTAAAATCTAACACAGCTTCTTCTTTTTACCATAAAATGGATAAACAAAAACAAGGAAACCAAAATAAGGCTAAGGCCGCAAAAATTGATGAAATAAAATATGGAGTCAGATACAAAGCAACGACGAATTTACGTCATCATCCGTAATTAAATATCTAGTTAATCACAGAAATAACGTACCATTATAAAAATTGCTTACGTATTTACTGAAAACATTAAGCGGATTTGTTCTAGTTTCCACTGAAACTTTCCTATAGAACGCTTTGGTGAACAAAGTAGCAGAAAAATCAGAATTTAGGGGTTGGTAAAAATTGGTACTTCAACTGAGAATGTCCATAAGTAAATTCATAATTCGTTTCATGTTGTTTAACATCCACTCCAAATATTCTTAAAACGTGCATGGACTGCATGGTTATTTATTGCAAGTCATTTGAACTCTGAAAAATAGTTACCGAAACTAATGTTTACCATGAGAAAAAAATGTAAGGATGAAAAATCATCAAAAGGGATTGACTTTTTCGAATGCTAATAGTATACAGACTTCATGTCCAATTTTCGATCTCAATTAAAAAGGAAAACAAATATCGATTATTTTTGGAATATGTATTGACGTATTGGATGTTGGATATTAGCTTATTTTAATCCGAATTACATAGCCAGTAATCATATAAACAAACTATTTGGCCGAACGCCCAGAATTCCCACAATCCAATACCTTCAAGTTTCAAAATATCATGGAAAGCGAGGATTAAAGAAACCGCTGTTAAAGTGCTAACCGGGTTAGAATCCCAGTCTTTCATCAACTACTTTAAACATTCACTTAAACTCCAGCTGTTCCTAATTTGAAACTTGGCCAAACTTAAGTGTAGATATTTCCACATCCGAAAAATTCGTATCATCAACAGATCTCGAACCAATTTACTAAAACAATAGGAACAGCCTTTCCAAATTATTATTTCCAGCTTGACAAGTCGAAATCTAACAATCGCCTATAGACATAGTTGACTTCACCGCTTGTCATTAAAGTTAAGTTTCGGCCGATTAATTTAATAGAGGTCAATTAACAAGAGGTTATTGACAACAAGAGCAGCTCCAATTTCCAAACCCCCCGGTCACCAGTAAGACCTTTCCCCGCCGCAGTAGGCTACGATGCGAAAAACAACCCTGGAACCTGGATTTGACAGGTCCTGGAATGATACTGAGTGTTCTATTATCAACACTAAATCAAGTCAATTCACAATTTAATCATGAAACAACACAGGGAATAAAAACCCCTTATGCAATTTACATAGTAAACAATCACGTTAAATTATTACGATCCGTAGAAAGCTTATGCAATAACAAGTGCTATTGACTGTCTCTTTAGAGTTTCAAAGAATTAGGCCTTAACTACAAAGTGTCTAATTAGAATTGCCCTTCGCCACATTTGGTAACCACATTCAGTGTTTGCGTCATGTCAAAGAAATGTATCCCAAATCTACGGGAAAGTAAATTCCCTTCATGTTCCAAGAAATGAATGGAAAATAGAATAGAATAATAGAACAGAATTCACCGGTACAACTTCTCCACATCTATGAATCCGTAACAAACAAAGTCTGCTCAAATGACGTCACCCAATTGTAGGGATGCCCCATATATCTGCATTTTACATTTTACATTTTGCATCGGTATTTCTACATCGGTACATAAAAAATTCCCCTTGCATCCTAAGTATAATTAACCTTTTCACTCGTGGGGATTTATTTAGGGGTTAACATCCAAAGGTGCTATACTGATCATCCTTATGAAAATTTTAATCGACCCGAATTGAGTATCTGGTACCTCACTACTTCTTCTGAATTGAGAATCTGAGAGCCCGATAACGATGTGAAAGCGGTTGTTATGTCATCTTAATCCCACCACTCGTCGCTTTGCCATCTTCGTCATGACGTCATCAAACCTCGAAAGGAATCCGATCTTCTATTTGTATGTACCGGATTCCCGGAAAGCATTCAAGGCATAAGCCCTACTCCACCCACGTCTTATTACAATTAGTACACAACAACAACAAGGAACCTCCGTTCATCACATTCAATTCATCTTCAAAGTGCAGCGAAAGGGATATAAATAACCTCCGTCCGATGGACCCCAACGACAATGTGGGAGTCTCAGAGTGAACCTTGACAGTGTTAACAGGACAGACAGTTGACACCTTGTTGACAAGCTACAAGGCGTCATACACCCAGAGGCAACTGCAGAAAATCACATCACAATACGAGCTAAGTACTTGCTGGTATTACAAAATGAAATGCAAATTTGAAATTATGTGGTTCTGAAAAATAGGAAATATGATTCATTCTTCATCCCTTCCCGAATCAGTACCGGATTATATAGTTACGCAACATGTTTTTGATTTCTGAACCCTTAGAAAATGTCTGTCCTCGTATAAATAGATATAAAAACCAGATTATAGAATCTGGGAAATAAATTTATTCCTTTGACGGTAATAAAATGAGGGTTTAGAAGGAATGTGGAAGAGGATTTCGATCCAGTTCCTACAACTTCCTCTCCATCCTAATTCAATTGTAACCTGGAACCCTAATCTGAATCTAGCGACAAGCTGTCCCTTCTTTACTTTATACTCCTTCATTCCATTTCCACAACTACTATGAAATAAAAATCGATTCTGACTAATATTAACTGTTATCCTGCTAACAAATGTATATGGTTAATCAACTACAAACACATATAAAGTAGCAAACACAAAAACAGGAGCATTCGGGTCGTTTTGTTCCCAATCTGAAAGTGTTTTCAAAAATTGTATTTTTTTTTCAATGTGCACATGGTCGTTCACATGTTCGACAAGGGGTACATGATGAAATTAAACCCTTTTCAGCCAATAATCTACTGGGTCATCAGCCAATGTCCCGAAATCGTTCCTTCTGAACAACCCATATCAAAGAGACAAAAATTAATTAAGTTAAGGACGACTAATGAAATGATGAAACGTAAGATCTTTGGTAATAAAAAACAGTCGAGTCTTGTCTATATGGTGTCGTTCTTCTTCCCGATGACAATTACTCCAGACTACTTGAAGACAACATGGTCTCAGGGAAGCCTTTGTATTTGTACTAATAAAGGACGCTACCTTGAGACGAGAGGAAGTGGTGTGGATGTCATTGGCATGTAATTTAATGATGTACGAAGAGGATGATCCTGTTCACCAACTTTCCATTTATTTTCCTGTCTCCGAACGTGGGCGTTCAGTTAAGGAGTCTCGTCATGGACTTGTCAACTACACCCTATCAGAACTACGACACCGTTTCTATTCCATCTAATTAGGATATTCAATGATCTGCGAGGTAGAACTAGACACAATCAAAATATTCCACCTTTTTATGCAACCTCTCTTAAATCGAGACAGAAACAGATATACGATACACTAGAGAAACGAACAGTTTGTGCTATTTTGTTTATGTTTTTTAAAAGACGACCTCCGATTCAGAATGAGTCAGAAATATTCATGAAATACTGAAATACATCGTTTCGTTGAAATCCTTAACATTGTTCCAACCTTATTTTGGCAATGTGTTGTCCTCGTCAATTCCTGAGAATAAGGGCGTGGGTGGCTGGATGTCCACAACGCTACTACTCATAGTTCTTATTTTCCATCTTGATCTTAACTCCCATTTCCTTCACAGTTCTTGGTCAAGTTTATGTAAGTGTGTTACACACTTAATAGGTTAAGCATAGTATGTACAGTACAGTATAGATTCCCTAAATTAATCCTTACCCGTTGGAGGGTCTGAAAAATACTATTGAAATTGACAAACTTCGGTCTCGTCGTTTCATGGGGGGTTTCAGAAGCGTAAGGAAAGAGCAAAAACATAGGTAAACTTTATTCTGTATATTGAAAGAGACAAGTGCTTGCAATTCACGATTCTATTTTATTATGCCAAATTCTCGAAAATCGACAACATTTGACAACCGGTACATGTCGTATTTTTCGCCGTTTTATTTGCATTTTTGGAAGTATATGTACTCATCAGAATAACATATTAACGACTTCGATTTGACGACAATCAATCTATCAAATAATAATATTGCTCAGAAAATTGAACACTACCAAAACTTAAACCCACTACTACCCAGGTACTATCTCTATTTACACGATGAACCATATTGACTGAACCGACAACCGACTCAGGAATCAACAATTCAGACTATAACAAATCTACCATAGTACCATGAAGTATACGCAATTTCAATTTTAATGCTTCTTCTCGTTCCTAATACTTTTGTTAAAAAATCCAAAGTTCAACTGAATATATACAAGAAATACGTAGAATAAGCTTCTTACAGAATAATCGATATTAATTCATAATGGACGGAAAAGGCAACGATTTTCAACCTCTGGTTCCAATTACGTCAGCATGCGTTTTTGGTACTAACCCAACCTAGGCTTTACATACATCGATGATCGATGTTTACAAGAAATCCCAATCAGAACCAATCACTATTGGTAGTAATTAATCGACAGCTCTACATTTTTTCTTGTCTCATCCACCCACCACATTTGATTGTAGTTGATGGTCATCCGTCATCGCCAATATTGCTTTGGTAGTTTGGAAATCAATCTTCTAACTACGAATCCAAAAAACTGACATGTTCCTTGAAGAACATTGAAGTAAACATAATATTTATTTGGTTTCGAATCCTTGATCGATCAATCAATTTCGAGTTTTAAGAAAGAAAACAAAAACGAATGACGAAAAAATAAAACCACATAAGAGCATAAAGTATCAATGCATTTTGATGATTACTCTTATATACCTACTTGTAACATTGACAAAGTGGGAAAGTAAAGATAATCAGTAAACAAGCCATTAGTTAATAAATTATAATATACCGTACTTTAAAACAATAGCTCCACAAAATAAAACAATCTGACATGTCAAACCTTCAACTTTCTCAAATCGTCCAGTAAAGTTCTTCTGAATTTAGTCAACAATATTGGGACTTGAAAATTTCCAACTTTTACGTATGATGCAAGATGCAACTAACATCTACAACGGACTACCGACGAAACCAAACTAATGTAAATTCTAATGAGATGAATATCCTTAAAACAACAACGAAAAAAATATTTCAATACGACAGGAAAATTCTTTCAAAAATAATGCAACCGGATCCTGCAAACCTGAGACAATAGAGACGTTTTTTGAAATCGTAGTTCTGTTGTATTTTGATTCATATTTGGTGAGTATCGGATCTCCAGATTTAAATGTTTTACATATCCATTTTTTGTGCATCTTCAACCATGAAGGAGAGAGAATAGAGTTTAATTGGTAATTGCCTTACCTTAATTTTTTTGTCGGAACTAGTCTTTTTAAGGAGAGGAGCGGTTTTTCCTCCGCCGTCGCTCAGTTTCCCTTGACTTAATTTCCTGAGGGGAGGAGGCAGCCATTTCCTAATTTAGAACAAAAAATTAAAATCCAATATCCATGCAACCTTCGAGAATCCGCATCAAATTTCATTCTTCCCTTCCAAATTACAACAAAAGTGACTTGAAAATCTTGAAATCCAATCCACTGTCATAAAACTCTCCAACAACATTTCCAGACAGGTTCACATTTAATGCAAGTCATATATTTTTTATTGGCTAAATGATTGAATTTAGTATCTTGATTCGTTCACAAAAACGTTGCGATTTCAATTGATCGGTAGATTTCAAGAAATTCGAGACCCGAGTAGACAGGACTTTAAACAAAATACATTTGTGGACAATCGATATTTCAGCAAAAAAGTAACCTATTTTAATATTCTCATCAATTCAAACAAAAAGTTAAAGGTAAGTGCTGAATAAAAAACGGATTTCTATTTATTATCCATATCCAATTTGAATGAGCTTTATAAAACACAAATCCAAGGGGACTACTGACTGGAAAAACGTATAAAGCATCTATAGATAATGTTGGAGTAAATAGTTTCGGGATGAAATATGTTCCTTTGTCAGGCTTGAAATGATGGATGATGGAGCCTTACCCGCTGAAAACGCGGCGTTTGGAGACAGGAGAACTACTGGTTACAGGGCCTGGTACACTTTCACTGCTTCCGCTTTCTGAAATCACAACAACAACAACAACGTTAGTATTAGATGGAATGAGTCAAAATAAATCATGGGCAGAGGTCAAGTTTCAAGAGGCATCTCTTCTCGTAAACACAACCATGGTAGAAATCAACCGTAAAAACACATTTGTCTTATTGTCTTAAGGAGTCGAGTACATAATTTATCCATATTCGGGTTGGAAAATACCTGGTTGAGATTGGTTGGTTATTCCATTGTGACTCTTGGTCCGACGGAAAACCCGATTCAAGTCTTTAAGCGAAGATGTGGAAAACATCCCGAAATAAGTATCACCTCTCCCAAAATATTTCATGACACTTATCCAAAACAGAATCCGTTTAACGAAGAAACGCAAACTGAATACCAACTACCAACAGTCTCAGTAAGTGTCTTAAGAATTCCAACTATTTCCACAAGCAGACACAATATAATTGTTGACCCAAAAAAGCCTTGTTCAATTAGGTCACAATCGAATAAATATTCTCCCTTGTCTTATGAATGACAATTCGCAATTGTCTGACAAATAAACTTTTGTGGAGAACCACGAACAAGAAAGCGATGACGAACACTCACTCGAACTTCGAACGTGTATCAAATTCCAGAATAAAAATGGCAATAAAATATAGTCTCTAATCGCTTTAGTCAATGGTTCTAAGACCCTTACATATTTTTCAGATTAGACTTTTCACTTAGCAAATTCGAAATTGCAACTGCTGAAAAATAAAATAAACCATTAAAGCTTTGCACAGCTCTAGTGTTTGTTCTCTCTACTTGTCTCATATCTTATCACAATTCCAATACACAATAGAAATGATTGGACCAGTGACACATCATCCCCATAAATGTAGACTTTGATTCAACATAAAAACAAATATAATTCCAATTCTCGTATCCAAACGCCAAGTTAATATTCAAATATCCCAACTCCTCTCGCCTGATGAGTCAGAAATTATTATTTAGAGGAGGTTAACTCTGTCAATTCCCATTTCCTCTCTTAAAAAGAGAATGACAGTCTTTAGGAAACATGAACTGTTCCCCTTTTAAAAGAAATTTATGGAGGTCGTCAAAAAAACCTTCAACCTTAACCACGAAAAACGGAAACACAATATGTGTGAGGTTATTCTGTTTAGTGCCAAAACCTGATCATTTCCGAAACACAAGAACGATTTTGGACTTGGACAAGAGTTGAAGAGGGATATGATGTCAGGCCTGACCTTCAACTTGCTGGAGTCGAACCTTATTAACTAAATTCCGAATGACTAATTAGAATCTGAAGGTTTTTGAAGTTCACTCTCAACTTGCAGAAGAATGCTCGTGTTTTTGGCAATAGACGTATGAAATGGCAAACTCGTAGACACGGTCTATTTGCAGTTTATACTGTATTTGAATATGACGAGGAGTTGTTGCGTGGTGAGATAACCACGGTGAAGTGAGAGAGACGAGTGGAAGAGACCCCAAGATATCCCAAAACGGGTCGACGCTATCTTCACAAGCACATCTGCTAATCTACTTTATATCCACCACGCTGACAAACATCCCAGCCTATTTGAATTCAGTTTCAGTAGTTAAAACTCTTTAACTTTAACTACAATTAAAATAAATCGGCAGCGCCGTGAGCGTAATTCTTTAACGAATTCAAATCTGCGCCTAATTTGTTTAAGCGCCCTGACCAGACTTTTAAGCTACTTTCGTCCATATGACGATTGTTAAAAACTATAAACCCATTAAACATGAAGAATTTTAAAATACATCTGCCCGTATCTAAACACATGGGATTTGCAGTTTCATTTGTACATATCCCCAGGCAGTATAAGCAAGCCAGTGATCTAACTAACTATATTATTAACCACGATCATGAACATTATAAAACACGAAATAATGGATTGGATCGCAAGTGGCAAACGGGGGGCATGAAGTGGTCTCCTTGCCAAAATATTTTTGCAAAATCCTTAACATAGAAACTCAAGAGAAGTGAATAAGTCCTATTCCCCATACACCATAATATTATCGTTTTAAGTTATAATACTACAAGCTTGCAAAAAGCTTTATATTATGCACATGTGTATTTGCTCTAACTTGAAAACAGAAAACACTTGCAAATTTTTGCAACAATATCATTAAATTATTGTTATGAAAAAGTGTGAAGGTGACTCTGACTCAAATCATCCACATAGTCCTTCTTGCAGTTCCACATTCCTTGTATTGAACTTCTCTACTTCATTTGGAATAATTATTCAACAATTAATCGGAATATCCTTTCAGCGAAATACAATTATACATTAAAATGAGCAATAAAAATCCCACACAATATACATACACACACCATCAATTTTATCTCACGGCTTTAATTGTTATTAAAGTAGGCATTTCATAATCAGTACAAGTAACAAAAACCCGGAATCGTGAAGGTGAAAGTCATTCATCAAAAAAATTCATGGAGATATACACGAGTGTACTTATTGCATGCATTCTTGTCGATTTGTACAACTTTGGACACTAAATATGAAATACTGAAATAAGCATCCAAAATAACTCCCCAACCCCATCCATCTCTCTATTAGCCATTTAAAATCAAGCTACACCGATTCATGCGGTTGAAAAAAAAAATATGCAATAGTAGAATAGAAGAGAGGTGTAACTTGACGAAGGAGTTGACATAAAATGACAGATCGATGTCCACCCTGTAAACTGTCCAACGAACAAATTAATTTTTGAAGAAGTCGTGATGGAAGTGACATGGCTTTGTCACATCTAATCTATTACGTAACCGAACCCAACCCAATACACCGTTTCTGCCCATTTTTTCAATTCCGAAATTTTCAAATAAGGAGTTGAAGGGAACACCGCCCCAGTCATCCTGGCATTTTCATTTATTTTATGGGACCGAATCAATTGTACAATTGCATTGTTTTTTTTTACAAAAAAATTCTGCAAAGCCGGATTAATCCATCTTAACATCAAAAGTTGACCTCCTCAGAAAAGCCTTCACCTTTGAATTGAATTACATTTCCATAATTACGTTACGAAAAAGAAAAAATCCTACACAAACTAAATAGGATGAGTCAAATCGGCCATTAAAAATGTAAAAAACCTGGCTTGGATTGATACCTGATATGACATTAACTCAAAAACCCATCTGCCGTGAATACCTTGCTGTCATAATATCCCAGCTCACGATGTTCTGCAAGTCAAGGTTAGGACTTTATGGTTCAATTAATTTTTTACTCTCCTAACAAGCCCAGGTCTAATTAATTCAAAAATAGCAAACTCCCTTCTGTTTTTTTTAAATAAAAACTAAATAAAATCCAAAAATAGTCAACTCCCAATCCTCGGCTTTCCACATTTACATAATTATAGTGTTTAAATGGCGTAAAGTGTTGAATAAAAATATAAATACGGAGTATTTTACAGGCTATAAATATTAAAACCTCCTCGTTCAAAGTTGAAAAAAAGTTCGTCTTTCCCAAAAAATAGAAGATGAACATGAATGGAGTCTTAAAATAGTCTGAAAACAATTTCGGCTCAAATATCAATGACAAAAGAATTTTGACAACTTCTATTACTTGCTCCTCCAGCTTGGGATTGAAAACATGTTTTACATTTTTTACATTTTCGGAGGAAAAAACCAGTAAATTTCTTATCGGAAATCCATGATCTCGAAAATGAGTAAACAAGTTAAATTAGAGAAGGTTCTCTAAAACGCATTTTACACTTCTCTTTCATCTCTTCTTATCTTGACGGGATTTTTACTTGGTGCAAATAAATAGTGATAATAAATAAAGGAATCGGGTTTGAATTTATTTCTGGAGAAATAAATAGAAAAGGACGGGATATTTAAGAGCCTCGGTTTAATTGAAGTTACATTTTGTTAGTAAACAAGAAGGAGATAAGAAACATATTTTGATACATATGGCGAAGAACAGAGTCTAAAAATAAATTCAAGATGATCCAGCTTTTTGAGCCCCGAATTCCTCCCAGTCTTATAGCAATGATAAGTAGGCTTGTAGCTTTACGGAATTTTAATATATTTTAGTCACTCGGCTGCCGGCTCTAATATATGAGCTAATGATAATTAATTATAATCCTTTGATACAATATATTCCATTGATGTTTGAAGATGAAATACATACTAAAACGGCAATTTTTGGTTTCATAGATCCACTTAAGACAGAACATGTTCTATCTGACTAAATATAAACCTCTCAATATTCACATTTTAAAGATCTTACAAACTTTGCCTCTACTTAATAAATATAAAATATAAAATATGCATCATCATCAATGTCGAATATTTTTAAGAATGACTTTGATAATTAGGTCACAGGAAAGTGCATTCTGTGTTGAACTGCAATCAACTGTAAATTTTTATTTGGCTTATAATATATCGTTGGATTTTATTTGATATAATATAACTCTCATTACTTCTCCTTTGTCTTGATTATTTCTTGCAAATGCTTGTTAACTATATAGGCAGCCTAATAATGTGTAAATGATTTTTTATGTTATGTCATCTCTTTTAAATGCACTGTCAGAGAGGCCTGAGTTAAATTCTAACAACTTCTTGTAATTCATCTCGCCTCCTCGATATACACATTCTCTTCAACCTTGACCCTTTCTTTAACAACAATCACTTTGCTCATGATATCATAAAACCGGCTGTGTCAATAACAACAACCAAAATATCCAATTAATTAGCACCTACAATCTTTGTTCATTGGATAAAACGTGTTATTGTATAGCTATTACAGATTAGGATTTTGGATATGTTGGATGAAAACTACAGCCTTCCGAACAAATAGAAATTGTACAGAATAAAATACCTTGTTCCTTAAAACAAAAAAAAAAATCATGCTTGCTTTGAAGCTAATTGAATTTTGATTACAAATCATAGTATACATGCAGTTATACAGCTTCAAAAAATTGCCAAAGTTCCTAATCCATATGGCCAAATTCAAACGTAATTAGTTACTGAAATCAGAGCCTTGAGAATTAACAGATATATAATATTCCAATAAATTGTTCCATCATTTTTGTATTTAAAACGATCAATTATTGCACGTAGAGTAAGTCCAAGAGCAAGTTTGCATTTTCAGGATTGGAGAGAAAAATTGACAATTTTTAATTCACATTTATCTATTCTACACAACATAAATGTTTAGAATTTAGAATAAATTGTAAGTGATAGGCCAAGACAATCGGATATTCCGATTACATTTCGATTAACAAATTGAATATTCAACAATGTCAACTGATATCTTGTCTTGACTTTAAACAAAAGACACATTCCAAATTCCAATCCCTCAAAAGTGACTTGCAATTTTTGAAATCAAAACACTACTGATATTGCGAATCGCTTATTCCACTCGAGTCAAACGAATAAATGAAAATGAACATGGAGCGTAGAGTAGATGACTTTGACATTCCTAACTCTCCTCACGTTTTCCTACAAACAATCAGGGAACAATTAATTTCCTAACCAAGTAACAACAATCACAAGCACGCTAGGAATTACGTATAAACCTTGTTAAATGAGTCTTAAAAAAACATTATGCAATGATTCAATTCAATATCTTCAAAGTACAAATGTCCATGTCCCATATCTGCTTTATCTAACATAAGAAAATAACGCGTATTTTTAAACTTGGACAGAGTTTTTTAACTTCTGAATTTGTTTACACATGGTTTACACTCATGGTTTGAAAACATTGAACTGCTTTATCCACTTTGGGAGGAAATAGTCCAAAAACCCCATTAAATTCCCAGTTCCATTTCCAAGAATCCGGCTTGGAAAAAATATCATTTTACAAAACTTCATTTGCAAACATACATTTAAAACATTCTTAGAATTTGGAAGAAATAAAACTTCATAAGTAACATACTCCTTTTATAATTTAAATCCATTTAATTTCAAGTTTCACACAAAACAGCCTTCATATTTCTATTCTAATCCAATGCAAACAAATAAAGTTAGCAAGAATGCAGTGTAGACGCCGTGACGAATCGTCTAGTCTTCAGCTACTATCAAACTCAAATACATGCTCTACCAAATGGAGGATAAAAATGCTTTGATTAAACTTTATTTATTTAATTACTAATCAGAATTAAAGAGTCGAAGAAGTCGTTGTGAAGCATATCCCAGACACAAAAGAACAAGCACAGGATTCATCCTTCAAAAATGTGAAGAGACATCTCAATAACACAGCCCAATGTCCACATCACAATGCAATTCATCCCATCAAACTCAAACTCAATTATAACAGGCAGACCTTCATCCTCTGTTTTTTAAACTATGATAAAAACATACTTTAAAATTAAATGTCATCATCATATTATATGTATATTTTCCTCATATTTTTATTTTGCTAATCAAACTAATATATAAGAACTCGACCGGAAGGGCTATAAAAAACGAATACAAACATCTCAGACTCCAACTAATTTTCTGCAAGTTCGTATATAGTAATCATTTAGAAAGGTTTCAGCATCAGCATCAACCACGTGCCAATTCGAAACAGTTTCTTTGCCATTTATTCAGAACATGAGTTTGTAGGACAATAGGACTAAACGGCTGGAGAGAGGAAATGGGGACAGATATAATTGTCTTTCAATCTCTCTACTCTAGCAACAACTAAAGTTGCAAGGCTTATTCATAAATGTCACCGTCTCTATCATATTTCTGTCTTGACAAAATCACCCCAAATTCCTCTTAATATGTTCAAACATCCGCTATCCTCTATATTTTTCTGGAAATTCAAAGTATAAAATCAATATCATCCAAATCTTGAAGTGCCTTTACTAATATGATTTCCACCCTCTCCAATCTTTTATTCAAGCAATCCAACTTCGTACTCAACTTACTTCCTCTCCCATTTAAAACCGTTTGAATAAATGTAGAACGATCAGGATTTCCACATTTCCCCACGTAAAAGGGAAAGTAATAAGAAGTGGAGTGGGACATGGAAATCCTTTCTAAAAAATAAATTCCTCTCATCACCTCACAATCCGTCGGATTTCAGCGGAGATCTTCAACAAACTTCGACCGAAGCTGTAAACCTATCAACCGACTTTCTTAACATCATTTCCTCTACAAATAAATCTAATCACATTAACTCCACAAAAGGAGAGTTAAAGTTGTATGGAAGGATTGGAGTTGTATTATCGGCAGTTTGTTAGTACATGGTACATGGTAGATGTCTTGAATAAATTGCTTGTCAAGTTCAAAGGGATTAGGCATTCGGCATTCCCACAATAAAAATGAAAATATGGGCAGAAATCATCCAAATATTGGACAAACTTCATGTACTTGTACAATCCGGGGCTTACTAATGCTACGGAACAGAAGGAGTTATTCCGGGGGGCAATTAAATTAATAAATACAATATTTCTGACGGGTTGGAATCATTTCAGAAGTGGATATAACTTTCCCAAACTTTCCACGATTCAAGTCTATATAGACTGTAACGGGAAACGGGGAATATCAGATCGGTTTGGCTGGAGGAATCGATCCATTCCAGCCATTTCCAGCAGAATTCCAGGCCTCCGGACCGACCTACCACCACCATTTACAACATTCACATACTATCCACCATCATCAAGAACCAAGACCAACTCGAACTCGAGTATACAGCAAAAGAGAGACCCCGCAGAATCGCGAACCAAAAAACGGATTTACAATTTACTTGTTAAACCTCCTAATCTAAACCATTCATCCATAAAGAATATATATATCAATACAAATTTAATCTCCTCTTGAATAGATCCTACATATTCCTTGACTTTGCCGAACGATTTCAAACATAGTCTGCCCAAGCCTGTTCTTCATTTACAAAAAATCCTCACAATCAGGGAACTCAAAAACAGAGATGAATTCAGATGAGATTCCTCAGATTTCTTTAGCAATCCCTTTGATCCCATCAATAATACATCCCGAAAGAGGAATAGGACATCGTAACTCGTGACCAAAACCACAAAAATCAATTAGCTACCACTTGATAATATAATTACATGAACAATTCCAATAACTAATTCAATAAAGTCAAAATCCACTTTCACTGTCACACAAAATACCAAGAATCCTGGACTTTGTCTTTGGACAGACTTGAAGTCAACGGGGTCATCATAACTTAAGAGAAACAGTGTAAATCACAAGGAGGAAAGTTGGGCCAGGATCAAAAGTGACCCCATCATAAAGGGATCACCCATTATCGAATATGGTGATCCCGGCTCTGGTTCTGTTCCGCAGCAGTTGGAATGCATTAGTCTAATTCCACCGAAAGTGGTATTAACTATTAAAGTTGGAATGTTTGAAATGATTGGAGTTTGAGAAAAGGTAATAATATTTAATAGAAGTCGTAAAGTGTCCTAGTTTTTGGAGTTTCTAAAGAGATTATAAGAAGATTAGGGAGATGGGATCTCTTGTTATTGGATTACTTTAATCTCTTACACGACGACGAGGATGATCATATCTTTTACAGCCTTGTCTTAGGCAAAGGAACTGAGTTAGTATATATAGAAACTAAGCACTTTTCAATGTCACAACATCACCAACTTTTTTATCCGTGCTTTCTTACGATAAATCCTGTCCAAGTTTAAGGAATCAAGTGGCGCCCAACTCCACCCACAGATTTTTTGCCATTTTCATAGCACAGTTTGTAGAAGAGTTTAAACGTCTCTGAAATGGCTACTGGGAAATATAACAAGTTAACTGTCCAATTAAAGTAACCCTCCATCCTCATATATTTTAGATAATGAAGGAATTATAAGCAGAATGGACGACTTTATATTTATTTATCGCAGATATACTTTCTAATATTATTTAAACAAGTTGTAAAGCCTTTCCAATGTCCAAATCCGACTTCAATGTCTGGATTTTATTACGATTTTAAGCAAATCAACAAAAACTGGCGACCGCCTAGTCTTGGAGATTCGAAAAGTATTTATGGATCTTCTGCCATGCAACTTGGCCAAGGAACCAGTTATTTCTGGTTAGAGTTGGATATAAACCTAGAATGCCTTTTCCTGTTTTCGACACTTCAGATATAACATGATGATTTACGTCCATTCTATTTCAAAATGTATATTTTGTAATCACTTTGCACCAAAACCATCATAAGTACGTCTAAAACTATGGGGTAAACAACAATAAGAGTATCAAATCCCGAATAAAAAAGTGTTTTTTCTTAAAAAACTACAAAGATAGCCATAATATTTCAATAAACGGCAGGTATTAAAATTTCATCGTCTTCCAAACTAATTTGTTCTGCATAAGAAACAGAAAAACGGCTGTCAAACTCTCGTCATCGCGAAATGGAAAACAAAGCGATTAAAAAGGGAGGTATTAAAATATTTAAGCTTCTAAGCTTTTTCTTTCCTCGTCTTTTGTCCATGTTTTCTTCGTAAAAAAGGTAGAATAAAAAAATAAAAGCCGCAAGTAAAAGAAGGCCAGAATTCCTCATCCTCTGCACTACTAAATTTCAACAAATATGGTCTTCGTCAAACACTTAAATCATCAAGACATTACGTATATACATCAATACGAGAAAAAATCTGCTCTACGTAATAAAAGTAAAAAGTAAAAACAAAGTGACTGTAAAAACATTTTGCAAAATATGACATAATCCTTCTAAGCCTTTCAATATTTAAACCACCAGCTTTAATTAGTTCTAAAAGACAGGAAAAATTACCTTTAACCTTTGAACTCCTAGAAGATTGTTAAAATACACAACTGTTGATAATAAATTGTTCACAGATAGAATCAAATCCTTCACAATTTCACCATTTGACAATTTCGGAGCAAGTCCACAAAGTTTAGATGAGTTAAACGCTTAAACGTCTCAGGATTGGAACATAAGGACAAATCATCATCACATAAAAACCGGTATGAAAATAAACAGACCGACAAGTGCAGAACTCACTGCAAATCAGAGGCCATGCAATATGCACCCAGCCTAAATATTTAAATATTATATCACCATGCAACGATTTAAACCACTGAAACTGAAACTATTACACCCTTCCTGTGTAAAACACAACGCAATTTTCAACTGATATAGTCACTTTCGCATTCCTCTTTATAGTCAGTATTCCAGGCTTTGCCAATTTAATTTGGCAGGGGGTCAAACCATTCAGTCCAACACTCAAAATCCCGATACGGCTTATTCCAATTTCAAAACAGTAAATGCTTTGATTCTTCCTAATGACACATAAAACATAAAGAGCAGACCCCACTCAAAACTTAATCAGGAACTGTAATTATTACGAGGATTATTAAATTCCCAGTTAGTTAACTAGAGCTTAAGTCTGTAACTGATAACTTGTTTAAGATCTCCTCAGGTCCTGTGCAGTAGATACTTGATGAAACTACAAACGGTAACGGTATGTGTTCAAGTGACTGTCCTGCTGCAGCTTCTGATTCGAACTAGAGATTGTCACACGGAGAACATGACGATGATGATCTCTGCAAAAGAATGTGAGCAAACCTAGCCAACCAGAACCAAGTTAACTTTGTTTGTGTAATTACAAATGATATTAGTTGCGTCATTCCTTACACGAAATGCTACAATTTCTTATACAGAACGAGATAAACACTGTTTTTATGTGTAAACCTCTTGACAAGATTTAAAAACTGAAAACCAGACACAATAATCTTCAGAAAAACTGATTGGACGTTTTAAACTGTCTAGTTTCATTTAGAGGGTTTGAAATAAAGCCCCATGGGGATCTATTTAATCATCAATGTCCCGTAATATTTGCAATTCAGCGCATGCATTTGACAATTACTGAATCGTACACATGGTAATCCACAGCATTGCCCTTAATTATAGCGAGTAAAAAATGAAATGGAGAGCACTTTAAAATCAACTTGTTCCACATTTTTTCCACACTTTTAGTTAGTAGCAATAGCAAAGAGTTGGAATTGAGCCCAAGGATTATAACAACAATATCATTCAATACTCCACGACCAATTCACGCGTACGAAAACACGTCTCTCTGTTTGTTTACTGGAATTTTAATTATTCATTAAATAACACGCAGTTATGTCGTTTAAGGCTCTTTAAACGCTTTTAAATTAAAAGCTCCTTCATTCCAAAGCCAAATTACTTTAATCTCCTGCTAATTATCCCGACTCCCCTTGTCATTAACATGATCGTTATGTAACTACAAATCATATACTCCTCCTATCTGCAATCTACATTCTTTTCCTTTGTCCTGCTATTAACAAGGCATGACAATTATGCATAAGAATATAGAACCGTAGCGAAAACGTAGTATAAATGTCCACGCGTTTTCATACCACACTAACTTTATAAAACCTCGTAAAATCTACGAAAATCAGAGTAAATTTAGTATATTAATCGGTATCAATCAATAGCTTTTTAAATTCCGAACATCCTCCGCTCAAAATAAACCTTATAAACTTCAACCGTTAACCGCAAACGTATGCAAATGTCACAGATGTGTCGACTAACAAGTTCTAGGCTTCCAGTATTCGATATTAAGAACCTGAACAATTATAAACGGAATTTAGCTAAAGCGATAGCGAACTCATGTGCGATTATATCATCGTCAGATACTCTTTAAACGTTAGCTATCCCTTGCATCTGAAATGGAGAGGGAGGCCGAGTCTTTTAATTAAATGCCATAGGAGACTTTGAATGTAGAATGGGAATCGTTGGTCTAAAGGTCCATTTGTCCCATATTTGGTCATCCCTTCTACCTGACAACAATCACTATTACCATCTCCTTAAGGCTCAGCCTCTGCTATAAGAACATTATCAACTTGTACTTTGTCAGCTCATTTTAATGAACGATTTCTTTAACATAATCTCAAATTAATCTACTTCAGCCCAGCACTTCGTTATCTATACACATTCACATTGTAAACACGTACTCTACAGACCTCCTTATCTTCGTACGTGTAACAATGTCAAATATTTTCTAGTTACAATGAGTACCGGAAATCCCGGAATAAATCCCCAACCCTATTCCCGTTGAATTGGGTGTTTGTCGCAAGATAATATCTCCCGAATTAATATACTCGATATTCAAAATACGATTTTTAATTTATAAGTTATGCGGGTGTAACAGAATGCAAATTTAATTATTTAAAATCGATTCTCCCGAAATAAGTCCTCATTTAAAGATTTTAAACACCATACTTCCCTGGGGATTTATTTAAAGACAAACGGTAGATCAAAGGCACGGAGTACGAATGAAAATTACAAGGTGGACGGAAATCATATCCAATTAATCAACAACTTATTCCATTACTATCCCCATTACAGATGTTAAAAGATAACGTCCAATCCTATTTTGCATAGCAGATTGGAGATGCATAAAACATAATAAATACTACGTTTATTATAGGCTCTAATAAATATAACACATTTGAGATTTCAATGTACATACTTCCCCTCACCTGTAGATCCTATACCTAATACCTGTGTGTTTGTGTTATAAAACACAAAATGATTACTATACCTACGCTTGCGTTTATATCTAGGAACGGGTCGAAATTACAGTCCATGTGCTATTTAAATTAATTGACGAGGAACAAGGTGGCCCCACCCTTCTGCTCAATATTGCTAATCCATCAAGTGCTCTAGCTACCAATTTCCTCTTTCCTATATTAAAGACATCTATTATCCATACATAAATGATAAACGTCGGAGGAATTTTATTTTTATGGATGATTTAATTGGGGAGTTAGCGGTGCTTGTGCCATTCTCATATTAATAATCGTACAGAAGGTGAATCGGTCATCTATTTATCTATCTGTTGGGAAACGGGGTGTACTTGACTAATAGATTACGGTCGGTCGGAATTTGGAATGACAGTTAATATATAATCCATCTATCGAAATAACTAATCAAGTCTCGATAGGGGCTTGACAGGCAATCTAGAGAATGATAATTTCTTCAAGTGTGTTTATCTTTATCATCATCTTTGCTCCAATATCCAATTCAAAGCTTTATATATGCAGGATACATTTTCGTGCGAAATTAAACTTCGGAACATCGGGAATTATCTTTCTTGGAAATGTGAAATTCCAAGGAATACACACTATGATTTCCGATTCGTTTGTACAGCCAGTTGCATTAGGAATTCCAATAAATCCGCAACATATGTCCTTGAAAGCGGAATTCTTTCGGTTTTTACAGAGTAATCCACTTATAAAAGTGAATCAGAGATGCTCTTATTTCATAATCCGATACATTTATTGCCCTAGACGGATGTATTGATTTCTAGAGGAAGAGAGCAGAGGTTAATTGGTTAAAAGGAACGGAGAAGAAGGACATATAGAAAGAAGAAGGAGAGAGAGAGAAAGTATCGATTGGTTTGCGGTGCCTTTCCCCCAAACTTTCTCCCCAAAATATCTCGCTTTCTCCAGCACTTTCTCCCACCCAAATTCCACCGACAACAATCCCGCACGCCAACTGACCTTCACACCAGACTACAATCTAACAGTACCACAATCAAATCTCGTACATAATTCAATTCAATTTCATCTGATTGTCACATCGAAATAAGAAACGGTAGAAGAAAAAACAGAAAAAATCCACTATTACAAGTCTATAAAAATCAAGCTAATTTTTATGGTTAAAAAGAGGTCCAAGCAACATGTAGTCTCTTTTGCAGGATTATTACTCCATGAAAATTGGAATGTAGTAGGGATTTATGGATCCAGACGACGCCTACACATTTCATTCCGATGACATCAAATCGAAACGAGAAATCCCATGTGTATTTCACATTAGACTGAAAAGCATGTCCTGTATTCCCACTTTACTTTGCAAAAACAAAACAAGAGAGTAGGAAGAGTAACCAAACCCGAGGATATCGGATGAAAAATGAAACACTGATTACTGATACAATAAGAATCGTTTCTTTTGTTATCGTCCCAGTAATCAATCTGCTAAATGTACAGTGTTGCTTACCTTTTATGCCTTTTGCAGTTACTGATTATATTATTAGTGTTATTATTTGTACCAAACCAGAAATCACATCTCATTCTAACGGAGTCCAACTCAAACAAAGAATAACTTGACCCAATCTACAATCCATTACGATTTACAATGACTCGATTAGCACACTGTCACAGTACCTTTTATCACAATTTTTTTCAGATCATCCAGTCAGTAAATATAATATCTTTCCTTTAGATTATCGATTATCCACTGGATTTTCTGACATCTTCCCACAGAAGTAAATGGGAAATTAGCTCAGTTTCTTAACTACTGCTTTATTTGTGTTTATCCCGTCTCGATAGTCGTAAATCGTAAAACTCATGCTGACCGTCTCACGTGTGATTATAAATCCGCGTAAGGATATCTTATCCGCACGAATCACGTCCTTTACTTAAACGACAAGGACATTGACTTTCTCCAAACCACTGATTAGTTATCGATATATGCTTTCGTTGACAGTGAGTCTATATAATCACTAACTCAAGAATAGGCCGATTATTTTCGTTACGGAGAAAGTCCCCACTCTCCTCACAATTTCACATCCTGGACTAAATTCCTCCGATATTTTGCCAGAATCGGAAGTCAAAAGAGGAACTTGTCAAGGGTCAACCCGGACTGTCGAAATTCGACAAGGGCTAGCTATAAAGTGGAGGCTGCTAGTTTAGAGATGAAGGAGGTTAGTTCGGAGAGGTTGGGTGGTGGTGGTGGTGGAGGGGATTCAGTCCAACTGCCACAAATCCTGGAATCTTTGCAGAAAACTCGGCAAATTTCCAATACGCCGCCGCCGACCCGACTTTCCCCAGTTCAAACAACGGATTTCGAAAAACTTTGACTTTTGTTGTCCAGAAGATCCGATTCTCAATTCCCTAAGCGAAGGTTCAACAACAGACTGGCCGCCTGCCACCTTTACGATTAGGGGATCACTTGGACGGACTACAAATACCCGTAATTACCCGTTGACACTTACGATTTCAAATCATGAGAGGGAGGAAATTATTGTCAACTCGTTTATTTTAATGGTTCATCATAGATTTAAAATGCTGATTCAACGCTACTAAATTTGCAGAGGTTAACAGAGAGGATAAGAACACATCTGATAAAGATCCTACGAAATCATGTACTTTTATGATAGACAATCTATAACGATCTTAATCTCTATTGAATCTGAACCAACTTGAAGAGGTAGAAAATTATAGCTACAGATTTATTTTTTCAACGTTTCTTGTCGTCGCTTGTGGGAGAAAGTGTTCGTCAAGTCCGGTGCGGCCTGCCATGCCACGCCACAGATAGACCACCACCGACCATAATCATTATCATCTTCATCGGAAGAAAAGAGAGGACTGGCAGATGGTCCACCTGATTCATATTAAAACAACAAAGCCACCAGCAGGGAATACTGTTAACCAATCGTCAGAGGATCTTATCTAAACTTTATTCATCTCCGACAGCCTTTTCCAATCTCCCAATGAAACCTCGAAACATGATACTTTTTCTCAGCTGTCTTCCCTGCACTTAAACATTAAGGGGAAACTATAAATTCCGCTGGATTTCTGACCTAGTTCATGCCATATAGTACTATGAGCAGTATGCAAAACAAGACTCGTACTACTATTTAAAAGTGTCTTAAAAGAAGAGAGATGCGTTATGAGCAATTACAAATTAGCTGCATATCTCCCTTTGCGAGACCATTGCACGACCAGAGAACAGATGAAATAAAGAAGGAATACGGATAATAAAAAGTTGGTAAGAAAGACGAAGCCGTTGTTGGTTTCGTAGATAGAGGAATTGACAGACTTGGGGAAAGTTCCGAGGAGGAATGACGTCTTTCGTCTCGTTCTATATTTCTATGTGTACAGGGATATACCTCAACTCCCATTACTAACACTTAAATTGAGATGGACAATGTAAAAAATAGTGGGGAAAAAACTTTCTCTACCAACCCAACTTTCTCCATCGAAGAAGAAGAAAGTTGAAAGTAATTCATTCATTTCCAATCATAGAAAGAGAGAGCCAGTAAGATCTAGAAACCTTATTCGGAATTCAGGTAATTAAGAGATACAGATCGGAGGTAAGTAAGACTGGGTTCTTATTCCGAAGGAATGGGACATTTATATGAGGCAGGGATAGCCGATGACGTTTCATGGGTGAAAAATGAGTAAAATCAATGTAAACGATTTCAGACGTCTAAATCGTCGAAGCGTTAACAATACCAGGGATGTGAGTAAAATTAATAAGATTTCCTTGAAATTTCCAGAACTAAAAATACTTAAAAAATTAATATAGAACGAAGAATTTTGCTGAAAACGGCATTGATGCAATTTAATAAAATTCGCCGAAAAATACAAAATAAAGTTCCCGAAGTGAAGCTAGACCGTATGGAAACATCAATTACAAATTAAAGCACATCCAACGCAGGTTTAAAAATCGAGAATGAGATGAATGACGAAGCGATCAATCGAACATTGTCATAATAATAACGGCTCGAGTCCATAGATGATGAAATGAGAAGATGGAGGAGGTGTCTCTTTTATTAGGATTTTGGAGATCTGTAACTGAACACTGAACCTCTTTTCGCAATGCGATTCTTAATAGAAGCCGACCCAGTCCGAACTGCCACCTCTAATTTGCGCAACCGTCTTGCCTACTATATAACCTATATCGAAGGAAGGAATGGGTTTAGTAGGTGACTCCAGTTCTACTTTCTAATATTGAATATACCGGATATTTATATTATAGTGCCGAAGTCGGTTGGTTGGCAAAGGATCTCCGACTTTACCAAAACCCACACTTTCTCCCGATCTTGCGAAAAGCGGGTTGAGACGAAGAGAGATGAGGAAATCCGGGAGAGAGAGCCAAACACGCCAAAATACACATACACTTCCCAAAGCAGCAACCGCGTAACTTGGCAAAGTCACCTCACCTCTGACCTTTCCCGACAATCTCATATCGGGAGGTTAACAAATGCATGAAAACCCGAAAAAATTATCGACAACACAAATCTCCAAAAATAGGTTTCTTTAAAAAAAATTCGGTTGGGTTTTTTACATCCGCCTTGTCGTAATTCTCGAACGTATGCATGACCTCCGAAGTCGACACGAGATGCCCCTTGACTCTTAACCGTCTGGATAGAGTATAAGATAAGGAGAAGAGAGGTTACCATTATCAGGATCTCCGGTGGCCGATCGAAGTTTGGAATGTGGAAGTTGCTTTAGCACGGAGATAGGGACGAGGCCTTCGGGCTGCGGATCCGATCCCGAATTACTGAGAAGGCGGACCAAGCACATTTCCGACGACCCACCACTCATCTCCAGGATCTCCACCTGCTGACCTTTGTGGACGGACAGTTCCTTGGAACCCGCGGTCGCCGGGTGATCCGACACCACCCAAGTCACATCTATCGAACTCTGCAAATAAATTTAAGAGAAACAACATTAGCTTCATATTTCAAACCCGATACCAAAATGCCCTTGAAACTTTACAAAAGAATACATTGCATTTATTTATAAGCCATTGCGGATTCCGGTTAACCAAATCTCGTTTCTTTTCGAAAAAAGTCCCCCGTTTCCGTTTTATCATTACTTTCTCCAGTTGAATCCCAGAAGCTATTAACTGGAAGTGAAAGAGAGGAAATGTCGCAAGTCTCTTGGGATATCTTTTTGTGTCACAGAAAGAAATTCTAGTTTCCTCTCAAGATTTACTTCCAAAAAACCATATAAAATCTTTATGATTCGATGAGATGGAATTGACATAACCCTTGGAATCCATAGCTCTAGCGATTCATTCATCTTTTTTCAATCCACTAACAAAAATACCGGAATCGTCGGGTTTGAGGAATATCAAGCTCTTTGATTAAAAACTGGTCTACTTCTTCATTCTCCTAGAGATTTCTTCCCGATTACTATTTCTAAAATCTCTGAGCCGTTTCAAGTCCATTTTCCATAAAATATTTTAGGGGGCCATTTCATCTCTACTCCTGCGATAAATACACTGTAAAATCAGTTAGAAGACGCAAAATATAGCTATAATACTTGAAAAATAAACGGGTCTTGTCTTTGTTTGTGTATTGTGTATAGTAGCATTCATTTCTTTCCCTTCCCGAACCAAGATTTTCAAATTCGCAATGACCGGAACGGAATTCAAAGCAAGCGGATGAAACATTACTCCCACGTCCTTATTCCGAAACACAAACATTTCTTGTAAAATTGAAACGGAGTGCCTTTGACAACTTTCATTCATAAAACATGGGAATGAATGGGACACGAGTTTCTTCATTCATGATTAGATTTTCTTATCATCTTGTTTATTAAAGATATCTTTGAAATAACTAAAAAAAAAAATGTAAAAGCGTAATATATGTTTTCTTTTCTTATTTCCGTACTGTTAACTCCCTGTTTACAGTCAAACTGGCAACGGTTTAAAATTGAAAATGTGACTGGAATTATAATTACAAGGAACTTCTTCCGTGAGATAATGTTCCAGCCTCCACGTGCCTAGGAAATGTGTAAAGCTGTAGTAAATGAGTAATTGTGAATTCAGAATTGTGTAAGTTGGAGTCGTGAAAGTTGTGATTGATGGGATTTTCGGGTGAAACTTCTTGAGTTGAGGTGAGGAAATGACGAGAAAGTGTGCCTGTCTCGCATCTACCAACACCCTTTCAAAACACATCTCACAATCCTTCACAACTAAATGTAGCATATTAAGGGTCGTTTATAAGCAACTGCCAGAAAATCTTACATTTTACTTCGGTATTATTTCTCAGTTTATACACTTTGCTATTAAGTTAAATCTTCGTTAAATCGGTACTACTTGATCAGAAATGATGATTTATATACTCAATTATTCAGCTACTCAATCAAACTCATGGAAGCAAAACCAACTTTTCCTATAATATTTGAATTGGAGAACAGAGAACCCAAAAAATATTGAAAGATCCCAAGAACATGCCGGAATTTGATGGATCGTCATATCGTCACTTTCATCTAGGTCATGGTTTCAATTCCTAACAAACCTAAGCAGATTGTTTACATTTCAGACGTAATTTTGACAGAAATAAGGGATAATTTACAGAAACCATTCCCTATTCTCCATTTCGCCTCAAGGACAGACTTCCAAAGACAGATACCGGCACAACTTGCCGGCGATAGACATTTCTACGACAAAACACATAACTAATTCATGAATAAAAAACACACTTTTCAAGTCCAGGAACCTGAGTACGAGAGAGGTTAGTTTAAGCCGTTAGAAATGTAACCTGTCAGGAGGTACTCGAATTCACTGGTTGTTAAAATCAGGCCAAAGGGCAATCCCTCCTCTTTGTCATTGTAGAACACGTACTCTTGAACCCTTTATAACATCTCTAAACCTTTCACCGGGAGAGTTATCTAGTGCCGTTGGGGCATGCCAGTTTGAGTTTGAATAGTTTCGAAAGTTCGAGTTAGATGAAAAGGTACACACATAAATTGATTTACACAGGATGAAGCCCGGGTGACTGAGGTTATGGAATTATACCCGCCCACAAACAAATCCTATAAACACAAAATCAATACGAATCAACAAATCTTTCGGAATTGTTCAATCGGAAAATTCATCTCTTCAACTTCAGGGCTCTATATAAATACTTACAGCGACTAACTATATGACGATAAGTGCCTTTTTATCTCCACCAACTATCTGTCAAAAATATAAACTTTAACCTTAACCATAGTATATGGATAAATAATAGGGCTCATCCGAGCCTTTTATAAAATAGACTTGAAGCTTAAATCAACGGCCGCGTTTCTTCCTCTGTCTGGTTCTTAAGTAAATATTTACCTCGTCTTTAGTTCGAGCTGGTCACCGAAAGAAATGAGGCCAACCCAACGGAAATCAAACTTTCCTAACGAAAAACATCGGTTAAGGAGTTGAGTTGGGACTTAAAAAGAGAAAGGAGGAAGGGAAAGTGAGGTTTGACCATGAAATGGTTAAATCCCAATATATAAAATTAAATCCAACTCTAATTTAGACATTTGTTCACTCCATCTACATCTTTCTCAACACTATGAAAGACTTAATAAAAATGCTTGAACATCATTCCTAGGTTTAAAAGCTGAACTACCACCTATTTAACCAATCTTTTTCATACACGATCGCAGTTTATCTTATATAAAATCTTGCAGAATTTTTTTTTTTCGATCCACCCTGCTAAAACCACAAGAGAAATAAAAGTCTCAGTAGAGTGAACAGAGTACCTCCGATCCACGACAGGGACACGTGAGTAAATTGGAAACCCATTAAACCCTTGATTCCGTCCCACTTACTTCTGTCACTGCTGCGTAATTAGTACTTGGAAAGGCTTTCAAGGCTCGAAATTATTTTGGGTTCTGAGAGGTGCCAATCAATCGGCTAATAATAAGAACAATCAATGATGGATTCGTAGTTCGTAGCAGAGGAACACTCTTGAGCTATTCTGCGGACATTGAGCATTCAAAGAAGGTCCTGAAAATCCTGAAATAAAGGACGTATCGATCAGTTCTTATCGATCTACTCAAAAATACTGGAAACATTGTCGGCCTTTTTCAAAGGACAATAAAGTGGCACAATTCCACCCATTATTCTCAGAATGTCCTTCTCTAAGCTGAGCTAATACAACAGGATTTGGCTATATCCCTGCACACCTTCTAATAAAATATATTCCTAACCCTATTACATTGGCTTCCAGCAGATCCCATATCATTTATTTTCCCTTTCAGCCGACACAAAGAGCGATTACGAAATTTCTCACACTTTTCCTACTCCTTTCTTGAATCATTTCAACATTTTCGACTCCATTTGTCCAACAGATAAAATAAGGGAAGGCCATTGAGACACGTAAAGGATCGAGAGGACTAGTCTTCTTGGCAACTACTTGCTACTTTAACCTTTTGTCCCCTGTCACCGGCACGAAATCTAGAGGAGCCAACTTAATCCACCATTAGATAAGCCATTTACAGGTGATTACTGTCATTTAAATCGCGAGTTTTTTTGTCTGGCAGAAGAATGGAGGAAAGGAGGTTCTTCTGGAGATGATTGTATTTCGTTTTTTTGAAGAACTCAGAGGTTTGGAAAAATAGGGGTCCTCCGATTACACACAATTGAGAGTAAAAAAACGAAAAAAAAAAACAGTCGGTTGTTACCCACCGTATATAATATGTATTTCACCCTGTGTTGCTACCTTTTATCCGTGCATTATTATCGTAATTCACCTTATTTTCAGTTTTTTTTTACTTGGACGGGTTTCGGGGAATTTTCATAAAAACCGATAAGACGCACACTGTTCACTCCGTAAACAACTTAAAAATCGAATACCTGAGAAGACTGAGATGATGACCTGTCGAAACTCTTGTATCGAAGTGATCCCGGCGTGTCGATCGTATGTTGCCGAGTTAGGGTCAAATGGGGACTGAATGAACTCTGTCGAAACCAAGGAAGCGAGATCTTTCTCCTGGGCTTGCTTTTGCCCTTTGACCCCGGGTCACCTTCACTTTCACCACTTCCACTTTTCCACATAGCTACTCCTTAGAATACAGCCACGGGGTCACCGGGTGTACAATGCCCAATCAGACGAGGAGAGCAACGATAATCTCCTTCAAATCAACCGTCGCATCATTATTTACTTTTCACCACCGGCTCAGAAACTCATGTAATATTCAACACCCCCACGATCCAATCTTCCACATACTATTGATCCCCACTAATAAACTACAAATTTATATCCCCCTACACTCTAGAGCTTTAGTTTTACTTCTACTTTTTTATGAGAGGATTTTAAGATTATCCCTATCAGGTTCTTTGTGGGATCATTAACCACTTTTATCCATCCCAAACAGCTATATTCCCTTCAAAGTTATTACTAATCTAAAAGGCAATTATCCAACGCTGTATATACGAACTAAATAACGACTGTACATTATATATTGCCTTCAAAAATCAAAATTAGCATGAAGGGAAAAGGATCTATGGTATGTAAGACATGCAAGAGGCTCATTTTCGAAACGACAAGACCGCATATACAGAAGCAGAACTAATGACTTCACGGATGAGTTAAGTAACAAAAGATTCAAACTTTTTTTTCTTCTTTCAAATTCTGAGAAAAGTAAACTATATTCTTTCTTGTGTCGGAGAAAAAGGAAATTGCTCACAAATTGAAAAAAGGGAAGAAGTGCACAAGTTGAATAGCGATAGCTATACGTACAGACTACAGGAGCAAGTTTCAAACTTTGGAACTTCTTATATTTTTCAGACGGCTCTCCATTTTTTAGAGGGAAGCTACTGATTGTTGTTGTGATATTATTATGTAACGTGAATACATTATGAGAATATGACTCGCTGTCCGTCCGTCCGGCAGTCTAGATCATAACTGGTGAACGGTTAAACTTTTTGGAATATTTCTTTCGGAACTCGTTTAGGTTTTTCAGACGGAGCCGACGGAGCTCTAGTTTGCTTTGAAAAGAACCCATGTTAAGGGCCATGTAGATAAACGGTCAAAATTTGCAAATGTTAACCTCCCATTAATCTATCATTATTACCTATGAAATTGCTCTATGGTTGGGGCAATTCGATATTTTGTTTTAAAACGCGGTTTAGTGATGATTCTTTTTCAAAATTCAAATAAAAAAATGGTACAACAAGGATACATCAGTACATTCGTTCCACAATTTATTTGGAAGTTGAAAAAGTTGGGGCTTCTTCTCATTTGTAAGGTTGAACTGTTTCCTGTCTTCCCTCCTGCCATACTTGGAGAGGGATATCATGAATGAGACGTCGCCTTCCTCTTATAAAACTAAACCAAAAGATTCAAGGAACGACTTTGAATCCCCGGAGAAAGCCTAAGGCCCAAGTATGAATATCTCCACTTTCCAGGAACTTGGCTACTGAGCCCCCCAACTACCAACGAACATCTCATCTTCCTACACTTGACTTGTATAAATGTCTTTATCTTCCTCGTTAATATCTCCCTTAAGACGAGCATTAAAACTCCTGATTCAACCCTCACCCCTGCTACTTCACGCAGACGACCTTTAACCTTTACGACCTGGTATAAAAACAGATGCAGAGATAACGGGAAACGGTAGGCGAACATTCGTCTTATGGCCGGAATTCAGTAGATGTTTACGACGCTGACACAAAAACCGGGAGATTTGTTTCTGCCATGAGATCAATGTTAAATTACTACCATACCGGAAAGCGGTATCTTCTTCAGCGTTTTACGAACTACCCGTGCAGATTTATTTCGATCTATGAGGAATAGAGATGTGCCGAGTACACGGTCGACTATCCAGTACTCGGCACATCTCTACTACAGTCCTTCATATATTTTTAATTTCTCATGAACATAAACCCGAGCGTCTTTAAACGACGCAAGCGAATTGTTGGAAACGTAAGCTTCCTTTTCCAGTTCCTCGCAGAACAGGCTGAATATTCAGATTAGGACAAATGAAAGCTTACAAGACGTTTGATTAGAAGTGCATATTTACTCCTTCATTTTCCAAGTCTAACAGTGAATTAGCATTTTACTCCGAATCTCAGAAACTACCTTCCTCTATTTGAACCCTGACTTGTTTTCCATTCCCATTCTACTACAACGAAGGAGTGTTCTTGAGACGATAGGAATATGGAATATTATGCTAATTTCCCTCAAAAGCTAATAATTTCCTAGGAATACAATAGATATCGTTGAGCCGGAGCTCAAATTTCAATAGATCGACAAAACAATCGGAAATGCAATCTGTCGGTGCAAATACAGCTCGAAAACAACTTATAATGTAATATGCTATTATGGCCAAATATCTGGGTCTACGAACGGCTGCTCCCATTAATATTTCAGGAGTCAGGAATGGACGAAGAAGGGTTGGAAATTAAATTATATCGGGTGTTATTATTATTATTATGGATCGCATTTCTAGGGAATTGTATTGAATTGACTGGTGAGCCGGTGGTGGAGAAGTAATTGGATTACTTGATAATATTATGACATGACAAACAAAAGATGGAAGTCTAGACGTGGTCCACAAGGTCCTTCTCTTGAATGGTTATGGATATGGACTTTTCGATTTTCGATTCAATCCGGAGGGATAGTCTTCAGGTACAAACGTACAAATTCGGTTATTTCAGGTGAAGTCTGCCACAGCACCAGAACGATGTCTCAGTATATTCACATATCAGAAAGAGTCACAGAGAACCGTTTATTTCCAGCGATGAATTAAAAATGAACTAAAACCGCAAGTCTTCCTACATGCTTTAATTTCGCGAATGTCGATGACGAGAGCAGATATATCGACGTATTAACTTTTTTCAAATTTACAAGCCGATAATATCGACACATTCAGTTTCCTCAACGAATCCTCAATTCCCCCTTCAATTTCAAGCAATCCCCAATCCTTCAATATCACAAACTGAAGAAGGTCAAGTAATTGGGTATTTCCACTAGCTCAAGCCATCCGATTACAAGAACCGGAGGGGGTAATAAGAACATCCCAAAAAGAAAGTCAACTTTCTCCTTCCACCTTTATGTATTTGCACTACATCTCGTATTCCTCACAAATCAATAGCTTTTGACGTAACTACTTCTCTTTAATTAACTCTATTTTAACTTTTAATTGCAATTAAATGAAACCTTCAGCTCTCCTCGTGAAAACTCAGAACAATGCGGATAAAAGTAGCGGAGGTAGTGAAATTGGGAAGGTTGAAGGTGGAGAGAGACAGAAGAACTGGCTCCCCGAACTTCGAGGCCCGAATCTCTCTTAAAAATCCAGTTTGTAAATGTTTGCCTGTAAGAGAGGGGAGCGTTGGCGCAATTCTAACCACCAAAACTCATTCAGTATTCAACAAAAAGCCGGATTCCGGAAATCCTCATCTCTCCATCCTATAATCCTTCAACTTTCACAGATCAGCTACTTTCCTTAACTAATCCCAGTCCAACTACTTCAAATTGATAAATATCTCTCTTCTTACGGAAACGGACACAACAAAAGAATCCAAGCAACTTCAACTTCTTACTCCGAAAGGTTGCAAATTCAGAGAGCTGGATAATGATGTTCAGGAGGATAGAGCCTTTCGAATAATCCTATTCCTAGTATAATACATTCCCTAACAAATTGGACATGGAAAGTAGCCATTTTTAGTTGAGCATATGCAAGAATAAAGTATTTCATTTATTTTATGAGGAATATGCTCATTTATCCAAACATTCGTCGGCCAGACTTTGCATTTGGAGAGATGGAAATTGGGGATGGTCTGGAAATTGGATAAATAAATTCTATGAATTGGAGATGGGTTTTGGGAAAATAAATTCTCCAATAAATGTTTTCACTTTCACTCTGGCTTTGCCATTTGGCCAGTTGGGCAGAGAAATGGAGTCCGTAACTGCGGGTTTAGTAACCCGTCGTGATGGACTATCCGCCTGATTAGGGAAACTAGGTCCTGATCCGTAGTTACGCAATTTATCAACTCCATATCATTCATATTATTCCCTCTATCTTTTTAATATACAGAACCGGAAAGGCAGATCTATACTACAAATTTTATATAGCTTATATCATCCTATCCCAGAATTATTTTCAAACCACATTGAAATGAATGGTTTTTTTTTGCTAATACAATTCTCGGCTATGCAAACCTGGTTCGAATATTGAGGAAAACCTGCCACCCCCGGCCACGTAAACTGGATACTAGAGCACATTATATCTCAAAACTCAGAGCTAAACGAGTGACGACTAGATAAATATACTTATGTTTGAATTCTAAATGATATTATTACAGAATGTGAGAGAGAAAACCCATTTGAAACTACAAAAAAAAACCAGAAATCTTGTGATAACAAGATACCTTGGTTGAATGAGTGGAAAGCATTATTCCTCTCCACGTTCAACCTCTTCAATGGAGTAGGAATGCAGGAAATAAGGATGTAGTAAGTTTAAATAACACGTTCCTCAAATAATCAAATTGGAACTTAAAAAAACATTCGAGAATTTCTATGAATGAATCCAGGACTCTCTTGAAGTTGTTTAATTAGTTGGAAGAGGAAACTTTTGTACACTTTTCAACTCCTAACTCAAATTGTACAATAGACTCATTCAATATTCAATGGAAGGAAAGTTACCGTGAAATCAGGTTCGGGAACATTATAAATGAGTGTAATAATGCCCCTAAATAAGTGACCCACCTTTAAACATAATACCTTTCCACATTTGCTAAACGTTTTACGTTAGAATAAGTTCCAAATATTCCCAAAAAAATTTTTTTCTTATGCAGTTTTCCGAACAATCCAGGTTTTTCAACAGATTGAAAGCGTAGGCGTATATGTCAGAGATCCTTAATCGCATTAAAAATTAATCCATATTCCATACATATTTATATCATAAACATTAAATATATATAAGCTCTTATTTCTCAACAAAGAGCCGGATTATTTATTCATGCCGTTTCAATGTTTATTAAAACAGGAAATCGTGGAAGTAATATATATAAACCCTTTGGCTAGAGTACCATAATTTAAATTATATGTACACATCGAGTACTTGTAGTTCGTACAGTATACATACAACCTACAAGTGTACGCCCACTCAAACTTAATAATTATTCAGATAGTAAATTATAAATTAGGTATATAATATTCCCTCTCAAACCGATCTACCAAGTACGAATGTGTTTAATTAATGAAAAAGGGTCAATTCGGTTGCCAACAAATCATCATCAGGATTCCTCAAAAACTTTTTCAAGGACTCTCATCAGAATTCAGAACTGTTGATTAACCAAATATACGTCATTCTCATTAAATCCGTCACATTTACATTCTGCTAAATATTATTCAGTAACTGAGTGGGAAATCGTTAGCAAATCCTTCATCTCGTCAAACCCAATCAAGTAATCAATGATTGACAATTAAGGAACATCCAAAATTTCGAAACCTCTTCCTTCCTGAATTTCATTACCCCAGATATTTATTCCTAACATGTCACATTCTCATTTCCACGTCCGCTGTTTAATTGTGAAACGTTTGGATGTGACGTTCTATCTGATTTCTAAAATTTCCATGTATTTCCCTTAATAAATTCCCTGGTTTCTGCAAAATACTTACACAGCCATCTCCAAAAGCACAATTTTTGTTCAACCTTATTCATTACTACTCCTCTACAAAATTAGAATAAACCGTCCAACTAGTCAGTATCCCAAACCTCAAAAGCCGCTGAGTGGTACGGTCTTATCACCGTACCAGTGGAAGGGAATTGAGGAAGGGAAACGAGAGAGACTCGGAAATGGCAAAACTCAGCTCGCCTCACAGGATAGTAATCGGGTTCTATCGTGAATTCCCAGCCTACCCATCTCTATTATGTGAGCTCGTAACAGTATGCCACATCCCTATACATATGACTAATGCACGGTAGTCGTATATGCCATGCTAGCCACTCACGGACGCTTCGCGTCCGTTCATTGTCTAGTGTGGTGCCTGCTGGTAGCTCCAGTGTCACATGTCAAGTTCTAACTCATCTTACAGTGTCGTGAGCCAGAGGAGGGCCGACGGTGTCCGGCTATATCGTCCCCTACAATCGCATCCCCGTCCATTTTCGTCCCTGACCAATCTCGTCCCCAGACCATTTCATCCCCGACATATCTCGTCCCCGAGTTTTTTATTGATCATAATAACAATGAATTGAGTGGTTATTGCTAATCATATCCTCTATTTACGGTTCATGATGATCTTTTGCTAAATGACCTCCAATATACCTTTGGGAGTCGGACTCTGCTTGATGGGACCCAAAAAAATATTTACAAGTTTTTTTTAGAAAATAATCTTAAAAATTCTTTCTATTAATGGATAGATCATGACTGTTTTTTTACCTGGACCACAATGCATGTTTACTTCATTAGGTTACTCATTAAATCAGAAAAATGAAATATGCATTTAAGAAACAAATACTGAAAATTGTTTTCATTTTTCAATTCGTACATTTTCTTCGGATTGAATCGTAAAATAATATGACTTTAAGTAATCCTCTATTGTGGCCGAGTTTAAAAAAAGTGAAAGGCGACTGAGCACTGTGATCTTAAATAGTGGCCTGACAGACAATTTTGAAAATTGCTCGAGGTCACATAGAGTCAATAAAGCGAATCAATTTTGTAGTAAAAATTTTTTCTAAAAAAAACTTCGAAATATTTTTATCAAAAAAAAAACTCGAATTTTTCTGAAGAGAATTGAGAGAATTCCTATGAGATTGTAAACAATTTTAAAGCCCTATTGGGCTCAAACTTCATAACCTCAGAGAACCAGTATATATCCAGATCATCCTTCCCATAGTTGTAGTTTATGTCAAACTTTAAACTTTGGAAATTTGTTCATTTTTGAAAGAGTTATTCAACTTTAAACACCCAACATATTCCTCGTGGACACTCTATATATTACTTAAAAATCAAAATTTGACCAAAATAATTATTTTATTTTTTAAATTGTAAACTGCGGACTGCTCTTTGGGAGTAGGCCCCCAAAGGCCCATGCAAGGCCTCTCATACGGGAAAGTAATCAATGACTTTAAACAAACATGATCAGATATGCTAGCTAAATAACTTCATGTGATATGTTGTCAAAGAACACCCCGAATGCCGCAATTTATCCGTGACCCCCTGCACTCAATTGTGTAACCCCTAATTCCCCTTTTACCCTTAGAATACACACAATACACACTTCCCATAGCTTATCTAAAAATAAAGTTCCTCCTTAGATAAAAAAAAAGTCTAGCGGAATATATCGTTTATACCCTTGTTAAGGTCATAGGAATTAAAATGTTATAATTTAAAAATCATCAAAGAGTTCCTCGATGAATTGCAGTGCGAATAGATGCAACTCGATAATTTCGAAAATTTAACCTTTTTGAGTGTTTTTAAGGTCAAGCGGGTTATAATTTTGAAATTTCAATATAGCGAAAGCTTTTCTAAAAGGAAGACGAGGTTAAATCATGTCACATGATAAAAAATGTATAATTTTCAGACAGGTCAGGTTAGCCTACGTCACGAGTTACCAATTTTCGAAAGGTCATATAGCCTACACCAGTTTCGAGTTTTTGGGACCTTTTAGCTATTTCAAATTTTTTAGTCCGCCCAGTAACAAACGTATAGATGGAACATGATATACATACATTCAGACATAAAAAGCCACAAATTGATACTTTTATTATAATAGATAAGATTAATTTTTGATGGTTTCAGTCGGGCGAGGGATTTTGGATGGTTTTAAATTCGGGGATATATTTTTTTAGAATATAAACTGGTGTGATATTTATTTCGGGCCTTCTTTGTCCGAGAGAGAGGGGTATATTTTTGGGTCTGCAAACTGCTAGGGCAATTACTTATAGAGTATTTATTTCTCAAACCAACAGTTACAAATATTTTGAAATTTAGAAATCAATAGCATGTTTTTTATTTTGTTGTTTTGGACCTTAAGGCCCCAATAATGTAATTGTTTGATCGGTCCTACGCCCCGAGTCCCGTGCAGGGAATTTTTGGATTTTCATGTAAAACCCCGAAAATATCCGAATTTTGAACTTCTTGATTTCACCGTTTAGGATGTTCGAAAAAAACCGCACGCCCGTATATGATATCTGTCATCATTGGTGATAAGGTCATTTTGTTTCGAGTCGATTAACTCAAAATCAGAGCTTTAAAAAATTAAAATCTGAAATTACCCGGATTCTATTAAAACTGCAGATTTTGTTGAAAAAAAAATTAATTTTTTCACCATATCTATCTTTAGCTCTGTCATCTTTATTTTTTATTTAAAAGTTTTGAAAAATACGAGTGAACGAGGCCAAACCCCGATTTTCGGAATGCGGGATCTCACCCAGAGCCTTCGGGTTTTAATATTTTAATATTTTTCAAAATTTATTTCTGTAGATTGTAGATACTACTATTGTTCATAAGGTCTTTTTTTAATTTGTGGTTATAAAATTTCTTACGCTCCGAATACGAATAAAACCCATGTGATGTTCGACTTTTGATTTTTCGAATTGGAATTTCCTATTATAAAAGATAACTACCAAGGTAGTGATATATGTATCTGTAAATTTTTAATTTTTAGCCCGAGACAGGGCTAAAAACAACCTTTTAAATAAAAAAATAAAATTTAGTTAACTGTTTCATTAGTTATTTATGAAAACCCGAAAATTCCAGGTACGGGACTCGGGGCGTAGAACCGATCATACAATTACATTATTAGGGCCTTTAGGTCTCAAGCAAATGCAAATAAAACACATGCTATTGATTTTTAAATTTCAAAATATTTGTAACTGTTGGTTTGAGAAATAAATACTCTAAAATAAATCGCAAGGGAAAGAGGGAAACAAGAAAACCAGTTCATGTAGACGGAGCACAGGAGCCTACCTGCTCACTTCACAACCTTTCTTCTCCCTCAACTCAATCGACGAGCTACTACTATCCACAGTTGAGGATTAGTGACGATATCTTCATTTGCATATCTCTTCTGAGGAGATATGCAAATTGAGATAAGGATTTTTCCAAGTTTGGCATCTAACTCCGAGACAGTGTTTATCTGTTGGAGTTACTCTAACTACCGTCCAACGTCATAGTAATGTATCGTAGATGTAACGTTTTTATTACGCTTTATGCACATCGAAACTGTTCTTTAACATGTTAAACGTGAAAACTGTGTTTTGAAATGTTCAAAATATATAAATTATTGAAAATCTCAAAGTGCCCCAATCATAGAGTAAAGTTACATACGTTTTTTGAAAGCACTTGTTCATAGCTTTCGAATGACGTATCACACATACATGTTTGAAATTTGACCTCATTGACCCCTCCCCACCGGTCAGAGGCTGACTCCACCCCCAAAATGATATACATCATTGAGTAGCCCTTGACTGTAGCTTTCCATCGATGTATCACACATGGGGGGTTGCTATTTGAAAAAATGTTGACCTTTGACATTTCCCCCCTTGACCTTTGACCAACATGGTCCCCGAACGAACTTGACCTCCGTTTAAATGTCCTCAATAAGTTCCCGAAAGAAAAATTTCAAAATATTGAGCCGTTCGCCCGTAATCGTGCTCACGGACGGACAGACAAACAGACAGACAGACGGACAGACGGACACCAGCTCATTCGCATAATGTATCTACGATACATAATAAATGAGAGCTTCATTCCCTAAAAACAACTAACGCCCGTCATCTTCAACTTTTCCCTTTCAAACATTCCGTAAAAGACAGAATCAACGCATTTCAGCGTTACTAACACCATTCCATTCATTTTCTACTCTCTTTTATCCATTCATTCAATCTGCTTTCACAATTTCAGTACAAAAATGCTAAAAGTCCTCTCGACAGTTTCAAATCTCTCAAAAATGTGTTTTTCACAGGAAGTCTTCTGAAGATCCATGTTGTTACATGACTCAGCCCTCTAAACTGGTTTCCCAGATTTCGTAACAAAATGTTCAAACCATATGATTATCCTATATCATCATCCTAGTCCCTAGCTTTGAGAGTACTTGAAGAGTGAAAGTGGTTGTATGGATTTTGTACACGGAGAATGGGAGAGTCTCGTCAGTTGAGGAACTTTTTGAAAGAATTCAAGGACTCTTTCCTAAATCCATGGACTTGTAGAAGCATTTTAGAAAAATCCAGAGTCTTCTCCAACTTCTTCCTAGTAACTCTTTAAAGTCCATTACATTTCACAATCTCCCTTCTATTCAAGAGCCTAAACAGGATTTCCTTGGGAATAAAGAACCCCTTCACATTCTGCCACCACTGCATAACCACTCCCGACTCGTATACTCTCTTTTAAGGGCCGTAGGTACTTTCGTTCTGTAAAGTAATCATACATTATTCCTACTCAGCAAAAAAACTAAACGAATCGATCAAAGCTGACAAATAGTCGGTTCCACCCCGTGCAAAAAACCTCTCATACTTAAACCGCAGAACCCAATTTTGATTGACAGTCTCCGATTGAGGTTGTAGTCAACACTTCAACTTCGAATCGGTTAGATGCCGTTTTTTAACACTCCACAACATTCAACTTTCTGAGGATTCCACATTGATTTTCTGATCCGATTTGACATTCCCAGAGAGATGTCTTGCTCCGATAAAAAAGCAATATTCCGAACCAAACATCGTGTCATTTCACATTTATAATATATCTTCCTCCAGTACCAGGAAGAGACGTATAATAGGCAATTTTAGACCCATAACAGTGTGGATATTGCATTGGTGTAAATGTGAAGCCAGTGCAGTCTATCTAAACCTGGAGCCCTTTACGACTCCTTTCCAACTCCTTTTCAAACTTTATGGACCCGGTTTTGAATCCCTGACCTTCGGATTTCGTACGTGCCATTTCCCTCTATCTCCAATCCCTATCTAGCCGAATAATAAAACAGGGTCCCAGTTGGCGGTTAGTGTTAGTGGGGACCGGGATTGAGAGGGATGGGTCGAGTATTCGAGTACTCGGTTCACTACTTGGTTGAATCGTGTTATATTTCACACACGGCCGAGTTTGCCAAACTTGCTATTTGGTTTGCATAGATGAGATGATGGTTTGCCTCTTTTGCCGAGATGTACTGGGGTTCTTGGGTAAAGTGTCCAGGGCATCCCTACTCCAGTATCGTTCTAAAAGGATGACTGCACTGACAGCAGACCGATTCAAGTTATATCATCTTGTCATTTTTGTGTATTTTGAGACTGGGAATAGGGATGCTCCAGCTTAATTGTAAAAGCAGCAGGGACATCCTTACTTTGATGTGGTAAAACAAATGAGGAGAGATGAGATTGCCTCAATTGGTTTTAGATGGTACGGCTATGATTCTCTTTCTGTCGTTCAACCTGTAAAGAACCTTTTTTTTATCTACCTGGTCTCAACCTAATTTTATCTGTCATCTGAACTGTTTTTAACCTCAACAAGAATAAAAACCAATCTAAAACTACTAAACCAAGAAATTCCTTACAATCTTGATTTGTTTTACCGGTGTTTTTCTTAATTTAATTTTGAAATCCACGACTAAAATGACGAATAAATACAATAAAGCTAGTAAACGGAACACGACTGCAGTGACCGAAGAAGACCCCCAAAGACCCCAAGGTGAAAGTTCTACAAAAAGACTCAAAAACAATGATTTTGATAATGATAACCAAAGTCAAGTGTTAAAATTACTTTCTGAAATTAAAGCTGACCAAAAATACATAACAGCAAGTATAGAAGAATTTAAAAGTACTATAGAGAGATTTAAATCTTTCATGTCTCAACAAAATAGTGCGAACGAGAGAATAACATCTTCAGTTACTAATGTTCAAAAGCAATGTAACGAAGTCAAAAAATCTGTTAGTGAAATCAGATCCGAAACTGAATCCTTAAAACGTGAAGTACTGAAACCAAATCTACTGTTTACTGGACTACCTGACGAAGAAACCGAATCCATAGATGACCTCATCCGAAAAATTGATGATTCAATTAAAAAGGTTACCAATTCATCGATTAAATTTGACATCGCCTCCCGTATTGGAAAGTTCAACACAAACCGTCCAAGACATGTGAAAGTTCGATTCCTAACTCTCCATGACCGTAACATGATTTATGAGAATCGAATGAACTCAACCCCACCAGTCTACATAAACGAAGACCTCCCCCTGTCCATCCGTATTGACCAAGCGATTCTGCGTAAAAAATGTAAAGAGCTGAGAGATCAAGGTATCCAATCGGACATTTCCTTTAAAAATTATTCTATCACGACCATCAACTCAACATTTAAAATCTCCAATGGAAATCTTATTGAAATCCCGAATCAAACTAAACATTTGACCCAACACGACCGACTAACTAACATGGTTGCATCACACTCATCGAATAATGTGGGTCAATCAACTTTGAAAACACCCAAATTTTTATTCAACGCCGCAGAACTGGAAACATCTTAATAAACCCTAATCATTGAACGAGCCGACTAGATGGATAAAATACTTGACCTTATCATGAAAATTTAAGGACATAAACCACAACCGACCCTTAGAAGACCTCAAAACAATATAAATACCAATACTAGACTATGAACCGAACGAATTGACAATGAACTTAACAGCTAATATAAAATCCATCTTCAACCAACATGCACCCGAACAAACTATTACAACAACTGACTACCCAAAGCTTAATTTCTTATCAGAAGAAACCAAAAAAAAAAAACTCAGACAAAACCAAAAAAGAGACCAGACCAAGCCGTGAAATCCCCAACCTGAAAGGACCTAAAATAGTATACAACAACAACGACCCTAAACATCAACTTGACAGTTAAATCAAGGAAACCAACCTATATGGATTGAAATAAAAGAGATTCTACCTATCCACGAAACACTTCACTACAAACCACACCAGACGAAATAAATAATTTTAAGATTGCAACCTTCTTTAATATAACTCACTTTTATACCATTTAACTTAATTTTAACTTCCTCTAGCCACTTTCAACACTTTATATTTTGTATTTTGATTATTATCAACCTTGAGACGTAATGTCCCTCTCGGAGGGGAGTCTCATTGTATGACCTAAATAAATAAATAAAATAAATATGACGCTATGTTGTTGAAAAGATGTTTTATTTGAAGAGATCTGCCGGGATCTTTGTAAAATTATTCGGACCATGCATCGGTACATTCCTACTTCATCATCGTAGACAATGGATGATTTCCCACCGGTTTCTAGCTGCCCAGTCTTGTCATTTTGTGTTTTACTCCAGCTCAATTAAAGAAACTTAAGTAAAAGAAACCGGGACATCCTTACTTTGATGTGGTAAATGGGGAGGGATGAGGTCTCATCAATTCCATTTCACAGGAACAAAGGGAAGTTGAGATTTATCAAGGAAGGCTTTCCCTCCAGCACTTTCACCTCTCTCTCTCTCTCTCATTCTTCATCTCTTTCATCCTCGCAATAAATCTCGAAACATAATTATGTTTATTCTCACTATATTATATCGTTCGATCCACAAATCCCATCTCACCTTAGCCTCACCCTCAACGGAACATACTATATATGTTCATACTATAAGATAGCAAATATTCATCAAAATTACAGCCACCTCATGCCATTGCTCATTTCAAAATTTAAGTTGTTAGACAAACAAAACGCTCACTAATGAACCTACTTCAGATTTTGCGATTCAATCCTCAATCCGATTTGTGTAAGCTCTTTTAACCTATCTCCAACTTAACAAAGTCCTTAGAAACAATTCATGGCATTTGAAAATATAAATAGCCCATACTGATACTTGTATCTGTATGTTTAGCTCGAATAAGCAAAGAATTCGAATTGCTTATACAAACTTTGCTTTGGAAGGAGAGTATTATTTACACGATTGCATAAGATGGGGTTCTCAGGAACTATTCTTACTGATAGAATTTACATTTGAATAGCAACTTGAACCACGTCATTATCATTTCTTTATTGCTCAGATGTCATGAATTCCTTTCCGTCTCAAAAAATAAATTTACGAAATCCAATTACATCTTTCTGAGAAACATGTGGGATTTTGTGATCTTACTCCCTTTAATCCTAGACTTTATGTCACTTTCAAAACAAATTCCAATCAAATTTGGAAACCCCTAGTGGGTCAAAAAACACGTCAATCCCAACATGACCTCAACGCAAACCTACGTAACCTTACATATTAAGGTCTATAAAAAAATAATCAATTCTTGGAACCCACAAAAAGCGTATAAAAACCCATTCAAGGTTCAAAGACTTGGAATTGAAAAGCATAAAAAGTAAACGTTCTTCTGTCTTTAATAGAATTTGATTCCTACGAATCATAATGAAACTTTATTGTATGCCTTTTCTTATTTCTATTTCATTTGAATTTTGATGTGTAAGAGTACCGTAATTTACTAAATAACACCCTCTCCAAATCCAACGATGCCAATGTAATCTCTAAAAAATAGACCATCATCAACTCCTTAAAATCTGAAACTGATGAAAGAAATTTGATTGCAACTGCGGTATATACCTATCTGCAATTGATGTCACCATCTGTGATTGCATGATACGGAAAATGCCACCCAAGGTCGCCTAGGGGCCTTCGAAAGTTCTAGCTAATTCCCAAGTATTCAGGTTGACAAGAGTCATAATATCATATCGAACCATATGCAGTTATATAATATTTTCGTCGCTGAAATAGTTGTTTTTTACTTGAAAACCAGTCATTTGCGTCAGAGATCTGTCAAAGAAAGATAGATCGGGAAAGTTACATATAATACAAGATATAACCACACAAAAAGAAAGAAAACGTATCGATGACTTATAAAGCCTTATACGATGTTATTCAGATCAGATATTAGGGGATTAATACTATTATTCCAGACATAATTCCGATAATTCTTCCATCCTGTATCTTTTACCTTTCACAATTACGGGATAATAGATGATAGGGTTACGCAGTAGAATCCCAAAGGTTTCACAAAACAAACAATTGCATAGCTAAACCGATCATTATCCGTTCCTGCGGTTCCATGTGTTCCAAGGTTATACCTGATTACCCCCGAAAAAAATACTTCCTGTAAACAAATATAATTATGGCCTGCCCTTTCATTCCTTAGAACAAGTAAAATAGACCTTCTAAATACGTATAATATCCTTTAATCCATAGAGTTATGTTGTCTGAAATATGGGAAACTTATTTTGGAGAGCAACTAATTTATTATGACTTCTGTTACGAGGAGGATCTATATATATCGAGACTTGTAACAAGACTGTAACAAGATGTACATTTTTTATATGCGACCGATGGATGTCAACAATTGGTGAGAACTGGATTAGAATGATCCATAAATAACAGTAACCTAAAGTCGAACAATAACAAGTACATGATTCCTCGGAAATAAAAGTGAAAGTATCAACATCAAAACATATTTCTCTTAAATAAGATACTGAACCCGAAACCCAAACTATCATTTCACCCTAAAAAATACTCCCACTCAATGTTATGAACAACAAGGAGAAGAGAGATAACAACTTCATCCAAATGATATTATGAGATTACATTTTTTTTTTAAATGGCTTCAAGGCTCAAGATCGCTCAAAGTTGGAGAGAATAAATCATAGCAACATAAAGCATTCGGAACAAATTACAAGGAAATTAAAATGTAAACCGATATACACAATACCCCGTAGGGATTGTTATAAAACGGGTTCACAATTATCATCTTACAAATTCAACAATATCCGTTCTCTGTAAATCGTCAAATTACACGTCCACTGCAACATAATAGAAACGAATAACTAATTTATAAATGATGTAAAATCACGGGAATGTTACTTTCTCTCTTTTTAAAAATATGCTTAAAAAAGCTCTGAAATATTCTTGTAAGTTCTTGCACATTAAATTTTGAACTGCGATCCTTTACTTTATGTAAATTGTCCAGATCAAAGATGATTATACCTATTAGCCAAATTTAATAACAACATGAATTCAAGAAGAATGTCTTCAGCCTCTTAGCTGATCCTCGGTTTAATTTCATCGAGTTACGAGTTGTCAGAATATTGAACAGCTCTTTCAGATATTAAGTTGGTATCCCTATCCCTATTATTTTTCATAAGCTTTGAACATTTCAGCAAAAATTCAGAATGAAAAAAGAGCTTGTATCGGGCGTATCTGGACTAGCATCACAACAGAATAGAAAATAATATAGATTTCCTCCACTTGTTCACAAACCGACAGGCCTTGAGATGGATTACGTCGTTTAATACCTTTTAACTATTATTAATGCTGGGAGAAGCTTGTAATGAGCCGTTAGCGAGCGTTTCCATGAAATTAGTCCTTCCCATCCTTAATATATACGGCTCGTAATAATATATTTCGGAGGTATATAGGTTAATGAGATGTCGTTGATACTGTGTGAGATATCGCCAGACCGGGACTTTCATGCCGACACAGAAAGTAATTCCTTAAGAAGGAGTACTATTTGTGAGACTTGTACTTTCTACTCTTCTACATGCTTTGTGAACCCAGCAACAGAACTTCAGACAAACCCTAAAATTGTGACTATACACCAAAATAAAAACAGTAATTCCCGGAAAGAGAAATCCTATAGTTTAGGACAGAGGCTTATAAACTATCAACATTTTAGTCCTTCTATTCAGCTATCATTTCAAGAAGACCAAGAGTCACGAATCGGAGTTTCAACTGTTTCCTAGTTAACCTACATTCCATGAACTAGGGATGGTCCGGGTTCTTTCTAACCTCGACGAGAAGATAATTTACCAACTCCTTCTGAGTAAATCGAAGAGTGGGGACTTATTTCGGGGGACTTTTTATTTCGACAGTCCTCGGTACATCCTTAACTAAAATCCATTCTACTCGGCAGGAGGCTCAATTTTAGAGAAAGAAGCACGAGTGCCCTTTATTACTCTCCTCCTATTAGGCCTATTACATTACATGTCCCTTGCCTCTTTGCCTAGAAACACAAAAGGCAATTCAAATTACACGAGTCAAATAGGTACAACTTTCACCCACACCACCACCATACAAGAGAGAAAGCATAACATAACTATAGGAGATACACAGGTTGTAATAGAAGCTTCTACAACATCCGATTCTCAGTATTTACAAACGGGGTTATCTCAAACGTCAAGCATAGATTATCATCAAAAAGGAAATAAAACAGTGTCTTCACATGTATGATAATTTTATGACAAGCATTAAGTTAAACTTTAATTTCTGCCCCCACCACCACCGACACTAGATTACTATAAAATTTCCAACACGAAGACTATCTTATGTGAGTTTGACGGATTCGCTGAAATCCTTTCATGATAAGCATTAAAACGAGGGCTCAGCATCACTCCATTTAATCTCTCTACAGGATTTACCTTGTCCCTCAACAATTTAAATTAAACTCTCAACTCTTAAGCCGTAAATGCATATACGCATCCACCTGAAATGGGAGAGGTTCTAAAGCCCGTTGATAGCTACATAAACGCAAAGATAAATGAATTTTCACTAGTCCAAACTGCCGTAAGACGGATAAGTAAGGACCCTCTTCTTGGAGGGGAATTAGTCAACAAAATGGATAACTAGATTCCCTACAAAAGAGTCCTCCATCCATCTCTTACATCTCTGGAAACGTAATTACCATTTCACCGCAGCCTAATTAACAACTTGCAAAAACATCCTCGACTCGAGCCCGAGGACAGAGCTCCTATAAATACAAACCTACCTCTAGTTTAACTATACAAATACTCTCCTCCGAAACTCATATTTCAACTTCAAAGGTTGAACATATTCGGAAAGGGTGATGGTGGTGTTGGAGAAATTAGCCATTTATAGACCTTCCCTCGCAAAACAATAATACAGAAGGGTTTTAAACTAATATCGTCCTATTATATAACTCTTAATGTGCGAAACCCGTACTAATTTATGATTCAACACCAGGCCACCACCAACAATCCCCTCCTCGTAAATTCCCGTCTCAGCTTTTCCAGACCGTAAAATATTAGCGTAAAATGCAGTTTTTTCTGGAGTTTAAAGGTCTCAAGGTCAGAGAGAGATGCGCAACTGGCAGACTGGTGACTGGTCACCCTTTCACCTTTCCAACCGCAACCACAACCGAGTTGAAGGCTGTCCGGTAGTCCGCAAACTAGAGAATATCGAAGAGAGGTTCGGTTTTTTGCGGCATCAAAATGCGAGCGACCGATTGCACATTTGTCTGCTTGGACGCCCAGATATTCGAATGATGGAAGTATGTATATACATTATAGGATTAGAATACAGTCAACTTTTTATGCATGCGAACGATTTCAAATAAAGATCTCGGTGTGCCACCTTGCCTGAGCTCACAACGTTTTCGACTATATAAGAAAACCACAAAGGCAGGTTTCCTATTACAAACTCCCATACAAAACCGCTAGTTTACTTTTTAACCTTTGCCATTTAAAAGAAGAAGTTCTTTTGTTGAGACAAATGCCCCATTTCTGGCAGACAACGACCCATTCTCTCCGCAATTCTAAAACTACTATCGTTCCTCCGATAGTCGTAAATATTGGACGGGGAAATATGGACCAAGGCACGTTTTCAACAACGAAAGCTGCGTTCAGATTTCTAACAATCGGATCGATTATGTGATCTTCCTTTCCTTAAAAAAAAACGATCGTGCAAAGCATAGTTCCCAAACAACGACTTTATTGTCTTTCCATACTCATTTCAACAGAAATGTATTATAAAGTGTCGGTCGGTCGGTCGATTTATAGTAGTGTCGGTTTTTTCGTTGTAAATTCAACATAAATCATGCTTCCTGTTGGAAAAAACAACAAATTCCCCAACTCATAAACTTTAAACTGTATGTCCAGTCGAATTCCAGATTAAGGAATTCAGAGATTGAAATGAATTAGAGTTTCTTTTATTCAACCCAACCCATTTATAAAACAACAGAGCCTAACAACTGGCTAGGAAATAAGTGTAGAGAAAGCACACAGCTTTCATATACACATACGGCCAATCAAAACGACGTTCTACCAACTCGGCAGACCCGGGTGGTGGAAACCATCTGTATATTTTATGCCCAGTTGCAGATGAGATAAACAAATGTGCAAATTCTCGAGGGAATGATTTCCATAATCCCGACATTGTTTATTTTAGACTATTTTACAGCCCCAGAAACCAGAACGGCTCAGCATTGGATACGTTGGGCCACATTTTGGGGATGGGACCCCACCCAACTCAATATTCCAAGGAAGTAGCTGGACAAGCTGAATGTTGGGATGAACCTCATTTACGACATTAGAGGAAGTAGATTAGAGAGGAGAGAAAGAAGATGAAGTTAGGGATGAAGATATGTGGCTTCCATAAAAGTTCGGGTGAAGGGTTCCTCCAGCAGAACCCGTCCATTCCAGCCCTCGTCTCTGGCAGATCTCCAACGGCCGAGATCAAGAAGAAGATCCGCAGAAAAAAAATAGAACAACGATATTTTTTCCAGACCAGCAATTTAAGAATGGTTTGAAGATTTGCAAGAAGATCTGAGCTCCTCTGTCCCCTTCTCCCAAAGATCAAGGAATCCCATTTCCTCTGCCAATTCAATCCCTCCTCTCTTGTACTCTCTACTTGCAAAATCCAAAGAGAAAAGAGGAAAATAAATCCCCTTTCACTTCCAGTCAGGCTCAACTCCAGGAGGAGCCTTTGAGTCGAGTAGGGAACGTCAAAGGAAAATGCCACAGGAGTCTGGAATTTGGCTATTTTACACCAACATTTCCAGCTCCGTTTCCAGAGACTTGACGGAGATGTCTCAACTTTCTTAAATATTAAGAACCGCCGGTAGCAACACGCTCCGACTTCTTTGGAGGTACACAGTTGTTGTGTACACAGTAAGCTAAACTGTAATGCACACATATTAAATTACCATTAAAACTACAACATATTTTAAAAAAAAACGAACCACGTATAATGCAGGCATATCAACTTTCTCCCGACACTAAGCTTGACAAGGAATTGATCGGGTCATACATCATAAATTTACAGCTGGTTATCGTTTAAGTTTAGTGGAGAGCCTGGTCAAAAATATAGGGAAATGAAAGCAGAAACCGAGGGTCAACTGTATCCACATTAAAGTAAAGTATAACAGGACTTTGAAAGTAGTGGTAGAAAAATATGTAAACGATATGTATCAACATAAATTATGAACACAATCCATTTTCACGTACTTGAAATGTATTCCAACGAGGATGGAGAAGGACTATTTGGCACACGAACCACATCACGATCCCTTATCTCATAATTCATAAAAACCTACTTTTTCAGACTTCAATGAAAATACACTATTATTCGTAGTATTTCCAGTCCATTTATGTGTATGGCGATAAGAAACGACAAACTATCAAAATATAACCAATAAATACAACATATAAAGTGCAAAATTAAATCTTTACATTGGCTCTCGAGTTCGATAAAACATATTGATTGCATTGTCTACTCATATATAGTAAAGTACTGGCAAAATAATAAAATTAAAGCAATATTAACAAAAGGTACAAACTCTGAGAACTTTAAATATACAGCTTCACAAGGCCGACAAAATTTTCAAAACTCCTAGCCAAGAAATCCGATTCCTATCTCGCCGAGTAGTGAATAGTGAGTGTAACTTGGAAATGGAATATGAGAATAATTTAGGCCTGAAAACAGAATAATTTCATATGCGTTTCGACTCTAAATTACATTCCTTGTATAATTGCCCCTTTTAAAGAATTCTTTTGGAAATATAATAAAACCATTTTTCTTTAAAAACTTAGCTGCAAAATTCAGCTCCTTTCTCCTCTACGACTTCTCACTTTTCCGAGTCTGGACGCAAAAATACTAAAATCCTTTAAAGGCATAAAAAGTAGAAAGGAGAAGACCGGATGGGCTGAAAAGAAGCGAAAATTGGGAACTCTTCGATCTACACTATGTAGCGAAGATTGGAGATAGGTTATGCTTTTAGTGTGAAAACCCATACTTATAGAGACTCACAGGACTTACAGTTGGAGAATTCGAATCTGCCTATAACGCAGAGGCATTCGTGAAACCTATTCTATAATATGGCGGATGCAGCAGAGCTAGCTACTTTCCTAAAAGTTCCGATCCTGTAAATTCCTAAATAGGAATGGTAGATAAGCCTCCGCTAGTATTTTCTTTCTCATCGAGATAGGTGAGTGAGATGGGAGGAAAAGTTGAAAGTATTTCTATTGGATTTGCCAAGCAGACGTCCTTCGAATTTCAAAGAGCTTTCCGAATCCTTAAATTACATTCCCTGTTATGGGAGAGGAGAGGGCCTTGGCCCTCGAAATAAAGAGAGGCATGTTGAGCCTATTAAGTACATCAATGGGTTACATTATCTTCGTTTACGGCCTCTTGAAATGGCCCAACTCTATCGTCACCAATCAAACCAGTCAAATGTTGCACTGAAAGTCGGGATTTTCCTATTGTCGCAGCCTTAAATATTAAAAGGGAGTTCCGAAAGTAGGTGAAGCGGAACAAAATGATGGCGGACTCGCTTGGTCATTTCATTAAAATGAGCCGCAATAATAGTCTTACCATTACAACCGCAATGGCTTATTTTGATGCAGAGAGATGCAATTTAATGGATAATTAGGTCAATATGAGTTTTGCTTACCCGATCGGGCTCATGTCCACTGTTACCAGATCCATATGATGCCTCCGAAGCTCTGTCGTTAATATCAAAACATTCATCGGCTGAGCACATTTCCTCCAAGTCCCTGTAATACAAGAAATAGGTTAAAAACTGCATGGTGTATCACCATCATACGGTGAACTTAAAAGCGAGGCATCAAACTTTCAAAATGATACAATTTAGGGCTGATTGTGAAAAAAACTACTTGCATTTCCCATCAAATCCAACGAAATTACATATAAACTCGGAATAATTAGTAACCAGGTAAGGATTGTAATATTGAATTCGTAAAATTGGGTTAGACTATTGGAATGTCATTCTGATTTGGTCATTTCTTATCTAATCGAATGCTTATGTGAAGGAAATTAAAAACTGGAAACGGAGTGGGTTTAATTTGACAGAAAATAGCCAGCTCCTGGATGGGAGCGGAATCAATCCGTGAATGTGATGGTTTTGCACAGTAAAATAGTTAGATATAAATAGGTCTGGGATTAGACGATACAAATGAAATAAAGTCGAATTGGGGTTGTGTGGTGGAGCGTTGCACTGAGTGAGAAGTCCTTGCCACTGCAGAAGGAGGACCTAAAAATTTGTAGTTGAGATTGATCGAACCTGCTAGATCGATGACTTCCCGATTCTGACTTAGAGGGACTTCGTGGAGCATTGAGTCGGAGGTTGGTATTGAAGTAAGTTTCTTGAATGACTTCTCTTAGTTTCTTTACCCATTGTCGTTTACTATCTGCGGAAGAAGCCTAGATATAACAAGACAGCAAAATTGATTAATCACACCAACATCAATCAGGTAATAAAAAAATCGGTTGAGGCATATTACCTTGATGACGATTCTGTAATCCGACACCGGAGATCGGCCTGTCCATACCGCAAACTTGCATTCGTCCCCTTCGATACATTCAGTTACCCCTAAGTCTGACGTCTGCAATGTACAATTTAACAATTCAAGTTATCATTATATTACGCTAATGACACACTTACTGCATCTTATCATTAACATCAAATGTGCGTTGGTTTGTTCATTGTTTAACGAATAGTAATACTGGCTTGTCATTCAAGATTGAACCGAAGGTGGCTAGTTGAACATAGTTTTACATTGATATTGAAACTTCTGAAATTCGTGTACATTGGTTAATATTACCTAAATGGGGCCGTAAAAAAATATTTCTTATCAAACAAAGAATAAACATTGCAAAAACAGTTTAAACTCAGCCTAACTTTATAAGAACGCAATTGACAATATTATCAGGACAAGAAAACACAACTTTCACTCTGTATCTACGTCTTAAACTAGTAGAGTACACAAATGTTCAACACCGCTTTAGTTTCGTTTGCTTCAAATACATCGGAAAACTTAGAAACTCACCAATAGCTTATTTTTATAAATATATTTTGCTTTATTTCCGCTGGAGTCCTTAACTTCTTTGCTAAATAGAAGATACTGTTCAAATAGGAAGACATGACGTTCTCGAGCTTTTCTAATGATTTGTTTAGGGTCCCAAATCTGGAAGTTTTCTTGTAGGATTACTTCTCCTAATTTGTCTAATGGAATATCACAACCGTCCAGAAGCGACAAGTGCATCGCATCATTCGCTTTCTTTGGCACATTCAGCATCACCTCCAGTCCATCCTTTTACAAATAACACAGTATTGTAAAGAATCTCAATAATGTATAATATTTAGGTATATGATTAATATAATTTATAGAAATTGTCAACATACTTTAATTTCCCCTTGCCCTTCATCACAACATGCCAATAAGTCTTTGAGTAAAAGTTGGTATTTCGTAATTCTTTGGACGGGTTTAATCAGGTAAGCCGGGATTGGGTGCTCAATGTTGTGATCCTTTTGGACATCTTCGAAAAATGTCCCTGAATTTTGCATTAAGACTGTAGTTGAGTCAGGCTTGTTTTTGCAGTACATAACATACATGTCAAATTTGTGCGCCTGTAACAGTACGATCAGAACAATTAAAATTTCTTAAACACAATTTAAAATATTTTACACTTGAAAATTACAATCTGTAGTACCCAAGTAACGAAACAATGACCAATATCCTCAGGCATCGTCTCATACTTCTCCAGTTCCTTTACAAAGATGTCTTTATGAAACTCGTATATGTCCTCAATATTTCCGAAGATGACTCGTTCTTTCCCTTTGATTCCAGGTGGTAGGTTTGCTGAGTTTCTCATCTCGTATAAATAATACTGAATGCACACTTGAAGGTCCTTTACGTATGAACGCTCCGTTTGCAGAAGCTCGCCCATGATGAATCTAAAAAAGAAGACAATTATTTTTAATCAAGATTGACAATTAATCACAAGTTCATTTCAACGTTGAACCTGCATTTCCTTCCTAATCCGTTTACAAATTCTACCCACTAGGGTTATAAGAACTTTCTATAAATCAACAAACGTCGAAAAAAGACTTCCAGATTCATATCAATATTTGCATTTGCATTAACCAGCAGACTTCAATAGTTGAGACCTGACTTTCCCCGGGGATTTTCGGTGAATGAACTTTCTACGTAACATAACCTTTCAAATAATAACGTAATAATAATGTCAACTAAAATGTCATTGTCTTATCATATATACACTGTATAATATAGAGATTGACATCATTTGGGAGTTTCAAAATAAACCCAAAATTTCCATGCCGTATAAAAGGAAAATATGGTTTCAGAAAAACCCAAGAGATAAAAGTAGAATATTTTTTGACGTACTCTCGTCTCCTTCGTTTTTTACATTGTTCTTCATTGAGATCTTGATCCTTCAGAACCTTAGTTTCTCCACAAACTTTGGATTCCAGACTCGAATCTGAATTTCTGTCTAGAGATAATTCCGTCCGAACTTCACTTCCTTTGATTCCTAGTGATTCTTCCAATTGAGATCTGAAAAATAGTAAGAATAAAATTATCGACATACCTTCAGCCAAATCTTTCGAAACAATTTACAAATTATCAGAAATAACTATTTAAATTTTTGAAAAACGAAGATTAACAATGTTGGTGTTTTCTCAGAATATAACGAACATCGTGAGCCGCCTACACAAACAGGCTTCAAATAGAACAGCAGGTGGGAATACGAAAATATGAACATCAAAATCGGAATGGATACATTTTTCCAGGTGGGAACGAAAATGCTTTCTCCTCTTTATTTGCAGTATTATCATCCATTTACAAGACTTCGCCATAATAAAATATATCTTCTCTCTCGGATTCTTAATGCAAAAGAGATTGGAGCTAGAGTGCGTGAGAAAACATACCATGCCCCAATTTTTTCAAGTAATAAAAGGATTGAATGAAAAGATTTTTTGGATAATCTAAGAAGAAATTCAGCTCCATGTTGGTTCCTATATCTCAAAGAATACGACAAAATCATATCATATATGGATATTAAGAACTGAATAGCTATATTGAATGGATTTAAACCCCATGGCGGATCGGGCTAATGACTTTTGTTAAGAAGACTAAAGTATAGGAATGTGGCAGAAGGAGGGCACATGGTTCGGGACCAACAGACTGGGCACATATAGGTTTATAGTAAAATAGAATAAGCCAAATCCTTCCCGGGTTTTAGGAGACAGACAGAAGAAATATCCCCACCTACTTCCGGCCTACAACTTCCAGCTTCGTACTCCAGAATTTCGACCCAAACTCCAAAACTATGAGAAGGATGATAATACGTACACAAACTTTCTGTCCCAACTAAAATTGCACATAGGTAAGTCCTCTATTATATCCTAAGCCCCTTAAAACGTATAGTCTCCAAGAGTCGGAACACTTATAATTAAAGATTATAATTATTATATTACACAAGAGTGCCTTATCATCTTTCACGAATCGAGTTTTAATGAGCAACTCCAACTCCTTTGAATACAAAGTTCGGCTGAACGGAGTTTGTTTTTCGACAAAAATAAACAAATCTTACATAACTTTCTCACAATTTTTGTCTGCAATCAAATAACAGAAAGGGGAAATTGGAAGGGAAATAGTGGGAGTCCGGGAGTTCAAGGGTACAACGCACCTGTATTTGTCCATACGAGAGCTAAAGTCTTTGTATCGATTGTCAACTGCAGCCACCCATTGCTTAATATCATTTGCATGGAGATGACCCTTCTCTACCAGACTGTCCGCAAGTTGAATCAGCAATTTTACTCTCTCCCGAGTTTCCTGGAAATCAAAGTTACCACATACATACATGTGAAATCAAAGCATCCTACTCGCTTTTTATGGCTTTATATCAAAACAAGTACAATTCCATATTTCATCCGACACATTTTAACAATCGATGTGGGACAGGAAATCTAACGTAGAGATTACAGTACATGTAATACGTGACTTACTTTTGCGGAGGCTTTGAACTCATTGTGCTCCCTGAGGAGGGTTTCCGTTTCGTCCCGTGATTGACCCACGTGAGTATGCGTGGACAAGTAAAAGTCACCCGTGTCATGAATCCAGTCCAATGCTTGTTTTGCCGACCTAAAAAAACACAATCATAGAAATAAAAGTACACAAACGTGAAACGTCACTTACTCAATCACCGGAAGAAAAAACACTTGTTCAACAACACAAACAACAACCCACTTTTTAGACTTTCTCCGAGACTACTTTTCTCCTCTCCTACATGATAACCACCTATAGACTACACTGTTTGAAAACCCCGGTTTCGAAAGACCCAATTTCTCCGAAAAAGGGCTTTCTCGGATGGAATAAAGACATCCGACACCAACAGGATTATCATGAACACCGGAATACAAATTACGCCTAACTTGATAGCGTAGGCTTAACTAAGGGCCCCTTTTCCTATCTCTCTTTTCTATCTCTTATACTTATTCTATGCACAATACAAGTGAAATGGCAGAAGAGTTGGCCAACTTAGGCTGAAGCAAAAGTGAAAATGCCTCAAGTGTTTCAGGCACAAAGACTCGGCGGAATGAAGGTATGGAGTTGAGTAAACGTGCTTTTTAAGCCTTAGAGTGAAAGTAGCTCTACAGTTCTGCAGCCACATATTCTGTTGAGGCACGTGGACAGGCGCTTACAATCTCTCATTTCTTCATCCTCATTGTTAACATATTATCTATGACTTTACATTACTATATTACCATTACACATACAAGCTTTCCATTCGGCTTTCTCTCATTTTTTCATCGTATAAAAAGATAGTTGATATTGAAAATGGGAAAAGCGCCAGAGACTACGTATAGGGAACGTCTCAGTTATTATCTATCTTCAGTTTCTCCCCTTCTGGAACAGTGCACAAACCACTTCACCCAAAATGTCCCATCGAACAGAAAATAAGCTGGAAATCTTCAAGGAAATAATGTGATGTCGGCAAGAGAGAGAGCGAGAGAACTAGGTGCAAGTTGGTAGGATGTAATATATAAACGACGACATCCTTTTAAAAATGGAATCCCCAGATTGGACATAAATTACAGGATCTTTCATCCAACCTGCACTAAAAGGACTCACGAAATTTGATTTCATAAACCAATCGTTGGAGACAAAATTACTTTGGTCTCTAAAATACACTCTGTTTTGAAACTTTCATCTTCCGAATATGTTGCTTAAAATTCGTTTAGCTCAGTGTTATTCAGAATCCGGGTTTTAAAACAGGAAAATCCGTCGAAAGGAAAAGGAAGGCAGTATTTCAACCTAGAAACTTACCATTCGAACATTACAAACTGAAGACATTGGTCCAAATGCTTCTTCCTCGAAGTCCAATGCTGCATTACTCGATTCTCCTGGGCAAGGAGCTTATCCAGAATGGCTGTAATAAAATAATGCGAAAAATACATAAAATAACAGTAAATACTCGTTTGCATTCCCATACAATTCATTGCAAATAGGAGTTTTGTGTAAGAGAGGAAATGTCTCTATCTTTTCATAAGGGCGTCCATTGGATTCACCTCTTCCAGTGAAATCAGAATGTATGCTTCGAGCCCCCGGAATGTTACAAGTTTTATATAAGAAATCGATAGTGAACAATAGGACACTTCCCTTTCCTGGTACGAAAGATATTAATATTTACGAGGACTTGAAGGCACGCGACAACTTTTCATCTTATTATTATCATTATTTCTACACTCACAACTTCTCACCCCTACCGTTCAAATTCAAAGACATTTCCTTATACGGCGAACATCAAATCCGACATGAATTAAAGTCGGAGATATTTACATGTCCATAAAACCAGTACAATGTCTATAAATATATCCCCTGTAGAGGCTGTAGATAAATTTTTCGGTGTGCATATATTTCGAAATGAGTTAGTTTAGTTTGCACACCCCGGAGAAAGATAGATCCTTCAAAAAAGTGTGAATTACCAACCTTTGACTTTCGCTTCTTGTGAACTGAGACCTCCAGCCTCGAACTGGTAAGGATAGGTAACTCGATTGCAGATCTTCAGGAAGTTCCGCGCCGTAAATCTCGCATGGGTACATGCCTTCATAAACGCGTCCTTCTGCTCCTGATGCTTGTTACTCTGTTTGGTCAGATTCGCCCGTTTGTCTGACGAAACGACAGTTGACCCCGAAATTGACTTTGGGATCCCTGGTCCAGAAGTACTACTGTCCAGGGTGCAGTAGTCCTCTTCCCGTTTGTACTCTTTTTCAAGACTATCCAGAACTGAGCACACCTTTAATAAAATAAAAATTGATTTACTATAAAACTCCAATAAAAAATAAACTATTCGATTTCGAAAAGTTACTTCTTGGCAAGTCACTTTTTGTGAGAGAGAAAATAATAAGACACGAAGGACTTATGGGAGTCGAATGCCGTGGGAATTTCCACTTTTGTCAATGAATCAGAGCCAACAAGTTTATCAAGCATATTATTGTCATTGTGATAGGGTGAAGTTGAAAAGAGTTGGGAAACCATATCCAATCTTTCAACAGTTATTGACTTTACTAAGTCATTCTTAATATCTCTGAAAGTATTGGACTCGTTCATCATAACATGACTTGTTATTATCCTTTCAACAATCCTTCACGTTAAGCCACACTTTTCATTAAACCACCGGAATAAGTTGGAGAGACATAATCTCCATTCTCTCTGGTTTCCAATTACCGTCGCAATATCTTCAGGAACTAGGATAGGCATTATTAACTATACCAACATTTACACACAGAGTCGCGAGATTATCCAAGGCTTAAAACGCTATTACATACAAGGCCTTTTCACGCAAGAAGTAGATTTTAGTCAGTCTCTCGTGTGAGTGTACATCATTGTATATTATATAGAATTCATTTATGAACAAACCTTACAAACCCAAATGATCCTTTCGAAAGTGTGGATTTTCACGTGCATATTATAGCAGAACAAGTTACATAAAAATAATTCACCTTTCAAATCCAAATTATTATCCAATTACGCTTGGAACAGGGTGAGAAACCCCGTAACGCGGTTACAGTCTACATAGGACACCCAATAATATTTGAATATTTTTTATTTACCTGTTCAGCCGTTTTATAGAAGCTCAGAGCGTTAGTGAAGAGTTTGTGACGCTCGTCAGCTGCTGCAACCAACTGATGCCAACGGGTGGACACATCATCCGAGATCTTTTTGATACCCCCACCGTCAAAGTGACTGCCCCCGATTAGAGCTTCCGCCTTTAGATTAACTTGCACTGCGAAGTTGTGCGTTTTCTGGAAATAAACCACAATAATCCTATTAATCCACAATAAAGTTAAATTATCCCTTTAACTTATGGTAGCTTCACAACAATACTTGGTCCAGACATCCGAGGATATAAGATCCAGTTCGACCTACATTCACCAATTCCTTGTCTTTTTTACTGTAATTAAACTTCATGAATAATTCAAAGGAACATTAGCGGTGGAAATGGATTACGAGTTTTGAACTCATTTACGAGACGAGCTTATCTAGGAAATGTAATTGTAGAAAACGGATTTAGCTGGAGAAAATGGAGACGGAAAGTGCACATTGGGAGCGAATGTTTGGGGAAGTAAGGGATCCAAATTGACCATAAAAGTCCGAATTTGAACTTGTTGATGCAATTCTCTTGGCACAACAGGCAAATACACAAGACAAGGTATCCAGACTTAGAGACCCTTTTCCATCCAATTCGTTCAACAACACGTACCACAACAAGATTAAATATAAAATAGAACCCCAACTGTATCTTCTATCGTAACAGTCGACCTACTTCAATTCCATTGGAAATCATCAATGTATTAAATAAAACACTACGGACGCCTGATCAATTTGGCACTTCAAAACAAAACAGAGCACAATGTAAAATACGTTGATGAACTTCTTCAACTTACTTGCAATGCAACTTTGAACTTCTCATGTTCCTTGTTCATTTGTTCGGCTTCGGCCAGGGAGCTGGGGATCGTGAAGCTGGCAGTTAGCATTGTCTCACCATTCCGGATCCAATTAGTTACCTGTCGAATTCACAAACTCATTAGTCCAACTTTAAAGGCAATGAAACACTTCAAACAATCATTACCCCAATAATTTCACTATGATGGCTACTAAATTATTTTAAAACTACAACAAGGATCTCAAATTCCAAAGAAATTCTGGACTTTGAACTTTACATGCGAACTAGGTCCGAAAGACTTAAATTTTCATCAGTCCGTTGCAACCGTAGATGTAAAGTCAATAGCCTTTAAATTCCGTACTATCATTCCACAGAGATTCCAACCCGATCCACCGGTTTCTTGTTTTGTATTCCGTTGTAAAAAGTCGGCACTAAATAATCCAGAACCGCAAAACACTCACCAACAACTTACATCCACTCCGGATAAGAAAGTCGGGCATCCTACATATTCCTTCATCTTCCTAACTTTTTTTTTAAATCCACTAAAACTAGGATGGAGAACCAGAACCAGAAGGCCTTTAATCACCCTCTCTTTTCACTGCCACGAATACCGAACAAGGACGTTCAACTCGTATATTTCGAATGGAGAGAAGATGGGAAAATACAGATCCTTCATCTCCAACAACCACCACTACTTTCCCCGTATCCCTCGATTCCAGTTGTTGGACTATCTTTCAGGAAATGGGGAGACTCGACAGATCCAGACTCATCCCCAATTCACGTTTAACTTATATCCACGGACCAAAACCCAAATCCACTATTTCATTGAGGATGATGAACGGATCGGAGAGTCGGGGAAATGATAATGTAAACAAACCCGGGTTCTTGTCCATCTATAATAAAACAGATTCCGCACAACAGAAAATCCGTAACGGGTTTTCAGGCGGAATGCTCCCTTGTTCTCTGTTCTATTATACTCCTCAGGAAGAACACTATCTATCCCTTTGATACATTAAGATAGGAATGGTCAAACCAAAACATTTTCCTCCTTCATCCCAATTCCTAAAAGTTTCTGAAATAAAAATGAAATATATTGAGAATGGGGGACTCGTACAGCCGTTTTCGTTATTGATCCATGATCCAAACATCATTCACATATACAAGGAACGAAGTTACAAACTTACGAAATCCACTTCCTATTCTTAACTAATCTTTCCATTTGCCAACTTCTCAAAATCCTATCAACCAATATTAAATAGCCCTATCTTACAATATTTTAGTATATATGCTATGAACCCTAACCATGTGCGTTCCCAGCTCCTACATACATTACCAAGTGTCAATAATTGATAGTACAAAGTCTTAGCTGGTGGTGTAGACATGGTTTGATTCACTTAATTCCTTTGCTTTCTCTTTGATTCGTAGAGAGGACTGCCTTTGCCAGTAGAAAGGAGTTGGAACTCTCCCTTCCGTCCAACCAAATCAAATCTCGGCATCGGCTTAACGAATGCAACCTAGCCAAGGGAAACGGTTGAAATGGAATCACTTTAAATGACTGTAACCATAACTCGACGCTTACTCGGTAGGATAGGACGTAGCAAAGCTTTTCGAACTGATAGGGATAGAACCTCTAAGAAATAAATGACTCTGACAGTCTCGACAAAATCCATTATCAACACCCAAGTACTTGTAAACGCACCAATCCCTCATTTCTATCGGCATGCGGCAGCTCAAATCCTTTCAAACGCACAGTTAGGGAATGGAATAGCGTAACAAATAATGTTTCCGACGTGTGAAACATATTTTGGGTTACGACAATTGCAAGTTATATTGGCCGGTCTGAAATATACAGATAAACAATAAAATAACATTTGTATGGGTTCGAAAACCGGATAAACTGTTACACGAATATTTCCTTAGTAAATACTATTCCCGATTAAAATATTGGCTGGAAACAGAACAGAACAACATTTTTCATAAATAACAATTGATAACCTAGCACACTTTTAAACAACCGTGCCTTGATATTCGAAGATCCTGTTCTAAATTCGCCAGTTCTTTTAATCCTACCCAAATAAATTAATATCAGTGTTGATAATTCTGATCTCAATATGAAGTATGTCTTCCACCCAAAAAACATAAATGTTTCGTTAACCATCTAATTTTCACACCACTTGCGACTTTACGTGGAACAAAGGCAATTAAAAAGACATTTACATTTCCAAAGTCTAAATCAAGACTCATCCACTTCCCTTTTAAATGCAAAACGGAGTGATTTAGGATTTTGACTCTCAGTCCATTAAACAAGCAACGCTTTCATTTACGCCTCATCATCACATTCCGAGTCGAAACTGTAGTCTTAAAGCGTGATAATATGACAGGAATTCAGCTCATTAGCCACCCACTCCTAATCTCCGAAATGAACTTTAACTATCTCTACCCTAAATGAATAAGAATGCTCTACCTCAACTGACAAACCCGTAAAAATATATCTTGTCTTCAAATATTGCGTAAAACCTTTTCAAATTTCGGGAGTTGAATCGCCTTAGAATGCATTCTATAAATCCGGCGATTTCCCCTGCAACAGAAGAATTTGCGTCGGCAGCCCTGAAGCCACCCTCTTCTCCCTCCGAATCGTCATCTTTCAATCTCTCAACTTCAAAATAAGACAAGTGGATAATCAAAAACTACAGGCGAGGGTCCTACTACAAAAAAAACTTTCAACCGAAATTGATATCACTTGAGAGGAAATATCAGAATGCATTTGGACGTCGGAATGAGATACATTGATCAGTGCACTATCGTCCCCTAACTACCCCATGGTTCCTGTGGAAGGCTCAGATGTGGCACACTTCACCCTAATATATAATTTTCCATCTCAATAGTCAAATACATCCATTCAAAGGGACGAAAAGGCAAAACAGGGAGGCCACAAAAGATCATCATAAATAAATAGTGAATGAGGGATGAATGGATCCATTTTCAAAGATAATGTGCATCCATCCATTTACCTCAAAATGCAAGAAAGGGAGAGTTTTTCTATCCTGTCCTTGCCGTATATTTACAAATACAAACGCTACTTTAACTCAAAACACTTGCATACAATAGGATATTCATATATATCTATCTATTATCGCAACAATTACAGCTTTTCAGCAATTAAATTGAGTAATTGTTCCAATAGCTGGCCACGCGCACTCAACTGTGCCACAAATAATCGTTAACGACCTTCTTAAAAGGAAGAAGCGATTTACGAACAGTCCATTAACGAGAGCAACTCAAAGATGATTCACCATCATCACCCCTTGTGATGTTGTATTACATTGCGTAGAGATGCACATTCATAAAAATCAAATTATGAATCTACAAATTACTCTAGTGAACAAACAGTGGTTAACTAGCCATTTTCGGTGTTGCACAAATTACACATGTAACATATATAATTTATGTAACCACTGGTTGTAATGGTTGGGTAAATGAATAGGCTATTTATTTTATAGCTAGTATATTTGAAGGCTGTTGTTGGTTGTAGTTTAATGAATAGGATGACTTACTTGATTAGCTTCGTTTTGTAACTGGAGAAGTTGAATTACTTGATGGAGTCGAAGTCTTTTCATTTCCCCGACTTCGCCACAATCCAACTCCTTCTCGCTTACGTATTCGAGGAGGACTTGGACCCGCGTCTGGGCACTTATCTGATTACTTGCCATCAGGTTCATCCCAGATCTCTCGAACATCTGCACAACAATCAACAACATTCCCTTCTTCATTAAACATTCATCCCACTTTTACTCTCTTCCGCTTCCCTCGAAATTCAGACTGACACAACATAACACAAGAACTTTCCGCAATCTAGGGAACATCAATTTCCAAGATCTACACATCATTTCAAACGGAAGGAAGCTAGAAACTGACATTAGTTTGAAAATCATGAAGTTTCATGAAAATACAGCAACTCCTTTCAATACAGCAGTAGATCCCACCCAACCTAGTCAACCTTATATAAATGAAAAGATGTAGTTCGTGTTGTGTCATTCCACATCTATCGAATTTGTCAGTCAAAAGAGATAGGTAGTTAGGTTTGTGAAGTCGAACCTGATGGAGCTCTTGACCCCTCTGCAGAACCTGGAAGACGGAAGCCTGGACCCTCTGGACACTGTCAGTATGAACTCGGAGCATCTGTTCATAGTGAGAAAGACCTTCTGTGATTTCGCGTGTGGGTTCTTCCATCTGAATTTTCTCCACCCAATGATCCAACTGCGACGCAATCTGGATATAAAACCAATTAAGCAGTTTATTAGCCAATCTACCAAACATCTTGCTCTCTTGGAAATAATAATTACACATTTCTCACTCCCCATCGTGCGAGAAGGTAAACAAGCTACGAAAAACAGACTAAATTGGTGTATCAAGAACAATAGAAGGTATATTTCAGCTAACCAAAAATGTCAATGGCAGATCGGAATTCAGAGTCTGCACTTGCCAAAGATGCGTTATCTAATCTATCACAAACATGTTTGACAAATTAGCTCTGCAGTATTTTAAAGATTAACATGAACAGGATGTCTCCCCCAGAGAATAACGCATTGGAATTAATAGTGAATCTTTGTCAAAACATTTCTCTTTATCGCTACTTAACGTCTCTTTCACGTCGATGTAAAGAACTCGCAGAAGAATTTAGAAGAAAAAGTTGGATATTCCGGGATGGATGGAGATTGAGATTATAAGACAAATGTTAATTTAGAGAGAGAACTTCACTGCATACGCATACCTCAAGTGCATCTCGTTCAAAAAGTCTGAGTTGAAGACACAAGTCGAGTTTAAGTTTACGAGATTCCCATATCTCTTCAAGCTCTATTCGTTGTTTTTCAAGAGTTCTCATGGCGGCTTCGAGGGCCTCGAAAGAGCCCGTATTGTCCGTTTCCATTGTTAGGCCACTTGCTCTGCACAAAATCAACAGAATCCCATTATTACATCGTAAAATTAAAATCTATTGTAAATACCTCTACCAATAATTTCAACGTTCATTGAATCACTAGAGATTTGCATAATTTATACATCTCATAATTCAGCCGTTGATTGCGAAGTCCACTACACCTGGTCTGCTGAAGACAGCCGGGGAAGTAGGGTTAGGTTTAGATTAGAAGAACACAATTTAGATTCAAGAATTCGGAGTCAAGTATAACTATTTCAACGCATCGCATTCGTATGTCGACGAATTTCGAAACCTGCTTACCGCAAGTCAGTAAGAAGTCTTTGTCCCTCCGTTGCAGTACTGACGAGAAATTGAAGGGCGGATTCCCGTTGCTGTTCCCAAGATTCGATAACCCTCTGGGTTGCCTCTAAGCTTTCAGGGGCCTCTTCGATACTCGCCTCCGTCCGAAACTTTTCATTCCATCCATTAATCTGCAAAACAAAACATAAGTTTTAGTTCATTTGCTTTTCATAACAAAATAATAAATCAGTATGGTGCACAAAATTCTTCAATGTATAGAAAATGGTACAAAAACCACTTAACATTTAATTTTCAATAATACTACGGTTTAATATTCCATTTAGTGTTTTGACAATAAGGGATCGTATCGTGTTGTTCTGCTCGTAAAATACTTCTTTCATAAAGAGCCAAACCCACCGACTTCAACCTTCCAATTTTTTAAGTAACCTCTTGTTACAGCAGACAGTTCCTAGCCATACAAGGCATATTAACTTAGCATTACACAACCGATTATTATCATTACACAGCGTCGATAACAATCCGATACTATATTAAGTTCATTAGCATAGAGATACGCAGAATAACAAATGCTAAACGTATGCATGGAATGTCCCTTAAACAATGAATATTCCCAAGATATCCCAGATACTCCTTCGGATACTGATGGCAGACGCCTATTAATTAAATCAATACAATTCCGACGTTGAATGATAAATAACAGTCCATACTCATAACTCAAGATTGAATTGATTAGCCTGACAAGATTATATAGCCCGTGGTCAAATTAATCAAAGTAATCAAATCCAATGAAACCAAGCATCATTATTGGATTAACTCAATCATTTTTTTGCAAATCTTGGCCGACATGTAGGCATATTAAAGACAAATTGAGACCACCTCAAACCAATAACGTCCTTCAAAACTCCAAAGTCACAACTGAGACACAAATCAAAAGACTAATTGATATTTTAATGACATATTAAACTTAAACAAGCAGATTGTTCCACTATTGACTATAACAAAATGTACCAGACAATGAGTAGCTCGTGTACCGAAATGAAAATAATCCTCAGGCATAAGAGTGTACTCGACTGTTATCGGTGTGGTCGATATTTAAAAAGATTGTGAAGTGCATGTGTAGATATGTTTTTTAAATGCATTGGTATTTTTTTAGAAAAATATAAGTTTTTGCTTGGACCAGATTCAGCCTAAAATATGCACATCATATCGTTTAAAATCATCAACCAATCAATTTTCAAAAAAGGAAAAACCTTGCGATTATTACTTTAATACTTTAATTTTTCTTGATTCTTCCTAACTGTTCCCTCACAGTTTTTATTATGCGTTTTCAAGTTCCTTTATACAACTTGTGCTTTTTTTATTTATATGCATACAGTCGCCATTAAGAGTTGTAGACTGTCATCAATCAAACGGTAATTGAACGAAAAGATAGAATCTCGAAATTCTCCAACAAATCCACAAATAATCTCTTATCTCCTATTTTGAAATTCTAAACTATTAACAAGGACCCATCTCCTCCAGGCAGAAACGAAACAACAACTCGTGAAAGGGAAAGGATTGAATTTTAAGGAAATAGATAAATTACAGTTCAACAAGAAGATGATTAGACATTTAAACCTTAAGCTATCATCGCCCTCTTTTAAATATTATCCTTTAGCCTGGAGCATGACCTATTATATTTTTACATCGTACGAATATAAGAACACACAAAAGGAAATACTATTCATTCAATGGCATATCTCCGCAACGTAAAAATTACAAGACCTTATACCTCTTCTGTCATGTACAAATCAAAGATTAAACTTTGGCAGATGACCTTTATAACCTATCAGGACTAATTACGACTTTTATGATGAAAGGCCCTTCTGGCTAATTTATTACATATGAACACTACAACCTCCATTAGAATTACCATTTAAATCGTCAACGTCATTAAAAAGCATTATGGTGAGATGGATCGTTTACTGGATCAAATATATTTTTTTTAAAAATTGAATGCAAAACCTACGTTTGTAAATTCTGTCCTAAGTCCGAATCATACAGTACCCTTTCTGGTTAAAAACACTTTCCCTTGGTTCCGGGGGACTCATTTACCGTAAATATTTATACAAACAAGACTGGTGGGGAGGCCACGAAAAGTTGGGCAGGGGCCATTTAGTTTTGCCGGAGGCCCAGCAAAGGTATTCGATGCATGAGTTCAGATACTTACCAACTTACCCCTATCCATATATGAGTGATGAACAGGTTCCGTGTATATAGATGGATTTGACCAAAACCAATGTTAAATGAGTTTCCCTCTTTTTCGGGGTGAAATGAAGCTACACACCATTTCCCTCCAAATTTACCTTCGCGCACTCCTGAAATATCCCTCCAAAAACAGTCTACGATTTCCCTCCTGTCTTCCTCATTCAATTGTCGAATACAGTTCAGTTTTCTAATTTGTAATTAATTACTAAGATCTATTGGATGTACGAGAATCCTTGGAATTTAGCCAGTTAACATTTCCTCGTTTTTGAAAGTTTGAAAGTGTGATCCGGTCCAGTCTCTCACTCCTTTTGGTCTCTTGTCTCTGTCTCTACTTTCAAGTTTTCGTTTAATACGAATTTTGCATCCTACTGCATACTGTTGACTTTTGTCTGTCATTTTTGCATCCTGTGCCCTGTCACCTGTCTGTAGTTCCCAGGATTGTGATCTGTAGCTTTTAGGTAAGACCAGTCCAGTCCATTGTATGCTTATTGTGAAAATGTAAAACGAGGAATGAATGTCAAATTAAAAATGTGAATGAAGGAATGAATGCGGAATGTCAAATCACAAATGTGAAATGAATGTGAAATGAATGAATGCAGAATGTCAAATGTCAAATTACAAATGTGAAATCCAAAATCATGAATGAATGTCAAATCGAAAATCACAGAATAAATGCAAAATGATGAATGAATGTCAAAGAACAAATTTAAGAATGAATGTCAAGTGTTAAATGAATGAAATTGAGCATAAATTTATGAATGACTTTTACCTTTGCAATACTTCAATTTTTTTGTCCTTAATTGTAGACAACTGATGATTGTGTATTAAGCAAAAAGAGGTAGTAGAGAAAACTCCTACCTATAATGGGATTTTTTAATTTTTCTTTTATCGCCCCACGTTGCCGTCGATTTTTTTTTATTAGCTCGCCTAATTAAAGTAGGTCTAGAGCATATGATTTCAAACTGAATGTCTGTCCGACTGTACTTTTTAGCCCGACTCCAAGGACTTATAAGATCATGTCAATGTCTGTCCGTCTGTTTGTCCGTGTAAACGTTAACTCGAGTTATAATTGCCCGATTAACTTCAAATTTAGGTTAATTTAAATATAGTTATATTATTATATTACTTTAATACGTCGAGTCGGGCTATAACAAGTTGTACAGGGAAGGTCTTAAATTATTAGCTACTTACGGGAAAACGGAACAAAAAATAGGCATATTTGCAATTCTAACCTAGAATTTAATATTTAACAAAAAATTGAAAATCAGAAAACAAAATAATTTATCGTATACGAATGTATTAAAATTAATTGAACTAAAGTATTATTATATATTCATTGAACTGTGATTTTAATTTGAAAATATTTAAAATATTTAAATTCATTGTTTATAGATTGCGTGGGTAATTAATTACAACATGCCTTCTCACATTTGTATTGTACCGGGTTGTACAAACCGAAAGGAAAACGGACTCCAGAGTTTTTTTGCACTGCCAACAAGTCCCGAAATGTAAGATTAGACTGAATTAGGCCTTATTTTAATTATTTCAAACACTTTTGCAATTAGGATTAAATACTGAATATAAATGTTACAGACAAAAAGAATGGTATGAGGCCTTGGGATGGCAGTATGAGGGTGCAGTCATTCCACGAAATGGATTAATCTGTCACGTTCATTTCCCCTCCACTCAATATTCGGCAAAGACAACTATCATTAGAAAACTACTACCAGGGGCAAGACCAACAATCCAAGTTGACCAAGAAAACCGACCCCCTGTGATTGCAATCATAAGGAATCATGACATCTCTCCTGTTCAGCTTATGCAATCGATTGCAAATAATCAAGCCATGAACAGGGATAGCCTAAAGAGATCTTATACACAACTGCAAGAATCAAAACGCGACAACAAGAAGCTCAAAGCCCGAACTTTAGAGCTCTTGGAAAAGTTAGACAGCCCTACGATCAGCTTGCACCAGCTTCAAGAGACTTTCCCGGAATCTAGAAGTCTTATTGCAATTATCGACATGCAAGTTCGAAGACATGGAGAAACCAGTCGTTGCCATTATTCTTCAGAAGAAAAGACAATTGCCATTACAATATATTATAGCTGTGGTCGCAATGGCTATCGGTAAATGATTTTGACTGTTTTTATAAATATCTTGTATCTTTGTTTTCAATATTTCAAACCTATCTTTAAATCTTTATTTAGAACTATCCAGAATCTCGGCTTTCGTTTACCTGCTCTATCTACCATTCGTGGGTGGATCTGTCGTCTTAAGTTTTTGCCAGGCAGAAATACAGACGTTCTGGATTGCCTTAAAAATAAAATAGCACTAATGAATAGAAAGGAGCTAGACTGCATGATCACCATGGACGAGACTAGCTTAACTAAAGGAATAGTTTACAACCGTCATACCGACACATTTGAGGGATTCCAAACGCATGGAAATGCCGAAACTTGCATGAAACCCGCCGACCATGCGCTTGTAGTCATGGTCAGGTTTATGACGACCAATTTGAAACTCCCTTTGGCTTATTATTTCAATGCTGGGAGTACTACCAAGGAAGATTTAAAAACTATCCTGGAGTCAAGCATTAAGGACGTAATAGAAGCTGGTGCCCGAGTTCGCGCAGTTGTAACAGATCAAGGTGGTCCCAACCAGGGATTGGTTAAACTTTTAGGTGTAACCATTGATAAACCATATTTTGTACTTAACGACCGGCGTATTTATTACATGTACGACATGCCACATCTCATCAAATGCCTTCGGAACAATCTCATGAACCATGGTTACATTATCAATAGAGGATGTCACAACGAGCAGAGAATGCTTTGGGACCATTGTCGGAATGTTTATGAGCTGGATAAAATGCTCGCAGTAAGACTGTGCCCTAAACTAACGCAGCAGCACTTTGATTTAAGCCATTACGACAAAATGAGGGTCAAGTGGGCCGCTCAAGTCATGAGCAGGAGTCTTGCAGCTGCTATTAAAGTCATGTATGAAAACAAGAGAGTCTCTCAAGATTACTTGGACACAGCAGAGTTTCTCGAAAAAGTAAACGAAGTAATGGACTTACTGAACATTTCGCAAGAGTATGTACCTGGAAATCCCTCAAAGTCGGGGAAGAATATTTACAGTAACTTGCATAAACTTTTAGAGTACAAAGACTATTTCTCAACCATCAAATCCATCGATGGTCAACATATTCCTACTCTCAAAGGTCTGCAACTTACTTTGTCATCATTCCACTCTCTCATAACAGAATTCAAAGACGAAGGATACAAATATGTTCTAACCCGTCGTTTACAATCAGATTGTATAGAACATTTATTTTCCTTAGTCAAGTTGAAAACATCAGGGTCTCCAACCTGTACTCAGTTTAGGTTAGCTTTCAGGTACGTATTTGTGGCTAACTGGTTGAAAGCGCCGGAAGGAGCCAACTGTGAAGATTTTGAAGATGATCAAGTAGTATCTGAGAATCAACATAAGATGGACTATTTTTTAGAGAAATTCGCAAGACGACCGAATAGTAATGAAGCCAACGCCGAGGAGGACGGGCAATTAACTTTGATTGACGAGTCAGATTCTGAGTTTGAGTCAGATGGAGACGACTCTAATGATGAGGCAAGAATTAGCTATGAATATAACGAGTATTTCAACGACCTCAAAGATTTGGAATATGGACCTTGTGCTGAGAACGCTGCAGTTTTAATGGCCGGTTGGACTGTTAAAAAAACTATAAAGAAGACACGTTGCAATAATTGTAACATTTCATTATTGGAGTATCACATGGACCGTGAAGAGCCCGGATTGGATTCAAATGAATCCCTCTTGTTGTATAAAGCATATGACTCGAGATGTTTTGAAAAAAGACTTGATCTCTCATATGGCCAACTTGTAAAAACGGAGCCCAAAGACATTTTCTCTAAAATAGCTGGCAATTTTGGAGAGAAATGTTATAAAGCGATGAATATGCAGGCCACTGAAGTAGTACGAAATACATTTCGTGCTCTGAAGGAAGTTGAGGAAATTAAAAACTGGTTAAACAATGACACAATTTTGGAGGAATGTAAACCTCATCGAGAGGATATGGTCAAACGGTTTTTAATTGCAAAAATGTTTTCCCTGGCAAAACAAATGACTGAAAATATTAAATAATTTTTTGTGTATTTGTGGACTTCTGTTACATTACATGTCAACTGTGTATATACATAGAACTTATGAGTATTGGTTTGAATTAATATATATTATATATTAGGAAGTACATTTGTTTTGATGTGAATATATTAGGAATAAATTTCTCGGCATTAAGGGATCAAAAATATTAAAAGGCGAATAAATCGGCTGGTATGTGTTGTGAATGTACGTTTGTAAAAACTATTATACTTAGTTTCACTGCTGTTTTAATTAGTATTTTTATTGTTTTGACTATGATTAAAAAATATATATACAATTAATTTTTTTTGACATCTGTGAACCAAAATTTTTGTCCAGTCTTCATTATTTTGCATGTTTGGTATTTTATTAAACTCTACAGATGGATATTCGAAATATTGACTTGCGGGGTTATCGAATCGACAGGAAGGGTAGGGAAGACGACGCGCTTAGAGCAAACGCTGTTAGGCGAGGAAAATCTGACCCGGAGAAGATTAATGCTTATGTGGAGCGACAAAAGATGCGCGACAAGGCTAGGATCCTTGCAGTACGACAAGCCAGATCAGCAAAGTCCACCACAGATGATACAGGTAAATTCCTCATTTTTGTATGTAAATCTATAACGCTAATAGACCACATCACACTTTGGTACCATTTTTTAATGTTAACTTTTATATTTAATTTGCAGATGTTCCAGTTCCTGAACAACTAGTTATTAAAATTCCTCTTCACTTAATAAGTTTAAAAAATGGCAAAAAAAATACGATGAATAAAACCAATTAATCAATTATTCGACTCAAAAAGATTTTGTAGGTTTTTGTTAATGTAGATTGTCATAGGGAATAATTTAAGTGGATTGGCGTGTGGAATTATTAAAGTGGAATGCATGGGGAATTATTTAGATTTATTGGCATGGGGAATTATTTCGGTAGATTGACTGGGGAATTATTTAGGTGGATTTGGTTTAGATTTATTTAGATGAATTGGGATGGGGAATTATTTAGATAAATTGGGATGGGGAATTATTTAGGTGGATTGGCATGGGGAATTATTTAGGTGGATTGGCATGGGGATTTATTTAGGTAGGTTGACTGGGGAATTATTTAGTTAGATTGACTGGGGAATTATTTAGGTGGATTTAGTTTAGATTTATTTAGATAAATTGGGATGGGGATTTATTTAGGTAGGTTGACTGGGGAATTATTTAGGTAGGTTGACAGGGGAATTATTTCGGTAGATTGACTGGGGAATTATTTAGGTGGATTTAGTTTAGATTTATTTAGGTGGATTGGCATGGGGAATTATTTAGGTGGATTGGCATGGGGATTTATTTAGGTAGGTTGAATTATTTAGGTAGGTTGACAGGGGAATTATTTCGGTAGATTGACTGGGGAATTATTTAGGTGGATTTAGTTTAGATTTATTTAGATAAATTGGGATGGGGAATTATTTAGGTGGATTGGCATGGGGATTTATTTAGGTAGATTGACTGGGGAATTATTTAGATAAATTGGGATGGGGAATTATTTAGGTGGATTGGCATGGGGAATTATTTAGGTGGATTGGCATGGGGATTTATTTAGGTAGGTTGACTGGGGAATTATTTAGGTAGGTTGACAGGGGAATTATTTCGGTAGATTGACTTTTATTTAGATAAATTGGGATGGGGAATTATTTAGGTGGATTGGGATGGGGAATTATTTAGGTGGATTGGGATGGGGAATTATTTAGGTGGATTGGCATGGGGATTTATTTAGGTAGATTGACTGGGGAATTATTTAGATAAATTGGGATGGGGAATTATTTAGGTGGATTGGCATGGGGATTTATTTAGATGTATTGGCTTGGCGATATATTTAGGTCGATTGGCATGGGGAATTATTTTAGATTTATATTGAGATACATGCATGATACAAGTCAGTTTTCCAGTCCAATCTTGGCGTGCTTAGTTCAGAAGTGCATTGTGGTTGTTTCCCAAACTGCCGGGGCCTCGAGGCCCTCATCCAAAACTCAAATCCATCTATATACACGGGAACAAGCATCACTCATATATGCCCCTATCTACATCGAATTGCACGGTATCCCACCCCTACCTACCTCGCCTAGCTCGGAATCCTACCCCTACTTACCTCGCATAGCTCGTTATCCTACCCCTACCTACCTTGCATAACTCGGTATCCTACCCCTACCTACCCCTAATTACCTTGCATAGCTGGGTATCCTACCCCTACCTACCTCGCATAGCTCGGTACCCTACCCCTACCTACCCTTAACTACCTTTCATAGCTCGGTATCCTACCCCTACCTACCCCTAACTACCTTGCATAGCTCGGTATCCTACCCATACCTAACTCGCATGGCTCGGTATCCTACCCCTGCCTACCTCGCATAGCTCGGTATCCTACCCCTACCTACCTCGCATAGCTCGGTATCCTACCCCTACCTACCTCGCATAGCTCGGTATCCTACCCCTACCTACCTCGCATAGCTCGGTATCCTACCCCTACCTACCTCGCATGGCTCGGTATACTACCCCTACCTACCTTACATAGCTCCGTGTCCTTCCCCTACCTACCTCGGATAGCTCGGTGTCCTACCCCTACATACCTCGCATAACTCGGTATCCTACCCTATCTTCCTAACCTAAATCAACGGTTTTTTTTACATTTTGGCGCCTGCCGGCGGGGCCCCTGCCGGGGGCAGGGAAGTGGGGCGTTCAATGCTATACTGCTCAGTTTACCAGGCAAAAATTAAGACAGTACAACAACAACCGAATGTTACAAAAATCAACGTGTAAAATTCCATGATAAAAAATGAGGAAAACTCGTACAAAACTGATTTTTAATCGATTTTTGGGTTAGTATTTGGCGCATATCTCACGAACGCTTCGGAGATATGACAATCTGGTTAGTGATACAAACTCGTAATTAAATTGTTAACAAACATTTACATCATTTTCCCTACGTTTAAAATCATAAAGCACCTAAAAATAAATAAAATCCGAAAAAACCCGAATTTTACCCGGTTTTCGGGTTTTATCTCGAAAGTTTTTGTTACATTCGCGGTTTTTTTTTGCAGATTTGAAATCTACGCAAAATTTGCGATAAAATGATATATAATATGTCGATATTGAAAACTATGACCAAATCCATATGTAATCGTAGTAGCGTATACTAAAAAGTGACTAAAACGGTCAACCTGAGTAGTTTAGTACAACAAAACGTCCAGTTTTCTTATAATTTAAGTTAAATGATTTAGCTCACGTGTCATACAACCTGACATTCGAACTAAACTAGAGGTTACGAACTCCGTGAAGATGATCTTGTCATTCCTACGCTAAAATCATAAAACACACGAACTGCCATAAACTCTGTAATAGAAGGAATAGTGCCAAACGAACATCTTGACTTCCAAAGTAAATGAGGACAAAGAGATCGGATTTCGTTGACGAGAGAATAAAGATTTCTGAAGCCAACACAAACATCCCCACGCAAATTTCCCTGATTCACATATCCCAACAAAACCAACTGGAATGAAAAAAAAATCCGTATTGTTTATACTTTTAATTCTTATTACAAGTTTGGAGATGACGAGGGTTTAAATTCTAAAACATTCCCATTGAAGCCATCCGTCTCTTCACCTCCTTTGCATCTCTTCAAGTTTTAACCTCTAGATCTTAAGGAATAAATAAATGCAGAGGTAAGGCACTCATCAGTCCTTAAATGCTCTTAAATCTTTCGACTCTTAAAAAGTAAATAAGGAGGAATTAATCTGATGTTTGCAATTGTAAGACAGCATCTCGTTTCAACAAAATCCACCCACAACCAATCTCCACTAAATAATACAGTCTGAGAAGGTAATCAAAACTGGAAAGCACTGCAGCGGAGTTATTATATCTTTTCGAGAGCACCACCCATCGTAAACAAATTCTTGAAGATCGTTTACAAAACAGAATCAGATCCCTTTCTTTTTCAGGAAGAGATGAGAAACTGTCAGAAGAGACTCTCCACTATTTGTCCGTCACTTTTGCCAATCTCAAACAAACAATAATAAACATCTTTTACAGTTTTACGAACTAGGAACTAGGCAAACCTACTTTAAATTTAAAACGCGACAAGCTGAATACCAATTTAGATCGGGACGGGGGGTGCCTTATTTTCATGAGTTCTACTCTAATTTATTCATTTGATTTTCTCAGATACATTTTTTAAAAAAATGTATGCAAAATTGCTGTCACTTTAACTTCAGTAGCCTCCGATCTAAATCCAATTTTAAATGCATTCTCTTTCCTTGTCCTATAATAAACATGTCTCTAGACAACTGTGGCAAAGACAAACTATTCGCAAAAATACGATAGTTGCAATTATTATCGACTTTTCATAGAAGTTTGACGCACAATAGACGTAAAAGTAATTACAGTAATCAACGAAACAGAGGTGCTCGACGACCCCAGAGGATCCGTATTCGGTCACCAAAAGATGCTATCACCAAATGAAGTAAAAAACGATCAGAGACAAACAATAACTTCTCCACGTGTACACGAGTACGATAATAATAGCTGGACTCAATCCCAAACCTCGAGCAATTTCGAATTGGAAAGAGTTTAGAGAAGACGAGGAGTTATTAGTGGTTTACGGTTTTTGGAGAGTAAAAGAGGTTGGAGAGCAAATAAATCCTTTCGAAGACATCAGCGTGGATTTGTATCAACAAACACATCCCTTGTGGCAGGGACATGAAGATTACGCACATCCGACACACAACCACCACCACTGACACTACTATCATCTCATCATCATCAAATCTACGGCTCTATAATCCGACAGATACCAACTTCTAAAGTCAAGTCCTAAAAACTCTTTAAACTATCTTTCAGACTGTTTTCCATTTTTTATGCCTATCGTCTACAGTTGACGGTCCTCATTTCCAATTCAATTCACATCACACTTTCTCCCGTAGCCTCTCCAATTATAGAATCCACATGATCCTCTTTATCTACAATCTACCGTAATTTTTGATCCCCGAAATAGTACCCCATCCAGCCTATTCGACCGTTGGAAGTTTCCCTTTACACCCGTAAATACTTTAACTCACTAATTGGCAAATGCGAGCGAATCTGAATTGAAACAACTTGTCGAAAATGTCGAAAAAGTACAGGAAAATTGATTGGCATTGAACATTTGAAGGTTAACCCAAAAATACAGCGTCAGGGAGTCTATTTATGGAAATAGAGTATCTTAATCTCAAATTCAACACTTCGACCACCTCTCATAAAAACTATATATGTAGTATTTTCGCCAGTTAGACACGAGAAATGTGACAGTCGAGTAAAATCATTAGAAAAGGTGTCAATTAAATGGGAACGTGAGGGATTTATATGTCGAAGGGAATAAATATGACAAATTGGCCAAAGACTGCCAGTCTGACAAAACATTTGTGCGACCATTAGAGGTTGGAATGGACGCGGACCCCGTATAACTTGACGATTGGAATTCATTGACTTCAGATCCAGCCATCCATAAATACTAAAACAAATACTCCGAGATCTCAAAACAAAACCAGACATTCTTCAACCTGAGACCAACTTCTGCTGACTCACTTCCCTTTATCACCAAGAAATCAGAGTCTCAGTTTCGAAACCCGAGACTATATAAACCTCACAAAATAAATAGGATGATGAGCTTATGGCAAAACAAATGCTCTGATTTCCACCTTCGTAAGGAGTAAGTATACTCATTTACACGAGGATTATTTAATGATCCTCATCTCACTTCTCTAAAAACATGGACTCCTGCATTGTAAAATTCAACTGGGGTTCCATTCAATCGCCAGAATGCAAATCCGAAATCCCCACCGTCAGAAGCAATACCTGACTTCCCCAAGATCCACTAACCGTTTTGAAAGAAATTCTAATCACATCTTTAGGTTTTGAGATGTGATTAGAATAAATATAATAGAACGTTACTGTGGCCATTACTTATATTAACCCGTCCATTACCAACGTGTGCGACATTCGTCTACACCGCTACTTATCGTCCTGTAGATTCAAAACTGATAAGCTAGAAAAATCGAGCGTTTAGGACATCCTCAACAAAACGTTTTGACTTAATTTTCAAAATATAAATTTCCAAAATTTTGAAAACTGAGGTTTTTAAAAATTGCCAAGTCCAACAAAACGGACAGTTTTTCATCAAAATGGGGACAAGTGACACAATATAGATGCTTTTCCAATACCGCCAAAGCCAAACATCAGGGGCGGTAGTTCAGGTGGAACTGACAATTGACCCCAGTAGGCAAAAACAAACATTGACCACCCCATACAGGTCAAACGCTTATACACACGTGTAAAACTGTTGCAGAACGCTTCCAGCGTCGACTTTCAAACAATCATGATTTGATACCTAAAAACCTCAGGGCCTTATAAAATGAGGTCAATAGGATGACACAAATGTAAAAAACAACACTTGAACGCTTTTCGACGCTTGCAGCGTAAAAATGATAAGATTCCCATTTGACGTTCCACAAACGCTTGCCCCTAAAAATTTGACCTAGAGACTATAACGTTGGTGATAAAGCACCCCGAAAAGCCTTCAGACGCTTCCAGCGTCTTTTGTTGCCACAATTGTTGCCACAAAATTTTCCGTAAATTTGTTGCAGAAACTGTGGCCACCGTCAATTTTGGTGCCAGAAACGTAACTTAGAACTAAAAGTTGCTACCACGTAAATTCTAAAATAAGTGTTGCGCTATTGTTTTGTTGCCATAAAATGTTGCCACCATGCAAATTAGAAAATAAGTGCTGCACTATTTTGCTGTTGCCATAAAATGTGGCAACCACGTAAATTCTAAAATAAGTGTTGCGCTATTGTTTTGTTGCCATAAAATGTTGCCACCATGCAAATTAGAAAATAAGTGCTGCACTATTTTGCTGTTGCCATTAAATGTGGCCACCATGCAAATTAGAAAATAAGCGCTGCACTATTTGGTTACCACAAAATGTTGCCATGACGAAAATTAGAAAATAAGCGCTGCACTATTTGGTTGCCACAAAATGTTGCTGCCGCGTAAATTAGAAAAATAAAAGGGTATGCAATATTATTGCCACCAAATGTTGCCACCACATAACGTACAGTAGAAAAATAAGTCCTGGCAGTATTATTTTGTTGCCTCCACGTAAAGTATAAAAATAAGTGCTGCACTATTATTTTGTTGCCACCATGTAAATTAGAAAATAAGTGCTGAGCTAATATTTTACCGCCATCAAATATTGCCACTACGTATATTAAAAAAATAAAAGTGCTGACACTATTATTTAGCTACCACTACCACTACGTATCGTAAATTAGAAAAGTCCTGGCAGTATTATTTTGTTGCCTGCACGTAGCTTAGAAAAATAAAAGTGCTGCCACTATTATTTAGTGGCCACCAAATGCTGCCAAAGCGTAAATAAGTCCTGTGGTAACAACAAATTAATAGTGGCAATACTTTTATTCCAATGAAATTACGCAATTGCAACAAAATAATAGCAGTAGCACTTTTTTTTTCAAGGTACGCGATGGCAACAAAAAAGTGGCTGCTACACTAATTTTTCTAAGCTACGTGGTGGCAACATTTTGTGGCAACTAAATTGACGGTGGCAACACTTTTATTCTCAGCTTAGGTTACGTGAAAGCAACAAAATAATGGTGGCTACACTTTTATTTTTCTAAGCTACATGGTGGCAACATTTTGTGGCAACGAAATTGAAGGTGTCAACACTTTTATTCTCAGTTTAGGTTAGGTGAAGGCAACAAAATAATGGTGGCTACACTTTTATTTTTCTAAGCTACATGGTGGCAACATTTTGTTGCAACTAAATTGACGGTGGCAACACTTTTATTCTCAGTTTAGGTTACGTGATGGCAATAGAATAATGGTGGCTACACTTTTATTTTTCTAAGCTACATGGTGGCAACATTTTGTGGCAACGAAATTGAAGGTGTCAACACTTTTATTTTCCAACAGCTATATAGCGGCAACGTCTGATGGCAACAAAATATCCAGTGGCAACATTTTGATGCAGCAAATTGACTGTGGCAACATTTTATGGCAACAATTGTTGCGTACTAAAGCGTCGTATGTTATATTTTGAATAGTGATTAAGCTTGATAGAGTTTTAGAGCTGTGGACGACTTTATGCAGTCAAAAGTATGCCTTTGAAAAAAAGACGCTTCGACGCTTATAAGCGTGCAAAAGCGTTGTGGGTCAAATTTGAATGTTTTTTTTCAACGTTTACAATTTTCATTACGTTTTTAACGACTTCCATTTTCTAAATCGAGTTTGTTTTAATTCGACGCTGGGACGCTTAGAAGCGTATGTAAGCGTCGTCTGTGATATAAGGTATACCAGCGTTTATGGTCGTTTTTAATAAAAATTTCAAGTTGTACAGCGTTGAAAGTCTTGTTTGAGGAGTTTGGGGTTCCAGTAAGGGGATGGGCATTTTCACTGCCGTCCCTGTTTCACTGTGTAGACAATTGTCGCACACGTTGGGTGAATATGAAAATAAAAGCCTTGGGAATGGTCGGGTTAAAGAAGCTCTAAATGCTTAGAAAACTTTCACCATTCTTGTTTATAATACCTCTGTAACAATCTGTAAGTTAATCTTGCATAGTTTTCTGGATTAAATTAAAATTTCCTTAACAGTTTTCTCATTCAGATTGATAAACTCGATACTCAGCCAGTCTCACTTACAACTTCACCGATTTGAATTTACGAGCTCATAAATTGCATCCTGATCTCATATAATTATAAGTCCTCCCTTCTTTGCTTTCATATCTAAATACCATAATAAGCTCAACGTAAATCTCATCTTTGTCCATTAAGCAATCTATAATTACGAATTGAAGTGTTAGGCATCCTGATTATCACAGACTGATCCTGCCATAAATAATCCATCTGAATTTAATAGCTTTCGGATCATCTTTCAGATTCTAATTATCCTCAATCTCATCCCTCTTTCCTTTAATAAACTCAAACCAAACTGGAATCGTTCTCTGAAGCTTCCGTTAAACCAGAGCATTTCTTAACTTTAATCCATAGATCTTCAGTTTTTTAAGTAAAATCTTGGCATAAAAGCTACTCGATATAAAAACCACTTCAGGCAGAGCTAATTCAATTATAAAAACCCCAGCAGCTTCCCGAATTCGCTAACTATATGGATAGAAGGAGCATGAAATATGAATGGCTGAAAGAAATGAAGTCTGTAGAGTGTAGATGTGTTGTTAGTTAGTAACCCAGCCTTAGAAGCTATCAAAAGTTTTAATGGCGTGGCGATGTAAATGTTGTAAAGGATTCCTCTGAATGTCATTAAGCTGTTTGTATCAAAATCCGGATTGGGAACAGATCACTTGAGGCAAGTCTCCATTTATGGGCTCACAAACGGCAAGGAACCTCAAAACACATCCTCTAAATTATCTATCAAGAATTTATTCCAACACTGACAATCCGTCACCTTCACTTAGTACAACTTCCTATACAAGTCCATCAGAATCGAAGAAATAAGCATAAAATAAAATAATAAAATAATAAACTGTTTTTTTTTTATATAACAACAAGCCCATTGAACGGGAGGTCAATTTTCAATGTTCGTAAAGCTGCCGAAAAGAACTCTTCAAGGCTTTTTTAAGACGTCAATTCCTTAATGTTTAAGGGGAAAACATGCGAAAAAAGCAAGATTAACATTTTATTTTTGTTGAATTGGATTGGACTGGAATTAGATTATTTTATGGGAAGAAGGTGACAAAACCGTTTTTAATTTCTGGGTCTATCATTAAAACATAAAATCAGTTAGTGCCACGAAGACAGATAAATGTCATCTTCCCTAGATGTTTTCAGTCAACGTCAACGACTTTCAACGAGAAACGAGAACGTCAACATATAATATACTCGGCGAAGATCCCCATTTTATATGAGTGAGAAATGACAGATTAGAAAAGACATACGATATATCTGTCGTCAGTCCATGAGAAATTACACTAAATTCACACCTTCTTCATCATCAAAAATGAACGTCGTAAAAATTAAAAACTGACATTTCCCAATTATCATCTCATACTTAAATATCCATCTTGCTGCTTCCACTGACACATTTTAAATGATTAACGACCTGATTATCATTAAAAATTATGTTTCCGTAACATTAGGCATCGTAGATCTTCCAATCATCAACCGTTACATTCGTACCGAACTTGGTCAACTTCAGAAACGGTTCTCCTAGATATTCCTTGAGAACTTTGTTGTAGTTAGCCAAATGCAAACCTTCAAATTTGAAATAAAAAGCTCTGTAAATATGTATGTTTCTAATTTCCAAATTTTCTATTTTTAGAACTCACAACAGCATATTATCCTAGGATCTATTTCAAGGATATTGATTCCGAATACCGAAACGCTTGAACGGTAAAAAATAGGAAATCCATTTCAACTTTTTTTTACAGCCACACTCAAATTGCCCGTTAATTTCTGTTTGATTTTTTACTCAACATGTCTCAATTTTATTCATACTTGCTAAATGCTAACCAGCCACATTGAAATTGATAATGACATTAAAATCCACAATAAAAAACAGAGACGTATAAAGGACATAAATAACCCTGGCACATCCATGTAATGAGGCGCAGCAAAAAGACAAATAGAGAGGAGGTAGCCGTTTCGTCTAAAAGCATTTCCTTCCGTCTTTAGGATGTTACGATGATAATTTGAATTTCAAAACTTTTAAAGCCCCGAATATCCATTGGAAAATAAAAATTAAATGATTGTGGCAGCTGGTGCAGTAATAAAATAGGATATCTTTCAACTCGTCATCACTTTCCTTTCAGTTCCTATTTATGAACCATAATTCAACTGCAAAGACCCTCCTGTTCTCATCAACTAATCTAACATTTTCGAAATCAGTACGGAAGGAGTTCTTAAACGTATATTATGAATAACTAATTACGATGTAATATATCAACTACAGAATACAAAAATCCAGCTCCTCCTGTCCTAGACGAAAGAATTACAGAGAAATGTCTTGAAACGTAAGTGCTAAACGTCTGTGACTTTTACTGGAACTTTACTCCTCAGAAGCTGAGTGTATAAAATGCTTATAGAAAAGACGATGAAGGAAGATCGTCAAATAAGGAGTGTCGCCACAAATGTTTACACACAAAGTGCACATAATCCAATCAACTCTAGTAAAAAAACCAGCTTCTTGATTTCGAAACCTCTAAGCTGTTAAGCCTTTGAGAGCTAATCCTCTTATTAATCTGGCCCTCAACAAACGGCGATGCAGACAGAAAGACAGACGGAGAGCCCCGTATCCCGTATAGTAAGTATTATAGTTACCCATCCTCCAAAATAAGACCCCCAATTGGGAGAAACAAGTTTGACACAAAGGGACTTAAATTGCAAATGAGTTGTCTTCAAAGGGATTTTAAAGATTCGAATTCCTCAGCACCAACCTCCCGTGACAATCCACAAGGACAGTGTAAAATTGCACAGAACCGAGAGGATTAGCAGGATTAGAATATAATTGCTATCACGGTAAGTAGGCAGAAATAATAGACGTCGCTACGATTATACAAGAGCAGAACTAATCTTTTACCAAGGATATCTTCATTTCGTAATCAAAATTCTACATATTTTCTGTAGAGTTGCGTTGAGGAAATGATTGAAGATGAGACGATCGAGACTAATTATTCCCAATCTGTCTGTCACTTTATAAAAAAAAAAAATTAAGAGCCAACTCATACTGACAATACTCGGGCTGTTTGTCCGTCCAAACTTTCAAACGCTTCAAAATCGGTTGCGAAATTACACTTTTTTTATCTTCGTGATAATAAAAATACCAATGAAACTAGCAGATATCAAATACAAAATCGTACCTGTTTCTCCTGAGTGAAGAAGATTACTGCAGAGTCGACAAGCCGTCTCCGTTGTTGAACGCGTGAGGCAAAGTTGTTGACAAGGGCCTGGAGTTGCTGTGCGACTTTGTATATCTCCTCCGCGTCACACTCTCCCGTTCGGGCCAATTCCTCCGCTGCCGTCAGTAGTTTGTCCGTGTTTGTGTACGTATTCTGTAATGCAAAAAACACAATAGCATGAAAATCAGAGTTGACAGGGGATTAGTATTTAGTAGGCCAGCTCATTTAGACGTCAAATGTCATCAATGATGAGGAGAGGAGACCCACTCCAAATGTCACCTCTAATTATCTCGTCCACACCGCCTCTCATCACCGTAATATAGATCTTCCTACTTCCTTCCTAACATCCCATGATAACCATCTTCTTTGATACCCGAAATGAGGCTAATATTCCAAAAAACTAAAAACATATTATATTCCGTGCCCTTTTATCCCTAATGTATCTTTCTCGCTCAGTCCGAAAAGTCCTTTGTCTCCTAGATGCACAGCAAAATCCAGGAATTTTGATAAAACCGGAAATAATCGACAAGGTACTCTATATGACATGATTATAACAGGGGGGGCAGTAGCATGCATACGACGAATCTCATTATGGTTTCTCCGGCTTCTTTCAAATTTCATATTTCCTGGAATTCGACACTATTTTCCGAGAAACTTGACAATACGACCAGAACAATAAGACTGTAAATACTAAAATATGACCCTGTGGGGAATTATTGCCTCAAACTCCAAAATATGTGTAATTTAATACTGTGATTTGAGCAGGGACTTATATTAGTACTAGGCAGCCACAGGCCCGATATCGGGCCTTAAAATTGTAGATAAACTGTTAGTGGTAGCTAATTTCAAACAAAAAGTTTCAGGCGTGAACCACAGCAATTTTTACGATTGCACCAGTAGGTCAAGACACGGACACCTCTGAACGTTGCCCTACTCGTTATTGGTTGTTTAAACCAACGCCGTTGTTTAAGGGTTCCGATCTAGAACCCTTAAAACATTCATTCCCCATTCCCCGCAATTGTCTTATCTAAATACAATCATTGAACTCTGCCCCAAACACCCTCCATTCCCATTAACATATAACACAAACCCCTTCTAATCACTAATTCACATTCAAAAGGAGATACGTGCTCACTCCGTAAATTTGGCAATGACCAAAATTAGACCTTTTGGCCGTCTGAAGGTCAGGGTGCCAACATTTCGAAATTCCAGCACAACCGAAAGATTTCTCAGCGAAGGTAGTTGTCAATCGATATGTCACACGATAATTTAGAAATTTTGACGACTTTGACCGTTTCAAGGTCAAAGGGTCAAAATTTCAGAATTCCGACATAGCCAAAACATTTCTCGCAGAGTGACGGTGTAAATCGGTGTCTCACATTACCACTTTACGAAAAAAAATTCATCAGGTCACGTTAGCATAGGTCACAGGTCACCGAATTTCGAAATACCAAAATTGCCACCTCCCTCTAAAAATAATTTGCGAATATTTGGCTATTTCAGTTTTTCGATAAGATTACCCAGTAAGAAACGTATACCTGGAACATCACCCACATTCAGACATGATTTTTTTATGTAATAGATTACATGTCAACCTGAAATAGAAAACCCCGTAGTTTCTGCACGTCCCTATGATCTGTCATAAAATCGAAATCCTAACCTTTTGACGTTCCATTAACCCAAATTTCAACACATGCATTGTTACCTAACAATAACAATATCTATAGAACCTCATCGTCTCGACGTCTGATTTCAAAGACTTGACATTTACTCTCAAAAGAGTTGCAAAAAATAGTAGGTGGATTAAAAGCCGCTCGTCTCTCTCTTGAACACAGATTTCATATTCTTAACTAATGTACTTAACCTTTCATCTCGCATTATTTATCACAATGTTTTTTGAAATGCCCAAAACAACAAAACCATTAACCTCTGACATTTGCCATTTACTTTAGAAAAACGACGGAACGAGTCACGTAAAGAAATCAGTTTACATTTGTGTCTCAAACTGCCATAATTTACAATGTTTTCACAGAAAATCTTCCAGATTGAAAGCTTAAATATTTGTCTAAATGAGACTATATAATGACAAGGAATCCTAAATATATATAATCTTCCCCAACAATCTCAGATTGATCCGATAGGAGATCAACTATCTAGAACAGAGCTAATAAATCATCATCACTCACTTTCTTATTTAATTTGCCTTAATGCACTTGTTCACATAGTCGAGGAGAGTGATGCATTATGATTATGACATTTATTTCCGGAAGTTGTCTCACATTTCAAGGAACAGGTTCGACTCTCCTCAGCTTCTCAACGCAAATCAAACATGAATGATATGAAATAATGGGTGCAGAATCCCTCTCCATTTTTACATTCTTCCTAAGGGTCTTTAAAATTTAAACTAACACGACGAAAAGGTTGACCGGCACACGCATACTAAATGGCTACCATATCCGCGACATCCAATAAAACACATAACAATTAATTATTTTTTGTAAATAATTAAAAATTACAAGTTGTATAATAGGAAGGAGAGGTTGGAACGTTGGAAGTTGTGGATTCAACCTCTCAACATTTGCTTACAAATCTTCTCATTAGCATTTCGACAAGAGGAAAGGGTGATAAAAGAACCTTAAAGTTGTTAGTTCACTTTTCTCAATTTCATCTGTCACATTAAATGGAAAATGGGTAAGTATTCACGCCATTTCGGCATTTCCCAAAAGGTCAACTTTTGCATGAAACCCTGCCATCAAATCTAATAAAAAGTTCAATATCATTCTTTTGCTCATTTATGTAAGCGTTTACATGCCCAATTACATGGACTTCAAGAACAAAAAAGCTTCTCATCAAGTTGTACAACTTTTTTTTTAACTATTTCCTTCATGACAATCAAAATTTATGATATTCCAATCCAAATTGGGAATTTTTTTAGAATTAAAATACTTCCGATTTGCATAAATCGAAATTCTGAAGATTAAAATCCTTGTAATCTAATTCCATTTTGCATGCTATACTTCAAAACGCTATGAATTTCAACATTTACCGTTCTATTAACCCTGTTCCCCGATTCAACTCCAATTTCCAAAAAATATCAATTATTCATCGCCAGCATAAAAAGCGCATAATCAAAACTTCACAAATTATGGATAATATAAAGCACCGCACCGATTACTCCAACCAGATTCGGTATTATAAATTGCAGGAATTTATCAATCTCCTTTATCTTCAATCTCCACAATTTGCAACCAAAATCCGCATAAAAAACCGACAATTCACAATCTTCCATTCACAATATCATGTCCCCATACATGCAGATGATAGACGCAAGTAATAAATCCTCTCTTACAACTCTACCGAAACCACAAAATTATTTTAATTTCTACCAACCTGCTTCTTTAAAAGCCCATAAAATCGTCTTCCCTAATCCACAAAATACAGTTCCACACTCGCACAGATTTACAAGCCAATTTCCAAAGGACGCCGAATTCCGATTGAGAAAGACGTATAATTGGGAGAGGGGTGATTAGCAGATTCCTAGATTCCCACATAAACGCGGAGGCTTAAGATTAACAGTAAATGGAATTAAATTCAGCCGATCGGCTCCAATCGATTTCCAAGCCAATTGGCACAAACAATCAAGGAGAACTAATCAACTAATCAACTTCTGCACAAGTTGAACATAAACAGAACCACCACCACCTCTTTTCATTCACTTGAGCAAAATGCAGGGAGTAACGGTAGTCTTTGAGAAATAAGAATACAACTCACAACACACAATAATAGTAAACCAATGAATCTCTTCAACTCATCTATTACTATTAATCAATTGATTCCTCACGCTCTCCAAATCAATTCCAATTATTCCCAGAGACAACTTATAATTACAACATCCCAACCAACAACACTTCCAACTTCCTGATTACTATTACCACACTTTCCACATGATCGATTTTCCATTTTTTCGAGGGTGGTGGTGGATAAAGATGACGATAAGAGCTTATCGTAAAACACCGGCTGCTAGTTGACCGCAGATAAGAGCTAATGAGCCGATGGATGTATTAGAGACAAAGATCGTCACACTTCCCATCACCAAACCTTCTAAGCGACTGAAAGACAGGATAACGTGCTCTCAGTTTTGGACTGCCTGAATCTCGACATAGTAAACTTAGTAGTTGATAAAAAACCCCACCACCACCACAAATCTATTCAACATCTTGTTATAAGATCAAACCTCGTCTCTAAGATTTCTTCTATACCATGATTATGCAACGAACGACTCGTTCGGATCTCTAAATCTCTCTCCATCTTCATAATAACAAACCCCCTTCGCTGGTGCTTAATCTTATTTACATTTCATTTACAATTTTACAAACCTCATCTCCATTCTGGAATCAGAGCCGAACTTCCCTGACTGCCAACTAAATCTTACACCGTAAACATTATTCGAAATTTAGACACTTTTACTCCTCCCCTCCTTAAACTTAGCATTATGGTTTCAATTTAACGTTGACGGGATACGAAAACCCGGCCCCCACAGTTTGGCTGTATACATGTGCCCTTTGATTACCATAATTAAAAGTCATTATACGTCTATTGTATTCAAATGGCAGATCCATTTTGTATTCTAATCTCAATTCAGCTGTAGATTTTGTTTCATATCATGAGCGAATGTAAGATTCGTTGTGGCATTGATTTGGGATTCTGTAAAGTCCATCGTCAGGTCAAGTCAAACAGCGTTTGCCAAATCGGATTATCTGTAGCCCGATCTGAAAGCAGGTATTAAAGTATTAGACAAGTAAAAATCTTTCAACGGGGAGTAATTGCAGGTCGTATAAAAAAATGGAAAGGTAACAGTAAGATTCCTATAAATGGTAGTGTGATATAATCATATCAATTACAATTCTACATACTTATAATAACAAGCCATGACAGTTGCGAAGTTACAACATGACCGGCTAGCTAAATAAGCCTCTCTAAATTGGAATGGGCCACTACCACATGGTCTTAAAATAATATTAGGCACATGTTACATTTCATTTTAGATGCCTTAATTTGGTACGGAGTCAATCTAAAACACATTGTTGGTCAGGAGATGAAGACCATACACCACCAGACAAGAATATCCTCTTGAGAGGTTAATGGGGATTGTAAATAAAATCCTTCAAGGATTTACACTTGACTTATTGAACTTGAACCTTGCTCAAAAATAGCAATAAGCGGGACCCCACCCTACCCAAGCATACGGCACCTTCTTAAATCATTCTTGCGTTTCCATTTTCAAAATATCTATAAATCTATCTCCAAGTTGTTGAGACAGGTCACATTCTACAAACAATAATACATAATGAAATAAAATAAATAAATACATGCAAAAGGTCCAAGCCCAGTAATTAGACAGTGAAAGGCTTGTGCATAAGCAACTGCCGTAAATCCGCAAGAATAAAGATCCATGGTATGTAAAGAAAACTACTATACATCTGGAATAAGATGTATTTAGTATATACAATATATGGGGGTAGGTTAGATCAGACAACTGAGGAGTTATTCCGGGGGCTTTAACCATACAGTTTGAATCTTTAAAATTATAACATTCGATGTAACCACTAATATTTTTTCAAACGCATTCATTGGACTATTGGACAGTTCAATTATTTTTGGTGAAAACATTTTTTTTTTTTTTTTTAGATGTTACCATTTTTGGATAATGGTCGTGTTGTCGTGTACCTCTTCTACCTAAGTATAAAAGTATACGTTACGGTTCGTTATATCCAGACTTGACTATTTCATTTGAACCTGGATACATTATCCAAGCGTGATGTCAGATTTACGCCTTTTCCTAACTTAATTTCCAGTAACTAAACCCCTCTTCAAATTTTCTCTGCCAAAATATCCTCAGTTCTGACTTGTCCCTCCCGGAACCCGGTTTCAAATTCCGTAATTTTTACGACTTCCCATCAATATCGCATGCAAGGGAACGTAAGTAAGAATAAATACTCAAACATATTTCAAGTTCTTGGCTTCCAGAGAGGAATGCTGACACCCCCTCCAGTCCATCCAACTTCGAATACGAGTATGTCAGGAACAGAGAGTCAAGTCATTTAAGGTCATAAATTTCAATTTACTTTGAAATCTGATGAGGGATGCCCATTGTTCTGTTCATCTTGATAATACCCTATCGTCAACCTATCCACGCCCACAGATCCATCAATTAATCAATCACTAGTTACTAATTGACAACAAGGATGAATTTACATTCCTTTCGTGTTTCATTATTCTCAAGAACCTTGTTAACTAACTTCTGGGCATTTGGAGCAATATGAATCGACGTAACACTTTTCAGACTAGAAGCCAAATACCTAAGACATCCGAGATCTTTCCATACATGCATTTCATAAGACTAAACAAACCACTGAATAAAAAATACAGGCAAGTATTTGCAGTTCAAGAAATTCTAGAAAAGATATTTTACTATTTCTTGAAGTGCCGTCGAGTGTTTGCACTTTCACAAAATTCCAAACTAAATCTTCCATTTCCCTGGCCACACACGATCTACTATGTTTACCATCCTTCTGTCAAATCCAACAAACTCATCACCTATATTTTTCATACATTTTTTATCCTCGCCTCTTGACATAATATTTCATATTTGTTTACTCAACGGAGATACGGAGTTTTAGACTCTTCGAAGATATGACAATTACCGCTGCATTTTACAGGGCTTTTGTATAGTTATAATAGATATTTTCTGCAAAATATAAATCAAACTGACGCTACACAAGCAATCGGAAACTGTAACGTCATCGAAATATGTTAAAATAGTAGGCACAGCGTTCTACTGCCTAGCTATCATAATGAAATAAATGACGATTTTAAAGTATACGCAAAAGAAACCAAATCCGAATTTAGAACATTTAGGAAGTTGATGACAACAACAAAACCACAAAACCATATCATAGCAGAAGTTTAATCGAATTCGTGAAATACGAAAATTTAAATCCATATTCTCGATATAAAGCAAGAGATTCTGCTTGATTCAAGCTGAATCCATTCAATAACAACTTCAAAACGGAGTTTAGGAGTATCTTTATTTTGAGATTTTGACTAATTGTTTTAAACTTCTAAGTCAATATACAACTACTAAAAGCCATTCCGAACTAGAAACAAACAATCGCCCACGCTCAAATGAAACAACTCCCTTCAACAAAATTGACATGAAGTTCACGAAGTTAACAAACACGCTCTTGAGAACTAATCTTGATCTGTATCAAAGTCTTCAGCTCGTCAGTCTGGACCTTTACAATATTAAATCAAGTAACAAATGCGATGACATAATACCTATGTGAAATATAAAATAGTATATATCCCATGCTCATCCATATTTCCATATCCACTAGTTTCAGTTTCCCAACCAGAACCACAACATATTATTATTATTACTTGATTGAAAAAGGATTGAGAGATTGAGAGGTTGTTGGAAAGGAATTCTGACGGTGGTCGATCAAGTGTGGACCATCCCCATCTCCTAAATATCAGGTTCACTCTACATTCTACAACAATAATTAAATCAAGTTTAGTTTTACAGGATGGGCTGCCAAATCTATCATTTACCTACAGTTTATAACCAATCCAGAATACGAAATTAAATGGCACAGCAAGTTTGCTTTCATGTGAAGGAAATGACCCGTACTCTGACAGTACTGAAGGCAAAACTAGATCAGTCAGTCAATCGGTTGGATCTTGGATTATCCACTTTTGATTACTTAACTAAACCAGATATGGATTATACAACCAATGAAACTATTATTTTTCATCTACACCTTCGTAAACCTGAATGTCAAGCTTCTTCATTTGTTTACTTATACACCCGATACGAGCATAAGATAGGTTAGGAGGACCACAACGGGCTAAATTGAATTCACAGCCAACCGTTAGATATGCAAATTCGCACCAGCTGCATTCATGCAAGTTCATACTAAAGTTTCATATTCATAAATAAATGCACCCAGATTCTGAGATGACACTAAATACGAAACCAACGCTCGTTGCCCATGAAAAATTGGATGGCAAAGAATGATGAAGTTTATCTGGTTGTTAATTTATAAAGTCCGGAAATTAGATTAATTGCATGAGTATATCTTACCTGAACGACTTTTTCGAAGTTGTCCTGACTTCTTTGAGAATTAAATGCTTTTTGAAGATTTCTTCCAACCCCAACGCTTCGACTTAAAAACTGTTCTCCATGCTTTTCCACCCAGTCCAGCACCTATTAAAAACCAATACATTGTTAACGCATATTCAAATTATGTATAATCAAGTAATTAATCGAACGATTAATTTTGCATTCACTCCAAATGTACATTCATGTGACGCCGTCTACAATTAAAAATTGTCGTGACATGTTTTGTTTTTAGTATTGATTAACAAGTAACAGCCGTGAACATCAGCTACAAATCATTGCAGAATCATATTTCCACACTTGATTCATCAAATTACTCAGTGGCCAACACTTTAGAGCAACTTATTTAAGAAATTAAGGATATAATTGCTATATGTTGGCACTTAAATGCTAACCTGATTTACGTGAGACGAATTCATAGTGTTCTTGCGAGACAGGACTGATAAAGGAACACAATTCGCATGAAACTGTTAAGTGGAGGAATGTTACCTTAAAAAGACAATCAATTTAACGAACCTGTTTTACATCTTCCTTGAATAACTTGAGTGCCAGTCGTTGATGAAGCTTCACTTTCTTGGATGTCCACTTCTGTTCTAAAGTTCGGTGTCGCGCAAGGATCTCATGAATCACATCTAAAACGTGCTTAGCTCCAGAAGAATAATCTGCTGCCGGATCTGTATTTCTTATCACTCGGCCCATCTCATCCACCTGCTAAAATAATTTCCGATTGATTAAGTTACCGTTGTGACTCCGAGTTTGGATTGGCATTACGATTAACGTGGTACGAGGATCGGCACTTACATGTTTATGGGCTAATATCTCCATCCCAGGCTGATTACATACATGGACAAGGTGGTCTAACTGATACAGAAGTTTTTTGCTTGTGCTGTGAACCTTTAAAACAAATGAGAATTATATACCCAAATTCGCAATTTAAAAAATCTTGATAAAGCGTTATCAACGGTCGATGTATATTCCAGTATGTATTTTGGTCTTGAATCTGACTGTAGATAATATCAACATCGCCGTATAATTTTGCCGAAATTGGTTTGTCAAATTCCAAATCAAAATATGCATTTTGCATTAAGTTACAAGAAGAGTCGTTGTTAAACTCACTTCCGTATACGCTTGACACATAGATTCATAAATAGTTTGATGTTGGTGAATCGCAGTTTCTAACATGACGGCATCGTTGGGAATGTTTAGGTTATCACAGGCAGAACTCCAACTCAATATTTTCTCAGCATACTAAAAAGTAAAATTCGTGAAATTATTAACATATTTTCTTTCTCGACGAATAGACGATTGTAGATGTTGTTTACATTAGACTCAAGTACCTGTTCAGCTTTCTGATGAAAGGAGACGGAGAGGGCAAGGAGAGTATTTCGTTCATCTAGGCCACAAGTAAGCTCCTTCCAGGCTTGATTAATCCGGGCTGCTAATGTTCGAATATGAGGAGCTGCATAGTGTTTCGTGTCCACCATGTGGGAAGCCATCGCCAGAATTCGGTTAATACTCACACAACCATTCTGTATTCAAAACAAAGACGAGAAACGATGAATATATCAAACTCAATAAATACAATTACCCATTTGGGGCTTCTTAATCATACTAACAAGATTGTTTAGTGTAATCCAATTAAACAAATCCAATCGAATTACACACACGACATACCATCAGATTGACTGTAAATTGTTCGTGGTCGGTCTTCAGTCGCTTGGCTACTTGAAAAGATTGTCCTATTTCTACATACGTTGTTAGAAAGGCATCATGACTATGTCTGATCCAGTCCAGCATCTAAAAATATTAAAAGAATATTTAGCTATTTCCACTCCATTACAAAAGCAGACATACTCAAGCCATTTTATATTTGACATTTCCTGTTCAATCAGAATTTTCTCACACCTTTCGGTCGGAAAATACAATAACAGCTATTCCTAGTTAGTGGATTAATGACTAAAATATACAGACGTCGTGTACCTGAAGTTAAATCAAGAGTCGTTAATTTTTTAAATGAAAATATACTGACTAAACAAGCAATTTAAAACTAAGTTACGAAGATACAAAAGTAGCGGCGCATCATTAAAATTCGCGACATATCACATTAGGCGGCTGCTCACCATATACTAATTTCATTAAAGCTAAATCATCAGTTTATTGTCTTCATTACTATGCAATATTATTATCAGGTGGGTGCTATTGCTGGTATTACCATATAGCACAGGAAATGTACAAATCCCAACTTCTAGAATTCTTTTAATTCCTTCAGTTTCACAAGCGAAATACTCAACTCACCTTTTTACAGTCTTGTTCAAAGTGCCTAAGTTGAAAGCACTGGTCTAATTTTACTTTCTTTTCATGCCACAGTTGAAGAAGTTGTTCTTTAGCACCGTGGATTTGTTCCACCATCTGCATTATCGTTGGTATATTTGCCTTTAAACAAAAAAAAAATATTATAAACTTTCACATTTATTTACAATTTAATTGGATAAGTATACATGACATTGGGAAAATGGAAAAACACTTTAACTGAAAAATTGTTCCAATCAATGAAACTTTAACGACATACAAAAATCAAAAATAGATGTTACAAGTTACAATCCAAGTATGTCACGCGATATGCCTCATTCGGCGATTCATCATTATTATCAATTCTTGTTCCAATAAAAATTGCAAAATTACCTGCATATCGGGATTGGAGACAACAGAACTGGATGAGCTGCTTCGGCCTGAATAACCGGAGTCATACCCTGAATTCCCATTAACCGTCGCATCAAAGCTCAATCTATAAGTGACAATAAATATTTAACGGTTAATTAAACCCATATCCATATATTCGAGGCATTTAAGTAGTAGCATTGTAACATGTCACCTATCAACAGTTCTACGTGTATGCCAAAACTCAAGCCATACTTTCATAATTAATTAATGACCGTTGGTAGGTTGGTACTTACAAAGGAAGTTAAAGTCTTGAGATATTTTTTTATTATTAATTCAGTAATTCTGTAAACGGGAGATAATGGAAGGATTGCCTCATATTAAATTTTTATGGGGTCTCACGGCGTAAACAATTTAAAGGAAGGCATTTGACATGAGATTGACAAAAAACCAGACTGTCACATATTTCGTGTTGCGAGAAAGCGTGAAGTATTAAATTACACCCGAGCTCACAACAAAGACAAGCTTCTCCTAGTCCACCATATATAATTTGACGGATTCGCCTATTTATACCCATTCATAAATTATGCATGCACTTTGCCTAGGTGGTTGCATTGTTAAGTCGTAAAGCTATAATGCACAATTACGAACATGCTGTGCTGGCTGAAACCAGGAATTGCAAACTAACGCTAAAACTAACTTTTTCAACTATTTATACTTTCGTAGAATCTTACACATATAAATAAAGGAGTGTGTTCAGATAAAATGAATGTTATGCATGCATATTGTGCAACAAGGAGAAAGCAGTAATCACATAATTTTGTTGTAAGTAATTTACACAGTTTGACTTTAAATATCAGGCCGGTTCATAATTACATTTTTACATGTATACGCTCTAGGAAGGTTTAATCTGCTGAATTTGTTCAGTAGTTTCTGGTTCCTGGTACGTTGTTGTGGTATGATATATTTTCGAGTTATAAAACGTAATGCAAAATCTCCAGGTAGATTAAATAAATAATTATTTTTTCCGAAACGGAAGAAAACAAGTTGGAATACTAATAGACAAGGTGTAGTTTGAATAAGCAATTGGGCCCCAAGAGAGTTGCTTTGCCTTTCCCTAGTATCTTAAAACAACCAAACCGAGCAGAACTTCCGCCGTAAGATCTACATATATCAATGTTAGGAAGGATATACTCATAACACATTATTAGCTCGCCTATTAAAAATAGGTTTAGAGCTAATGAAGTCAACCAGTCCGTCCGTCCGTCCGTCCGTCCGTCCGTCCGTCCGTCCGTGTGTCCGTCGTTTTTGTCAATGTAAATCAAGACAAAATTAAACAGCCTAGAAGCAGGCCGGATTAGAACCAATACAATTTTTTTGAAATGGAAGCATAATATTCGCTAGTGTTTATCAAATTCCGAACACAGAATTAAGTTTTAACATAATTGTATTGGTTTTAATACCAAATTTATATATATGATCTTTATCCTTTTTTCCAAATTTAAAACAATTTTGAAAAATTTTGAGGTTTGATATGAATTGTGCAACATGAAAATGGTTTTCGAGGAAATCGTATTGGTTTATATATAAAATGTTTTTTAAAGAATTTCTATTGCTTTAAATATGTAATTAAATCGACATTTCTGGAAACAGGAATGATATATATAAATCAATACGTTTTGAAACAATAATCCAATTTTAAAGGTATTAACGTATTTTATATGCAAAACAACAATCTGAGGCTCGTAAAAGCCTTAATTGGGACATTTCATAATATTGTTTCATGAACTGTTCAAATTGATCCAAAAATAGAATCTATAATTTAAAAACAGTGTTTTAAATAGATTTTAACTGCATTTGATAAACAACAAAATAATTTTTAACGAAATTTTACAGGTTTAAATAGCAAAGTGGATGGACACATTGGGAAACAGTTGTATTCAATGTAGTTTAGGACAATTCTCAAATATTCAGTTTCTTCACATATTTGATATGGAAACTAACTTTATTGTGTCATAGCATATTCTTGTGGATGTAAATCAATTAATCATAGAACAATTACTAAATCTTCGGATTAAAACGCAGTCGTCTAGGTGAACGTAAATGATGATAATTTGTATTTTATACAATTGATTTTTAATAGTTTTTCCTGTCCTATTTAAACCAACACGATTTCAAGTAAGATCGAAGAACAATCTATATGAATTGTGCGAGCTGTCGTTAACGTTTACAACGTTTTATTATTCCAAGAGAGGTGACCAGCTCATGAACAATTTATACAGATGGAAGGCTATTAAAATTAATTAATTAGAATTAATGTCACAGAGGAAACCTGAGAAGTCGTAAATTAGTCTCCCTAATTGCAAACAACAGTCTGATCTCACATTGGTGCTTTGTAACTAAAAATAAGGTGATGGTGATACTGATACATTATGAGTGAATTTGGCAGGGCTTGTTTTTCGGTAAATTTTCTCACCTCTTGAGCAACTCTTGCCCCCTTAAATCGACATCTTCAAATGGTGCTCTAATAATCTTTTCCTTCATTTCGTCATGAACTTCAACTGCACGCTTTACGGCACTCACGTCTTCTGCAAAGTCATTTCTCGTTATATCTTCACGCCAATCGTCCAGTCGATCCAGCAAGTCACCAGCTGCCCAGAAAAAGCTTTCGAGTGCCTGAAAAATATAACAAAACGCAGTTAGTTTAAATATTTAAACTTATTACACTTCCCCCTGGTTTCGATTTACATTTTCCTTTGACGTTGTCATTTTAATACTTCTAAGGAATTTCATTTAGACACTTGAATGGGGCATATAAACCCCCAATCCAAGATTGTAGTCTAGTTTCTAGTTCATATTCAAAGGAAACATAACAGCTTTTAAGTTAGGGAGAGATGAGTTAATAAAGTCAGTCAACGAAAGGATGAAATGATTGTCAATTGAGTTACAAAGTAATTTCAAAGAGATTTTCTCCGTTTTACGCTTCCACAAATTCAAAAAAATCATATCTTTCCAATTAAATTTCAATCATTTAATATTCCACCCCTCTCAAATCTTCCTTTTCACTTAATATTAGATTAGCGTGGATCTATTAAGCCCGTGCCTGTTGAGATAATTGAATCATCAAAATCATTTTTAGACATCATTTAATAAACTGAGACTTACGACGCGAGAGTCAATCCACTGCTTGTGGTCGTAGTGAAAGGACCCTTCGAAATCCGGCGTTAGTTGTGTCGAGTCAATGGCTTTGACGAGGCAGTCTATACTCACCATCGACGTCTGAAAGAAACGGGCAAGACATTCATTATTACAAACAATACACCTAAATATATAGCAGGATATGGTATATAGGAATCAGAAAGATGACATCGTCTTTCCCAATTACCATTAGATGAAAATAATGCGTGAGGATAAGCTTTGGCCCAAAGAAACGCTTTAATGTTATGACCAGACATTCATTAGACGGAAGAGTCGGGGTTTATGACCTCTCTTATTATCTCTCCCCTGAATTCTAGAACAACCCGCGTGACCTTAAAGCCTTTTTCCAGCCATTTCACGAACGTGAATTATGCTGGTTCCATAAAAATAAGAGGCTAGTGAATCCAAATGCTGAATTATTATTCTGCCACGTTTTATTCCCTTCTTCTGTCATTACAGATGACATTGCCTACGCTCATTTTCCTTTCCAGTTGGCATTTGAAGACGACGTGACACGAAAAATATGGGCCCATTTTCATTTCATTCTTATTTTAGTTATTTTCTTGTCCTCGGCACTTTCCAGGCTCTACATGTCTTCTCTATTAACCTCCTCAATTGTCGATTCAGTCTTTGAAAACAACCATCCAAGAAATCAGCCAAGGCAAGACATAAATATTTGAAACCAATCTAATCTATCATTTTTAGTATAACGGTACCCTCTAGAAGGTCAGAAAAAAGTATGTGATTTTCCTGTCACTCACGATTTCACTACGAAGGAATCGTCGAGCATGATTGCTCTATATTGATATCTACTACATCCCATATCGTGCGTGGTGGAAGTAAAAAAAAAAAAATTATGGGTGAGTAATTTCTTGAAACGAATCTGTATAATTCCTGACAGCCTGACACAGAACTGGATAATAGCCGACTTGACAACCTGGTCTTGCAATCAAAACATCAAGAACGCTTCGGATTATTAAATACTTTTCTATCCGAAAAAACACAAAAAATATCAATACGGAAAATTATGTTATAGGAATCTCAACAAGCATGTCATTTTAGGCCTCTGGGGATTTTGCGAACACTCATTCATTAATTAGCTATTAGTGTAACATTTAACTCTGCCATTAGTATTAAGTCAAATCATCGGGTTTCCATTAATTCCATTTTAAAATTATCCAAATGCAAGATCACTTATACTTATGATTTAAGTCTATTCATGTATATTGGTATTAAATTGAGTTTCAAAGTAGATCATATTATTATTGAAGAAATTACTCCACATAATTGAAATCTCGTTGACGGAAGCTGGTATAAGTGTGAGGCAGGAGTTCTTTTGTAGAATGGAGTATAATCGTAAAAGAGCCCATCCCATTTCATTAGAAATGGAAAATACGAGATTTTTTGCCTTCATTTTACTTCAACAATAGCTTCTGCTTTCCTTTTGTGGCTTCCACTTATTATTCTCTAGATCTTCCAATTCATCTCAAGAGATGCAAAATAATTATATTCTATTAGTCACATGACGAAGTCTACGATACGATCCCTCCTCATATTATAATATAATTTTCCACTGAAATTGAATCACTCATCAATTGAATGTTTGAGTGAGTCGGATGCCTGATGCCTCTTCTTCACAGACGATCTTCATTCATAGTTTACAAAGGTTTGTAAATTCAACTTCATGGGAAGGGAGAGAAGGGAAATTGGATTATTATTACTCATCAAAGTTTCCGGCGGTGAAAGCAGAAAGCATAATGAAATGGGAGAAGTTGAGCTGAATAGCCCAACAAAGCCAGATCCCTACCTCGAAATTGTATTTGTGACTCCCAAGGTTGGTTAGCTGTTTTTGCCAGAAGTTTTCGGGCTTGATGATGTAGACCATGAACACGAACGTGGCGAAGTGTTCGTTTAGAATTTTTAAAATTGGCTTGACGCTCGTCCATGTCCCTCCTCTCATGTCTATCACAACCGAGAAACCCCGCTCCCGAGTCTCCTCACTGAAACATAATAAAATTAGCTGTATTTTAACATTTTAAATTAAAAGGCGATTCAATGAACCGATACCTTGAACCAACATACCGACAAATCAAATCTCAAACTCGAATAAGTCAGCGACTTGGCTGACATTTTGAATTTCAGTTAGTTGATTACCTTTTATCGAGATCAATGGCAGTCGTTTTTTTTTAATTGTTAATCAACAACTCCAAGCACAACTTATTGATTTCTCATCTTAGCTATCGATTTTTGAATATATTCAAGACTGTGAATGATGCTTTTCGGGGTTTGTTCTAACCCTTTGAAAGCGTGGGATTCTATTTTGGGGGCCTTTATAAAAGTATGGTAATTTAAGTTACTTACGATGGAATTGTGAAGAGGTATTGAAGAAGGCGTTTGAGATCTTCGGAATGAAGTCGGTCCCTTCGTGGGGAAGTAGGGAATAGCATAAGAGGGCCTCCCCGTTTGTCACGACCGCCACTCACAACCGCCAGCCCGTCTTGCAGAAATCCCATCACATCTTCCGCCCGAGGTCCATCCATCCTCATATGCAGGGGTCCCGCAATTAACTAACCCCTAACTTGCAATTAATTAACATTGACGCCACACCTGACAAGTCCCCTCCATTGCGTCAATCATTCATTTCCCCTGAAAATCAAACAACCAAATTAAATTAATTATCTATTATCTCATTTTAACTTATTTTTAATAACAATTACGACTCCGTATTTCAAAATGATCATGGTATAATGTGCATTTACAGTTTATATCCGAAACGACTGACAAGTATTATTATAAGACATAGACAACCTACAACTTTGGAGACAAGCAATCGCGTTATCCCTAAGACTTTTTTTTTGTAGCCCAAGCTAGGCGTGCCTGTGTATTCATTGTTTTCTGTCTGACAAGTGACAGGAAGTTACAAATGTTAAGCATTATAGGTAAACACAGTTTGCTTTCAGCTTTTGCGAGCTGTTCGAGATGACATGGGGCCCCGGGGGTGACCCAAGCGGGTTTCTTGGAAATTGAAAAGTAGGCTACCATGCTACAATTAAAAACAATACAATACAATATATACGTATATTTTCAGTAACCACATATCGCATTCGAAATTCGCGAAGGACAAAGATACAATGGACAACAGGTTGTTTTTTGTTATTCCATTACGTGAGCTCATTGCATTGCCGTATGAAATTATCGATGCAACTCTCTTGTCTATCGGGGTTTAAACTTTGTTTAGTCAAGCAGGATAATAGCAATTTTAGCGTATAGAGCAGAGTAAAACAGAGCATCAATGTAAACAGTAAATGTAAATGGCAAATAGTATTTCGCGACGATGACTGAAAACTTCTGATTCGAATCATAACCAACTCGAAAGTCGATGTAAATTCAAGTAAATTGAAGGTGTCAGGTTGTCTCTGTTTGTGACAAGAAGAAATATAATTCCTTTGATATTCAAAGTACCTCAACAAACTGAATCTAAATTCTATCCATTCAACCGAAAATACAATTTGTCCTCACACAAACTTCTACCAGACTTCAAAATTGCAATCACACTCAATCATTCAAATAAGCTTCTTCGAACGAAGGAAGGGGTGACCGAAAAAAAATCCAAACCGTATATTTGCACTTGCCAAATATGCATATTTCCATATTTCACAACTTCGTCTTTTATAACACGTTATTTTTATCTTACTCAAAAGATTAGACATCTTTCAGTCCTGGTACACGGAGCAATGCTTTGAGAGACAGATTTGACCCCCTCAGTTGACAATAATAAATGACGAGTAAGACATTTGACTGAGTAATTAATTGGCATTATTGTCAATCAAATCCGACGTTTGAATCGAATAATAAATGATAGTATCGATGAATACAAAATGAAATTACGCACACGTGGTTAAGAATAATAGAATACGTCATAGTATCATATATAGTAAATTGATATCGATAGAAATATAAATGACTAAATGCTAAATTACAAGCTTTCTGTTTTAATATAGCTACTTCGAATTCTAAAATCAAATTAACCCGAGTGATTTGAATTTTAAATAATAACAACGCTCCGTAAAGGTGTCTGAATACCACACTACTTGACGCTTTACTTCCCCTAATAATTAAATTGATGTCCATGACCATAAATGGCATTATAAATTCTAAAAGGACCATTCCATTTCAAGGCATCCGCATTCATTTAAAAAAAACAGGGTAAATCGCATAACAATGACAACAATACAGTGGAAGTTAAACAGTTAAACAGACGGATCTACCGATATATAGTTATCTATTTATCAATTCTGTCAAGGATAACTGAAATTGTCTTGCTTGACCATAACCATATCACGGATTTCATTCATTTATCATTTATAAAGACCTCACTTCAAAGTTTGTACGTTCGTCACGAAACAACACTATTTAAATACTGACATTTTCGGTTTGGAATGTCACCAACTATGTCTCCTTGTCACAAATTACAATGAAACTCTAAGCGCTGTTTGAGTAACTCTGATTAGATGGGACACCACCATTGGATTCGGATTTAGGTTTTGTACGCGGTAGAATCGGATAAGAAAAAGGAAGATATGTTAGTTTAGAAATTATAATTTGAAGTAAATTTGGACTGATTGGATGCTGGTCAAATGTATCTTGTTATTATGCTATCCATATCTATATGAATGTAATGTATCATTTAGCGAATCCCATTGGGATATTCGCATCAAACGGTTTAACCTTCAGTCAGTCGGAGTCTCTTTTGATTTAATTCCAGCGTATGTCTGTCTGGATTCGATTAAATTGTACATTTATGGACAATATTATACATTATATGCACATATTAATTCATCAGATAATTTAGAACATGTCAACGGCATATGGTGTTGTTACAAAAATTTGGATAGCCTATAAAAGTTGCGAGAAAACAATGGAACTGCTTGAGAATCCCTTCAATTTAGAAGAAAACAAAACGGAGGAATAAAGAGAAATTAAAAGTCATGTTAGTCATGTAATATGTAAATTGCAACAATTACGGGACATGGACAGCTCAAACTATTGTTTTTATTGGGGATGACATACATACAACATTAAAAACACATGCCACATTTCCAACATTTGTATGTGACTTATTTTCCTATTAAAATTCTATCATGCTATATCTAGGTCAGTTAAATGGAAACTACTTACGCTAAATTTAATTACTGACAAAAATAGTAAAAATACAGTTAAAGTTGACTGCGAAGTTCTACATTTTATGTTCGTAACAACAGAAAACCTTAAATTTCAATTCCGATCCGTGATCCATAGTCAATAGTACTCTTTACTGTCAATTAAACTATCAGACCAACCAACCAAGGTTCACTTGCGAAATGGGAACTAAAAAACTGTCTTTTTTAATCCCTTTAAGACACCCAAAGAATTTAATTTATATATGTGACTAAGAACATTACGTTAAGATGAGAAGAAAACTATACATGCTAGGTAGATGCTAAATAGATTAGTTTTTCACTTTAAATTCCAAAAATGTATTCTTTTAAGCCGATTGAACTCAATTAGTTATAATTCGCAACTGTCGTCAACTTTCATAGGTTGTGTGTCTGGTAGGTCTAGGTTTCATCGTTGTTCCATAATTAATTAAATTGTACCATTTATTTCCTTCGACTTGCTTGGAAGTTAACTTTTGTCATTTGTCACCAAATTAAATGTGAAACACTAGTGTAGTTTGGAAAACAAAAATAAGAGCATAGCAATTGGCATCTTCGATGTTAATTATCAGGAAAATAAATACTTATACCGAGGCGAGGAAGGGAAAGAAACGACAAATAAAAATACTATTACTTTTTGAGTTTCTGAAGCAGACAGATCAACCATATAATCGTCAAATAAAAATGTGTCATATGTTGTATGTGATCATTTGATCCTTATTCTAATATAGACTAGATAATATAGACTAATATAAAAATATAAACCTTCATCTAAAGATTCTAAAAACTATAAACCCATTCTTTTAGGACTATATAGGACAGTGTACGTGGAAACTGTGGAAATTGGAAACTAACATTTAATACGACCACATACAATACGTTATCATTGCGTACTACAATTGAACAAGATCGGGTAAAGTAAAGAAATTCACCTAAATTCCAATACGAACTTAAAATTTTTCGTACGGCTTTTTACATTTATCTTGTCTAATTTAATTTAAATTCACTCAAACATTAGTACTCCGTGCTCCGCCTGAACGAATAATTCGCATAAACTTTATAAACTAACTTGTTAAATCCAACCCGTTGCATGCACTTTCACATCAATTGAAAGAGTTTGTCATCTGGCGTGTTCAGCCTTTCCGAACAACCTTCGCTTCGTACTTCGTGTCAAACCAATTTCAAACTAAACCATACGAAAACTTCTATTTCGAACTGTTCCTGGAATAATTCCCGTCGACAAAGCTATTCATTCCTTACATTTTAGATTTAGTTAGAATTAGATCCATTTAAACTGTTCCTCAAAAGCTAAAACATCAACCCTGATGGGTAATAGTATTAACTGTGTAACATTTATATTTACGACGCGTATTTACAAAATCACGAAATCGCAAACTACCAAAACCTCAAGGAACTTAAACCCAACAGAGTCTGACTTTTTTCCTAAAACAAACTCAACTATCCATGACCGAATCCAAAGCAGAGGGATAACAACCACAAGTCTATTTTAGATGTAATCTCTCTTTGGCAAATAAAATTAGTATGTAGTAGCTGCATTGTACTGCATTGTAGTACGTGCAAGACCTATGTTAAGAACAGTTATTTAATGAAGAAATATCTGCTACTTTAATCTCATTACGTCATCTTACATCCTAATCATACCATAGAACTCTTTCTGTATACTTAAAGACAACATAGGAATTAGATCTCGGATCATTATTCACGGACCATCCAGAAACGAACCATATCTCATCTAACTTTGGTCTGTCTTATATCAAAAATAAAAAAACGTAAGTGATTGAGGCAGAAAAACCTAAACGTTAACAACGCTTTGGAGGAGTAAATGATGGACGACCCCTAATATATCAGACTCACTTATCTTCATGAAGTGTTATTTAAAATGAGATGTATGTCGAGTAAAGAGTGTGTAGTGGAAATAAGGTTTAATAAACCCTTCTTCTATGAAACAAAACAAAAAGTGAATGGGAACATTTCCATTGTTCTTTGGGTCGGGGAAGATCATTTGGGGCTTAATGGATGCAAATAATCCCTTAAAGAAATCAATCCTTTGTTAGTCCTCTGTCGAAATGGCCCATCACATCCAGCTATTCAGCATTCGTTTCGTTGTTCGTGGATTCCTATTCACTTTAAGTCAAAGAGCTCCAATAGTATATAGAGAAGCCTGAAAAGAGTTATTCAATCATTTGAAATCCTTAGTCCCTCCTACATTATGATGTATTCCTTTTCGAGTAAAATACGTAACTTTTCTAACATCCTTCTTTATAGCCCTCATCATCCGTACAATCTACAATATATCATTTTTCGATTATTTATTCCAACTCTGCAGTTCATAAAAAATCGAATGATGCAAATAAACTTGTAATTTATCATGGTATTCTGCGCGAATGGCGAATAAACTCTCGTATTTCCGACCTGAATAAATCCTGCGGATTTTTTAACCCTGACCACATACATTAAATATTTATTTATCAAACGCCCTAACATTTATTCTATTTCATCTATTTCGACCAATTTTTTGCCATTTTTTTATAAAATGCTACTATTAAAAGTGTAATTACAGGTAATTTTTTGGAATTTTCAGGTTTAGCAACGATCTTTCCATGGGTTTCATTGATCTATCAAATCGAAATCGAAGAGTCCAAATCTGAAATCCATTTCAATTTTAATATATTTTAAGGTTTTCTGGCTTTTGGGCGAAGTTCTTTAGTTAGGGGATCTAGTATTTACACTTTAAAAGTTACAATAGTTCTTATTATATGTGAACTAGCATATTTCGTCAAGTCAGTCGGTAATCTTAATCTAAGCCCTCTTGCTCAATCTCATTCTAAATGGCTTGTTTTGATTTCGTTCATATTAAAATAAAATATGCAGAGTGCATATTCGTCTAATCTGGATCACATAGTGTTTTTCCCACACCCCATTTAACAACATCTTAAATCGTAGCAACCACTTCAAGCCCAGCTCATCTCTCTAAACCCTAATTTCGAAACCTCTGGGTAGTACTTTACAAGAGTGTTGCAATTTACATTAAAATTAGGTTACATTGGGCATAGTAGGGCTCTATTATCAATTCAAAATAAAATAATATCAAAGGAAATTTAATTTCCAAAAGAAATTAATAAAACATTAAGCTTATCCAACAAACACATCATTAATATTCAGGTTAATCCATTGCTATTTCTATTGCGGTATGTAAATTGGGTTCCCATTTACATTCAACATTACAAATATTACAATTTATTTAACGAAGATGTGTCCCCCAGACCGTAACGGGAGCTTGTACTTTTTAGCTGTATTTATTTTAATTTTTGTCGTGCCACTGAAACTCAAACATCAGTTAAATAAAATTACCAATCAAACTGGGAATTGAAGTCGTTATGGGACTCGAGGTTCGTAGAATTAGAATCCTTCTAAAAACGCAATTTTCCAATCCGTTGATGTTCTACTGAAACCTAACTACTTTCAAAACAGTTAGATTATAGGAAATAAGCAAAAACTGAGTCACAATTTAAACCTCCGTTGTGGTTTTCATAGTGTACATCTAATCTAACATCAGCAGAGTTAGATGTACTTTTTAATCTTAAGATACTTTAGAAGCATCATAAATTGAATTTGTAAAATCAAATAATAGGAACAACCAACGATGAGTTAGTTATTGCATCACGTAAACCGTAATATCCCAATTTACAACCGGTGCGGTCGCGGTAGATCACAAAACCAATTGTAGTTTGATTTTAAGTTGGAACGAGCGAGCGAAGGTACGAGTACGAGGGATATTGACATATTGACAACTGAAACCCTCCAAATATTTTTTTATTGGTAAAATATCAACCTTAACAAGAAAGAAATGCCGAAATTCCACAACTCTCAGACCGTGAAACCCGTCAAATGCTTTGTTTTGACAGTTTTAAGATCACAAAATACAAAATCAAGCATATTTTCTAGGACTTGGACTTTTTTGACTGTCGAACTATGATTGTTATTGATCTTCTACTATGCAAGTCAAATATTATCTGTGTGGCTTCATTTGAGATTTGAAGCAACAAGTGGATGAATGAGCTCCTGATATGAATTACTGTTCCATGTATCTCATTCATAAATATAGTAGTAGTTATAGTATATAAGCCATATAACCAGATCACATCGAACCACATGAAAAATAGCTGTCAAGAGCGAGCTAGAGGTGAGAATTGTCAGAGATATGTTATGTGGAAAGGGCTTATTTCCCCAGAGAGAGGAGATCCTTTCCTTCTGTCGGCTCAAAGTCTGTCAATCAATGAAACGGATAAAAATAACTCTCTTCCATCAATCCAATTTCACAAAAGCTGTCTTTTATAAAAACTATCTCACTTTTCCAGCAAGTCCAAAAAATCTCTCAAAGGCATGTTCCAACGCCAAACTACTTTCAACTTTTGATTCCAAAATATTTCGACATTCTACTTGATTCTACTTTACTTTAGGTGAACCCTTTAATGGTTTTACCCAGTCCGTCTGTCCGACCCATATAGTGCTCCTAACTTTCGAAACTCGAAAGCCTGATCCTGAATATTTTGAATTTCTTTTGGGAACCCTTTTATGACTCTCGAGTAGAGGATGCTAAGTTTGTTTGAAGATATTGTAGGTGGAGGTTCTACTGTCAAAAGTCACATTTAAGAAAAAATTACAATCCTGCAGATTTGATACATCGTTCAATCGTTGGAAAGGTACTTAGCAAGTGGTATTCAACGATGGATACGGGTTTACTCTATGTTTGGGGTTCTGTAAGATTCTTTAATAAAACGTCTCTGACGTGTCAGATAACGATGTTAAATATATTTTGACGTCATGTTTAATGTAGTTTCGCCCTTTTTCGAATTTCGTTTGCAATGATTTATATTGCAATTCTACTCGTACTTCAACTTCATTTGAGATAAGAGATATGCCAGAGACCAATGAAGCACGACGTTGTTGTAATAAGTTTAAAATTTTGAACAGAATTCTGCAGACTCCACTTCAATTTCTAGGTCAACATTGTCCATGTCTACAACTCCAACCAACCCTCTCTAAAATTTCGCAGAGTAGATCATGTTACACGATCCAATCCAAGTCCACCTCTTAGGAATTTAACCCTATCCTTGACTAAAACGTAATCAACGAACTCGGTTACTACTTCACAAAAGTTCGTAACAAACAAAGCTATCGATGACAATACATGGAATGGATATAAATGGATGCCAAACTGAAGGCAATTTATTGACTGTCCTAGTCTTCGTCTCATTTTCTTCGAGTCCAGCTTAAGCGACCCCCTTTCCAGGAAAAACGACGAGAGAAGAAATCCTCTAATAAAGACAATTCTTCGATTCTTCCGACAAGTAGTAAAATAACAAAAGTAGCAAACACAATAATATTATAGCCAATCTACTTATATATAGTATCTCTGTAGAACGTGAGCCTTGAGACATACACCTTGAACTTGCAATAATAATTCCAATTCTATTATGTTGTGCGAAACCAGACTGACTCATTCGCTGATTTGAAGAATTCATCATGTCTAGGCACTTTATGCGACAAAATGACTCATATATCTTATCTTATACTTCTTTTGCCTGGCTAGAATTGTAAAAAGTAAAAAAAAAAAAAAAAAAATGCTTATCTGTATTCTTTATTTATTCATATTTTATATCATAATGTACTTTACTAACTTATCTAGTATGCTCAATTTGAGCATGCTCAATGTCAATACGAGAATACGACCAAGATCAACAGGTCATGGTCAATCCTTTATTGGCAGCTATTAAATTACAATTCTTTCTCATTTTCAATACTGAATACTTTAAAGCCCTGACCGGAGCCGGACCCGGAGGACCATTTAAAATTGCAGAATAGTTAGTTAAAAATAGAGCTAATCATTAAAACATGCTAAAACATAAAATAATAAAAAACTGACAACGGCAAGTTCCATAATCTTGTACACTTTTTTTTTCAAATCAATGCTGGAAGATCGAATAATTTACTGATTAAATAATAATATCCATCTCAATTCTAAATTTATGAAATATGCTGGTCCTTATCCTAAAATAAGACCGGGGATAAAAGAAACCTGGATCTGAAATTCTAACAGCGTTTCATGAAGAACTTTAAACTTAAAACCCTTTCAACTTTAAAAAGTTACAGTTGAAGGAGAGAGTGATCTGGTATATAAAAGATCTTATAAATCCTTGTGACTTTGTGACATCCTAATCCTTCCGTCCGATATCTCCATCTTCCATATATATTGAAGCAGATATCTTAGCATTACATGGCTTACGTTTCAAGGGAAAAGATATAAAAAACGTGAAATAATATAGAGTGAGATTGAGATAGAGTGCTTCTAGGTTTTATACTTTATTACGATTGCTTTCTAGAGATCCGAAAACCGAACCGAAAATAGAAAGCGGGATATGTTAGGTTTCCTGCAGTGTCGTCGTAAGTCGTAACATCTTGAAACTTATCAATTATTTCATCGTACTTTCTTCAACTTCAACCTCGAAGTGAAGTAATTTTGCAAAGGTCGAGTCGATCTCGAAGAAATCAAGGATAATTAAATTGAAAATCAATATCAGGTAGGTTCCGTTTGAGTTTGTGATTCCATGTCGTTGAATAAAAATGTTGAAAACGTTAGAAATTACTGGGCAAAACAATTCGGATAAAATGTTTATGCAAAATATGAATTATAACGCCGTTTTGGAGTAAATTACAAAACCTTATACTTACATTTTGCTTTATTCCTTGAATAAAAAAAGTTCCTTCCAACTTAAAATATCACAATTATTAACAATTCGTTCACTGCAAGAATGTGGAATAGGACGATTTTGAAATTCACAAAACTCATTTAAAATCCAAATTACAAGATTCACTCATTCACAATATCACAATCACAGCCAAACCATGAAAAATTTGAAAAAGCTAACTTTTACAAACACACTCTCATTTCATCACAAGAGGATCGAGGAGTTGAAAATGTTTAAACCTTTAGACAATTATAGAAATTAAAACTAGCACGGAATTCACCCTTTCATATGAATTGGCTCTTGAATCAAACTCATTACACATTACGATTGATAATTCTTCATGGATCCCTCACAATCATCTCAATCTCGCGTAATTTGTAAAATCTCTAAAATGCACATGTAACGTAACATGATAATTACTAACTGTAAAGAACCTTGACACTCTTCACGATCACGATCCTCCAATCGACATTCCTCAAATAACGGTCAAGATTAAAGAGCATATTATTTCTTATTCCTCGTCGCAGATTAAGCAGATCTTCAAGATTAAATGAAATAAGTTGAATTAATAAAAAAAATACAAATAATCACTTGCGTTTTCCTAATCGCCACTTCACACTTTAAGTTTAAAGAAGAGGATTAACCTCCGTTTTTTTCAACCCATATCTAAAAATCCAACTGTTATTTAGCGATTGACGTACTTCGAAAAAAGGTATCTTGTCAAAAAACGAAATAACTTTCCTAATCCCCAGCAGGAATGGATTGAATATGTAGAAACTGTCAACTCCCTGGGGCCAACATCAACAGATCAACACGGCAACAACTACGGAATTCCGGAAATGGAGTTCAGATCCTGGCTCATCTTTTTACAATGCATTCCTCACTCCACTCGAGTCGCATTTTGCATGGATCGGAATTCACGAAAACCGCTATTGAACAAATTATCCCAACTATTCCTTTATTTAAATATTTTAATTCAGATCCAGAAAGAGAGGCCTTATATTATATATTCCTCAATCTTGATTAAATCCCACATTTCCAATTCCTCAAGCCAACTCTACATAGCCCTAAACGGGGAATCGGGAATCCGTGCATATCCAAGTCCAAGTAGATTCCCAACAGGGATTTAAATCCTTTGTCCTTTTCGATTCTCGATTCAGCGAATCCAATCATATAATGCCATTAAACTTCTCCAATTCCACACTTCAAGAGTTCAAGGATTTCCGGTACGAAATAGGGTATTTTCCCGGTACTTCCGGTTCTGCAGTTAAAGTTCGGATTTAGCTAAGAAAGATCGAGAACGAGAAGACACACCGGAAGATTAAAAACAATATTCTGATTTCCTTTTTCGTTCAGTCCTCTATTCTATTTACATACAAAATGCAAACAAACCATCAACACAAATTTATAAGGAAACTGACTCTGCTGTTACGAGTCCCTGTCTTGTCTTGTCTATAAGTCTAACCTCACGTTTGAAAAGATACGTTAGGTAAATGGTAAATCTTCTCTAGTTTTTTGTCGGGTTCAGGTATCGAGGAATCCCCCGTCACTTCTTGTACTTCTCTCTTGAGTTTAGACAATCAACTCAACCCTTTCTGCTCACACCAACTCAACTAACTCTCGATGTAATGTGCTTTTTTACAACAAATCCACACCACCGTGTCTTCCTTTCCTACAACTTCTCCTGTCTAGGGATGCCGCGTGTACACGGTAGGGTTACGGTAATACCGTGTATTGGGCATTTTTTCAATTTAACCGTGTACACGGTTACACCGTGCATTTAAAGAAAAATTACCGAGTACACGGTTATATAAATGCAACCGTGCTCCAGCCGCTCTTACCGTGCTTTACAAAGCAAACCAGCAGATTTTTATGTTTTTCACTGCATATGCCATCTTCCGCAATAATATGTACGACAGTTTGAGTGAGCAACAAATCAACGGCATTTTTATGTTTTCGTCAGCAGTCTTCTTTCTGCTTCTCTCAGCTCTCTCGCAATACTTTTAATTTCTACGATACTCGGTTCATTTAGATTTGACTTAGCCTTTTGTTTTGAATTCCAAGCCGGAATTTTTATAATTTTTAAATCTAATCTAATTCCTACTTCCAAAATTCGTTAGAACATTTACGCTAAATATCGCTCTTTTCATCGTTACATTGCATTTGCATCGCATACCGTATACCATAAAACAACGGCCTCCAACAATTCCGACTCAATAATAACAACGACGCCAGGGTTGAGTCAAATAAGCAAGAAATAGGCCCCTCAACTTCGGGAATATCTGGCTGGTACACAAAATCCAGCTCAGTTAAATGTGACCTTACCTACTGCACCATTGCCGATAGCAAAAAGGTGACAATGTCATACTAATCAGCTAAAAAGAAAAAATATAGACAAAATCTAGCCACTTACTATACATTTGGCCATTTTATAAAGTAACGAAGTTTAATGTTTCATTTTAAAATCTCGACTTGGGATTACAATCATTTGAATCATTAGTTATTGGGAGCTTTTCTTACGCAATCTTGAAAGTTGAAAGTTGAAACGTATTCGACCAAAATTGTTCCTTGTTTCAATATTAAATAATTTCAATACATGGTATATTGAATAGACACAAGTAAAAAAAGAAGTTCCGTTTGGTAGTACTTCACTCAAGATTCAACACCCAATCCGAAAGGATTTTGATTAATTAATTTGAAAACTAAAAAGTAGTTTAGTTTTGAATACATACGATATGTGATACAGAATTGACTGCATCTACAAGTCGTGCGAGTGCAACATCCCGGGATGTTGCACTCCACATTCAACATTTGCATGTACAAATAAAATTTCGTATGCAAGGATTTTGAATTTAAATTGATAATGGTGGCATACTATTTGTTTGGGCTTCGATTTCGAAAACGAAAAACTAAAATCACTCTCATGGTCACTGTCGCTGGGTGGGGGCCCAATTCTCAACTTACTGGCTTGTGACATTGTTGTATAGGTTGATACATGTAAACTCTATTATAAATTATTAATTGCGAATTTAAAAATTTTATATTTAAAAATCTTATTAAATATGATAATCTGATATATGACACAATCAACTCTTCCTTAATGTGTAATGAAACAGCTCCAGTGTGCTGTGCAATGTGATAAATAGGTGGAATGATTTATTTATAGTAATAATTTTTATTTCTCAATTGAGTTTGAGTTTTCTCTAGTGGAAAGCGTAATGACTCTCATTCATCCCCCTTGGGCTTTTAATATTTCAAGACAAAAACTATGTGCACGGTATATTAACCGTGTACACGGCAGATTTTTTTATGCCGTGTATCATACCGTGTACACTGCCGTGTACACGGTTTCAGACATAGATTTTTTGTAAAGCACGGTTTCGTACACGGCGGCAAAATTCAGTACACGCGGCATCCCTACTCCTGTCCCTAACTAAAGTCCCTATAACATAGGATGAACAGGAGTTAATATGAGATAGATAGTATAGGAACTTAGGAAGGGATATAAATATATCTATTTCCATTTCCCTAGAAGCCGAGAGGGTCTTAAAAAGCTAAGAAGAACTAAAGTTGGTTGCGATTCTTAACATCTCCTGAGAGAACGTAGGGAATTCAACAAATTCTGCACTCGGATCGAAATCTGCAAGCTTTTCCCTTTGTACTTTATATACATAATCTCAACTTCATTCCACCTTATGTCCGCTTATGTATTATATCGGTGTGAATGAAATCATGAATCCCCACTTGCACAATCTTCCAAATAAATCCATTACGAATTCAACGGTAAATCTTACTTCTTTCTCCCAATCAAATATGCAGCCCTTTTCTTCCAGACTTTCACAATCACAACAACCATGTCAAATGATGTTATGGCAGTATGTTAATGTGTTTTCAATGCATTTTGATTTTCTGGGCTCAATAGTTTTAAGGGGAAATCGATTTAATCCACTTTAATTACTATCTGCACACAGGTTAAACACGGAATGACTTCTCATAAAAAAATAAAACGTTGTAAACGTTAACGGCAGCTCGCAAAATTAATATATATTTTTGTTCAATAGTACTTGAAATCGTGTTGGTTTAAATATAACAATCAAAACTATTAAAAATCAATTGTAAAAGATCAAAATATCATAGTTTACATTCACCTAGACGATCGATTCTTAATCCCAAAACTTTAGTAATTGTTCTATGATCAATGGATTTACATCCACAATAATATACTACGAGAAGTTTGAGACGATAAAGATAGTTTCCATAGCAAATATTTGAAGAAACTGTATATTTGAGAATTGTCCTAAACTACATTGAATACAACTGTTTCCCAATGTGTCCATCCACTTTGCTATTTCAACCTGTACAATTTCGTTACAAATTATTTTATTGTTTCACAATTGCAGTTAAAATCAATTTTTCTAAGTTGAGGCAAAGAGTACATGGTGTTGGCCATGGTAACGGTTTCACCTTAGTATGCGTTCACCCCACCCCCTCGAAATCTTTGGGATGACCTACAGCCTCAGGGGTGCGTTGTATCGAAAAAATGCAAAGAGTAAAAAAGGTGGAAAATTTAATTTGCCAGTGCCGTTTGATCTCGAAAGTTAATTTTTTGTGATTTAAACACGCTAAACCATATAAGACTAAATTTTAAATCGCCGTTTTTTGGCCAAATCACTATGTTCGGACCAATAGCACAACCTTTTCTTTTTTCTCGTATATTAAAAACTATACAATTTTTTTATTTCAAAAAAATCGGTTGAAAACCGACCAAAATATGCATGTTCAAAGTTTCCTTATAGGCAATTTCATGTATCTGCTATATCATATAGCCGTCGTTATAGTACCGGATATTAGTATAGGCCAGAAACAGTAATAAGTCCTTATCAAATCTCCCAAAAGAGATATCCTATCGCCCTAGTATCCTTAGAATCCCGCAGTTGCAGGTGTTAAAGCGTTGTGACTAAAAAAGATGTATTTTAAGTGATAATAACCGAAAAACTAAAAATTTCAGAACTAAAGCTTCTGTACTTTATACCTTTAACTACACCGTCTATTCGTCCGACGGCTGCTCCAACTGCTGCTGCTCTAACTCAGAACGGCTGAACTTTTTCAATTCCTTTTTCGAATACTTCATAATTAGGTCCTAGCCCAGCGTGAGTTTGAACTTGGACTAAATTGGACACACCCCTGCCCGCAAAAAATTAGAAATCAAGCACCAAACATTTCTTTAACATGTATATCTCCACCTGCACTCTGTAATTCATACATTTTCTATATGCCTAACACATGAATCTTCTACCTATCCATATATATATATATATATACTATACGCAAACACATACGGGATACGGGACGCCCCCACTCACACTGGGGGTGTGCCCGCACCAAATGGGGCAACTTGAGATTTCAATGCTAAATGATTCCTACATGCCAGTGACACCCCAAATTGGCACGGGACCACCCTCAATGACAGGGACACTCCCAATAGACACGGGACCACTCCCACCGGGTGTATGCCGGGCCAAATGGGGCAACTTGAGATTTCAATGCTAAATGACTCTCACATGCCAGTGACACCTCCAATAGACACGGGACCACCCCCAACTCACACCGGGTGTATGCCGGGCCAAATGGGGCAACTTGAGATTTCAATGCTAAATGACTCCCACATGCCAGGGACACCCCCAATAGACACGGGACCACTCCCACTCACACCGGGTGTATGCCGGGCCAAATGGGGCAACTTGAGATTTCAATGCTAAATGACTCTCACATGCCAGGGACACCTCCAATAGACACGGGACCACCCCTACTCACACCGTGTGTATGCCGGGCCAAATGGGGCAACTTGAGATTACAATGCTAAATGACTCCGACATGCCAGGGACACCCCCAATAGATACGGAACCACCCCTACTTACACCGGGTTTGTGCCGGGCCAAATGGGGCAACTCCATATTTCAATGGTTTATTTGTTATGTTATGAATGTAAACATTGACAGTCGTTTCAAGTATGCGAAAACCCAATCCGTCCGTCCAACTGTCACGTCGATAACTTGAGAACGGTTCGTCCAAAGGTCACCAAATTTTATAAACATGTTCTAAGAATCCAATAAGAGGCTGAGCTTGCAGTTGCGTCAAATCAAACATACCCCTTGAACATGTATAAGTAAAACGCTCCAAAACTCAATGAAAACTCTATCACCAATGAATTGATCTAAAGTTACCAAACTTCATATACTCGTTCTAAGAGTCAAAACAACGGTTTGTTTCGAATCCCTATTAAATTACTCCCCCCCCCCCTTGAACACATTATGATGCCTAATTCTTGAACGGATTAACCTGGAGTCATAAGATTTTATACAATTGGTATTCGGCTCAAGATAATGGGTTTGAAGTTGGGCCGAATTGGTCGCACCCCCCTGGGGGTTGGCCCATCTCCCTAATGTTAAATTAATTTTTCGAAACTCTCCTGATAGACTATATATATCCATACCATTACAACTACAGTACATATAGTTACAACATCGGCCACACCCCCTTGATTTTGCCCTATCCCTCCCATGTTTTTTTTTTCTTCAATTTTCACCTATAGGCCATTGACAACTTTTTTACGACAATGCAGAAAATACTTTAAAAGGGTTTATTGTGTATGTCTTTAAATAAAAGGCCCCTGTATTTGGATCCTTTTACATAGCGCGTACATATACACTTCAAATTGAAATAAAATGCTTTGTAAAGTAGCTGATGCCAATAAATAACTACTAACGGGTTATCCGATAAGCCGCTTTCACTTAAAACAATTAAATAAACTACAGCTAAAAAGAGACTTCTAAGTTGAGTCGCTCTCAAAAGAATAAAACAAGAATAATCTTCAGGTTTTTTAAATACTTCTGTTTCTGAAACTACATTTGCCTCAATATGGGCCTCGATCCAGGAAGATAAATTCTAAATACATTATGATAATAAACCGTTAAAAACGCACATCGAGAAAAGGTAAAACTCCACGACACAAGCCGTCAAATAACATTTACCTTTGCTATCTGACACGTACGATAGTTTTGTACAAGAATCTCAGATTTTCCCAACGATAGAGTAAAGTCGTACATATAGTCGACGTGTTAGAGAACGTGCGTCGTGCCGGTGGTGACGGACCAGCATTACCCATTACTACATATATGAGTGATTCCGGAGTATTTTTAACAACTACTGCTGTGATGTAATCTACCTTCCTTGTAATGGCATCACTTCTATATATAAATAACATGGTGATGGCGGTTATTTAACACTGGTAAATTGGCAATATCCAGAGGGTGTGACCGAAATGAGCCAACCTCGAACTGAGCGTGAGTTAGAACCCGTGGATTACATATTCAAAAAAACTGAACAAATAGAACCGTTCCCTAGTTAGAGAACGAACTGACGGACAGACCAAGCCAAACCATAAAAGGGTTTTACCTTTTAAAAAACCGATGTAACGGGTGTAACCAAGTGTTAAAAACATCAGGTTTCGCACCTGTTGTTAGTGGGACTGGTCTCAAATATATTTCAAAAATGTTCTAACTAAAATTAACAGGGATCGTTTAACACGCATATCCCAATTTCCCCCAAAAAGCTAGGGTTTTATACAGGTACAGTTTTGTATACCGGGCAACTACCAACTTACGTTTAATTGAAAAACCTATCCAAGCAACTCTAAAGGGCTCTTTGGCTCTCAAAAATACCACCTTACCCTTAAAACCGTTAAATTTTTATGTATTTTAAGCACATTATCTTGTAAAAACCTTTGGATGACCTTTACGGGTCAACCTATCAACCAATGTGTTCCGTCCTCGAACCTAGCCTGGCAGTAATTGTCACGACATGAAATACGGACAGACAGCGGCATCCATATAAGCCCTAACCAAAGAACCAAAACTACAGAATTGTTTCCGATTTTATCCAAAAGTAGATAGGAAATTAACATGTTAGAGCAACAAAAGAGCAGTGCGATAGATCCATCGTTCTGTTATTGCTCGCTTACTTCATTGCCTTATACAAAATAGTATAACAAGATATTCAAAAGATTAAACTACGAGTTGGGTCCGCCACTCATAAAATAAACCCAGAAAATGTATTTTCAAACTGAAAAAATTTAAATGTAACCGAATTCTACTAACACTACAATATATGCAGCCTTTCTACAAGCGTGTTGCTCATTAACTCGTCATCGATTTTTCGAATCTTTTGGGTATGACGATGTACTATATTTCAATCTTTTGGAGATAAGGACAACGAAAACAATCAATTTAGGTAGTCTTATCTCCGAGTTTTCCATTTCTCACCTCTCTAGTGCCGATGATGCATTAAACCATACGATAGAGCGATATACAGGATGTTCAGTAACAAAATTAGATTAGAAGTTTCAAGACCGGTAACTATCTAAGAAATACACTGTAATATGGCCACTCATTATTTTCATAAAACCGATACTTCGCTCTTATTATTTTTAAATTCCATCCGTTTTGACATGTATCTAAGGGCAAGTAAGGTGAACGTGTTCGTATTGGGCTTGCATAAATTTCAATGAATATAGTAATTAATTGTTAAAGACACTATGATCATTTCGCGTGTTTTCCTCACTACCAGAGAGTGCCTAATAAATCCTAAACTTTTAATTAGAAACAAAACATTAGTAACTTTTTTTGAACCATGTTTGGCTGAAATATTTTAAATTCGTTATTAGAAAATGTTTAAAATCCGTCTATCTTTAAAAACTAGTCTGTCTTCATCACTTGAATAACAAAGGATGTTATTCTATAAAATCTAAGAGTAAGGTACATTTTAAAGTGGTACGAGAGAGAGAGAGGCCCATATTGAGGCAAATGTAGTTTCAGAAACAGAAGTATTTAAAAAACTTGAAGATTATTCTTGTTTTATTCTTTTGAGAGCGACTCAACTTAGAAGTCTCTTTTTAGCTGTAGTTTATATCAATTTGTTTAAATCCAAAATACGGATTTTAAATGATAGATTCAATTTTTGGATCAACTTCAACAGTTCATGAAACAATATTATGAAATGTCTCAATTAAGGCTTTTACGAACCTTAGATTGTTGTTCTGCATATAAAATACGTAAATACCTTTAAAATTGGATTATTGTTTCAACACGTATTGATTTATATATATCATTCCTGTTTCCAGACATGTCGATTTAATTACATATTTAAAGCAATAGAAATTCTTTAAAAAACATTTTATATATAAACCAATACGATTTCCTCGAAAACCATTTTCATGTTGCCCAATTCATATCAAACCTCAAAATTGTTTTAAGTTTGGAAAAGCGGATAAAAACCATATATATAAATTTGGTATTAAAACCAATACAATTATGTTGAAACTTAATTCTGTGTTCGGAATTTGATAAACACTAGCGAATATTATGCTTCCATTTCAAAAAAATTGTCTTGGTTCTAATCCGGCCTGCTTCTAGGCTGTTTAATTTTGTCTTAACTTTGATCCACAAAAAGGCCCGACAGACAGACAGACAGACAGACGGACAGGTTGACTTCATTAGCTCTAAACCTATTTTCAATAGGCGAGCTAATAAGTAAACTACAATAAGAAAACGTATATTAAGATTTGAACTTGAACGTTACTTCTCATTGCATTCACCCGATATAATGAACTATAGGAAATCCGTAAAGTTAAACCATTTTAAGAAAAGTTATAAAGGCATAAACATAAAGAAAAAGAACACACATTTCTTATGTACGACATATATTGAGACTAAAAATTTATTTAGGGGTTAAAATAAAATGCAGTTTTATATGGTTAAAGGCTTACATTAGAGGTGTGGACGGGCCTTTTTCCTATTGAAGATATATAAAGTTGCAACATCAATTTAAAGGATTTTTTAGGGCATATAGGGGGCATTATTTTGCCCCCGCCTGGAGCGGCTGGAACTTCGGTTTTTTTAACCGGGCTTACGTCTAGTAGTATAACAAAACTGACGGACTAATTTGAAATTAACGTGCAGTGGTAAAATTTTAGTTAGATAGACTTTGTTTTTTGTATCTAATCGAACAATAATCTTTAATTTTAGAATACTTTAATTTAATAAGTCTCATCCACATAAACATAAACACATTCATTAGAGTTGTCTGCTGAATCTGAGAGTGTTATACAATCCAATCAAGCCATTAAATTGATTAAATGGACACATTAAATTATTCAATCAGTATATTTGATATTCAGTATCATAAGCTTGAAGCTCAGTAAGCCATAAGCGTTAATTACGATATCATGCACGACGGTGGATGGGAAATAAAACCGGCCCAATTTGCAGTTCACCACCAATTACTCAAGAGTATTCCCACGGACCAAGGTACAAGGGATTTTAACTCTTTCAAGTTCAATAACACTTTAAACTTACTTTCCTTTTAAATTTTGACTTTATCTATCTCCAATTCTCCAATCTCTGAACAGTTTATAATCGCACACCTAGTATGTAGTGCATGTGCAGATAGTGCCTAGCACCTAGTCCTGGTCCTAGAGTTGATAAATGCAAATGACAAATGAATGACAGCGATGACCGAATATCCGCCACTCTGTGCCCTGCACTGCACTCACTGCACACTGCACACTGTGCATTGCAACCGATTTTGGATTTGATTTCAGGTTTATGAACACAGAATTATCAAAACCAAATATCCAATAATACATATCAAATATGGAATAGTGAATATGGAATAGCAATCAAATAAATTGTATATATACAATATCATTATCAAATATTAAGAGCAACTAACTGCAGAACAGCAGAACCTAATCTGCAATCCCAAACACACAACAATCAACAATCAAAACAAATCACGTACGTAAATCTAGGTAATGAAATATGAAATACAAAACAAAATTGAAAATCAAAAATACAAAACACAAATTTAAAATATTTTTGTTTGTTGTTGATTTGTTTTTAAACCGAATTTTAAATTTTGCAATTGAATAATGTGTAATGAGAATTACAAATGATGAATGAAACTGCAAAAATGTTTTTTTTTTATTTTGGATAAATTTACAAGAATTGAGAATACACAAAAGAATGTCAAATGTGTGTGTTACCTTAAAATTAAAGCAAAGAAACCCGATAATCCAATCAATAACTGAATGCAGCTACACACTAATGTTGGAGTAACCTTTGACACGAAAAACACTGAAAAATCACTGGAAATTGGGGAAACTTCGAAATTATTTGACAATCTTCCGCGCCATGTTGGACTCCCTTTGACAACAATTCTCCAACTTCGCCCAGAAATATTTTCATTTGTGTATCCTACAATTAGCCCCCAATATTTACTACTAATAATACTAATAAATACAAATCATATTCATATATCATATAACAGACAAAAATATAATAGTCAATGGTGTGGTTGGTGGTTGCTTTACTATTCACTATTTTGTATTTCTGTTATATTTTAGCAACTTCCAATTGCAATGTTTGTACGTTTTAGGTTTTATGCAGTCTTATTTTAATTTTTCTTACCGAAGCCTTTTTTATTTTATCTAATTCATAATTTGTAATTCTACGCACTAGCCTTAAATTTCGTATTTATTTCCTGAATGTGCATGCTTTGCAGTTTTGCACTGTTACTTTCTACCATAACTCTTCCAAACAAATCGTGGGTTCAAGAGCTGTTAATTTCATGACACATAAAGTCAAAAGTCGTCAGATCACAGATTCTAAAATGTTGAATGTTTGCTTCGCTTTTTCCGTGTTATCGTTATCGCGTTAGAAGCAAATTGTCAAAAATCACATTTATTTTAAAATCCGACGACTCCAATTAAAATCTAAACAGCTCTTTAACCCACAAATCATATCTTGGATTTGGTTCTGTTTCTGTTTCGTTGTGCAAAGGCTAACAAAACCAAAACATTATAGATAGCAATTTACCAAATACACAAAAGCTAGACTTTCTGGGCTTACTAAAGATATTTTGTGTGGGGTGCTAAGTTCGCGAGTGTAGAACTGCAGTTTGTCGAACCAAAACATTTATTCGGGATTCGCTCCTATTGTTCTCTCATTGAACCATAGAAAGTCAACCGAGGAAGATGGCGTCATCCACTACTGCACCACCAAATCCTTCCACTCTTCTTCCACTCGGTAATTAACCTTTCACCTCATTTAACTAATACCTCTACACTTAACACGCATCATTTAACTGTAGTTGTTCCAATTAAATCAAAATCCATCATTTAAAAGCCTTATTTTTTACTGCAAAAAGCGATCGAAAAATATAAAATTACAATGAAAGAGCCGGTATTTTTGGGCGGGAAAGGAATAATTTAAATAATTTTTAATGAATGTTTTTGTTTTGATTATTTTTTATTTTGTACAGTTTGATGACCTTTGACGCTTTACCCTGGTTATGACATGATTTTTATGTACTTTGCTTATGCTTTTAGAGTTGGTGGACAAGTGTATTGGGTCGAGGATTCATATTATAATGAAGAATGACAAGGAGATTGTTGGAACGTTGTTGGGATTCGACGATTACGTAAACATGGTGCTGGAGGATGTGACGGAGTACGAGCAGACTTCTGAGGGTCGCCGGATCACAAAATTGGAACAGATTCTTTTGAATGGAAACAACATAACTATGGTATATAATGAAACTATCTAGATATGATTGCATCAAATCAAAACGTTTGGCGTTTGTTTTACAAAATCATTTTATTTTTGTCGTTACAGCTTGTTCCAGGAGGAGACATGCCGGACGCTTAAGAATGACGATAATTTGTTTTGTGACTTGACGATATAGCTTTTGTAACATGACATGATATTCCAATAAATATAATACTTCTTACTTAAAAATTATAAATACATGTAAATCCGTTACTTTGTAGAGATATTATCTTCTTGTTTCAAATATATTCTTTATAAAGAGCAAGAATTCACTTTAAGTTTTTTAATCTAAATATGAACATCAACGAGATTCTGATGATGACATATCCTGACGGACTATACCGTTTGAAATTTGTAATGAGATCTCTTGGTGTTTAAGGAAACCCTCTGTTTCGAAAAAATAATAAACGTAATCCATGTTTCATTTAAAATAGGAGTTGAGATTAAAAGAGACTACGAAGTTGAGAGTTGAGAGTGTGAAATACGGTATCCATTGAAGGGCGGAGGTCAGGCTCAGTTTCCCAACACACTTCATAAAGTTGGGTAAAATCTTTTACAAGCTTATTCGATCTCTGCTGTCCGAATGAATTCTGAAAAGTGCAGATGGCTTTTGGACGAAGTTTCTGTGCAACTACCTGCAATTCATCAGAATAATGTTGAAATACAATAATTTGTCATTTTTGCCATAAATGGCTACAACACCATAATAGCATACGATGGTGTAATTCACGGGAGCCAATGCCTTTAATTGGAATCGCAAAATTAGTTCGATATGGGATTTTTTGCATTGTTAGAAATAAATTGGAAATAAATACCAAGAAAACTGGCAACAAAAAAGGAATAAAATGCCTATTTTCATGAGAGTATGACAATGCTTCAACTTATAAACTTTGTTAAATTTTATTTTATGGAAATTCTAAAGCCTTTCGACCCAATCAAACAGAAGTTTCTTTTCGGAATTCGAATTAAATAAATCCCCAGCCTCTGAAATGCAAAATGTATCAACGCAAGGCTTTGCACAAAAAAGGAACATATTATTTCCAGAAACGCTTGGTTAAACTTCAATTTAGTAGCATGTAGTAAGTTGTAAGGGAAGCAGACCTTGTAAATGACAGAATGTTCCGTCTCTGACATATACGGCGTTTCCCTCGTCATCATTTGCCACATTGAGATTGCTAGGCTGAAGACATCCGATTTTGCGGTGGGACAGGCTCCGCGGAACAGTTCTGGAGCTTTGTATGCAACAGTTCCGTCCAACTATGAAAAAATTAGAAACAATAATTGCAAGCAATTCAATTAAAGGATATTGTACCCTGTTAAGGTGACGTGCATTCTGACAAATGAAAACCTCGAGAGATCTAATATTGTCAAAGCATGCAAACTGACGCGAGGAGGTGTTATTTCAGGGCATGCGGAGGAAAGTGGACCATCAAAAGCGTCCCACCATATGCGTCCCAATATAAGCGTCCAATACCACTTGCGTTTTTGGCAAAAACCGTCTCTTCCAAAAAGAGACCCAAACAAAAAGCGTCCCTTTCAAAAAGCGTCCCTTACAAAAAGTGTCCCATACAAAAATATAAATATTTTTATTCAAAGAAGTCAAATAATATCGGGATTTTTGTCTCGATCATTTCCAACCCTGTTATGTAAAGGGGACTCCACTAATCACTCAATCAGCTAGTTATATTGACCACTAGATTTCGTTCGAAAAATTGCATACTGTATTAGAACAGACTTAATTTTAACAAATAACTCAAAATAACAGTAACATGAAAACATTAAATACTTACATATTTGACGAAACATTGACCGGATATATCTACTATGAATAAGTAAATGCTAAAGAAAATCATGCATTTTTCTATCTATTATATCTCGAAAACTTGAAAATTATATGAAGTTACTATTATATCTTGTGGTTGTGGTTGATTTTAATTTGCTGGTTTTTTAAAGACTGCTTTTGTCGTGGGACTTCATCCACAAAAATACTGTCAAAAACACTTAAAAACTTGAGTTATTGTTAGGGGAGTGGTTCAGTTTCAGTACCTTTGCAGCTCATATAATTTTAAACCACGGATAATATAGGGGGACGCTTTTTGCAGGGACGCTTTATGTTAGGTACGCTTTATGTTAGGGACGCTTATTGTAAGGGACGCAAATGATATGGACGCTGATAATGAGACGCTTATGGTGGGACGCTTTTAATGAAACGCTTTTTTCCACAAATCTTATTTGAGTTAGGAACTTATTTCGATAAGATATAGAGTCACGTACTTTAGTAAAGTCCTTCTGATTCTTTAACTCTCTGATCCGTTTAGAATTCCCAAAATCTGACAGTTTTGAAGTTCCATGAAAATCCAAAAGAACGTTTTGAGGCTTGACATCCAAATGAAGAATTCCGTGACGATGGCAAAAGTTGAGAGCTGAGGATATTTGTAATGAAATTTGGATTGCTCGACGAATGTCGAATTCGACATCTAGATCATTGATTACGGCAAGAAGGTTCCCTTTCTCGAGACGTTCAAGGACGACTAGACATTTATCCGGTTGGATTTGTACGATCTCAATGTGCTTTGTGATATGAGGATGGGACGGAAGACTCAGCGCGTTTTCTTCTCCTTTCATTGATTCCAACCTCTTCTCCGATTTGGTTTTAATTACCTTCACCGCTACGGCTTTTCCTGAGAATTCAAAAATACATTAGGAATCCGTATGTTTTCGGCAATTATAACTTGAAATAAAGAAGACAGATGAAATGAATACGTTAAGGACCGCTCCTATCATATCGTATCGCGCACATCGACTCCGAACCATAAAATATGATATTTAAAATCGAAACTTCTATTATTTTGATTTTGTGCAATGCAATGAGACCAAATGAGAAGTTTGGTCTTATTCTGAGTTTTCGAGACATCATGAGAAATATGGAGTTTAGTACTTTCTACTGATTTTAAGAGGCTGCATGGCATTTTGTATTTCAGGATTTACGACATCCTTAAATATTCTCTTTGTTTCTAAAACCTCATAATCATCTAAACTTATACGCAGAATGCTTACAATTCGGAATCTAGTTTACTCTGTCAATTCAATCGTTCAAATATTGTTACATTCACTTTTAGCTGTGTAGTTATACATTAAATTGTCCAGATAATTCAACAACTCTCATTTACTTCATTAAACGTACCTATCGCGCATTGTTGGACCCTAATATTTTTAGTATTTTAGTGCATTTTGCAACTTGTGGAATTAACTACGGATTGTGTACCTCTGTATGTCCCAGCGACAACCGTTCCGAAGCTTCCTCGACCCAAAATCTGCTCCGGACTCAAATGAAGTTTGGACCGAAGTAAAACAAACTTGAGGAACTCGTCATCGAAATCATAGCGCGTTGTACTTGATTTCCGTCTTTGACCGTGATTAAGCCTTGCCAACGAAGTCCTTCTTATCGGAACTTCATCTCGTTTGAAAACTCGGCCTTCTTCTTCCGAACTATTTCCACCCCGTCCCGTCTCGCCAGGAGTTGGTGGGATAACATTGTAAACCACACCTGGCTTTTCAGGACTTACTTCCGGAACCACGTTGTTCACAATTCCCTTTAATCCTGACCATCCTTGATCGAGGTTAACATTCTTAGGATCGTTGAAGTCAGGCGATGCGGGAATAGCTGATATTCCAAGCTGTATATTGCAACCATTTCCGGCGAGAGGAGATTGAAAGCTCAGAGACAAGTTTTGGAGATTGAGAGGCGACAAGGACTTTCTCCGAGATGTGTTTGATCTTTGAGGGGAATTCCCAAAGGTTTCAGAAACATTGTAAAAATGAGAATAGGAATCCGAACATCTTCGTTTTGAACCGGTTTGGTTGTTTTTGCCTAATGGACCATGATGACTTTGAAGCGTTTGCGTAAATGGAGAGAAGTTCTCTTTTTGAGGAGGTGAAAGACTTGAACTCAACTTTTCAGACGTGAAATTAGGAGATAGGAGCTGAGAACCGAATTTTTGACACAAGTCCAAACTAAGACGTCGGACGGATGAGTTCCTGACCATAGGGGACAGCCGTTCCATTCCGGCCATTTGAAATGTCACCCTTGTCAGGGAACTAAGTTCGTTTTAATTGTAACAGGAGCATGAAATTTGATCTATTCCGTTTCGTATTAATCATTGATATCTTCCAAAAAAGACTTTAGTTTCAAAACCCCAAAAATTTGAGCCTACTTACTAATAGTAAGTGCAAAACACGAAAACATTTTAAGGGGGTGGTTTATAAAGCTAATTTAGGTTACAGACTAGAAAGGAAACCACAGAAGAAGATAAAGGTGAAGCCTAAAACAAAGTTTATCAAACTGCCTCAGCAGCCTAGCTTCGAATAATATGTGTTTTTATTTCTACGTACAAATGAACTAACGAAGTATTAGGAATTGAGAGCATTTTTTTTAATTGGAATGATAACCCAACCCGGAATGTAAACCTCAACAGGAATAGCCTACTCTATCCAGCCTACGAAAAACGGAATCCACCTATTATTAGGTTAACCGTATTTTACTAAAGACGAGATATCTTATCGTGGTTGTACTAGCTTGTCTCTTTTGTTTGAGCTTGGTATGACGGATGTAGTACAATATTTGTGTACCAACTGGAAACTATGTCCGTAGTCGTCAATGCAGCTTCATCCTTCATAATGTACTTTACTCATGAAATAATTATAGGATACACTTGTCTTGGCAATGATATCAAATAATAGTACTATATATATTTCGTTTATTTTTTTGGAATAACACGATATAGATACTACATAAATGTTTACATTTCTTTTACGTTCGTCATAAATATTTATGCAGGTAGGTCAGGCGTCTTTCATTGAACGCATAGAAACACAGCACAGGTACATGATAATTATAAGGTATGAATGGGAGTTAAATGTTAACGAGTCATCTTAACACGTCTTCAGCAGAAGATTTACAAACCGTCGGGCGCAGTTACCAATTTCCATAAATTCATAATTGATGTGCGTATTGTTTGAAGCAACTGAACTGCTGTCTTGCTTGGCACATTCACAGGTACACCATATCTAGTCGATTGAAGCATCAAGCTTCTAGAGATGAGTTTAGAATATGAAGACTTTGAATATAACATACCTTTTAACATGCTAAATTATGTAAATCAAAATTGCATTTATCTGGAGGGTCGCACATGAATAGAGAGCTTTAATGTCATGTAAATTAAAAAGGAAAACATCCACAGTATAAATTCATATAACTTCGGATTACTTTGAACATCGAGAATCATGCAACAAAGCTCACCAGGTAGGATAACAAATAATAATATGCAAAAAGGAATGATAAATATTTTAACAACCATCAACATTTCTTAATGTTTGAATTTACCAAGAGAATTACTAAGATTTTTTTTCAAAGACTTGAAAATCCAGCACATGCAGTTTCAAGTAATCCTGAAATAGGTATTGGCAAATGTTTGCCGCACTTTCGTCACCAAATACTTCTAAAGTCTTTGTTTCTTCCGTTTCGCATTGATTGAATTGACGAATCTTCGCCTGTGTTTTTCAGATTTTGTTCTCCAAAGTCAAAAAGCGGAATGTCGGGCGGTGCAGGGGACCCTTCAGTCTCCTCTTCCGGCTCCAGTCCCTTTGCATCCAACTATCGAATTCAAAATTACAGATAATGAATATTTTCAATTGCTACAAACTACAACTGTAACAACGTATGGTCATAAGTAAATGTACTATCTTACGGCTGCAAGTTCTGACGGTCTAAAGATAGCTTTTAGTCCAATCGTTCTTAAAGGTACAAGGAGTATTAAAAGGAACGGGATCGCAAGTGCAATAGGTGAAAACTTAACACCAAATAGCATGACCAGGCATAGTATCTGAATCACGGTGAACAGATGCATTTTACTAGTCCTCACTCTCCGGACGTAAGGAACTTGTGGATGATTCGTCACAGTTTTGAAAAGTAACGAAACTCGTTCAAAAAATTGGATCCCGTCCATAGATGAGATTCCCATATACAAAAATACTCCAAATAATACTGCCATAGGGATGAGTAAAAGCGCAGGGGACATGAGGACGGACAATCCAACCAGAAGAGAGATGAACAAATTTGAAACTCGTTGTTCTATAGCAAAGAATTTTTAACAATGTAATATTAATTTGATGGGGTTATTAGATATACATAGGTAACTGAAAGCACTTACCGATAACCCCGAGAACCTTCGGTTTTTCTCCTGGGGGATTATTTGTCGAAAATACTGTAAGAGATGATGAATGGGCGACAGCACGAACCGTTGCACCACAAACCCAGCAGCCACCAATTGTTGACACCAATCCATTAATTAGACAAATAATAAAGATATCCAAGTGAAATCCTCCGCCTTTCTTCATTTTCATTTCTTTTTTCCCAATTATTAACGAACATATGGAAGTCTCCATGAAAATTAAACTGGTAAAAAAGCATAGGTTAGCTAATGAATAATCATGAAATTAAAAGATATGTCGATGTTAGCATTACATGAAAACGAGAAACGCTGGGACAATAGCCAGCAAGGCCATCGGAATGGGAATTGGTGAAGGATCAACAATCCACGATGTCCGTTGTTTCGTGTTTTGCAGTCCTTCAGGAACATTTAATTTTTCAGTGCGAGTGAGTTCACCAAGTCCGTAATCAAGTCCAACCATTATCATTATGGCAATTGGTACACAGAAATTACCCAAAAATTTCCGAATCTATGATCAAAAGAATAATCGACACATTATTTACTTCAACATAATAGCGGCGAAGCAACACTATATTACTATATATTTTGCAACATTGATAGGATATCAATGTTAATCACCATTGGCGTGAAGTATCCACTAGTTCGGCATGATCGTAACGAGTACGCGATAGCGAAAGTACCAAGGCACAAAACCGAAGACAGTAATGCTGTATTTGGATAGGGCATAATCTCCCCATCAAGACCATCGCTGAAAAATGAATTATGATAATGACTATTAAGATGATAATTATTACTAATAAAAGGTGTTAGAAATAAGCAGACAGAATTTTTCACCTGGAACAATTTCCATAAGTACTTTGTAGTGGATGTTCTTTATAAACCTGTAATCACAACATTGAAAACTTAATGTTTAGTTCAATCATACTATAGGATGGTAAAGAAGTTGATGAAAAATTAATACCTGAAGGAGGTTATTTAGGGCATCAAAAATAAACAAAAGTGCAATCATCGCTGCAAAAATCTCTTGTACAAAACGTGTAAAAAATCGAGCAATGAAACTCCCGTCGAAACAAACAACTACAGTCCCAATCAACATGACCCACATTCCAATCCAAAAGCGAAATGCCAAGAAATCGAAATCGTTTGTAACACAAATCTATCGGAAATAAAACTTACAGTACAGACCATTTGAAAATGTTTACCAATCATCCTTATAGTAATATCATTAATGGCTTACTTTGTACAAACTTTCGTCAAAGAGAAGGAGTGGTCCCGTTACCCCAACAATAAGAAGGGGTTGTCCAGAAAACAAAGAAAAAATAATCCCTGCTGCAGCAGACGATACCAAAGTTTCTGAGATACCGATATGTTTTTCTGTCTTCTCTCCTAATTAAACACAATAATTATTTTAATAGAACGTACAACTTGCGTTATCAAACCCAGTCTTACCTAAAATTCCACCAAATGCGATAGCTCCAGACACGGATGCAAAGTATATGAATATAATAGACGCGATGGTCTGGAAATTAAGGCCATCTTTAATGTCAGAAAGATAGCGAGGATAACGTCTTTTAATATCGTTCTGCATTCCTCCGAACAATCGTTTTGTTCTCCGAAGCGGGTCAAACCCATCCTTATCTCCGTCGTCAGGCGGCTTTTTCCCATCTGGGGCATCGATTGACCCCTTGATTGTACTTCTTCTTCGCTGGTCCTTCCGATTTCGTAATATTTTACTTTTCTCTTTCATCTCTGAAATATTGACAATTTAATTTTAACAGTTTTAGCGTCAATGAAAAATAGTCTCATACATAATATTTAAGATTAAGCCTTACCATCAAAAGGATAAAGCTCATTATCCCAATCACCCGGAGGTAAAACGATACTTTCATCCAGAAAGTCGTGAATTCCTTTCAGCAAGTCTTTCCTGTCATGTGCTTTGTAAGCAATTTCATGAAAGTGCTGTAGATTACAGTATACCATTTAAATACTAATTATATAAATATATTGTCTCCATGTACATCAAGACATATATTTTAAAACCAACGATTGTCTTACTCTGTTCGACATAAGCGTGGAAATTGAACGACCAATTTCTTTGTAATCCAAGTCAAAACTACTTGGGCCAAGCAGGACAAAAACAAACCGAACAGGAATTGGCAGCTGTTAACAAAAATTACAATTAAATCAGCTTGTTGTGTAATTTTATAAATAACAGAGGCATAATTTTGAATATTGATGGATCAACGGATACCTCAGTGATGTTTGGCATATATGAACCCTCCGCCAAGCGAATAATGGCCAAAATTGGACGTTCAAGCTTGTCTTCTTTTCCAACAAGAACAACGGATGCCTCAGTTCCAAGCGGAATTCTACGCAACATGTTTTCTTTATTCAATGCCCATTTGACACCTTCTTCTGACAAATTAGATAACGATAGCTTGGAGATATCCACCTAACAATAAAAAAAATAAAATGTTAACCCCATTTTATCAGCTAGAGGTTACTGATTTATTACAATGAATAATACTTACAACAGTTTGAGGACTATGGGGATGCTGTGAATGACCATTCTCAAAAGACCCCGGCGAGTCTAAGTCAACAATTGTTTTGGCTTCGTTATGAAATTCGGTAACGCTGTTGTCAACGCCGGAATCATTCATCAGCCGAGACACGGCACTATTTCGTCGGGACATTTTCCCCAATCCTTCTGGAATTGAAGTTGGAGAAGCAAATGGCTTATTTTTGTTGTTTTTGTCTTCGATCACTGCATTAGCATGGAGACTTGTTAAGCTTCCACTTTGAGTGTTTCGTCGTAAATTGAACCGCCATCCAGTTTCATTTTCATTTACGTGTCGATGTTTCAGTAGGAGGGCCCTCATTACCATAGCCCTATCTTCGGGCCTTATCATTTCATTAACCACCATTGTTTCGACAACTCTATATGAGATCCCTGGTAGGTCTCTTTCTTCCAAGTCCAGCAATGTTACTCCTTTTAAAAAATGAATATAATGTGTCGTGTCCAACCCCCGAAATTTGTATTTGTATTCACAGTAAGAAAATGTTTAAATTGATCACGTACCGGTCTCAATCAGGCGTCGTAAGTTTATTAATGAATGAAAACTGAGTGACGCAACATGAGGCCTACGAAATTATATATTTAATTTCCATGTGAAACTGACTATGCAATACATAACTTCATTAGATAAAAATACTCTAGAATCAATTTTACAACTTACCTTCCCCAACGATCTGCTCCTTCTTCCACGTCTTCTTCGTATTTGATCCATCGAGCTGTTTCCTATGTAATTTTGTAACATCATTACTCGAACTTGTTTATATTTGACGACTAATTCAATTAATGGCATTGACGAAACTGTATGGCTATAAATAAATAAGAATACCTTCCACTCCCTGTGCTCTCCATGCCCAGATAGAACATCCAGTTCAACAAAAATCTAAACATAGACAACAGAAGTTGATTAGGCACTAATAATAAATTACTTAACTTTGAAATTAAAATAATTTATAAACGGTGCCAAGCATACTTCATGTGGTTGATGATCGTATTTCGTTGGTTTCAGTACCGCTATATTAGGCACTGCATCTTCAGCAACCTTTGATTGAAACTTGTGCCTTCGATATCCTTTATTATCGGCAAACCGATGAGCTATTTTAAAATAAGGACCATTGTATACATTTTTCAAAAACAATATTATATAGTTTTCAATAGAGTGCTTAAAAAGCATACATTTAAGATCATCTTTGTCCAAATCAGCCATAACAGGGACATCAGGACCCAAATCCAAACCGTCAGGCAAAATTCCTAAAACTTGAGGCATCAAGGGAGTTCGAGGATCCGTCATCTCAGACCCAAGACGAAGTCGTCGTTGAGGATCTTCGTATTTCTGATGATGTCGTCTAATTAGTCGGTAAAATAAAATTGAACACTCTTTATAAGATAATTGAAACACGTTTTATTCTCTAATCCAAATCCCTGATTTTTAGCCCAAGTCGGGGCTTATGTAAACATGCTGTCCGTCCGTCCGTCTGTCCGTGACACGATAGAGGCCAAACGGCTGGACCGATCGACTTGCAATTTGGGACACTTGTGTATTTTGTAATTACGAAGACTAAGTTCGAAGGTGGAAAAAATCGGTAAATCGGTTGACCCGTGGGGGTCATGCAAAGAAGTGCTGTCAAGGGAATAGGTTTAAAATACAGACAAATTGAAGCATCCTGACTCGGGCTATATAAGACTGCACACTGTAGGTTTTATACACTGTTGTAAAGAAGCACAATGCAACCCATAACAAGGAAATGTTGGCAAAATACAGGAACAACCCAAATACTATGTTATTCAAAAATTTAAATGTTTCCAAAAATGAATACCTGTGGCTGTGCTTTCTTTTCTCGTGACTTTCTTCATGAATGTTGGCTGGCGAGCCCCCTGCAAATGATAAATATTATGTTTATACAATTTTTTATTTCGTGTCAAGGTTTTGAAAACCGAAAATTCAGAGATAACCAAACTATAATGATAAGAGAATGTGTGAGTTTTTATGTATATTATTGGACTGATTGGACGGAAAAAAAGTCTTACCAATTTCGAACTGAACCTTCTTGGGTGGACTTGCAGTGAGGTCTTCGTACTCACCACGGGAATGATAAGCCAGATGTGAAGTCACAAGTGGAACTGCTTCACCAGAAAATCCAAGACCCAACGAATCTAACTCACTACGGCAGACCAAAATAAATCCAAACAAATCAGTACAATTGGCGACATGGGCGATTTCGGGTAGAAAGAAAAATAATATAAAGAAACTGCGTTCATAGAACAAGTCTCCCATTTCATGACAAACGATAATAATTGAGTCTTGATGGAGGGTAATTAGAGTTTGATTACGTACTATTGTATCAACGGGGAAGACTCAGCCAACTCGTCATCCTCATCCTGTGCTGAAAATGGACTGTCGGGTTGTTGGAACCGGGTATCTGATTCCGAGGAATGAATGCGTAGTGGGGATCCGACTTCAGAACTCTCCGGTGTTTTATTTGACCCTTCTCCTGGCGTCGTCCCTCCCTGCTTCGAATGCTTCTTTCGACTTGATCGAGAAGAATGAAGAGGTCGTAATGGATGATGGGTCTGAGGGAAACTCTCACGGCGATGAGCTACCACGAAGATAATCAAGTTATTACACATTCTCTAATTCTTTGAGGACGCTATTTTATAGTCCACCAATTATCCTTTCGGTTTTAGTTTCTCGTTAATAGTTACATTAATTACAATTTACACTTTCCTCATACTAATTAAATAGACATAAAAGGACAGTATTAATACGCCCCCTTCTTCGAATTAAACTCGTCTCAAGGACTTGCTTAAGGATTGTTCATATTATTATTTAAAATTCTCAAAATAAGCTCTTCTCTGAAAATTGGAACATTAGAAATGGAGCGTAGAGTTACAAACCAAACATAAAAATAAACAAAAGCATGTATTGCATTGAATGGAAAAATACGTTCCAATAAGGTGTACCTCCGGGTAGGTAAAGGACTTGTACGACACGGAAATAAATGCTTACATTGATAGTCCCGTTCGTCATAGTGTCTTGGATCCAAAGCCCCGTCTGGATTATTCAGGAAACCCATATCGAATTTATCTTCGCTTTCAACAGCACGTCTATAAGATCCGTCAATCATCTCCGACAGATATGAATCATCAATGACCTGTGAAGATATTTTCAGGATTAAGTTGTATTTTGTATTTAACATTATATTTTTTTGTAAATTAAAACAATAACGTCATATTTACAATCGGCAGAACCGGCTTAACCCGAGTTTTCACCGGTGCCGCCAATATTAATTGTTGTTGAAAAATCAAGTTATTTCGAAGAAAGAATATTCATGGACAATTAAATATTATCAACGAATGAATAAATACAAATAACTGTAAGAATAATTAACTGTTCTTGCAATAACATTAAATTAATTATTGCACGTCTTAGAAATTAAAAAGCATAAAAAAAACTGTTTTATGCATACATAATATATCCATATATATTTTTTAAAGTACCCATTTATCAATTCCCGATTTATTTTAGATAATATCGAGTTATATGACATCATAATTCGTTTCTAATCAGACCCTGAGATGTTCAGAACAATAGCTTCCTTAATTTCCATCCTTATCTTACATATTGCCCGACGTTTATAATAGACAGTCTTTTTTAATTACGTGTTTCTTATACTATGATTTACAAAGACTGATTTAGGAAAAATGAAAGGTACACTAATTCTGAAATAATTTAAATCCTAGCAAGGATGAATTCTCCGTCGCGTATCTCTAAGCTTTTATTCAACTCAAACAAAGCTTCAAAATACGGGAACGACCTACATTATCGGTAATCGCCACAAAGCAACATTTTAGGAAAATGCAACAAACAACCCCGAAGTTAGGAAGAAGTTTTCACATAAACACAAAATCAATAACAAATGCTCACGTTCGAAACTACTGAATGGGAATAGGAAATACAAGGTGGGAATAGGAAGGACTATCCATTAAGACTCACATAAAATCCCCCCTTCATTAAATCCAATGTAATCAGTTATTATAACAATTCTGAATTCTGACAGCAGCCATGCGCCTACGTCCTTATTACTGTTTCGTCTATTCCGAAAATTCCAATTTCAATCAATGAAGTGTTATTGAGATTATGGATCGATAATTAACATATTTACCAGAAACCTACTGTTTCTACATCCTATCTACCTAGCTACATTTTGACCAAATGTTTTTCCGATTATTGCCTATCTTTTCATGCATTGTATATAGTTACTATCCATACCCATGGTATATAGTGACTTTATTTAAATGACCTTTCCATTCAGATGAAACCATGAAGAGTCCCCGTCTACCTCTTTTTCCAAATCATCAATGAATGACTCACTATCACTACGTGACTTAAACTGGATGGACGACAATATAAAAAAGTTCTAGTTTCATAGGTTAATAACTCTTTAGCAAGTAAGAGGCGTTATGAATGGGCCACAGGTCTACAAAACAACAACACCACACCTGTGGACACTTTTTGATCTAGTCATAAATCATTTCGGGCTGTCCTTCAGTCAATAAAAAAGTCAGTTGGAAAAGTGGATGTTGGTCTTGATATTGTTACAACTTCTATCCATACCGTATCATCTGAATCGTATGCCGGGGGACTCTTGTTTGGATCCACTGGATTCTTGGATGGGTCCATGTTTCTCCTTTTCTACGAGTCTTGATAAAAGTAAATGATCTAATCCGTTCTTGGGAACTTTTTGCCCTCAGCAGACTTGCAAATCCTGAAAACATAAAAAACATATTGAATTAGTATTGATATGGGATGTAGTAGATTATATTTATATAGATACAGAGACTAAATTATTATTGTCTAAAATAAAGTTAGTAAAGTTATGGTATTTGATTTTGCTGGGAAATTAGATGGAAACGATATCAATGGCGACGGTTAAACTTTGACTCTGACTGACGTCATCAGACAATAATTATTCCATTACACATTATCGATTTCGATTTCATATTAACTTACAATCAAATCAACTTCAATTATAATGCATGCCAAATGCTAACATGTAGCCAATGATTGGAAAACTTGCTGACTTGTTAATCGAGTCCTGATTCAACAGTTCCAAGAATATAACTTTACATAAGCTGGACTTTGGCTTCTTTCCTTGACAAAAGTATTGGATTTCTCGACTAGTCATCATTAAGAAACATGATCATCACGCAACGGGTTTACATGTCTTGATTTATCGTAATACAGTATCGGCAAGCCTTAAAATAAACAATGTAATCGGAGAAAGTCTAATAAACTAATACCACTATATTTATCTTAAATTGCTAATTATTTGCCTATCGAAAAGCGGCCTTTTGTTCCAAGTTTTAAAAAAAGCTATTTGTTTACACAAAGGAATTGCCTTGACCGTGGCAACAAGAATGACATTTTTCAGGTTTATGGTCCAGCTCGATCTCAACGCGTAGCGAAATTCGTGATTAGCAATTATGCATTTATTTTCCTTTGTTGACGGTATGATATTCATGGAGCCATATGACAAATTAGTGCAATTAAAAAATAAACAGACAGCAAGCCGTATGTCACTTGACATCCGTTTTATTCATGAAAAGTGCTCTCACAAATTGGTCACTGGCATACGTAAAAATGCATTTAAGGAGGACAGAAACAAACGATGAATTAACACTTTTATGTAGATAATGTAGAACTGATATTGAAAATTATAATGAGATTGCATATTGAATACCAATAATATATCGTCCGTCTATCGACCATACCAGTATCGATAGATTTAGAATGGGGATACTCATACCATGAGGAACGCAAAAGTTTATTATATTTTACCAATAAATCAAAGAATAGGTTGTGTAATATCATATTAGTCTGTCTGCCTCCTTGTTTATGTAACAAGGACTGGAAGGCTTAAAAAAGCCATAACTTCTTTACAGACTTCATAAAAATCCTTTGAAATAATTATAGCTTTACAGAGCAAGAAAGAGAGGTGGTTGCACAGACGAGGTGATTGGGGATAAGAAATGATTTTGCCTTTGCTCACATAATATTGTCATGATATTTGATATAACCTTCTATTTCAAAGTCTCAACAAGTTACAGCGTCGTATTCTAATTTCCAATGTAAATTACAGATTACAAATTGCAATGGACCCTAAAATTTTACAAACTATATGATGAACTTCATGCATTACTCAATCATTTCTAAAACTGTATCAAAACGCTTCCAATTTCAAGGCCATTAGATTAGTCTCTTCAAGTGATTCTACACATATTTGCAATATTATATCATACTTCGAATTCTTTGAATTCTTAAATTCCGAGGTTAGAAAATAAATTGAACGTTAGTCCCAATTCCCTATATCGGTTTTCTAGGTCCGCTCGATTTCGATATATTAAGTACTGCTGCATTTACTTCAACTTCAACTGTCATTAAAGTGTAGAGATGGAAGAGCAAAAAACGACCATGGTTTGCAAAAAAATTAAAATCATTCTGACGTCAGCATATTAGCAGTAAATAATAAATATTCAACACATTAAATTTGAAATGCCTTAATGAAATGTTTACATGTACTTGGATGCATTTAAAAAATGTGTTTAAACGTTATGGAATAAGACGGTACTGTAAGGTACCCATTACGAGAGAGGCGTTCTTCTGGAATTCTCATTCGGAATATTAAAAAGATAATTAATAGATATAAAAATGTTGGCCCTTTGCGAACCGTGAAATGATGTAACACTCATATACTAGACTACTAACATCCAAGCTAAAAAAATCTTTGCCATTCATTTCATGCTATTTATTTTGAAATCCTGGAAACACATATTTCATGTTCATGATTATCTTTATATAAATCTTAAACGTTATAATAATATTATAGTACACTGTAAAAGTATAATTCCTATAGATACCTTATTCATTGGATTGAAAAATACAAAATGCATAAAACCAAATGACTTGAGTAACTCGTGACTCTGACTGCATCCAAACAAAAAAATTCTCAGACATTTTAAGATCACGGTAAAAGTACCTTTGTAGTTTGATACTTTGATTGAAATAGCATTGATATTGATGTGGAAAATTAAATCATTACAAATATGTATTGCAAAAACCTTAACTTCTTCCCATGGAAGAAGTTCCATCTTTTCAGAAGGTTTGAAACAATAATGACTACAATATCGAGATTTACGTTCAACGAAATTTAAATTAGTAGTCCAATATAAGTTGCAAGCGCAAGCACGGAGAAAATAGTGCAATAAAACATGACAATTCTTGACGGAATCAGTCACCCCTTTTATTGTATCCGACCTACACCTAAATAGGTAACTCTTATAGTTTTATTGGAGTTCAGCCAAGCTTTCCTTTGTCTGCAAAACAACTGGAAAAACTCCTCCAGGGATTTATTTAGTCATTAACGGTACATAACATAGAAGGATGCAGGAATATGTAAGGGACTAGACCAGCAAAGCCAGAGGAGAGATGAAAGAATACCTAATAATATTTCTTGTTGATCTGTTTACAATAAAGGAGCAAAGAATATAGATGAGACTGGAATAAAAAATTTAAAAAATTCATCCGACATTCCCAAATTCCAATTATGATTAAATGCGAATAAAAAATGTGTGGTGAATCGACTTGGTTATTCGTCCAGCAAACCTCTATCTTCTCAACGTCCGCGTCCCCACGAAAGGGTAATTTGATGAGGAGGAATTCACTCCTTAATTACAGCAATCAAATCTTCACTCAAAAACCTTTGCATTGGCAGGAACCATGAAATGGACAACAATCCAAGCCTCTTTCTTTAATTCTTCATTCACCTCGTATGATCAGATTCAGATGCAAGAAATGAAAAATCCCATCGGCTTTTAAATTGCATAAATAAGCAAATAACCCTCTCGCCATGTTGCATTCTCACATTCTCAGCTATCAGTCGACTCACCTTATTACATGAGTTCTTATATAGTTATTACACATACACACGATTTAATATTTATTTTAAATCCATTGACCATCGCATAGGAAATCCTCTGTTTCTCCTCAAGCCTTCCTACAAATATTACTCGTCAAGAAACTTGTGGAATTAAAATTTTAAATATCCACCAACCGACAACAGGTCTTCAACATGTTTCGCTTTTTTTAATGAACTAGAACTTCTTGCAAAAATCAATTCTTCTTTGCTCGACCTTTCGTTTTGCTGTATATATAATATTCAGAGCATTAAACCACCTTGTCTGTTCCTTTTTTGTACCAAAATTGTTCAATTTCTTTCAAGCGTTTTTATTGATAGTCTCCAGTTTTTGACTTCGCTTTACACTATAAGTATGTACATGTAGAAGAATAGAATACCTAATTAATACCATCAATACTTCAAATGTTTCAAAATTTTTGATCGGTTTGAAAGAAAAGCTTATGACAAACTAAAATAAAATGGAAACCGAATGACCATTTAAACACAACCAGTATTCACCATATAACATATATATCCATCAAAGCACAAACCGTACATGGAAAAGTAGTTAAAATAATATGGCTTTTAGAATATGGAATTGGGTTGTAAAATGCCCGAGTAACCCCGAAGGCCCAGAGGCGTTTTACAAACGCTACTTCATTGTCTTTAAGTCTTTAAACACCTTCAACCTTTGCAGTCATAAACGAGAAGTACAAAAGTAAAAACGTAGTCCTTTTGCAATGTTTCCCACAAATTCTATAGATCAGAAAACTCCAACTCCGTCAGGTCAGAAATAAGTCCCACAATTAAATGTTACATAGTACGTTCTAGGTAACAAATGAGAGAAGCGAGAGTATCAACAACAAACAAAGCATTTACTCCATTTCTTAATACACGTTAAGCTTCCATCACAATCGGCTGTAGGTGACATATTTCAGTCGACTGTCAACTCGACTTCAATTAATCTGCCCAAACCTAATATCTTATCTTTCTCCAGCCTATGGTAACACTACTTCCACGCCCTATTACCACCTACCACCCATTTTTATTGAATGACTTACGAAGTTACCCTTCCTGTCAACAACTCAGTAAAAGCCGCTTTCATAAGCATATTCTCGGACCGATATTATATCTTACATATTAACTTTAGCCTTTTCTTTGAAAAAAAAACATCAATACTTTTCCTCATAGCACAGGTTCAGACGTTTTACAAAATACTGCAAATGAATGAATAAATTCAAACTAAATTACGATTTGCGATAATATAATGATGTAAACCTATTCCACTGTTTTAATTTTTTTTAACGAAATGTGTGAAGTTTTTGCCACGTCGGATATAAAATCGACGCTGAGGAAAGACAATATAAACATTAGAGTATATAATATCATGATGATACTGATGATAGTGATACAATAATTATTTAAATGAAATTATACAGACAATAAGTGGTTTTCACTCAGCATTTACCACGAGACAACAACTTCTTGATTTTTTAAACGAAGAGAATGGACAAATATTGGCGTTTCTGAGGTTGACTACTGTGGTTTCGTGGATAGTGGACTGAGGTCATGCGATGCATGATACATGCAAAGTGTAAATAACTCTCATGATGAATCTATTAACAGTCTCAAAGGTAAATCTCGAAGTAGTCTCAAATGATCACATAATGAATAATAATAATTCTTTTCCGAGGAGTTCTATTGAAAGGCCCATTTACGTTTTTGGATGACTCGATTTCCTAATAAGACTGTTACTACAGGAGTAGTTAACAAGTTATTACTTATTACGAATGTTTTTTCGTCAGTTATCGCAGCTTGCAGTACTTCCGGTCATGTCATTCGAGTGCAGCATTAAGTCACAATAATGTATAGTGAACAGCAAGCAGCGTAAGCTAGTCAATATCACTTGATATGTACATGGACATCACAATCTGAGTATTCGTGTTGTCTGTTGTAAAGGCAGGTTGTGGATATTGTCTAGGATTTAGACAATAGACACAGTTTATTTTAGAATTGCACCACATGGTTTAAAATTAAAACCTTAACAAAATCAATTCAATCAAAAATCATTATAGAAATAGTTAATACATAAATTGGCTCGGTGGTCTGGGGGTATGTTTACACTTTTACAGTAAAAGTAAATTAATGATAGTGACTTCGTGACTTGATATAGTACAAATATTATTACTGCGAGTGTTAAAACGATGAGAAACAAAGTTCTGTATATATCCTAATGAACTTGGGATGGTTTTAAGAGTAAGAGTTGTGGTAGATTTGTCATGAATCCCTTCTTAGAATATCAATATTTAAGATTTGGATATTTGGAAGCTTGTAGCACAATTCATGATTTCATGAATCCAAACTCGCAAACCTATCCGTTGTTGTAAACCTTAATTATATGCACCTATAGAGTGCATATAACACACCAACATGTCAATATTGTCCATGCTTGCATGACTTTCAAAATTTTACTGCTAACAGTACCAAAAGAGACCCGGTCGGCCCGGCCCGCAGCTTTCTCCTTTGCATTTAATCCGACATATTGTACAAAAAAGCGAAGACCTTGAAATGTTGAAATGAAATCCCTCTTGCCTATTGGAATTCATGGGTTTTCCTGATGTAATGACTAATGGATAAAGGCTTCGGGCATTTTGTGAGTATGGGTTGGTAGATATCTAGAGTATGTTAGGAAGATATGAACTAAATCTTGAGGCTCAACAGGTGACGACAAGATCGGAAAAGACCCGGAAAAATAGGACTGGACTGAGTTGAGAGATGATAAACCGCATAGAAAAGACCCGGACTGACGTAATTTCCCCGTGTAGCCTAGATAGAAGGTTCTGGACTGGATATATAGATATTGATAAAACATGGAACTCACGGCTGGGGGTTATGAGGGAAGATTGAGATGCTGTTGAGGTCGTCGTTTTGAATGGTTCCAAAGTACGGGTCCTTCAACCAATCAATTTCCTTCTTCCTAATTACCAATCCCCTTTTACCCAGTTTTCCTGCAAAATTGAAATCATGCTTCGGATTAGTTCATTATCCAATTCATGTCATGATTTTACTAGAGACCAGCCCACCACTTTTCAACCCACAATGTAATTAAAGTTCAAAGTTCACATCAAACATCGGGGGAGGAAATGAATTTTGAATTTTGTAGGGTAATCATCAATAAATAATCAAATCAAATCAAATCTGAAATCCAAAATCAGAGCGCCAGAGAGTCAAGAGTCGGGTAATCTTTCTGTTTATGTAATAGTTGGATTTGCAATTTGAGATCCAAAATAATTCCACTTGCAACTTGAAAATGAAATTTTAAATTAGAATTTCAATTTAGTGAAATGTGATGAATTGTGGACAGCGCATAGAAAAAATAATACGTAATAATATTGAATAGAAATTATAGAATATCAAATATACGGAGAATGAAGTAGTGTAGTAGACTTACTTTGAATATTTCAGGATGAGTAGATTTCGGTTTGACGGCGGTGGTGCTGAATGAGGCCAGAGAAGACCTAACAATCATTGATCCTCCTAAACCGAGACCTCAATATTTTTCTGGAAACGAAACCAGAAAAAATAAATCCGGGAAAATTATCGGAAATAATAAGAAAAATGTGGTGGAGGAAAAGTGACAGTGGAGTCTAGTCGGTCGGTGGTAAATAAATCGAGACCAAAAAGAGGTACGTGTTGACAGGAAGAAGGGTAAACTCGTACTGACTGAGGCACCTCCACTATCTCCACTTCCTCGCACCTCCAAAAGTCCAAGCATCTAATTCACCATTCAAGAGGAGCAGAAGGACCGTTCACAGTCTCCAGTCTAACTGACCTCCACCTAATTACAAATTATAATTGTCCAAGTTTTAAATGCCAATTAAATCTGAAGTTTATTTACCTAAATTCACGGCTTCTGTTTGTACAATTTGCCGAAATGCGGTGTTTGTGTATTTCATTCAAATTGAAATTCCCCGCGGTTTGGTTATTGCAATTCGTTTCGTTTTCGTCAATGCCTCTTGCATCGAGTTGTACAAACACAATGATTAAAAACTATTTAGAAACTTTTAAATTCTTGCCTAATTGGGAGAGTAACAATTTTTAGATTTACTTTATACATTTTACAAGACATGATTTTTAAAAAATATGACTATATGCATATGTAGAGAAATATCAAATGTTTGAAGTTCTGCTGTTGAGATTGAGATTGATTTGTTATCCATGAAATTCCGGATAATTTTCCAGTTTAGTCATCTCAGATTTCAACTTTTTAAGGAACTCTTTATTTGAACTGACTAGAATAATTTATGTAACTCTACAATAAGTAGTTATGCTTTAATTAAATACACAGACTGGAGGAAATGATTTTGTTGTAAGATACTGATTTTATATGAGTGGACAATTTGTTTAGTTTTTTAAAAGACTATTAAATCTGATCATTTAGGTTTCATATTTATATATATTTTGAAAAAGTTGTAGCCGTTAATTTTAGTTGCATTTCATGAAAAATCAATGGCAAACTACAAAATACATGGACAATAAACTTTATTAAATGAGTACACATATTTACAACATTACAACAACGCGTCACCGTTCGACATATTCTCGTAAACATTTTGTATGAAATTGCCTCCACCGTGACCGTGACCAACCATCCACCATCACACATCATACGATTGATTAAACGAAGTTTGCTATTATTTTTAAACGTTGAAACAGTTAATTAAATCGACAACTGTTGGAATATAAATATAGGTTATGATTATGACTTTAATCCTAGTTAATTGTTTAATTTAATTTGTATATATACTTATAAATTAACATGGATTAGGAGTTCCAAGTAATCAAACTCAAAGTTTTAGAATAATATAGTTATAAAGCATTATAATTTAATGAAAACATCCTAATCGCCATATTCGATATATTCGCCATATGCCATGTGATTTTGCGTTCAGCTCACAAATATGCATTTAATCGAATTATGCAATTGTAAGTTAGTTACCGCAGTATTAGTTTCATAATCGATTGAATAATCGACTCGGAATTAAAGTTAAATGACAACATTTTAATTAGAAATTACCGAAGAATAGTCAGTCAAATATTATATTTGTTGTTCAAGAAATTCCATGTAAAATTACTGCTGGGCTAAACTTTTTAATGGGAACACCCTATTCGTCGCTCTGCTAAACGGTTCAAGTTCTTCCCAATCGCTTTTCTTGTTTCGAAAAATTAATTTCGCTAACTTGTAATGTTTTCATTCATTTTTAAACGACTCTGTCGTGCCTTATCCACACTTTGATCGCACTCCGCTCGTATTTTATAATTTACAAGCTATTCATTCATTCTATGCAATGTGCTGGATTTGTGGGTCGTGGGACACATCCGTTTTCTCAGTCGACGATTTCGAGATGATTTGCGATGGCGAATTAGTGTCAGAAGTCGTAGGGCCATTAGTATTCCCTCCTCCAACCCACTCATTCCTCATCATCTCCCAGACTTTGAATTTGAAATCGAAAGCAAAGAAGATGAAGGTCCCTTGAAGTCCGTTCAAAATGACGAACGGATAAGAAAGCCACCTCCAACCCGGCAGATTGGACAGAAATCCCAAGATCCACGTTACCCCCATAATGAGGCCCAACTTGACATACATCTTCATTCGATCCATATCATCCCCCGACCCCTTCGGCCCTCCTTTAGTCCATTTCTTGATCCTCTTATCCGGACCAAAGAACATGTTCTCACTCTTATCCATGATCGCTTTTGTCGTCAGGCTGAAGAACAGGATATTTAGAGAAATAATGATCAGGACAGGGAGAGCAAAGAAAACAAAGAGGGACAGCCCTTGAGTAATCCAGCACAAGTTGTTATGTCCATAAAGCGGCCGAATCCTCCACAAACTTGGCCAGGAATCCCGAAACTCGTCTGTCAAACCGAATTCCGTAAGGGCCGAGCCGGAAACGATGAAACCGGGGACAAGCCAACCGAATCCACTGTACTTGATGAAGGTTCTATTATTTGATAACCGACTTGGAGTCATAAGAGCCGAACTGAACGTTCTCCAAATGTCGAAACTCATGACATTCATCCAGAAGAAAGAGGCTAGGAAGAAGTAGTGCATTATTAGGCCTGATGACTTGCAAATCAACTCGTTTTTATTTCCAATCATTGTGAGGAACAATAGTTGGGAGATGAAGAGGGACAGGGTCAAGGAACAGAGATTCTTTGCCGGCAGATTCCTCATTTTTGGCAACAAGCAAAATATTAGGAGATGAATGGCCGAGAAGAAAACGGAGATCCAGAGTAGAATCCTAGACAAGTAATTAAGAATTGCAGAGAATCGCTGGATTATCCCGTGCGAAATGTCCCGTGCACAAATCTCGAGTGTGGTTGTTCCGTTACGGAAACAGTATTCTCCAGGATGAAGGAGCAGCGTCTCGGATGCTCCGCTATTCCATTCCGATGATAAGCGGGTGCAATTGATGAGGACTGAATTGTTGTCCAGTAACGTATATTCGTGTTCCTGGATCAATAAAATGAAACAAGAATTGAATGTCAGATTCGCAGTACAATGACGATTTTCCGGTCGGTTTGGGTCATTTTCGGGATGACAAGACTCAGAGGACGGATCCAGGACCTGACCCGTTGGACATTCAATCTCGGTGCATTTCTGTCGCAGGAAGTCCCAAATCCTGTTCCCTTTGCAGGTCATATCGAATCCGACGAAGCCCTCCCCCTCCCTCCCGATGTCAAAGTCAAAGAGGAGAGAAAGACCCGATGAGTTCAAACTAACCCCAGCTGCCGATGGGGATATTTTGCTGTCGAATTGGGACAAGGAGGATTGTTCGTGGAGACAGCGGTACTCTTTCGGATCATAAAAATTGTGACAGAGAGCGCAGTGGGGGTTCTTGTACACGGCTCCGCCTCGATGTTTGATATACTGCGTGTAACCTCGACACAATCTGTTGATCATTGCATTTTCCTTCTTCTTTGCGAAAGCCTTGGGACAAACGTCGATTGCGTTTCTGCGGCAGAACCGAATTGACGGGATTACTCCAGTCACCCGATTCCCGTCCAAGTCGGGGGCGTAAATCTCGCAGTATGTTTTGTCGTCGGTCCAAAGCCTTTCCCCGGCGATGTACCTGAAATATTAATTATTATATGGATTTGCTGCATTCGACAAATTAATTTTGTTCGATTTTTAGATACTTTGAGATGTATTCGTCATAGTTTTCGATTGTTGGAATTAAATTGGGTACAATATGATATAAAGGAATTCTTAGATATACAGATATACGTCACAAGGTGCAAATTTCGAAAAACACATGCGTCATTCATTAGGCAGATATTTATCGGCCTGTTGTCGCGGAGTATAATATACTCAACGACATATTATGTCGTTTCGCAGTATATTTTCACATATGTCGGATAATCGAGTTCCATTTAAAATATCGTGAATTCTCCAGGTGAGTTATAAATCCCCAATATTATTATGCAGGTGACTCATGACAGGGGGGTATTATCAATCAGAAAGGGAGCAATACCGAGATTTTGATAAATTACCTTGCATTAGAGACGAAGAACTCTCTTTCAGCGTCGGACTTAAAGTCGTCGGAACACATGATCCTCAATGGCATTTTATAGAGGTTTTGTGGAGGTACAGCGTTGCATTGAGCGCAGAATATATTTCGGTAGAGAACTTGAGAAATGTTGTCGTAGACGGGGATGTCGTGATGGCAGGTCACACTCTTTACCGGAATTAGATCTGGGGATTCGCAGTCTTTCCGAATCACACTGTTCCCATTTCTGCATTTGCTGATCATCAGAGCCCATATCATCTGAAATCCAGAGTCTCTTACTTATTCATGAACCCAATGATAAGTTAATTATTACAAGGCGTATGACATATTAGGGATGATAAAACATCCTAAATCTCTAATAAAAAGACAAAAATATGTATTTTACAAAAAATGACCTAAAATCAAGACTACTAATGCGTCGACATCTGAAACTGTATAGTCAAATGTATAAATGATTTCAAACCTAACACTTTTTAAAACATCAAACGTATGAAGGATTTTTTAAATTTAAACTCATTTTAATGTATAAAAATCAACCTAACCTACAGGGTGATTCCTCGCAATTTGTGCCGACCTTTAAAGGAATGGCTATATCTAATCCAAACATTATTTTGTACATTAGCTTCAAAAGCTAGAGGAATTGTTAACAAAATGACGCTATGCTATACTATAATAGGTATTGACCAACCCGAGAGAATATAATTTGAAACCATATAGCCATGGAATGAGCCACCGATTACACTAAAGAAATTGAATTGTATTATTTTTTTATGGCTGATTCTGATAATTAATTTGTAGTCATATTGATTTTTAAAACACAAAAAATCACCCATCCATTTAAAAACAATGTTACGAGTATTCGACAAAAAAAAATTATAATTTAAAGTCTTACCCTTATGGTAAGGAAGGAGAGAAATACAAATTATATAAATAAGACATTTAATAAATGTTAGTATATATTAAAGTTACCTCGTGCTGAAGCAGTTGACATCTCCAAGGGTTATCCTCGACCAATTTAGACGGATCCGCGACCGTAGGGCAGCAATCTCCATATTCCTCACAAACGCCTTTGTCACATCGACAGTAAAACGGATCCCGCATGAAATCTTTTGCGTCGGGTGACGGGCAGGCTTCCTTTCGTCCACAGGCTCTTAAAGAATAATTGGAGGTAGAAATCCGGTCGGGTTCCATTAAATCTGTCCTAATCCCATCATGGCTCTGATAATCCTCGTATAACGGGTCCAGCCTTAAATGCGGCTCGTCATCGATTTCGTCTGAATCCACATTTGGAATCAAAATGGGATATTTGGTGACGCTGCTACTGATGGGAATTCCTGATGATGCGTTGGCCTCATCATAAGCCAAACTGCTAGCGTTCTCTAAATCCTCTTTAAAAACCGAACCGTTTGAGGATACTAAAATCGAGTGTTCTCGGGAGTCACATTTTGCAAAAATTATTCGGGAACACAGCAAAATTATCTTTATCCAGTACTTCATTTTTTCAGAGGTTGGAAAAATGTATTTTATTGGGAAGTTCTAGCATGCAGAACCCCGAAGACCGTTCTTTTGAAAGGAATTTTACTTTTGGAGTGGAATAGAGAAGAGGATCGTTTATCCGATGTCTTTAGACGCAATTTGAAGACTAAAAGGTTAGAATTAGAGAGTTGTAGCGTAGGATGTTTGTAGGTGTGAAGTGCTTAGCTATATATAATAACCTATTAGATAAACAAACAATCTCCCATAATCCACACGACGCCACACTTGCCTCTGAGAAGTGTCAGATTCTGGGGCCTGTCTTTACTCAAATCCACAGTTTATGTCAACACGTAAAAATACTTAAATGGAAAACTCCTATTTCCGCCTGCGGGATCTTCAGATAAAATCGGAGTTAAGATAGATCTTTATTTTTTTAAACAATATGCTTTTATTGGAATTGTGTAGTCTGAATACGGAATATTTGGACCGAAGTTAGACTGAAAAGAAGCCCTAATCCGAATAGATGAAGTAATCGAGGTTGCTGTATGGGATTTGCAAGTTAGAGACATTGAGAGTTAATGGACAGATAATCCGAGTTGTATTTATATTTACTGGCACGATTCTACCCGCATCGTGGGTCGTGCCGTGACCGTCATGACATTCTGCAATTCTGTATATCAAAAGCACAAAGTTATAGGCTATTATAAGTAAACTGGATGAAATCCTGAGATTTGAGGTTATAAAACCTTAGGTATTTCATTAATCTCATGGTCGCATACAAGGTAGATACCAGTTTGTAAAGAGTATTGAATCTGAAATCAGGACCAAGGACATTAGCGAAATTTGTCATCTAGTCAAGTATCCTTATAGTTGATTTAGGTAAATAAAGATAACATAAATATTTACACGGTTTTTATATACTTTGGTATAAAGCGACAGAAAAAAATTACGACACTTTTTTTGGAAATAACTACAAAATGCATACGGGTGTCGATTACAAATCACCATACGGTGACATTTTTCTAATTGTACAGACTCTACATGGAAAAGCATAGTTTTTATTGTAATTTTGAAACTATGAGTATGAGTACATGATTATTTTCAACGTCGGTAGCTGATACATTCCAAGGACCATAATCTAGTTTAATCACACATACAAGCTCCAAGGGATACTTTTGAATGCACCCTGCCCTAATTGCCATCGCTATCAATTAATATGTGTTAATGACGTGGGTATTTTATCTATCAACAGTGTTAGTATTTAGTATTTAGTATACGTTACTAAATGACATATGAAAAAACTAAATATCGTTTTGTTGAAAATGTTACGTAGATTCCATATCTGCAGTAAAAATCCGTGGGACATGGAAGCGTTTTTGAGATAAATCCCTAAAACGGGTAAAAATCGTATTTTTTGGAGTTTTTTCCCATTTTAAAGGGCTTCACGTGTCAGATTGTGCTAAAACGGATTCTTTAGGTTTTTCACACGTTGTTGGGAGTTCAAATCTATAACCAGATTTTTGTAACTCTTGTGCGTTATTGAGATATCTTCTAACAACTTTACGCAAATACGGTTTTTTAGCATTTTCAAGGAAATTCCCATTTCTGATTTCCAACGCTTATCCAAATGTTCGTAACCTCTGACTCCTTATCGTCGAACCGACCCACCTTTCTGCAGGCGCCAAAATGTCAAAAAATTATTGTATTTAGGACATGATGGTAGGCTTAGGTTAGGATACGGAGCCATGCGAGATAGGTAGAGGTAGGCTCACAAACAAACGCGTGTCCCGTCTATGTTATAGCGGGTTGCACATCGTCCTCTACTCTCTCATACACACCCGTTTCCTGTTATATTAGATAGGGGGAATTCCGGGCCACTCGTCCACTCCACTCACACACGTCAATCCTGTCCATGTTAAAATAGGTAGGAGGAATTCCGTGCCACTCATTCACTCCACTAACACACACTCGTCTATACAGTACATGTTAAAATAGGTAGGAGGAATTCAGTGCCACTCGTCCACCCCACTAACACACACTCGTCTATACCGTCCATGTTAACGTAGGTAGGAGTAATTCCGGGCCACTCGTTCACTCCACTCACACACACTCGCCTATACCGTCCATGTTAAAGTAGGTAGAAGAGCGGGTGCGGGAGAGCATCTGAAAGAACACTAGTGGAGGGCATGCGGGAGAGCATCTGGGAGAACACTAGTGGAAAGCATGCTGGAGAGCATCTGGTAGAACACTTGTTGAGAGCATGTGGGAGTGCATCTGGAAAAACACTAGTGGAGAGCATGTGGGAGTGCATCTGGGAGAACATTAGTGGAGAGCATGCGGGAGTTCATCTGAGAGAACACTAGTGGAGAGCATCTGAAAGAACACTAGTGGAGAGCATGCGGGAGAGCATCTGGTAGAACACTTGTGGAGAGCATGCGGAAGTGCATCTGGAAAAACTCTAGTGGAGAGCATGTGGGAGTGCATCTGGGAGAACACTAGTGGAGAGCATGTGGGAGTGCATCTGGGAGAACACTAGTGGAGAGCATCTGAAAGAACACTAGTGGAGGGCATGCGGGAGAGCATCTGGGAGAACACTAATGAAAGCATGCTGGAGAGCATCTGGTAGAACACTTGTTGAGAGCATGTGGGAATGCATTTTTAAAAACACTAGTGGAGAGCATGTGGGAGTGCATCTGGGAGAACACTAGTGGAGAGCATGCGGGAGAGCATCTGGTAGAACACTTGTGGAGAGCATGCGGGAGTGCATCTGGGAGAACAATTGTACAGAGCATGTGGGAGTGCATCTGGAAAAACACTAGTGGAGAGAATGTGGGAGTGCATCTGGGAGAACACTAGTGGAGAGCATCTGGGAGAACACTTGTGTGGAGCATGTGGGACAGAATCCGGGAGAACATTAGGAGAACATATATACGTAATGTAATTATATATGTAACTAGGCAGCCACAGGCCCGTATACGGGCCATAGGGGAACTTAGCCGATAAGCGATATTATTTTTTAACTTGAGACATAAACCAAAGACATAAATGAATCCAATCGTAAGCTCCCATAAATCGGGAACTTTATTGCCCCCACTACGGCGGTACACCCTGCTACCACATAACGTTTAAACCACATCCACATACTCTCAAAACGCTGGGTATATTTCTCATCAATGTGTCCATCAATCAACTAATCTTCAATATCCATATTCAATATTGCCTCATAACCGCTATTCATACCGCCGTTGAAAACACAGTTTTTAAGATTTTAAAGCCCTTCCTCTCGGTTTTAAACTATTCCAGTTTTGAATGAGTCAAGCTACCGGAGGTGCAATGTTTTTAAAAGTACATATCCAAACTTTCTTTAAAACCTTTAAAATGAATTTCTGAAGAGATTTCGACAATTTAAACAGCTTTAAAGATCATGAGAACAAAGTTTCTAAATTTTAAACTCGAAAGTTTTCTCGGTGGAAGGAGATGTGAATTGATGTATCACAATAATGTGATTTAGAAATTTCGACGACTTTGACTGTTTTAAGGTCAAGATTTCGAACACAACCGGAAATTTTTCGGCGAAAGAAGTTGTTAATTGATATGTACATGATCATTTCAAAATTTTGACGACTTTGACCGTTTCAAGTTCAAGGGGTCAAAATTTTAAAATTCCAACATAGCCAAAACATTTTTTTGGAGAACGGCAGTGTAAATTGATGTCTCACATTACCGCTCTACGGAAAAATATTCATTAGGTCAGGTTAGCCGAGGTCACAGGTCACAGAAATTTTAAATTTCAAAATGGCCACCTCCCTCTAAAAATTATTTGTGAATTTTTGGCAATCTCAGTTTTAGAATAAGCCAACCCAGTAAGAAATGTATAGCTGGAACATCAGCTACAAATGGCCTAATTTATGAATATGGATGAGTTGGAGTGAGAGTGGAGTGGAGGATGCAGGTTTTGAGAATATCTTGCTTCACATGAGATTGGGAGTGGAGGATGCGGGTTTTGTGAATTTCCAGCTTGACATTTACATCTCTGGTCTTTTATACTTATGATAACAGTATTAAATGCCAATGCCCACTAAGAATCTAAAATACAAATATTTGTAAAAATAACTCCACAACCACTTCTAAACAACCGCTTTATGTCGTCCCGCTGTATTTCATATTTTAGGTTTTAAAAATGAACTATTTAAGGTTTCGAAATTTAAAGAAATCATATGGAGCAAAGAAAGTTTCACAGAAACTACAGGAGAATGTGAAATGTAAATAAATATTTTGAAATTTCCAGCAAACATATTTTTGTTTCACGCAGATTTTAGTTCCTTATGAGTTAATTTATCTCCTTCGTTTCTCCGTTTTTATATTCAGGGTGCCAAAATTTCGAAATTCCAGCACAACCAAAAGATTTCTCGGTGAAAGAAGTTGTCAATCGATATGTCACACGATAATTTCGAAATTTCGTGACTTTGACCGTTTCAAGGTCAAGGGGTCAAAATTTCAGAATTCCAACATGGCCAAAGTATTTCCCGAAGCTCAGCGGTGTAAATCGATATATCACACGACCATTTACGTACAATATTACGCTAGGTCATGTAAGCCTAGGTCACAGGTCACAGAATTTCGAAAGGTCATATAGCCTAGGACACCTTTTAATTTTTTTGTGATTTTTCGGCTGTCGTCGTTTTTTGATAAGTCAACTGAGTCAAAAACGTATAGACCAATGACTTACAAATGGTCGGAATTATGTATATGGATGGATTGAAATGTTTATGAATTTGAAATTCTCAGTAATAATAATTTGGATGAGCGCAGATGTTAGTTCGGTTTATATAGCTGACTCAGAGCGTAAATGCGCACTTTTACAATCAGGAATACAATTTGAGTTTTGAGAATGTCATAATTTTTTTTAATTAACCTTTCGCCCATTTTTAAAGCCAAATGATAAAAATTTCGAAATTTCAACATGTTTCAAGTGTTTCTCATCTGAAGGAGATGTGAATAGATATGTCACATGATAATTTCGAAATTTCGACAACTTTGACCGTTTTGAGGTCAAGGGGTCACAATTTTGAAATTTCAACATAGCCATCGAAGCTCAGCGGTGTAAATTGATACGTCACACGACCATTTACACACAATATAATGATAGGTCAAGTAAGCCTAGGTCACAGGTCACGGAATTTTAAAAGGTCATATAGCCTACGCCAGTTTAAAAATTTTTTAAGAATTTTTGGCTATTTCAGTTTTTTGAAAAGTCAATACAGTAAAAAACGTATAGCTGGAACATCAGTTACAAACAAATTAGCAGTTATATGTATATAGATGGACGGGGTTTTACATATTTTCCCAAAATACTCTCCCACATAACCTCTCGCATGCCTTTCAGCATGCTCTCGATAATGTATGCCCTCCCAATAATTCTCTATTGCATGCCCTTCCACATGCTCTTCACTAATGCTCACCCATATATGAACGATGAACGTTTCCCGTTTCCCACGGAACCTGGTATCACTCATATATGATGCTCACCCACATGTCCTCATCCGATATCCGGGTCCAAAATTACTCCAACCGCATGTATAATTTCGTTTTATTGTCGAATACAAGACAACTAGCATTTGTTGTGCCCACTTATACTAACTACACTACTTACTAGTAGTTTGCATTGTTTATGAGTTTGCTTATTAAGTGTTGAAAACACTTTATGCGAACGACAAGTCCGTCCGTCCGTCCGTCCGTCCGTCCGTCCGTCCGTCCGTCCGTCCGTCCGTCCGTCCGTCCGTCCGTCTGTCCGAGCGATAACTGGAGAACGGCTTGACCTACGGTCACCAAATTTTGTACACTTGTTCCTTGGCTCAAGAGTGAGGCTAAGTTCGAACTTGGGTCAAATCGGTCACACCCCCTGCCCCCCATCAATTAAACCCCAAAACAAACCATTAAATCAAACAGAATAGTGATATGTAGGAGTCCAACGCCAGGATAGAGCTCTTACTCATTTTAAAACTGACGCTTAGGTAGTTTACATTACACTCTATGTCTATCATCTATACATGATAATACCCTGAACCTACATTTCAGAGTGCGAAACCTGGGATTTTTGGGGAAATTGAGATATGGGGTTTAAACGATTCCCATGAGTAATAGAACATCTTTGACGAATACGGGACCACTCCCACTGACACCAGGGTGCAGTACCCGGATTTTCGGGGAAATTGAGATATGGGGTTTAAACGATTCCCATGAGTAATAGAACATCTTTGACGAATACGGGACCACTCCCACTGACACCAGGGTGCAGTACCCGGATTTTCGGGGAAATTGAGATATGGGGTTTAAACGATTCCCATGAGTAATAGAACATCTTTGACGAATACGGGACCACTCCCACTGACACCAGGGTGCAGTACCCGGATAATCGGGGAAATTGAGATATGGGGTTTAAACGATTCCCATGAGTAATAGAACATCTTTGACGAATACGGGACCACTCCCACTGACACCAGGGTGCAGTACCCGGATTTTCGGGGAAATTGAGATATGGGGTTTAAACGATTCCCATGAGTAATAGAACATCTTTGACGAATACGGGACCACTCCCACTGACACCAGGGTGCAGTACCCGGATTTTCGGGGAAATTGAGATATGGGGTTTAAACGATTCCCATGAGTAATAGAACATCTTTGACGAATACGGGACCACTCCCACTGACACCAGGGTGCAGTACCCGGATTTTCGGGGAAATTGAGATATGGGGTTTAAACGATTCCCATGAGTAATAGAACATCTTTGACGAATACGGGACCACTCCCACTGACACCAGGGTGCGAAACCCGGGCTTTTTGGGGAAATTGAGATTTAGTTTGTTTATCGTTATATTTTCAACACTTGGTTACACCCGTTACATCGGTTTATTGTATACAGTAGATGCAGAGGATTCAAAAATATTTAAATATAAATATATAATATTCAAATTCAAGAAGTCAAACCAAAGCAATTCTCTAATATAAATATCAGGCCGATACTCGTTTAAAATGGATGTGAGAAACATTGTTTGTTGTTGGTCATCCTATTAATGAAAGTGCTTAAAAAATAAACTTGCCTGTGTATCATTTCAATTGCCAAATGTTTTATTATTATGATTTTCTAGTGAAAATATAGTACTCAAGTGTCAAGTTCACACCGTGTTAGTTCATTTATCGGGAGATTATAATCTGTTAACAATTGAAGCCCGATAGATTCCGTTTTCCTATTCATATACCAACCAATACGCTGGCGAAGGTGTAGTTTCGTGCTGTGAATTCTGCCACCCAGCGCCCTGTAATAGTTTTTGCAAATTCTTTGCAATTTATTTCATATTTTTCGTATTTTTTATTTCAAGTATTGTTTAACGAATGGAATATACCATCGCTAAAAGTTGCAAAAGATACTCATTACATCGATTTTCATTAACCGCAGAAACATACATCAACTGAAACTCGGCAGTCTATCAATATTTTTAAATATAGAAATCTATAACGGTATTACGACTTGCATTACAGACTCAATATTTCCAACTGCATAGTCTTCGGCGACTTTCCTACTTAATTACAAAAATGTTAAGTCAAATATCTCCGAAAACTAAATGAAACTAATTAAAAATAATAAATAATTATTATATATATCTATGTACAACGTTAAACGTGAAATTTGCTTAAAATGAATTTAAGAATCTTAAAAGTTCAACAACATTATTGTCAGTTCGTTGCAAAGTACGTTAATTTATCAGATCACTTTTCCGCCAATCTCACTTCCAGAAGTTCCAGAGGACATGGATTATTTAAGTGATAGCTAAAACTAAAACAACCTGTTGCATTATACAACTTACATTAAATTAGGTAGTTAATTGGCATTTATAAACAGAAGGACAGCTTAGTTATTGTAATATTTATATGCCTATCGCCAATCCTTCCGTAAGGTGGGTTGTTATCGAATTGATCGTTTGGTTAAAGGTCCATCCAGCTAGAAAATAAAAACACAAGTCAACAAAGTTGAAATCAAAACAAATATTTAATATGTTTAAAACAAAAATATCCTGAACGTACCGCTTCCAACTCACTGTCCGTATAAATCCGCCTCAACTGCAACCGGATCGGAACAAGTAGAACGAGGAAAAACGGGAAAGCCAAGGAAATCTGCTTGACAGATTTGACGCCCCACAAAAGAGCTAAACAGGATATTTGTATTAAGGTGTACAAATGCATTTTCCATGTCTTGACTTTGCGAACGTAAGGAGTTGGTGGATGGCTCTCAACAGGGATGAAAAATAGGCTGAACCGGTCAAATAATTGGGTTGCGCTTAAAGATGAAACCCCCATGTATAGAAAAACGCCAAAGAGAACTGCCATGGGTGTGAAAGCCAACAGAGGTCCCAATAAAATGGAACATCCTACAAGAATACTCACGGCCAGGTTCGTTACTCGTTGTTCTACATAAACCGTTTCAATTATTAACTAACCAAGACCAAAAATTTGTCATTACAAAAAAATAATTTCGTTTCGTACCATGAACTTTTACGATAGTAGGTTTTTCACCAGGAGGATTATTTTTAGAGTAGACTGTCAATGCTGTGATATGGCCGATAGCCCTGACCGTTGCACAACATAACCAAGGTGCTCCATAGAATCCGGTCCCCAGATTTATAAACCCGATTAAAAGAATGTCAAAGTGAAAGCCAGATCCTTTCATCAACTTTCGTTCTTTAGAATTGACGAGGAGTTCGCAGATCTGCTGGCTCATAAATATCTATGGAGAAATACGCATAATTGTTTAAAATTAAACAGTTCTTCTACACTAAAGATGAAAATGCATCTAGTTAAGACTGCTATCATCACCAGAATGAAAAGAAGAAGAGCTGGTCCCAGTGCAGCAAGGGCAATAAGCATGTTAAACGGTTCTCTCATTCCCATAGGATTAATTAGCCAACCTCGTAAGTCCGGACTTGATGGTTCGAAACCCTGGGGTACTTTTACTTTTTGTGTGTACGTATCAGTTACCAAGAAGTCCAGGAATACCATGGTTAAAATTGCTATTGGTACCCCAAAGTCTCCCAATGCCCGTCGTGCCTAATTACAAGATACATAATTAAACATTTACTCTTTCAAGTAATTGCTACTAGATCAACGTTATAATTATACGTATACAAGATTTCAAATAAATACCTTTTCTCCTAAGAAAACACTGTTCCGGAATTCCTTAAGAAAGTATCCAATAAAAAATGTCCCCATCATCAAAATCGTACTCAAAAGTGCTGTATTAGGCTGTGCAGTAATTTCACCACCGTCGTCAATTAAAGCCAACGGCATCGGTGTTGTAGTTTCTTCAAATCTACGAGAATTAAAAAATAATCTAGGTTTATTCAAAACCGTTAGCATTCAAAACTAATAATCAGTTCATAGGAAAATCCAATACTTACACCATGGAATAATGAGTTGTGTTGATAGTAAGGGATATGGGCCGATTATCCTTGGCGTTTGAGGCCATAGCTAATGGATGGGTTTCATAAATCTCAACGATATTGTCAACAGACTCCATTATCAGAAGAAGGGCTGTCAAGGCTGCGAAAACATCCTGTGTAAATTTCGTGAACCACTTCACAAGAACACAGCAATCAAACGCAACAATTACAAGCGTTAACAGAAACACCCAAACGCTGATCCAGGCCCGAAGGGGTAAGAATTCAATTTCATATCGCCCACAAAACTGGAATTTCCAAAATTATAAGTTTATAATAGTAACCAAAATTAATCAACAGCATCTCAATATGTTATTGCCTTACATTGAACAAAATCTCATCGAAAACTAGAAGGGCTCCAGTCGGTCCAATTGGAATTAATGGTTGCCCAGCCACAAGAGAATAGAAAATACCAGCCATTGCCGTTGCAATTAAAGTCTCTGACATTCCAATTTGATCGTGTGTTTTTTCACCTAATGAAACCACAAACTTTATAAGGCATCTGGACACAGAATACAGTTTTATACCGTATAAAAATCTCGAACAAAGATCTTACCCATCAAACCAGCAAAAGTTATAATCAATCCGATGGAAGCAAAGTACATAAAAACTATAGTAGAGAAACATTGAAAATTCATTGCATCAGTGTAGTCGGATGCATAAAATGGAAATCGTTTCTTAATGTCGTTCACAAGCCCACCAAACAATCTGTTTGTTCTTTTAAACGGATCATATGGATCTTTATCAGCCTTATCTGCAAGTCAATTGAAAATAGTACACATGTAATTATTTTGCAACGTAACATTTAAAAAGAAAAAGTTTAGGTTGTTTACCAATCTCGTCAACTTGTTGGACTAAACCAGTCCCATCACAAAACGATTCATTCGAACGAACAAATGAGAACTGTTTCTTGAGTCTCCTTTTTCTAATGGCTTTACTTTTTGATTGAAGAACGTGAAGAGGAAGCAAATCGTGATTATCCCAATCCCCTGGTGGAAGAACAATGCTTTCGTCCAAAAATTCATTAATCCCGGTTAGTAAATTCTTTCGTCCATTAGCTCTCAACGCCAACTCATAAAAACTCTAGATTTTGAAACACAGAACAACTTATGTCAACATGAGTCCAATTACAATTACAAACAACAGGTCGTGTAGGTAGAACGGTGTTACTTTATTTGACATAAGTGCCCCAAAGGATCGTCCAATTTCGATGATATCCATTTCCAGTGAAGGTGGCACAAGAAGAATAGAGAAGAACCGTGCGGGTACAGGGATCTGTTCAACAACCATTTCCATTAGAATGAACAAAATCATTGAACATTAAATTAAGCATCTCAATTCCCCTAATTACCTCCGTGATATTGAACATATATGCAGGTTCGGCAAGGCGAACGAATACGAAAATGGGTTTTCGAAGAGCATCAAACTCCCCAACCATTATCATTGTGGATTCCGCTCCATTGGGTAAAAGTCGTCTCATTGTCTCTTTCTTCTGAACCCATTTTAGATCGTCTTCTGATGGGCAATACTGATCATTTGTCATTGGCTTTCCCATTTCAACCTGAACTCAATATCAGTTTATATTTCAATGCAACAAATATATTTAATAAAATAATCAATTTAATGAATTGAAATTTACATGAATTGCATCTGCAGGAGGTTTCAAATAGTTTCCAGAAGCCGTCCTTTGCAGAGACCTTGAAGACGGTTCAACAGATTCCTTGATAGTGCTGTTTCTCCGCACCAGAACACAAGGATCAGTTGACAGTGGGACTCGGCCTTTGTTTTTGTCTTCGTATAAACTCTACATTTAATTAGGTAAACATGTTTTTGTAAAAGATAACTATCATCGCCAAATTTTAAAATCGTGTTTATAATATGAATGTAGATAAATTTAAAATGTATACTTGTAAACTAGCGACACTTGCACTGGCAGTATTAATTCTCCGAAGCCCAAACCAAGTACGATCTAATTCTTGCACATGACGATGTCTCAAAAGAAGGGCCCTCATTAATAAAGGACTCTCTTCAGGTCGTATAAGACCTTTGGCTGATAACTCTTCTACGACTCTATAAGCAACTCCTGGCATGTCATGTTCTTCCATGTCCAGCATAATTAATCCTGTGAACGAGATAAATAAGTTATATTCATTAGTCATATAGGTAACTAATTGTATATACTAAGTGTTCATGATAATGAGAAACAGCTACCATCTCTTTCAATAAGCTGCCGTAGCTTGATGAGGGAATTGAATGAAAGTGAGGCAATGTGAGGTTTTCCCCACCGATCATTTTCCTCCAAGTCTTCTTCGTATTTGATCCATCGGGCAGTTTCTTTCCACTCTCTCGTTCCAATCTCTCCATCTCCGCTCAAAACGTCCAGTTCAACGAATCCGTACATCTATGCACACAAAATGCAATTTTTTTTTATTTTATCCCTATTTAGTGTACTCATTCTCAAAAAGAATATAATTGAGACTAGCCTCCGATTTGTCGGTGAATGGATCGGAAGCGTAGAACTTGCTACCGGTCTCGACCATACTAATACTTTTCTGGTACGACGGGACTCCGTTTTGCCCGTGTCTCTCTTCAGCAATCGCAGGCAAAAGTGCAACGGTGGCACTAGCCTGGAGATGATAGTCTCTCCCTTCGGCTCGACCTCGACGATCACCAACAACTTCATTCTGCAACTGGGGATTCGACTGCGACATCCTTAAAATCAATCACATATATAACCACAACCCACGCAGGAATCGACACAGTAATTTGCAATCAACTGAAGAAGTATTATTGAATTAAAGGCTGGAAATATACCAGACATTGCATGTGTCTTTTTAATTTCTCTAATTACTAGATATATTTTTTTGTCTGATAATTTAAAGATTATATTTTACTAAGCTTATGACTGCTTTCAGTAGTTTCAACGCATAATTTAATAACAATTCTTGTTTACAATATCAAATTGTTAAATTGGTTTGGTATTTGCTACTCTAGCTATTCGTTTGGCAATCAAATCATGACATGTCCATGCACTTAATTTCTCACAATTATTTGGGATCAACAAGCACTTAGCTAACCAGTAAAAACTAAATTCATGACGATTTATCAAACTATATGCTATCCAGTTACATTCATGCAAAATATCATATGTATATATATGACCTCCGAACTCTCATATAATTGTATAAAGAAAGAACACGGCTGATGCAGCCTTTTTTTCAATTTTATCTTGTCCTAGAATTTAAAAAACACAATGAAGACGTGAAAAGAATAGTTGAATCGTATAAGGACTATTTTAGTGACGCTGGATTCTAAGCACCCGGATACAGTACAGTGCCCTTAAATTTAGAAAAAAAAACTGGGTTCGAAAAACGATGTCATGTAATCAATGATTAAATCGTTTTTCGTCCCCGGTTTGCAGCATATGATTACTAATCATAGGCCATGATTTATAATAATATTCAAAATAATATGATTTTGTACGCCCAATTTCAAATTGAAGAGCTGCTTAGTATATCAGCATGCATTAGAATTTATAGACAAGGAATGGAATATGTTACTTTTCAAGTCGAACGCTGAGATCCTCGTCGTCACCTCCGCCTGCAAAATAAAAAGAAGGCTGTTGAATGTCAGACTTTCGGCGAAAAATATAGTCTTTTATCCTCTGTCTATCCATTGTTACTAACTCCGATTAATTGGAACTGTTTAATGTGAATTATTAAGGTAAGAAACGAGGCTTAGTCTGGCCTGTACTATCCCTTTCATCCGCTAACACAAACTGACAACATAATTTCCCATCTCACCAAATACACACGACAAAACCAACGAGGAGTACTATATAGAATAGGATATTGTTCGGTTTAATTGTTCTAAGCTACGATGCGGATGCACTGTATCAGTATCAGTAAATGATACGATAACAGATTATCATGACTCAATATACGCCTTGTAATACAAACCAAAAAGTCATGGCTTTGGCTACATGCTTCCAGGCTTGAACCTCTATTTAATATCGATGTCCTCGCGTAAAATAACAATAAATTCCATAAATGTCCAGAATATTAATCGAGTAAACCATTAAACGTAAACAAGGAGATATTTAGTTTCAATCACCTTATTCCAAACACGAAGGAAAGACTATAAAACTTTCTTCGTTTTCGTTTTCAATTTCAATATATGCGTCTTTCGTCTTGCGAATTTAAATGATTCTTAACGAGTATTGAAAATGGGTTTTGTTGGATTGACTTACCAACTTCGAACTGAACTTTCTTGGTAGGACTGCCAGAAATAAATGCTGGAGCTGAGCCTACGACGACCGACAAGCCATCAACAGTCTTATCTTCTTTGCGGGACAATCTGCAACATGTAACGAAACAACAACCTTTCATTAATATTATGAATCATCTAAAATTGTCTGTATGTAGACGTTATCTGATGTTAATTTCTTTAGCCTGTGAACTTAAATTATCTGTCACAACTCAACCTTAAAGTCAAATCCATTTATAAAATATTAATTTAACTTAGATGGATGACGATGTAGACAAAAATAGATCCATCACATTAGCACATAAATAAAACTCTTCTCTAAAATAGTACATGAAAAAAATACACTCCGGACAACTTGGTCTGTCAACTCGTCAGATTTACAAGTTCGGTTATAATTGTAATTTTTATAGATCCAGGTTTTGTCTCCACATTTGTGTATGTAATTTTATCATTTGATAAATTTGATGTCACAAACAATATCTCGTTTCGTTGGATGCTTTCCACTTTTCCAGTCGAGTAGATCCGAGATCAGAATATCAGACAAATGCATTTTCAACCTCACGAGTCACGATAGATGCCTTTAACCGTAACCGTTCGTCGTTTAATCTACTGCTCTTGTCATTTACATTATTAAATTAATAAATTATAACAATATATTAGAACAATATAAACTACAGCATCAATTAAAATATCTATTTAACAAGTCGGTTCATACCGGGAAATCATTACAGCCTGCCTTTTAAATTAAAGAGACAAGCTTTCTAAATCATATGGAATATCGGACAATGTTTTTATCGACACGAACTCAAGACAGGACACAGGATCGCGTTAAATTGGGTTTGGAATGTTCGGACTATTTGTGTACATTACAATCGGCCATCTTCGTGCCTATTCCCAATTACTGATTCTAATATTTGTCAAGCCTGAGTCCGAAGATATGTGCATTGTTCGCAGATCCTAGATAGGATAGAATTAAGTTTTGTGATTCTGTAATTCGATTACCGTCCTGTCACATGTTCCAAGTAATCATCAAATGGCATATCCTCCAAAGAATTATTTACATCTTCTGGGAGATGAAGTAGAACACCTCCCTCGTATTCCTATGAACAAACAAGATACAACAAAATTAGAACTAGACAATAATGTACCTCTGTATTCTATTATTTTTTCTATACACTATATTAAATATTATAGTAATAATAATAATATAATAACGTTAATTAATACTATAGAATAAAACCTTAGATTTGTGGTTATGTATGTCACTGACTTATGTCACTTTCCATCTATACGTTTCTTTTGACTTATCGAAAAACTAATCATGAATTCATGAACAACTTGAAGCACAAAAGTTCCTAAAAACTTACGGAGCCTGTGTAGAAACTATAATATGATTGTTCGAAATACGAAATGTTGTGACCTGTACTAACGCTACTAACCTTAACTGATCGAAATATTTAATTAACATGATTCATATTCATGCCGTTGAACATTAACACGATTAATCACTTCTCTGAAATTATCTGAATCTAACAAAACTAGTTTAAATCTTTACTTCAGACCTTCATCGCATCGGCTTCACCCATTGCCCAATTTTAACCATAAATATTATTCTTGATCATTTGTCATTGCACTTGGCACTCTTGTGATGTCGAATTAATGAATAGCATGATAAGGATGCATAACATAAGAGAAAAAATTCCATAAATACTAGCAATAATACTATATTGTGTATTGTTATTATAGAGTGTACAACTTAGAATGACTACAATCTCGAATTCTGAGAAGGAACAACGGAACGGCATCGCTTCTTGTACTCACTGGATAATGGATCGTAAATACATTATGCGAATGACTTGGTGTCCCGGTGTCCGTCCGTCACCCATTTATTTACCCGTCTGGTCCATCCGTGACACTGATCATGAGCGAAGCGAAAGACTCAGTGTTTGCAGTTTTGAGGGAAATCATGTCTTCAGACGAATGTACATGTCCAGTTTGATCGAGGTTATGTAAATCGAAGGTAAATAGGGGTGAGAAGTGAGATCAAATGTCAAGTATTGTCAACTGTCAACATTTTGTAAAATTGGTGACCATGAAGTGTGTCAGGTACTTTTAAATGCTGTTTGGAATTTTGCTCTATGGTTGGGGCAACTGGAGTTTTTAAATATTTTAAAACAGTTTGTGTAGTATCAATACATACAAATAAATTTGATCTACGATAGTAAATCTACGATACATCAATCAAGTACATTCCTTGGTTGAATTGGTTGATATATTTTTCTGCATGAAGAGACGGGTCCATTACCATCTCCATATTCTCCATATTATTTTCATACAAATACGATAATAATTATATTGATAAACTCGGAGAGGTGCATCATCGGCAATCGGCACAAATATGTCAATCCAAATACTCTTCTGTCTGATAAAGTTAACGTTGAACGCCAAACGTCTGTATTATTTACTAGCGTTTTAACGAGTAATCAAATTTCACAGCTCAATGATGCGTTTGCTATCATTGTACTATATACTTATTTTCATCCTTAGCTATTCCGGAAAATGCCAGCAAATTCCAGCTCGGTCAGATTCACTCAACACAAGAAATAAAAAATCAACGAACTCTGTTAAAGATTTAGATTATTATAATCATAATCGTCAGACTTCATGTCATGTTTCTGAATTTCTTATGTGCGTTTGCATCAATTCACAATTTGCAATTATGAATTACATATTATTTACTCCTCACACTCCTCACCTATCTAAATTTATTTAATTCAATGAGCAAGAATGAAAACCGATGGATTGACAGATCACAATCAGAATTTATTCACAATGCCAATGTGCAATGATTTTATGATCATACATGACACATGAATGACACGAACAAGCGAGATCCAATTCGTTCGGTTGGATTTACGATTGATTTTGAGTTCAGACTTCATGTACAATAGTTCACAGTTCACAGTTCAGATTCAGATCAAAAATGGAATAATTTCAAATTTCAATTACAAATTCAAAAATAGCAAAAAACCTAAATTAAGCGTTTGGCGTTTCACGTTCAACATTTGACATTAAAGGTTGCAGAATTGTATGTGATAGTGAATTAATATTAAAAAGGCATGTTTGATGATATGCGCTGTGCAATGAAATTAAAAAAGTATATACATTAATTTCTAATTACAAATTAGTATATAAAAAAACAAAAAAGTTTTACTGACCTGAAGTGGGTCGGAAGGGTCATCCGACGCGCGGCTTTCCATATTTGCTTATTGTGTCTCGGTCCTTTACCGAGTGGATCGGTGATTGAGTCAGGTCATCGAGATGATTTTTTTAGAAATATTTTCAGTGACTTTCTCCAGAAGAAGTGGCATTCGGCTGTTTTTGATAAACGCAGACGAGAAATGAGAACAGAAGCACCTTCTCCCTCAAACTCTGAATACAAACTGATTGTGGATTGAGGAACCAGTCCGGGTCTCTCCTTGTCCTTACTTCAAGTACAAGCTATTCTTTCCTCATTTCTTCTAGATCTAGACTATCAGATTATTTCCGTTCCTAAAATATATTATAAGTATTGCAATAGAAATGAAATTTAGGATACATAAACAGGACCCAGGATTAGGCATCAGAAATGTAACCTTTATAAATTTATAATATTTATCAATGCTGGATATAGCGGAATCACACGATACAACAGCGATAAAAGAAACAAGTGTTCCTTTCTTCGGATGCAGTTGTATGATGTATAATATAGTGTTGTAAAAATAGTAAAAACGTTGTAAATGGGCCTCAGGGGTTGTTTTTTATTTAGCTTTCCTTCCCTATTGCCTTTTACATTGTAGACAAAGATGCTCAAGGATAAGGGTTCCAACTCCAAGGGATTCAAGGTCAGCCCAGTCCTCGTTGGGGCGAAGGGCTAATGACTTTGTGAAACAACAAACAAAGATGACTCACTTAAATACACTTCACACTTACTTATACGTATAATTTTTAAGCCTGGCCTGAATTTGGGATTCTAATTTCAGAGACCTTATAAACCATATGAAATAAATGCATAGATCTATAAATCATATTATATCTCTTTTCTCGTTTAAAGCGAGGTGCAGGTGCAAACGGTATAAAAGAACACATCAAAAATGCAATTTCAAAAATTAATTTAAAACTTAACTCACCGATAGAACGAGAAACAATGACTCGACAACTAGTACTTTTTTAGTTTTAGTCAGAGTTCTAGATGTATTTATTCTACATTTCTAATTTCAAATTTATAGGTAAACGTAAAAAGTAAAATCTCAATTACTGCGTGAAATAGTAACTATTCTAACTATTTCAATAGTTTCATCTACTACATAAAAGTATAGTGTTTGTATCTGATAGTTGGTGTATAGACTCGGAACTGGGCTGTCTTATTGAAAAACCGAAACGGCCAAAAATTCATAAAAAAATCCGGAACGGCTTTAGGCTATATTATATTTCGAAAATCCGTGACCTGTGACCTTGGCACACGTGACCCGGATTAAATTTTTCGTGAATTGGCAATGTGACATATCAATAAGCACCGCCAATCCATGATAAACACCTTGGCTATGTTGGAATATCAAAATTTTGATTCCTGACCTCAAAAACGGTCGAAAAGGTCAAATTTTAAAAATCATAATGACATCAATTTACAACTCCAGTCGTCGTCGTCGAGAAACACTTTGGTCATTTAAAAGTTTTAAAATGTTGAACCCATGAACTTAAACACGGACAAGAAAGCAAATTTAAACAAAACGTCTGACATTTTAATTGACAACTCCTTTCGACAAGAACGTCTTTGGAAACGCTGGAATTTGGTGATTCCCAGACCTTAAAATGGTCGGGCTTTCGAAATCATCGTTTAACATATATCGAATCATTTGTCATTTGTATTAATGTATCATTTTGTTGCAAATTTTGTGTAAATTCCGAATCTTAAATTAAAAGTAATGAAACCCAATGGAATCGCTTTTGAGATAAATCCCGAAAACAGGATAAAAATCTAGGTTTCTTTGGGTTTTCCTCATTTGTAAATGCTTTACGTTTCTTATTATCTATAGAAAATTATGTTTCGTATTATCTATAGAAAACGTAAAATACGTCCTAGGTACTAGGTTGTGTTAAAAAAAGGATTCATTTTGGATTTGAACTGAACATGACCATTCTTTACTTTGTATACTTACCTTCAGGAACTCAACTCAAGCTTCCACTTGTATTTTGTATATATGTTTTTTGTTTTTATCACAGAATTATGGTTTTTATACAAGAAGACGGTTTTTATGATATTCTGTCCGTCGTCCGTACACTCCAGTTGGAAAATTCAACGAACGACAAATTTAATGAGCGAATCTATGAAAATACACAAGAACGCTATGCGATATAATTATGAGTTGTATAATTACACGTTAAATTACTAGCGTTGCATCATAATTGCTGAAAAACAGACTAATAAACTGTGGAATGTTCTGGCCAATTTTGAAAGATGAGTTGAAGTTGTTCGGTGGCACGTGCTCCGAAAAGTCCCCCAAAATATCCGATCCCCCAAAATATACGATCCGATCCGGGTATCTTCAACTTGGGCCGGGTCTCCGAATTCTGATCATTGCCCAGCTCACGGGACGGTTGTGCTATTCTATTACATGATTACATGCTATATATAATACACATACAACCTATATATAAGATGAGTTTAAATTATGAATTCATCTGCAAAATATTGATATAGTTTACAGAGCTTCCTCTGAGGAACTGTGACTTCGCGAAAACCCGATGAATTTATTTACTGGTCATAGTTTGCATGCTAATTTTTTTAACCCTTTCTTTTAACCTTTTAATTAAGGTGAATACCTCTTTCCTTGCATACTCGCATCTCAAAAGCTCTGATTCACAATAATCAAAAAGCAAACCTGATTTCCGTCATCTGAAATATGAAACCCGATCATGATTTAGACTTTTAGACCTGTAGTTTAGATTTGTATGTAAGTATGTAACGAGTTTAAAAGGGATGTAGTATTAGAATTAGAATGGATTAATTCCAAAACAATTCTTGTGGCTTGGGAAGTTGAGATAATAATTGGGAATGTGGAATTAATTATCATAACAAGTTTGTCAACTCAATGCAACTCGATTACCAGACAGCTTGACGCTCAACAAATCTCTGGCAGTCCACATTAGGTGGATACCATCCATGATATAGCTATGGGTCTCACTATCAGTCTCAGTCAATTACATTTTAAGCTAGCATCGAATCGAATGCAAACTAAATACATGTAATTTTAATTACATTTTTTACATAAATGTACTGTCTCTGTTACTTATTATATGCATGCGAATCAGCTTCTTTAATTTTATATCTTTCTGAAAGTATTCATTCCCTTAATAATTTAATAGCTCAGCCGGTTACCAGTTATTGATCTATAAAGTCATCTCAAACACTAGTCTATAAACTCAATTTTAATTTTGTTCATATAATTTCATACACTCACTTACTCTCAAATACATACATTATAATTAAGGTATTGTAATTAAATTTCAGGATGGACAACTATGCATTGTACATTTCATTAAAATAAATAAGTTTATATTTATTATTGATGGGTAATTTTTGTGTTATTCAGTTTCGTTCGTACGGATGCGGTAGCCGAAATCTTATAAGTTAATCTAAGCATAAATTTATATAACACTGTAAAGTACGTTAAATACCAATTACGAACCGCCCGGATAGTCCCAGAAATGCAACCCCCTAAATGTTTAAAACTTTGCTATGCGTTTTACCTGTCCTTAAAAACATGTGTGAAGTTTTTTTTTAAACCAGGAACATTACTTTAGATGCCAGCTTATTGTGAGATTGTGACCCAACGGGGTCAAGTCAGGCTCGATCAGACCGGAATTCACCACTGTTTCTGAGCAATTGATGAAATTAAAATAAAACTATAATTACCAAACTACCGACGAAAAGTATAATATTTATTAGTTTGTCGTATTAAATGCCTCCTGGACAATAAAATAATACCGAGAAAGAAAAATATATTGAAGGGCATATTGGAGGTTGAACCAATATCAAATCAGTAGAGTTTACTAAATACAGAATCGTCAGCTAAAATGAATAAGAGTTATCACAATTCGTCATGGGAGTTATTTGGCTGTTGTGCTTGTATCCGATCTTGGAACTCCCGAATTTCTTGGTCATAGTCCTTCCATTCAGGAACTATCCTATGAGCTGCAACCAACTTGGGTTCTTTCGTTTCCGGGTTGTTACACTAAGCAAAGGCAAAAATAACAAGTTAAAATGTCAACCCATTAAAGACAGATACATATTTCATTATAAAATTCATCGTATCCTAACTTACAAGATCTATCGTCTTTGCATTTTTCTTGGAACCCTCGTCACACCACGTTTCACACCACAACCATTCTTGAGGCAAACTTTTGATTCCTACTTGATGAATCATATTATTTGGTAGATCCTTTAAAAGAAACATCAGGAAATTAAAAATAAACATCGTTCAAACCAATTGAACTAAATAATGAAAGGATAAACTTTTCAACAAACCTGATCAAGATTTGATAATGAATTGGGATCTTGACTTAGAGCTTGATACTGACCGCGGAGTCTGTCTCCCGCCGCTATTCTTCTAAACCGTAGTAAGTCTATAACGTATCTGTATAAATAGGATTTCGGTTTTATTAGAACCCAATAAAACTGCGTACATCATGGAACTGAAAGTACTAAAAACGGGATATGCATACAAGGCAGAGATGTGATACTTTCGTCGTCCAAGATGAGACTTCCAGTAGCCTTGTTTCCAGAACCTGAATCCTTCCATTTCGACTCTCGAGTCACAAAATGGTGTATATCCATACGGATTTCCTTTAAAAATAAACACATAATAAATATCTCAAGTAAAAGATGGGTACATTGAAGTTAAATTAACAGTTGTAAGTATATAAATAGTTGATACCTTCGAGATCGAATTCGAAAAGCTCTTTAAGATCGGTACGAACCATTAGGTCGGCATCAACAAACACAACCTTTTTAAGTGAAAGAGGGAAGAGGACGTCTAGGAACAGGATTTTATAACCCCAAATAATTCGTTGTTTCTCTCTCTGGGGATTTAGCCATCTTGGCCAATGGTACTGAACCAACTCGTATTCAAATCCATATTCCTTTGCCATTTCCGGTAAGATATTTTTCAATGTTGGACTTAGATAGTTCTTCAAAAACCAAAATTTAACTTTCGACCTGAAATATACATAGAACATTAAAGTACATTCCAAAAATGATCCACCCGACCTACTTAAAAGCAATCCGGAAGATAGTAAGTATATTTTTTATAATTACTTGGTATTCTTTCGGACACTAAGCATCATGATTCTAAGGAATCGTTCGTAAAGATGACCGGACGCCACAGAAAAAACGTTAATCGTCTCTTCTTCCGCTTCTGATTTTTTGGAACCAAATCCGAACCAACCTATTTAAAAGATGTAATGATTACAGCGATTAGATTACATGGTATTAGGTCCCAAAAAGTATTTTCAGGATTTAATTAACATATTCACATACCCGACGACTCCTCTTCACTGTCAAGAAGAGAAGCTGATTCTTTCCCAGGATTGCGTTTTGTTTTCACTTTTATTACAATAGACTGGAAGGAATTTACGGAAATAGGTTTGGTATTTTGAGCTTCGAGACCAAAAATATCTTGTGAGGGTCCATCCCGAAGACCTAATGTCCACAACCCCGGTTTCGCTTTGAGTTGGAAATATCCCAAGTTAGCCATTACAATAGTTTCGGAAGGCTTTACATCTGCAACAACGTAATTATTTGATAATTGGGAATACTAATACTAATACGTATATTATGGTGTACTGAAACTTACCTGTATTGTGCGGAGACAGGGTAAATTGAAGACCCCTTGGTGGTGAACCACTTTTAATTTCAAGACAATGACCTTCGACTAAAAGATGCTCCAGTTCATACTCACTCTCAATAGATCCACTTTCGTCTCGAAGTCGTATATTGTCCAAGTCCTTCTCACATTTTACAACTTCCACCATCCAATTATCAGGAGTAAATATGTTTTGAGTGAAAAGAGGGTCACGAGGAATGTCTTCAAACGTAACAGTTTCGTCTGATTTGTATCCAGCCACAAATCGATAGTAAGATTTCAAAGGCAACTCTGAATGCTTCGTTGGAGGATTAAACAAGACTCGAATGCGGACCCATTGACCAACTGTGTCATGAACAGCAGTCATAAGTGCAGACAGTTTGTGTGCATGTCGCGATGCGGGATCGACAACTGTAGTTAAGTCCACCTGAAATACATCTTCAGTTTCCTTTCCTACTAAGAATGGGGTTTTGAAATCCGGGAGCGTAAATCGCTTAGAGTTCTTCTTGAAGGTAGGGCTTCCCAAAGCTGAGCAAACTCTCATCACTGAATCTGCATCCCAGTCTTCTCCATCTGCTTAAACCATACGCAATCACTCTAAAGCTCCTCCTTGGAATTAAAAAACTGCAGAAAATGAGTAGCAAGTAGAATAAGTATTTACCCAAATATTTGGCGCAACCATCATATGAGAATTTCTGAATGAGTGTCCAATCGCCGAGTTGAAAGGTCTCTCCGACAGACAAGGGTCCAATGAGTCGGCCATTGACTACAACACCTTTGGCACTAGGACTAATTCCGACAAGTTTCATAAATTGAGCACCTTCCTTGTCATAGCTTCCACCGGACAAACCATCTTCTGACTTCCAATTCTTTAGCATACTATCTACCGATTTCAGATCACCAGAAGCAAGGGCTTCCTTTATCTTTTCCGCTGATCCAGAAGTTCGCATTGATGTAGAAATGAAAGCAATTCTGGCATGAGTGGCTGATTCTTCAAGAAACTCTAATGCAGTCATAAAAAATGTTCGGCCTTCCTCTGTTTCTAAATCCGCAAACACCCAGATCGTCACCTAAGATTTCCATTTTCCATTATCAAATACAGATTAAACCTTTACAAAACGCTCATGCCGAAAATTATGTATGTTTAAACTAGTAACCGTAATTGCAGTCTGCCTTTTTCCTGACGGCAAAAGATAATTCAAAGACGACGCAAGATTTCCCAGTGGATTTTTTAGTTCTTTTTCAGGGGTCCAAATTTCGGTTCCAAAAGAAAGGTATTTGGAATTGCTAGTATCCAAAATCTTATCGTTCAACCTATATTAAATCAAAAATGTTTTTAAAAGATGTGATATTAAGCAAAGATTACAACCGATATTAAGCAAACATGTTGACATCGGGGTACCTATTTTGAACATTAGGTTTGTTCATTAAGTAGTCAAAAATATCAGTGTCCTCGCGCACACGTCCATTATAAGCTTCGATCTGGACAGATTGTGCCTCTCGAAGCAATTGATTGAGAACTACTTCCTCAAAGTCATCAACAGATTCCCATTTAAGAGGAATACCATTAAGAAACGCTCCAGGTGTGTCTCTACCGCTTCGTTTTACAAAATCACAGGCTAACTCGGCTCCAAAGTCAAACTCCTCCCCAGGGTTTCCAAACTTTTTATCCAGTTTAGAAAAATCTCCAGTCAAAAATCCCTGAAAACAAAACCATTGAATATCGATGTGAAGTTGTGAAGTACCATGTGATATCTAAACCGTCGTCCTCCCGTCTTTGAAAACAAAGAAGGCAAACATTGTAAAGCTTTGTTGTTTTCTTACATGAACAATTTCTTGGAAAGCTTGACGAGTTTTCCCTTCAGTGACAGCGTAATTCATTACTCTCCTTAGAAGACCAGTTGTTGAATCCTCTTCAGTCTCTTTACCCAAGGAGGAACAGAAAACAATACCAATCCTTACAGGAGACTTGTGGGCCATAAAAGACTGAGCTAATTTAAGTAAACCTATGAACAAACCCAAAATTACAAAAACCATTCAATTTGAGTTTAATGCATTAGACAAAATACGATGTAGAAATCATTTACTTCCAGACATGATGGTGTCCGTAGGGTCAAGTGTAAAGACTAAATTGAAAACATTCCTCCTCACAGGTCTCAGCATGATTCCTCCCATTCTGAAGAACAGTTGTGTAAGATCATCGGGCCAGTCTTCGTATTCGTCATCTTTTTCCAAATCGTTAATCCAAAAGACAGACGAGTCTCGCAAGTCAAGGGCTAACTCAGGTTCTGCAGATGTCTTTGTTGACAAGGATAGAATTCGCTCAACGTCCACCCTTTTTGTGTCCAAACTCTCATGACGAACACTTCGAAGAAGTTCCATAAATTCCAACTCTCCCTTTAGACTGTCCATGAAAGAGAACAAGTCTAAAGAGTCAGGATCGATATAGGTTCCTTGCAAGAAAAATGCACCTTCTCCTTCTTCCAGGTTGAAGTGTGAAGAGAGGAGTCGCTGGTTGTGAGCAACGGACTTTTTGAATTCACTTGGTACACGAATAGAGCTAAGAGAAGCGGCTCTGGATGGAAAGTTCCCAGATACATCTGAGAGAGCTTCCAGGAAATTTTCTTGAATTGTTGTATAGTGAGATGCCTGAAGTCCCAATTCTTGAACCTGCCAAGCCTTCAATGCTTCAAACTCAGCCTTCTGTCCTCGGGCACTCGCAAGATGATTTTGAAATCGATCAAGATCTTCTGCATGGTCTGGATGTAGTTCATGAAGTCTGTCAAATAGGAATCCAGCCACTTCCGTTTCGACTGGAACAAAATCATGTTATTGTTAAAACATAATAGGATTTAAGGTTATTCGACAAACGTAAACATTCAAAATTCAAACCAGTGCCTTCATACTTTTCTTGTTTGGTTTTCCAGCGTCATCCTGGGCAATGTATTCCTGTGATTTGAACTGAAGTTCAATCCCATATCCAGAAAGAATTAGTTTCCCACTTTTTCCTTGCCCTTCATAAGGTCTAAATATGTAGCCTAACTTGTCGCTTTCCTTCCTAATGAGTGAAAAAACAAAATACTTGACATTAAAAATGCAGTAATTAAATTCTCAAACGTTCGATTGGTTAATTACCTATGATCAATTGAGATTATTTTTTTTAAATAAAAACACTAAATACATCAACTTACTGGAGGAGGTGATGGAATTTGCGAGTCAGAGGAGAGGTTAATTGGCCAAATAGAATAGCCACCCGAGGGACCTTGCTCTCCTGATTCCAAACCAATGATGGGTACTTGTGATCATCGTCGGTGACTAACTGATTTTTCCCAACCTCCCAAGTGCCTTCTTTTTTTAGGGAATCTGTCAGTTCTTGAGGGTTACAGGTTACGATGGAATCCAAGATGACAAATGACTCGGTGCATTCGACTGGAATATCTTTAGGAGCCAGCTAAAAATGAAAATTAATCAGAATTATATATATATATATTTGCCCAACCCAAAAAACTGATGCTGTCCGTAGTTGTGGAGAATTTACCTGTTGTAACATAAGGACCTTTGGAGAATATGCTCGAGATCGAATAGCCCATTCCATCATCCGGAGTTTTGAGGATGAGATCAAATTGAATGCAGCCACAGCGGCCAAATCAGCTTCTGCTTCATCTACAACATAGTGTGATGGGAGTTTAGAGAAAGGTCATTTATGACGCATGACAATGTGGAATGATTTCTTGTTGCCGACCTAGCAATTGTGAATTGGTGATCGTTTGTAGTTAATTAACGTATGTCACAATTTATTTCTTAACTTCAAAGTTCCTATATTGTATATAGCATGGGATGGGGTCATGCCTATTTTTGTTCGTTCATGGCAATCCATCATAAAGTCAACCTGGTTTAAATTATATACTGACTGAGCATCCTTTGCCCTTACCGGTAGTTGGGAGTGGAAATGAGTCAAGTTTTTCAACAAGGTTGTCAATGAAGGACCAGTACAGAGAAGGATGAAGGTCACCCAGGAACTCGGCTGCTTCATGAAGGATAGAGGTCCGTGACCAAGGGGCAAGGAGTCGGGTCGAAATTTTCTGCTCGTGACCTCCCCCAAGGGTCACGAGGGTCAGACAGAATAATAAGCTTCTCCACGTCAACATCTTCACTCCTTCAACTTGCAGATCTTTCCCGCAGTCGGACTATCAGGTGCCGACAACTCGAACCGGGTCGCCTCAAACCACACGAAATACCAAGACATCCACAGATCCACAAAATCCAAATGTTTTGGGATTGGATTTTGTGAAATTCAGATAGATTTTTAACTTTCCCCGGAATTACGGATCTGAGACTTTATCTGGGTTAAATAACTAAATACGAAGGATGGCTTCTGTCTTGACTCGTTGTTTTGCATCCGCCTTTGCTAACAAAGGTATGCTCAAGTCAATCAAATGCAAAAAGCAATTTTTCTTAAAAGTCAAAAGTCATCGATTTTGTACTTTTGACTTTATTTTTGTATTTTCAGACTATTTTGTAAATTGTTTGTTAATTTCAGCTAGTTTAGGATGGAGTGGTCTTAGTGGTATTCGGATGATGTCAACAGGAACGACCACTAATCCTCCACCCCCGCCACCACCAGAAACTCGGCGTAAGTTCAAAGTTCCAGTTAAAAGTAGTTTGATTTTTAAGTTCAGAAATCAGTATGTAGTACTCAAAAGACATGACAAGAAACCCACAAATACGTTAATGTATCAATCAGTTGAATTGCATTGAATCTAATCTAAATCTGATTTTTTTTTTTTTTTCACGGGAATTGAATAGCCGCCGTTCGGAAGGTTGACGAAAAAACTAAACAAAATCTGATCGAATTTGGAAAATATGTTGCCGAATGCCTTCCAAAATACGTTCAGAAGGTGCAATTGGCTTGTGGCGATGAGTTGGAAGTGTTGGTTGCCCCTGAGGGTATCATTCCCGTCTTATCCTTTCTCAAACAACACCACCAGGCGCAATTTACTAATGTAGCTGACATCGGTGGAATGGATGTCCCATCCAGATCGTATCGATTTGAGGTTTTAGAAATAAATACGCAAAATCAAAATGTCGGGCTAAAATATCTTACTTCTGATACTTATCCCTTGTTTGTTAACGTTTGACTTACAGCTGATCTACAACTTGCTTTCTCTTCGCTACAACTCTCGAATCCGTGTGAAGACGTATACAGATGAATTGACTCCAATTGATTCGGCTTGTGCGGTTTTCAAAGCTGCTAATTGGTACGAAAGAGAGATCTGGGATATGTTTGGCGTCTTTTTTGCCAACCATCCTGACCTCCGCCGTATCCTCACCGACTATGGATTCGAAGGGCATCCGTTCAGGAAAGATTTTCCTCTTACTGGCTACGTCGAGCTTCGATATGACGACGAAGTCAAGCGAGTTGTTGTTGAGCCCTTAGAATTGGCACAGGAGTTTCGGAAGTTTGACCTTTCTAGTCCCTGGGAGCAATTTCCCAACTTCCGGGAGAGTAAAAATTTAATCGAGGAAGTTAAAATTGATCCACCCCAACAACCTCCTCCAAAGTAAACAACTATATAATAATATCGTTTTAGGCTGTAGATTTATGTAGTTAATCAATTCCAATTCAATACCCAAAAGTATGGATATGTTATTAGAAAATTCCAATTATATTCATGTGGTTTCTTCCCTTGCACATTTATTGTAAAAACGAATAAACAAATCAATAGGAATGAATGAATAAATAATAGTGACTAAACCCATGGCGTCCATCCTTCGTACATTTGTGCAAGATTCTCCACTTGCGTTGCATCTCGAATCAACTGCTCAACCTTAAAAAATCATAAATTTAGTTTGACGTCAAAGTTTGCAATCAGAATCTTATAAAAAATAACAAAATTCGACATTATACAACATACAGAGGTAGATGAGTTAAACGCGGTTATCTTTTGCTCAACAGATTTTAGAATGGAACCCATTCGAATTAATTCGAGACTGTCAACTGCCTGGTCTTCTTGTAGCAGGTCATCGGGTCCTATTTCTGCTTCAGACTTCATTAAGTCCAATGCGAATATCTGCTCTAGTGTTCTCTCTGCGAGTTCTAAAAATGGCAAACAAAGATAAATAGTCCGTTTAGCATTTAAATAGAAATAAATTAATTATACTTATTATTAATTATATTATATTATAGAAAACGTTACATACCAAACTTATATGAAAACAATGACCTCCTTGAAACTAGATCGCTAAGTCCAGAATGTAACCAGAAGTGGGCAACTTCCGGAATCCATTTACTTTGAATAATTGATTTGTATTCGATTGCAATTTCTTCTGAATTTAGATTGGAATACAGGAATAATAATAGGGGATCCAAATTGGCAAGGACACGACGCCATCGACACAAGCGCTTGTTAAGCCGAGATGCAGTACCAGTATCTGCCCTAGTCAGTCTTCCATGGTCGTCCGCAAGTTGGAACTTTTGTTGAACTTCAGCTTGAAGTTGATTAGAAATGATTTTATCAATTGAATTAGCCCATTGAACATCGTTTTCTGTCACAAGGTTCTTTTTTACAAAGCTATCAATGTAAAATGTTAGAAGTTTCTCGGCTTCTGTGTTAGAATCATCATCTGAGGTGCGGTTTGGCTTATTACACCTCGCTCGGAGCCCAGACAACTTCATTAAGTCAGCCTGATTTTCTTTAAGAACACTCAACGCCACTGTAAGATTTTCAATATTAGCTTCACAAACATCCATCTTTTGTTTACACTCTTGCAGACCGTCTACACCAGATTCTATCTCATCAGAGCATTCTAGTATTTCTTTTCTGTAAAGTTGTGAAATAGTTAGAATCGGTTACAAATCCGTTTTCCATTTGGACAATTCATAAAAACGAGAGGGGAAAACAGTGAATAGGTTACTTGATTAAATGTGTAGTTTTCCAGACGTTTCTGTACCGACATCTTAGAATTTCTAAGGCGGAATTAACCTCCGCAAGTAGTAGAATCTGTGAAGGAACGGGAGAGTCTTCATCTAATTGCGAGGAGAATGCAATACTTCTAGCACAAAATAGGGCCAGTTCTTGGTTTTCTTGAAATTTCTCAAGCGATTTTTCCATATGTACCGAAAATGCTCCCTAATTTAAAGTTGTTTTTGCTGTTAACATTTGAAAAATTTGACTTTATACGTTTCAATATGAAATCAAACCTCAGGGCCGGGGTGTTGTACTGCAGACGTCAAGTTTTTGGTTAGACGGAAAGGGACACATTCTGGAACTCGAAGAGTTGTTCCTTTACCAAACAAAACACTAAAATCCACATGGATGAGCTTTCCCTCATGCAGATCAACAAGAATGTTGTCTAAATGCCTATCTCCAATTCCTAAGATATATCCAATTGCAGAGCTAACTCCGGAATCCATTGTAAACGTCTTCACGGCTTCATACCATCTTGATACATCCTTGGCACAGAGTAGGATCTCTCTGAAACGGCATTTCAAGATTTTTAAATTAAATTGAACTTTTTTCGAGACTACGATATACTAGTAAAAACAGCCCTACCTTGAAATAAGGTCGGAGGGTGCCTCATCTTGCAAAGTCTGAAAGACTTCCTTTAAAGCTGTTAAGTTTGATCGATCTGAATATCCTAATGCGTTCATCCTTCTCCAAAACATCTCCGATGTCCGTTCTATACACTTGTTTCGTTGAAGGTACTTTTTGTACAGAATAAATATTGGAATAGCTCCTTCTACCATCTGAATTAAGCCTCCTCGTTTTCCTGTTACAATTAGTTGACGGGCAAAATCACAAGTTATTACGAGTACAGTGCATGTGGCTAAAGATTCAAATATTGTAAATTACAAACCTAAAGGTGTAACAGTATACGTTCTCGTAGCTGTGTTTAAGAATTGAGATGAGAGCTTGAGGAATTGCATTACACCAGAATCAACATTCAGGTTTTCATTTCCCTTGACTAGATATTCAAAACATTTTCCATTTGATCCACGGAATCGTATCTTTTTCGGTTTAGTTTTTGTAGCTAATGAGTAAACTGTAGATTCAACTGAAACAATTGAGACGGAAGTCGAAACTCCGGGGAGAAATAGCAATCCTTCTTCGTTTGAGGCGTGAAATTTAGCTAGTCGAGGAGACAAATATCCCAGTTGAGATTTGTAACCGATATAAGCATCGAAAGTCTCAGCGTGAAACAATAATTTGTCAAATGATGCAATAACGGCGTCCACATTTGTAGCATTGGATAACTGCCTCAACAGATTTGGTAGAATCGCTTGATTACGTCCAACAAAAGCTAACTCGGCAGGAGACTCTGCCAGTTTGGTGTCCTCCCAAAGTCCTTCCAGAAATCTGACAACCTATAACCAAATGTCGCGATTTTCCAGTTAATAATGACCGACGCAATTTATTTAAATGCAATATAGTTATGATCTTACCGGCTGTATATAGAATTTTACTTTCAGTGGATCAGGATCTCTAGCTAAATCCTTTTTCAGAGAGCTCAAACGCTTATTCCAGTCAATAAGTACCCGTTGGAGAGACCATGACCACAACTCCTCGCAAGACGTTCCAACCCGTAGAAGTTCTTTTCCAAGCATTTTGACTTCCTGTGAGATGTTCAATTCGGATCGGATTAAATACGGAGATCGTTCTCTTCGATTCCCACAGGCACAAAATTCAGCTATTCCAGAATTTGTAGAAGTGTATGGGTCGTCTGAGACCTCGGTTAATATGAAGGATGATGTATCAAAAAGGCCTTTTCTTCGAAGAGGAACTTTCCCATTTTGTTGAGTTGAGTCGTATGAGACGAAATGTAGAGATGACTCTTGAGGAAATCGTCTCACAAAATATCGACGCAATTGCGGGATTTGTGCAATTTCAGGTAGAAAGTCTAGCCATATCTGACTTGCAATAACTTCTTCGGGTTCAAATTCATATCCTTCTCTAAATAATGTTAGAAGCCGACTTATTGAAAGTGTCACCGCTGCCTTTGATTCACCTAAAGTCAGTTTACGTTCTTCATCTATGTAGCTCAATCGTAAGAAATTGGTGTAGCATTCTACTGCCGAGGACTTATATGCTGCAGCCAGTTCGAGATCGGCGGTTAAAGATTGCTGATAATTAAATTCCCCATAAGAATACCATGCCGTCTTTTCAGAAGGACACACGTGAAGGGCTTTCTCCAGAAGTAATCCCAGTGATCTTTGTGGATTATCAAAATCAAATACGTCCTCGAACAGACCCAAGGTTTCAATATTAGATGGTTCGTATAACGCCGGACACTGCTGCATTTTAGATACAATTTTTACAATCAACTGGGACCGAAAGTTCTGATCATCTTCCAACGGATGTCTTAATATTTGCTGATATATCCAAACTGCAGAATCATATTCGTTGTTTAAAACAGACAGTTCTGCAGCCATTTCAAGATAAACTTTATGAGATCGAACAAAATGAGGTGTAAGTTCCCTTTTCATCTGAATAATTTTCCAGTCAATCCCTTTCTTGGTTAACCAGTGACGACTGAAACAAATATTTCCAAGGTCTAACATCTTTTTCCCTCGAATGAGTTCCAATTGTTCAATTTGTCCGTCGGATATAGTTCCACCAGCGTTTCGTTTTGCCCAGTCCAAAACACGAATTAACGTCCATACGCTAAGATCGGATTGCGGTCTGTCAGTAACCTTTATATTCGTTTTGTTGTCCCCATTTTCCAGTTGAATATCCAATAGCGAAGTTGGATAACCAGACGAGGAAAGAAAGCTTAAGGGAGGTTTGACATCGTTACCATTTCCTCGGCTTGGCCACACTTCAAGTTCCGTAGATAAAGATAGCAATGACGTGGCTCGTTGTTGAACTAAATTCCGTAAGCTATTTTTGCTGTCGCTGTCTTCAGAATCAGTGAGGAGTTGTTCCAATGCCTTTTCAAAGTTCCCATTTAGATAGTAATATGCTGCTAGCTCTCCAAGCCCTTTGAGACCTTCTAAATCTTGAAGCTCTAAGAGAGCGGATGACAGCTTTGATGTATCTGCGGAAAGGGAGGCATTGTAAACGGCCATAGTGTAGCATCGTGTAGCAAGTGATGTATCGATAAGATCAGAACGCATCCTCTTCAGCAACTCCATGCAGGGTGCTTTGTTGGTACAGTAAAAACTTTTGATTTGCTCCGGAAAATCCATTTCGCAGACGGAGCTTCCGTGAATCCATAACGTGAAACCACGTTCTAGCTCAAACACGAACCGTAGTTTCCAAATAGGAAATCCATCTTTTCCCGAACGTTTTCTTATCACATTTTGCAATTGACTAATGAATTCTTGAGGTTTTCCAAGTGGAGTTCGTAATTTAGAACGTATTAAATGATTTACAGCAGAATCCACTAGTTCTTCTCCTTTTTGTTTTTCTCCGGACAATAACTCGTAAATAAATGAAGAGTATTCTGTTTGGGTCAATGATTTCACCGTAAAGCTAGGACAGCTGTCCCTTCTAAATGGTTTCTCTGATACGATCAGAGGTTCCAACCGATTCAGTATTTTTTTAAATGATATTTTGAAATCTTGTCTAGAATTTAAGTTGTACAAAACTTCCAGGCATGCCTCCTGAATAATGTCTTGCATTCTTTCCTTAAATACAGAAAAACATCCAGATATATTAAAATGCAATAGCCAATTAAATTATAGAAAATAGTAAATATAGGTAAATTGATCATACAATAGAAACGTAGTTAGCATCTTCACAGAGAAACTCGACCACTGGAAATCCCAATATTTCGTAATTAGTAGCTGAAGTGGTTTCAGATGTTATAATAGAAACAATTTGTTCATAAAACTCGGGTTTAGACTGCACTAAAAGGGCAGCATAAGGCGATGCTGTCTGTAGAAATTCAATGACCCAATCCCACATCCATTTTTTTGAAGTATGAGAAAGTGTAACTCTATTAAGTTCTTCAATCCAAAACTCCATGAGAGATGGAAGAAACCTAATAGATCATAAGTCTGTCGTAAAAACCTTACCACTACGCTTTATAAAAGTATGGACTGATAATCCATTTACATAAGAACGTACCTTGCACCAGGGGAGTCCGAAGAAAATGAACCTGTTGTAGCGATACTTGAGACGAAATGGGAGTGTATTTTACAATGACAGCGAAGAAGATTTAGAATAGAGAATTGTACTCTAGAATCAGTTTCTTGTCTTCGCAGATCCATGAGAAACTGGAATATTGGAGGTTCAAGTGCCCACAAGGACAAAATTGAGCCACTTCTGTTAATAGCTAGAAAATATTGAATTCAAAAGAATAACTACAAACTACCCATCAGTATGTAATTACTTTTTTAATAATAAATTATTCGTTTTTACCGATATCACTAAGTCCGGCAAGAATGAAGAGAGTAAGTTCTTTAGACGGAGGATTTGTTTCGAGTTTCGAGATATGCCACTGATAAACCTTCTGCAGCAACTGAACATTACGAGTGCGAAAAAGAGCATGTATTATATAGATGCAATCCTTTTGGCTCTTCATCTCATCAACTAAAGCAAGCATATCTTCGCAAATTTCCAATACATCGTCTGACAACTGTGTTGCCGAAACGATAGTTTCAATCCATACTCCCAATCCCTCTAGCATTTCACTAAGTACAATTTTAGGCCATCTTTTCCATTCTTCTTTGTTTTTTAGACTTTCCAACTCTGTCTGGAAGATAAAGGAAGATTTGATAATTGATAACACATATTATAATATAGAATTTAGGTCTGATTCAGGTCATATATACTTGTAGGTTATTTAAATATATTTTTTAAACCCGCTTTACCTTAATAAAAGTTCGCGTAAAGGGACCGTCTACCCCAAAAGAAAGACTCACAGCTAAGCTAACTAATCCCATTAGGCTACACATCATCTCTCTCGTACGATCAAATAACGTTGGTCGGATTCCATTCAATACTTGAAGCGCATTAGATATCATTCTCTCAGTTGATTCATTGACAAATGTTTTATCGGTTACACATTCAATTCTTAGCATTGCAATATATGCTCTGAAATTTAAGGTTCGTGTTTAATTTAATTTAGACAACATATTTTTTAAAGTGTCCTTTTATAACATAAAACGTACTTAGAAAGAAGAAGAATTCTAAAGACGGCAGAAGAAGAATGCGCCAAACCATTTGTGGCCGCTTCCATATCTTCTAATACTTGATTGATAAGGGTTTTGGAGAATGACACTTCTTGAACAAAATGTGGCTTGAGTAGCAAAATAAGATCAGCACAAAAATCGGAATGGTCTTCCTTCAGGGTTTCATCAACCATCCAGCCAATTATTACATCCACAAAATCCTATTTGAGTTATCAACAGAAAGGAACTCAGAATAGGGGCTTACACCAGCGTTTTTTCTCTGATTTGCGGAGTTTAAATTCAAAATAAAATCAGTAAGAATTTTGGGTTTTTTACTTACATGGAAGTGGGGATTACTCCAATCTCTTTTACGATCCAAGCATGCTACAAATACGGCGGACAAAATTTTAAAGCCATCTGAATGGTCAACGTCCTCGACGGCTTTGTGTAGAGCGGAAATAACAACCGTCGTTTCATCCTCATCCATTTCTTCGACCATCTAAACATCAAATCAGTGAATTGCAGTACATTCAATAAGTTAACAAATTAGAAAATCAACTTCACATAGATTAAAACTCAACAGAACAATAAAATTAACTCCAATAAAAACAACATACACGCATGAAGACATCATGTACAGCATAAGCAGTTGATGAAAGTCCTCGTTTCCCTTTTTTGAGCACAAGGTCAGTAAGCCACTGGTACAATCTAACAGACTGACCTTCCATCGCTTCGGCCATTGCAACCAATAGCTTTGCAAATGTTTCAACACCTTTGTCTCTCCATGAAATGCCTAGTGACAGTACACAGTAAGAGAACATTTTATTTTAGGTCCCTATTGGACATATATGAGTGATGGCCAGGTTCCCTTCATGGGAAACCTCCATCACTCATATATGCCTATTGGAGTGAACAGACTATTTCATTGGGGAACATTGGCAAAGACGATAGTAACTATCTGGGGATAATTAGTAATTTAGCAGTTTTGAAGGTAAAATAACCTGATGTGAGACCCTTGAAGATATCTGCAAGGGTAATGGCTAAATGACTAGCAAATGACTTTTGAATGTATTTCCGGTTATCCGGCTGTTTGAGATTATGTAGAATTGCGCTAGCGGAGGATAAGAATGTATCCAATGAGTCAACACGTGCCAACGTTCGGGTTAGACGTGAAATTCGGCCTCGTTCCGAATCTTCATCATCGGCTCGTCGCGTCTCTCTCTGAAAAACCAGGAATAAATACTTTCCTTATTTATTTTTTTTATTTATTATGCAGATATCATCAACAACAACTAGTTCATAGCTAGTAACTACAAACAAAAACAGTAGATAACATAATGTTGACTGTACCTGTGACATGATTATATTTGAATAGTTTGTAGTCGACAATAAAGTTCGCAGTTATCACACTAACTCTTCATTCTTTGCTTATTATATCCTTTGAAGTTAGCTGTGAGTTTTTGGTGTTTTGTGTTCGGACTTTCTTGGATCATAGAACAACATCTTTGTATGTTGATCTGAAACACTCCGAACAGTACACCCAAAATCTTCAATTCAATGCAGTCCACAGCATAAAGATACAAACTGACTAATTAGTGGGCAGTGAATTTGAATTAATTGAAGGCATTTAGAGCGATTGCAGACAAGAGCAACAGGCTTCCTCATTACACATTCGTCCTTCCTTTGATTTTTTAATTTCAAGATCCGGTGAGCCGGTTTCAAGAGAAAATTCCAACCAAAAATCCAAAAGAAGAGAGAGTTCCTGGAACATTACCAATGCAAATAAATGCATGAATTAATCCATGGATAATATCCAACCAATCAATCATGAATGAATATTTCAAAATGCTGAATTATTTATATATATGGATAATGACAATGTAGAATGGGAAGATAGAGTCGGAAAGCTCTCGCTCGATCCACTTTTATTACATCCCAACAGGTCATTCATATAAATTCGTCAAAAAAGTTTCAGCAAACTTCATGTTCGGGAACGGGCACACGGTCAAATTGTTCAAAGCCTTTTTCTAGTTAGACCGTTAGACGGGACCAAATTTAGATTTCGCGACTGAGCAGAGTCGGAAAGCTCTTTTGCATTTTGGGGTCAGCCAGGGACCGGGGACGCTGAAATTAGTGCAGTGGTGATGAGTGGTGGTACTTTATTTATTTTCGTTTGTCGTTGGGTTGCTGCAACCATTGACCTTTTGCCTTTGACCTTAGTCCTCGGTGTATAATGTAGTGATTAAACAAGGGGTCACTATAAGTCAAAGTAAGGAGTTTGCCCTGGTGCCTGGGGCTATTATACTATACAATTCTATGCCTGGGGTCGTTAAAAGTCAAATGCACTGGGGAGGATTCAAGGCAGAGGAATATCTACCGTTGGTGACCGGTGACCGGTGATCGGGGAATAGCAGGGGAACCGGGGAAGATTCAGCACACTAATTATTGATAAGATAATATAACGTCAAACGTATAACATAGAACGTAATAATAATATTGTCCCACATCTTCCTCATACCTGCGTGTGACTAGTTCATAGTTGTGACCTGTGACCTGTTTGTTGTCTACGACCCGGCTGTTTATTAAGGGGTGAAACCCCTTAATGCTTTCATCATGTCCGTCCGTCCGTCCGTTTGTCCGTCTGTCCGGTTGCACTCTAGCGGTCGAACGATTGAAGTTTTTAAATTTTTTCTTTTACATTTTGGATCTACGTTCGCCTGGCCATAAGCCTATAGTTTTCTGATAAAATCGATCATACGCATCGTTCACAAAAAATTCGAAACTTCACATTCATATAACAGTTGTATATATATTACAGTATAACTGCTTGTTGTCTACTTGTACAGTATATATAATGAACTATAACCGTTGAATTTATAAAAGTGAATTTAATATCGCAGACGCAATCTAGCTATGCTTCTAATACAACATTAATGCTTATGGGACCACCTTCAGTGACACCAGGGGGTGTGCCCGCGCTATATAGCGCAAGTTGAGATTTTTGTGTCAAATGCCTTTCACTGGCCAGAAAATAGCAGTGCAACGTATGGGAGTATGGGACCACCCAATACTAACACTAGAGGGTGTGCCCGCAATAAATAGGACGATATGGGATTTTCTTTGTCTTGTAGCGCTACAAAATGTTATTCGTCTTGAGTTGTTCGTGTTGTTTCACCCCTTTAGTATGTAGTACGTGCGTTTGCAACGGTTTATTAGTTTATTTTTACCTTTGTATATTCAATATTGTATGCCTTTAAGCCTGGTACCGTGTGCGTGGAAAGAAATATTTTTTAATGATGTTGCAATTTCAAATTTGACATGAATTTGATAGTCAATAATCAATATTTCAATTTGATTTATTTGACCACACACTGTTCATTTGATTAAAAATTAAAGCAGCCAGCCAGCAATTCAAGAAAGATTGGATTGGAGATGTTTTCATTTCATGTTATGTAAGATTCGAATAAAAAAGATACCGGCTTTTTCTCGGTTGTATTTTCTATGTCCAGCAAGGTTACATAGTAAATACTTCTGTCTCCTTTTTCTTTTATTTCATGCGTTTCTTCTGGTCAAAACAACGCTTCATTTTGTCTGTACGAAAACCAAAACACATGGATATGAGTGACATGACATTGATCATATTTTTACCAACGTTTCATGCTCGAATCTGCTCTGCGTTTCGGTTTAAATAATAATTCGAATCTCTTTCAGAAATTGACCGTCCTGTCAAATTTTGACTTGAGGCTATTCTTTCCTATGTATTTTCTATTGCGAATTTTGGCAGGAAATCACGTGGAAGGATATGATACAGTTCAAACAGAATTGTCATTTGTGACTTACGATACGAGTACAGAGTAAAATTAATTATTATGATGGTGGGTGGACAACAGCTTAATTTATTGATCGTTAATTCTTGTCATTAAGTTAGGTATGATCTCTGGGTTTGGTTGGGATTTGGTAGCTATTCTTTCTTCTTTTATTTCGAAGTCGTTGATATTTTGATAAATTTTCAGAAGAGCATACATCCAAACGAGGATTTACATTGTATAGTGAGTGATACCGTTCAGTTTGACATTTTCTATGATCTATACAGTTTTAACTTGAACACTTTAGTTTGTCGGAGTTTTGCACCATCGTAATTGATTAAGTTTTAGTTTTGGGGCAGGAAGGGGGTTCAATGGAAGATTACAAGTTCCTTTTTAAAGTAGTGCTAGTGGGAAACGCTGGAGTAGGCAAAACATGCCTTGTTCGTCGATTTACACAGGTATATACTTATACGTCGTTGGTCAAAACGTCATTTAGCTTAGTCAAAGTTGATCAAACGGGTGATGTATTATCTCAATTTTCTCGTAATTCTTCTAGGGTATATTCCCTCCTGGTCAAGGTGCCACAATTGGAGTGGATTTTATGATCAAAACCGTTGATTGTGATGGTGAAAAAGTTAAGGTAAATCTTTAACTTTTCATGTGGACAATTCGACAATTGCGCTATAACGATATCATGGATGAATAGGTTAAATGGAAATCGGATGGAATATTGACGCGTTTTCAAAATGTTTACATATTTGTACTCTGTTCAGTTGCAGATATGGGATACGGCAGGACAGGAGCGTTTCCGTTCCATCACCCAAAGCTATTACCGTTCTGCTCATGCATTAATATTAGTTTACGATGTCAGTTCCCAACCGACTTTTGACTGCCTACCTGAATGGCTCCGGGAAATCGAAGAATATGCAAACACCAAAGTCCTTCGGGTACTCGTCGGTAAGTAATTTAACCTTGTTTTAGATTCTTGTTTCTCATTGCATGTATTTCCGTTGATTAAATTCCATAATTGCTGTATACAGGTAATAAAACGGACCGCGAAGACCGGGAGATACCGACGTACGTGGGAGAGGATTTCGCCCAAAGGAATAATATGTACTTCATGGAAACATCAGCAAAGGAAGCGGATAACGTTGAGAAACTGTTCATGGAAATAGCTCATGCACTGATAGAAGTAATACTCCATTTAGTCTACTTTAACCATGTATAAATTTTAAATTTGTAGTTTAATTGTTGTTATTTTTCGTAGCAAGCGAAAGTGACAGAGCCAGCCCCAGAATACGGGGGCCCCTCCGTTAGCCTGAATAATCGGAATCCATCCTCGTCAACGGACAGTTGCTGTAGTAGAATTTTATGATCATTTCCTCCAGTCCTAACGTCATCATATGAAGCAATATCAATCATTCTCAAATTCATTCCTTATTGACGCTCCGTGTGGTGGTTAATCGATATGGGATCTTGAGAAATTACAACATTACAGGATGAAAGCGAGTCATAAAGAGGAACCTGTCTTTGAGCACCGTCAAAGTATCCTCTTCAAGTATAAGTATTAGTAAATACTTTGTAACCACAGAGTTCAAACGCAAATCATTTTTTGAATCGTTTGGTAATATTATTACGGTTATGGGATAATCATAATTAAGTTAGTTTAGTTCTACTATAATATAAGTATGCGTAATTTATTTGTAAACGGATATCTTTATATTACTCAGTCACAATCACGACAAATCCTCCTACCATTTAGTATTGTTGATTGCGGTGAAATTTATGAAATAAATAAATAAATGTGATTAGGTCATTCATGTCATGACTAGCTGATAGTCTTGGGTCACTTGAGTAGCCGATATGATATCTATATCGAAGTTCCACTAACTCTGTCTGTGAATGCAATCTGTACGTACCCGTAGGCAGCTTTAATTTAATAAATTACGATACCGACCAGACTACATTACTTTATGATTAAGGTTCAGGAAGTTGTCCATATAGTGGCTGAGTTCCATTCCACATGTCCATTTCCACCAGCCAGTTCACTCTTTATCTGTTCAGATCATATAATTTTAAAACTAGTATTTTTGTCTTTAAAGAGCAAGTAAATAAATAAAAGCTCAAATCAAAATGAAGAACAAAGAATTAATTTCCTTCTGTATCTCGAAATACGTAAATCTCATAAATGTGAAGCGATTGGCCTACAATATTCTCAGTATTCGATTTCGCTTCTATTTTTTTAAATCCGGGTGTAATTCATCGCGTTCTTATTCGCTCGTGGAAAAACCGTGGAATCGTGGTAGTTTACTACGGTAGGTAAGGAGTCGCATCTCACCCCAGTCCTCCTCCCCCACACACAACTCCTGCGACTCCTGTCTATACTGCGCGGTGCGGTAGGTAAGGAGTCGCATCTCACCCCAGTCCTCCTCCCACACATACAACTCCTGTGACTCCTGACTGCCAATACTGCGGTAGGTAAGGAGTCGCCCACACACAACTCCTGCGACTCCTGCCTATACTGCGGTAACCGGTAAGTAAGAAGTCGCAACTCACCCCAGTCCTCCTCTCGCACACACAACTCCTGTGACTCCTGCCTATACTGCATACTGCGGTAAGTAAGAAGTCGCAACTCACCCCAGTTCGCCGCTCGCACACGTACACAAGTCCACGTCCAGCCAGAGCCTATTTAAAATTAAAAATCTTGTTTTTAAATTCTTCTCTCGAACTTCGAACATGATTGAAACATTGATTTGGACGTTTCCCAATGTGCCCCTTTATGATTACAGATATTAGAACGCGGGGAAATGTAAAAATCGTAATTTAATGAAAGTTAGTTGTTATCCGGTTTTTAGTTTTGTTTTGTTTGCGACAGCGGAGAGGGAGAGACGTTTTGAACGTTGCATGGCTAGGTAGTTCTCTATGCGTATTTTGTAGCAAATTTGACTGTTGTTCAAACGAACGACGACTGATGTTACGATGTTAGTGAGTGAGTTGAGTTTCCACTAAACACTCAACAAATCCAAAATTTGAAATTGAAAATCGTCTATGTACTTGTGACTTGTTTGTTTGTTGTTGTTCATTTCACATTTATCATTGATTGTGCATTGCACATTTGACATTGCACATTGTTGAAACGAATAGCATTACACAACAAGAACGACAAACGATAAAAGAATGGATAAGTCGAACAAGGGTCGAAATGTGAAGGGTTCAAAATCCCATCATCCCTTTCCGGGTTCTGGAGACCTCATTGCCCTCGGCTCCAAGTCTGGCCAACGTCCGGGACCATCCGTTCCTGAACCTCCAATTCGACCCCACATCAAAACATCAAGTAACTTTCGCACGTCTCGTTAATTCATTCGTTATAATCAATATCAAGGCCCTAACACCTAAAGATCTATACTAATACTATATACAACATACAATATACAATATATATAGCGACACTTCAACACTTCGCTTGCCTTTACCCTTTTCCTCCTCTATTTTTTGGGGGACTGACTGTGGAGTGGACTGGAAATTTCATTCGAAGGATTTAGGGCCTTGACTTTAACATTGCAAGTATAGGGAATCCCGGCTGCTCCTCTCTCACACACACAACACCCGCAGTTTAATATGGTGCAGCGTAGGGAATCCAGTCCTCTCCTCTCTCACACACACAACACCCGCAGTTTAATATGGTGCAGTATAGGGAATCCAGTCCTCTCCTCTCTCACACACACAACACCCGCAGTTTAATATGGTGCAGTATAGGGAACCCAGTTCTTTCCTCTCTCACACACTCATCTCCCAGACTTTAACATTGCAAGGATAGGAAATCCCGTCTGTTCCTCTCACTCATCTCCCAGACTTTAACATTGCAAGTATAGGGAATCCCGTCTGCAACATCTTCAGTCATCTTGATGCTAATATCGCATATAAATTCGAAATATTCCAATTACATTGCACAAATGCTCAATGTTTTGTTTTCTTTTTTATCAGGTGGTGCAACTGGAGATCGAAAGCGTGAGCCAAGTTCAGTAGCACCAGGAACTCCACCCTCAAAGAAGAGTCGGATTGCAGGTTCATCTTCAAGCAAAGGATCATCATCGTCCTCTTCCTCTTCAAAACATGCAACCAAACCTGTCAAAAAGGATCCTTTGGATTTAAGCAATGAAGTTAACCCCTTGGATTTCTCTCCGGAGAGATTCTTTGCTGTTTTTGAAAGGGCGGATAAGTCTGGTGACCATCACTACGTTGAGGTAATACTCTACGAGTTCAATGTTACAACTTGGCAATTAAAGTAGTAAGTACTACGTTTTACGATTCTACCTGTGAGTTTTGAATTGATTTTGTAGAATCTGATCATTGGAGCAACACAGCGACTTAAGAATATCAAGGACAAAGAAAACGTAGCACTCTGTGACAATATTCTACTCGCTGCTAAAACGTTCCCTCAGTTTTTTCAAAATGCTCCTGTGCAAGATGCTTTCTTCTTGTTGATCAACCAAAAAAAAGCTGCTGGTCTTGAATTCAAAATTAAAGGGCCGTCCACTGGACCATTTTCTGTCGTTGCTCTCACTGCACTAGCTCTGTCTCATGGAGAGCTTCCACATTGGCCGATATCTTTCGTTCAGGTATTGTTGTTAGTCTTGTTATATCGAGTTTTGTTTGTTACCAATTAGGATATCAATTACCACAGCACAGCAGCCCTCTTGAACCATTTCGATTTGAATCTATAGTAAACTTTTATTGGTATATTGTTTTTTTTTACAGCTATGGATTGAAGATTCCTGCGGAGAGAGAAGTTGGGTAGATTTGCCTCACTTTAAAGTCTTAATTGACAATTTTCTGTGCTCTTTTGGGACACAGCTCCCATCTAATAGTTTATTGCCTCCAAATGACGGAGGTCCTGGCGGTGGTGGCTCCTCGCCCCTTCCATCGCATTTTCCAGATGATCCGAATCTAGAGGAACAGATTAGTGGGATTCTCGAGGAGTACAAACTTGAAATCCCTATAATGAACAGGTTTGACATCATGATTGTTTCAATGCTTTAAAATGTTCAAGGAGATAAATATTAAATATAACTTATTTTTAATCCATTTTTTACGAATAGATATGGAGCTAGAGAGATGGTAGTGGAAGGTTTGGTGACTGACTTTGCGGCCGACATGCTTCAAAAGAAAGCACCAGAGATTCCAAAAAACGTTTTAAAATGCCTGTCGTGTGCCTGTGGACTTTCTGTTGTGAGAGGATTTGTTGTACTCCGGGTGGAACAATGGCTTCATAATGGAAAAAGTGGTCGTCAAGCACAAGAACTTTTGTTGCATCTTTGTTTTAATGCAAACTGTAACACAAGCTCTGACGCCGAAGTTGTTACTCAAATATCAAAGTTGAGGATGAAAACTAAACCTCTCCTTCATTTTTATTCCATTTCTCTAAGGTAGCTAATTAACATATTATTGGAATTTACTTTAATTTTAATCTGATCAAGATAAGATCGTGTTCATGTATATCGTAGGTTTAATAAATGTGAAATGTATTTTTTTGTGTTGCATGCATACGTAGAGAAATGGTGCGTGACAACGACACTAACTTAAGGAACGTATTGAACCAAATTATTTACAACGAATTATCACCTTCTCGGAATCCAAATAATTGGCCGCTTTTAGGACCAATAATATCCGGAGTGCCGGAATCTCGAGATGTACTTGCAGATGTGTTTATTGATTTGCTACAAAAAAGGGAAGACTTCCATCCAGCTCTTCGTCTTATTCTTCGAGAAATTGTACGAGCAGCTCGATTCGAATGTGATCTTTCAACGTTTGTACGTGGTCTCATGAGAAAGCGGGTTCGTAGTTAAATATTTAATTTCAATACATTTGTAACGTAGATCTAAAATAGGAATATAATCTAAACAAACAATTTGTAGGATATAATTTGGGCTGGTGAAATTCGAGAACGAGCATTTGGGGCCATCACTGATTTGATCGTATTATCAATGTTCCTTTCCGTCTCCCCGCAAGTCAAGGAGGCTTATTCTGTCACCGCTTCTCGTGGAGAGCCGAAAGATATCTTGACACTTGCTGTACTATAATATATCCTCTGCTCCCATTTCGTCTTGTAGCCGGCATTAAATTCGTAATATTTCTTGTTTTAGAATTTCCGGAATTTGATTGGCTCTATTCAAGATGATGCTGTATCCTGGATGTATTCTACAGCAGGGGTTATGTTTCGACCACAAAAAAAAGAATTTTGTTTGGCTCTTAACAAGGTATTGGAAAAAATATTGGGAATACCTTTTTTTTTAAATTCAAGCCGGGGGTAATAATTTGTTATATTGTGTAACTTGATGATTTAGATAATGTTGAAGGATCCGACAAATGATTTAGTGACGAAGGAAGGATGGCCTACGGAGTCTGAAAAGAATCTTTTCTCGAGACTTTGTTTGGAAATGAAAGTGCAGGAAAATGCAATGGTTTTTATATTGATGATGGGAGTGTCTAAAGACATTCAATTAGGGCCTTTGGAAGCCCTTGATTTAGTTGAACAGGGGATTTGTCGATCCGCTCTTCATAAAATTGAATTATCGCTTGAAAAAGTTGAAATAATTGAGCTACTGTTTCGACTGACAGAGTATAAACACCCAGAAAATATTGCTCTTCCCTCAGGGTATTTAATAAAACAAAACCTATGTAATATTATTCATACGGATTGCCAATATTTAAAGCTGATAATATTTCCTGTGATTTTTTACTTTGGTTAGATATGAACCACCAAAACTGGCAATTACTACTTATTACTGGCGGGTGTGGACTTTATTATGCATACTTTGTGCACACAACCCACTGACATTTGGAAATGCGGGATGGAAGGATTATCCTACTTTAAAAGTTCTAATGGAAATGTGCATGACAAAGTAAAGATAGTATTAATTTGTGTGGTGTTTTTATTTAATCGAGTTAATATGTTAATACAATTTATACTTATTGATGCTTTTTGTAGTCATTTCAGTTTTCCAACTGCTTCAAGTGTAGAATCAACAGATGAATTAATTTCACGAGAAATTCAGACCGCGGCTATGGAAAAAGAAGAGATTCTAGAGTTCGAGTCACATTTAGCTGCCGTGTCTTCCAAGACCTCTATAAATGAAAGAACAAGCCTCTTGTTGAGCCAGGTATTTTTCGATTTGGTTTTGAACTGGATTAATTAATATTACATATTACTTTATTTAATTCCGGTGTGTTATTTGTACTGTAGTTAATGAGAATGGATCCTTTTGGTCCAGCAAGGACACCTCCCGCTCCTGTATTGGCTCAGCTTCAAACGTGGAATGATCAGATGTCTTTGGGGCATCGGCTGTGCCGAAGCAGGAATCCGGATTTTCTGTTAGATTTAATTCAACGAAATTCTGAACCAATGCCTTGGTTGTCTCGTCTTGTGTCTGAAGGATCCTTTGAAATCTTACCGGTTCAATGTCTCTGCGAGTATATGATGGGGCATATGGAAGAGTTAGGAAAGGCTTTGAAGGCGCGTAGCTCCGATGAAGTTGAGAGGAGTCCACGTAAGCAGGTCAAAGGAACGGTAGAATTATCTAAGGACGATGCAAAGCTTCTGAATCTCCTTCATCATCTCCAGGTAGTTTATCTCGCTTCAAAAAGTTTTCCGTTTTTGGGTTGATGCTCATTTCGAATTCGAATTTTTTAGGAGATTATACATGGATCAGCGGAAGACTCGGAAGCACGAGAAGTTCTCGAATACTTTTTCAGAAGGCTCTCATCACCAAAAATGCAAAATAGATCACAAGCTCTTCAGGTGATACTATCAATATTTTATTTTTCTACTCTGCTTTAATATACAAAGAGAAAATGCATAATGTAAGTTCTTTTCGCATAGGCTCTTCAAATGTTATTAACATCTGAAGGCCGAGGAGACGGAGATGAAGATTGGTTACTAGATTGCCTCCCTACACTGAAGATATTTTCGGAGATACAAGGTTCCCTTCTTCAATTGCTTCGCCAAGCAATACAAGTCGAAAACGAACCTGTTTGGGTCACACGATACATGGATTTCCTTAGCACTTGGTCCCAGTTAAGTCAGGACTGTGATATGGAAGGATTGGCTATGGACGTTGCTCAGTTAGTGGTAGAACGGAACGTCTTGATTTCTATGATGATTTCCAAGCATTCAAAATGTTTCGAGTCCTTATTCGACATATTTTCTAACTACATGAAAAAGGTTTGTTTATACCTAGCGCTAGCTAATGTCCTGAAAAGTCGTTAGCGAATTCATTATTTGTGACACTACTATTTTAAATCAAACAAAAACTAACATTATTATTATTATTATCTATAGATTCGAGAACCTCACAAAGAGACCTACAAGTGGTCGGAGAGTCAAGATCAAGTTTTGGTCCAGTGGAGCGCTGAAGGTCTGGAAGCAACAATGAACATCTTAGTCATACATGCAATTGTAATCCTCTTGTCATCCTACTCACCTCAGAGTTCAGTGGTAATAAAAGGGAGAAGTAAAGGAAAGGATTTAAAGTACAACGAGCTTCTGGATATTTGGTTTCCAAAATCTAAGGAAAATTCTCCCAAAGGGTTTCTATTAAATACGTCGGAAGAGGCTATTCTGTTCCCGGATTGGATTAAACTTCGAATGATACGATCCGATAACGCTAGACTCCTTTCTGAGGCTCTTCAAGAACTCGAAGCAGACCAATTAATGCTTTTCATCCAGCATTTTGGAGTTCCAGTCCAATCTATGACGTAATTCATTTTCCCTTTCTCTTGCAATTAATTTGACATTTGACAACGAAATTATTGATTGGATTTTGTTTGAAAATTATACCAGGGCCTTGTTGTACTGTTTGGACAAAGTTAGTGAAGAAAAGGAGGATCAGTTGGTTGAATCTGTTGTAAACGCCCCGTATATGCAAACTCTTGTACGACTGCAGTGGAAACGAGGTGCATCTGGAGGAGAGAAGTTTGTGTCATTATTAAAGAGGAGGTGTGGCGTTCAAGAGGAAATGGAAGTTTGCAAAGAGAAGGAGATGAGTATTCCTGTTCGTCAACCGCTTCAAATCTCGTCTTCAAGAGACGCATCTGGAAAATCCGGATCAAGAGGCAAATCCGCTCCTCGACTTTTCACGCATAAAGGAAGCATAGAACCGTGTTTAGTGACGAAGTGTCAAGACAAGACTGTTGAAGAGATATCGAAAGAAATTCTCCATCTCTCGCTACCTTCCAGCAACCGTCGTCGATCGTCTGTACCAACATCAACAGGAGATGATTCACCTGGGGCTCTTAGACGACATTCTTCATATTTGGAAGGACGTGGAGACGATAGCGTCCATTATGAACCTGGTCCAAAGCACTTCGGGGAATTAGTAGATACACTGACTGAAATAGAGCCCTGTATTGTTCGTAATGCTTTAGAGTTTCAGGTAACTTAACCTAACTAATTTTTGTTCCTCGGGTAAATTATTTGTTTCTCACATTTATATGATCATTTCAGCTTCCTCTGCTATTTGGACGAAACGAATCTCAATCCAACTGCCGACCCTTCCTTATGACAGCTTTGGCCCATGCTGGATGGGAAACAGTTGAGCGATGTCTCAACCTCTTTCTCAAGGAATTTGACTCAGCGTTCGTATTCTTTCTTATACTTTGCGATTGAATTAGGTAAATAATTGAGACATAAGGAATGACCAAGGTACATATTACGAACAGGTATGACCCATCGTCGGTATTGGATTTGATTTACGCCACTCACACGAACCCTAAATTATGGCAAGGAATAGCGAAATGCATCCCAAAACATCAACGTAATCTCTCTGTTCTTCAACTAACGCGTGAACAGGTAATTAATTAATGTTGTAGTCAACTGAATAGTTCTTTGGTTTGAAATACAAAATGTATTTTCCTTTACAGCTTACAGCCATGGCAGAGTACATAATTGAGGAGATCAATCAGGTGGAAATGAAGCGGACAAAGTTTTCGATTTCAAATTTACTGGGACCTGTTCAGTCTGTCCCTGTCAGACACTTAAAAAACTCAAAGAAAGATCTTCAAGATCGAGCTCGTCTTTGGTTAGAATGTTGTCAACAGGAAAGATCGCTCGTGGATGCAGTGGTAGAGAGTCTTATGGAAAAAAAGTAAGTTAAAATATGCGAACCATCAATTTTATTTTGACTTAGTATTTAATGTTGCACCCGGTTCAAGCACTAAGATTCGATTACATCCTATTTTTATTGTTTAATTAGAGGAAAAAATCCATGCACGAAAAAATTCGTTTGTCAAGTATACGTTGAGTTTCCCGAGATAATTCTGATCGACAATTGGAAGTGGAAGGCTGGGGAAATGAGTTTAACAGAGGATGAGATAACGTCTGTGCTGGATACCATTTCTCATGGACTCATCACTGCAATTGCTGACACTAAACCTGGAAAGGATTGGGCCACGAAGAATGCACATGATTACGAAATATGTCTTAGAAAGTTAGCGTCGCTTCATCCTACCCTTCTTATTAGGTATGTAACTCTTATTAGTTCACCTAGTATTTTATTGTTTAAATCTTGTTACTAATCTTTTAGTTTTTTTTATTATCAGGCAACTTCCATTAATGGGAACTTTGCTAGAAGGGCGGGTTCACTTGGAGCCCTCCGCTTTTCATCTCAACAACCATAATCTTCCGTTTGTGGTCTACCTGGCTCTTTTTGATTTGATGCAACCACATATTCTGAAACATTTTAAAACGTTGAAGCCGATACTTTTGGGTTATATTAAATTGTTTAAGGTATGGTTGTTTTTCAGCTTTAATTACAGAATCCAGTTGTCCTTTAAAATGGTGGGTTAATTCTATAAACCATTGTCTTTCTGTTTCTAGAATTATGGGATTCAGAAAGACTATAGCAGCAGTTTAAGTCGTTTTTCCACTTTTCTTCATAATCTCCTTTCTACAAGTCCACAAGAAGTTAAAGACTTTTTGAACCCACATTATACATCATTAAGGTATTCGTCTGTCTGGGGCAGTTTGTTGTATTTCCAAAGATTAGTTATGATGATTCTATGTATATGCAAAAATACAATAAAGTTAAATGAAAAGGTTTGTATTTGTTGGTTTCAGGGAATTGTCATGTGTCAAGTATTACGTGGACGTTTTGCCACTACAGAAGCTGATCGGGTCTTTAGTACCGCCTAGTGGACCATCTGCCCCTCCAGTAGTTCCAAGTTTAATTGGTGGCATTGGGGGACTTGAACCGGCTTCGTTTCTATCACAGTCGGTCTCCTCTATTAATGAACGGCTAATCCATGCCAGTAATCATGAAGGTACTTTGTCAATAATAAGAATAACTCTATCCAACCAATAGTAATAATATAGGTAGATACTGTTGTTCGTAACCCTCAATGTTTTTGCATTTTAGAAATGGTCCCAGTTCTGCAAGAATTGGACACTCTGTCGAATAGGAATCCTGTTGTGCTGAACCAGTTTTCTCAGAATTTGAATCCGTTGTTACATTCAGAAAACGAAAGTTGTAGAACACTTGCCTTCTCTTTGATTCTAAAGCATGCAACTTACTGTCCAGGTATTCCCCAAATAAAAAAGTATACGTTCCAAGTGTTCCTCATTTAGGAAATTTTTATGGTTTAAAATGAATGAATATTAGGAGAAAGTAAGGTGTACTTGGAATCAATACTTCAGCTCCTTCAGGATGAGAACGCTCATTTAAGGGATACCATGATTGATAAAATACACGAGTTCGTTATACTGGCTCAAGGTTAGTTTCTAAAATACATGGAAGTTCCGAGTGTACATGGAATCAAGTAAAAACAGTTTACAATATCGAATGATGAATTAATTTTTAAATAATTTGAACAGAGAGTGGTGAAGAGCTTTTGACGAAAATGTTCCAGTTGGGTGTATGTTCCAATCACAATTTTCTACATCCGATTACCAAATCTATGGCACTTCTTCGAAATTATTCAGCTTTACAGTAATTGTGACATAATCTTTTAAATTCAGACATGTTTCCATTTATATACAACATAACTACAAATCTATGTTATCATTAAACAATAAAGTTATCGTTGCGAAATGTCACTTTGATGTATTTTGTCTTGAAAACAATAAATCGCTTTAAAAAAATTCTGAATGGTCAGATATTTCTCATAAGACGATGAGATGCAGGAATGTTTGCTTTTACTCAGATTTCTATATTTCCAAAATATTTGAAATTTCCAAAATATTTCGAGACCAATCCAATGGAACAAATGGGAGAGATCTAATGTTATCCATCGTGAAGTTTATGTTTCTTTGAATTCCCAAATTTTATGTTCAGATCAGATTCGTTTACAGTACGGAAATTAGCATCCAAGTAGTTGCATTTTGTAATCGTAAAGATCTAATTTCGACATGTTGTTATTCAGGCTAATACGTTTTAATTTAATTTATATTCCATTAAAGTGAAGTGTTACTTGTACTTGTACTGTCTTGTACGAGTTAAAGTTAGTCTATATTCAAGATTACGTTTGGTTTCAAATAATTTCAATACATCGACCAAATCTATGTACGAATGGGAAGTTACGGCTCCAATAAAGGAAGCTTTTTATTGTATCAAAGGTTTGAAGTGTTTTTTTTCATCGATGATTATATCTGGCATCAACACTGGAACGCACTTACGATTGATTGTTTCTTAATAACCATTTTACTATTATATATACAAGTTGGGCAACAATATGAATAAGTGGGTTTGAAAATAGTTACTACGAGCCTATATATGAATCTTAAAACATGTTAAAATTTAACTTCTTCTGAATGCGATAAAAATACACAAAAATAGTAATTCATTCATTGGTACATTTATAAACCGTTGCAAACAGAAATAAAAAGTGTGAAACCACACGAAATATATCGATAAATAACATACCACACTAACGGTTAACATGGTGTTGGTGGTGGTTTTTTAACATCGGGGTGATGTATCACACAAGTGGAGTTTCTATTGGAAAAAATTTTGACCTTTGACCTACATGCCCCCGAACGAACTTGACCTCAGTTGTAAAGTTTTAAATCTGTTAATGAAAAAACAATTACTCGAGTTATCGGATTTACGGACGGACGGACATTCAGGCGGTTGGACACCGAGGCATTAACATAATGTATCTGCGGTACCTAGTAATGGAAATTATCCGAAAGCTCCAAGAACGCTATATGGAAAGGGTAACACAAGCCCAGCCCAGCCTTGTAAACAGCCCGAGTGGGCACTTGCTTAATGAAATGAGTGACAAATAATCAATGACTATAAAAACGAAGATAGACGTACCCATTAAACTAGAGTTTCAAAGATTAAGATACCGATAAGGGAAATGTACATATACATATGCATATGATTTTTGATGAATCATGTCTCCAGAGTCAAGCTCAAAGGATCCTAAGCAAAAATTAGCGTCGTTTCAGTTTAGGTGAATTTTGGAATCGTTTTCGTTAGTCGTAATTAAATCATTAAAATCATGAAAGCCAAATCACTCTTTGTTACAAATGTAATTAACACCTCAGACCCGAAATTCAAGAAGACGAATATGGAAACAAGGAATTCCAAAACGTTTTTTGAAATATATTTAAACTTGGCCTACATTTTAGGAATTATTCCATTTCGAATCGAAAATGACGGAACATCTTTCGTCCTTGCCAGACCTATTTTTCAAAAAGTAAGTAATATGTTTATTTACACTAAAAATTGGCAAATAGTAATACAAAAGCTGTCACAAACATTATTTCATACAAACACTAGTTAAGTAATTAAGATTTTGGTTGATAAGATATGCATATTTAAAGAGATCTATTCTATTCCATGCTTCAATTTTTAAAACTTATCAATATAGATGGGGTATTTTTTTCGCTAAAAAATTCATTTTTTGTGTGTTTAAAATCCAGATAAGGTGTGGACTTCTTCATTCTCTCACTATTGTCTGTTTGTGTACAGCGCTTCGGAAAGTAGAATTTGACAAGTTCTCCAGAAATCGGTTGCTTTATTTCGTTCTCATGCAGAAGCTAATGGATCTGGCTTACCTTCTCACGTTTCTTAGCATGGTTTGGACTCGAGGAGAACAGTTTAGAAGTATTGTTCAAATGCTGCAGACTTACCCAACGCTAGGCGGTCAGGGATCATCGAAATTCGAAGGTTAATCTAAATCTCAAAATAAGTCCTCATTCCTCTTGAAGAGACATTACTTAATTTTATCAATAACTTCACGTTATGGGTAAAAAAAAAATTCTGAATTTAATTGGAAATTTTTATTCAACACTCAGAATTAGTACCTCCCCTCTAAATAACTCCCCATCCATGCGTTGTAAGGTGTCAATTCAGTCCCACAGGGACCTGAACTCGAGATTTACGGTACCGTCGGTCTCTAATCAATTTACCCGTTACTTTCAGATACGATTTTTTGTCAGAACTCTCTGCATTATTTACACGATTCTGGCTTTGTCAAATGACTCGGCGTCGTACTTAACAATGAATTACTCCACCAAGGACCTTCCCAACAAGCACAGAGTAATGATTTTGTGATGTGACCATGATGAAAATTGATGAAATGGTAGTGCGAATTGCATTAAGGGAGTTAGCATCATATGATCGATACTATTAATCATGTGAAAATCTCATAATTCATAACGCTTTGTCGTTTCACTACGTAAAGTGCATTTACCTCTTACATATTGAAAGTATGATGGAATTTGATTTAAATTAACAGCATTGATATGTACACAGTTGAAAAATACACAGAGTAAATATGCGAGATTTCTATAAAGATGTACTCAATACTGAAATTGAAGAGAACCAACATTTGAGAAAATGCAATGCAATCAACATTGACTACTGCGCACATACATTTCATCAAAGTTTCCATGCTGGAATATACATACTTGAGTCCTCCATCTTTTCTTGGCATGCATGCCGTTGACAATAAAGTATGCAGTCTGCCTGCAGCATACCAACACGAAACAACGTGTGTAATTCCAGTTTTTTATTTGTAAATTGTTAACTAATGTGATTTAAAGCTATTTATTCATATTATGAACTCTACAATTCAAAAGCCATTCGCTGTGGTCTTGTTTAAAAAGGAAGCAAAGTATGGAACAGTTCCATCAACTTGGATAAGTCCTGATAAGGACTTCTGTTTTTGGCCTAGTTCATCGACAAAAAATGTGAGCCCCGCTGTTCAGGATCCTCAATCCCAGCCTGATAAAACGTGGAAAAAGTACGACATCTCATACCTCAAGTCACAAGTACTACGGTAAGTTTTGATTTTCTAAGTTGATTAACGTTATATCATCTAAATAATTATAGAAATGTGGGTCATACAATAAAGAGGTATTATTAACATCCAAAGATTCATTTCACAAAGCTGAGAAAAAATCGGAGAAACTGAAGGACGCATTCGCCGTAAATCTTGATTCCAGTGACTCAGAATCGAATCGGTCCCCGATTTCTCGACAAACGTCTGAACTGATTGATCGTCTCAATTCAGGCATTTAAATTATTTTAAATTTAGAATGTCATGTGTGAAGTACTGTCAAGGCCTTTTTGTGTGTACCTTTGCAGATGTTAATCAGGTAGAAGAATTGTCAAAGACAAAAGCGCTCGAAGAAATCGGGGTGCAAGAATTCTTAGTACAAGAGATTCCCGTCATTACGGTCAAGGACTTCAAAATCTACCGAGCCGAAATTCAGAATGAATTTCAAAGTAAGTTTTTTAAAATATTGAATAATACATAATATATTAAATTGCAGATTGCTTTTCATGCTCAGATTGTTGATGGAAAATATATTTTAGATTTGATCTCTGTATGATAAACATATAATTGCTATTGTTTTAATCAAATTTGTCTTTTCATTTACAGATTTTCAAATCGTGGTAGTGAGTAAGCTGGAAGAGATTTTAAGTGACTTGGCGGATGTTAAGCGTCAAAATCGGCAATTACAGGCCCAACTTCAACCGAATACAACATCAACGACTGGTCACAAATATCCATCTCTACCATTGAAGACCACCGACGAACTGAATGAAACAGAAAACTGTATTAAGGATCCAAAGCAGTATGACAAATTAGTAAGCATATTAACAAGCATGTGTTGCATTTTAAAATATACTTCTCAATAAAAAGTGCAATGTATATAATTTTAACTATAGTTACAAGAACTAAAGAGGGTTGGAGGAATCAGCGTCAATAAGAACGTCTACGACGTGTTAAGGCACCTACTATCGACACAGCTAGCTCCGACTTTAAGGTACACGGACAAATCCAATAAACTAGCGTTTGGACAACTGCAAGTTGCAAAATGTGTCAGAGGTAAGTGAAATTAAAAACGTATTACAACTGCCGTACGTAGTATATAATTTTGATCCTTTCAGGATTCAGAAAAAAATATGTATTCATTTTCAGTTGCTCTTCAGTCAATATGGCCCGAAAAAGAAGCAACTGACTCCAGTATTAACAATTGTATAGGAAATTTCTTCAGAAATACACCAACCCTAGAAAGGAGATGGATGGACACGCCCAGGAGCACGAAACTCCGCAAAATTCAGGTAGCAGTGGAAGCAACACTGAAAGCTCATCTGATTCCGACAATTAATAATATTTCATTATCGGATACTTCCTGAAACAAGTACAACTGTGAATTTGACTAATCGGGAAACTACAAACATTAAGTATGTCGTAAATTGTGATCAATATAGTTTAAGTCTGAGCTCAAATTCTAGTCCTATTGAATTAAATTTAGAAAATCCAATTAGTAAGCAAAATGAACTTAGAGAGTGGGCCCTTGCTCACAACATAACTCATACAGCTTCAGCAGGTTTGTTGAAATTCGGAAATGAATACCTTTAGATAATTTTCATACTGATCCACGAACACTGCTAAAAACTCCTCGCGTAGTTGTAATTGAGAATAGTTCTGGAGGTCAGTACTATTACATTGGATTGAAAGATCGGATCATTGATTCGATCGAAAAAGGTCTTCGTTACATTAAATTACCAAAATTAGACAATTTGAAAAATTTAACTAACCGTATTACGCTAACAATAGGGGTTGATGGACTTCCCATTAGCAAGTCCTCAAATTTGCAATTTTGACCAATATTGGCAGTAGTAGATCAGTCCATTTGTCAAATACCTTTCATAGTAGCATTGTTTTACGGAGAGACAAAACCAAATGACATTTTTGAGTACTTAAGTCCATTTGCCGACGAGTTATCTGAACGAATTATGAATCTACAGAAAAGTGTCCCCAGCGATTTTGCGCGAAAACAACGATCTTTTAAAGATATTAGACATTTTAAAGCTACGGAGTTTAGTTTATTTGTTTTATACATTGGTAAAGTTGTTTTAGCAAAAGTTTTAGATTCAGATAAATTCAATAACTTTATGCTTCTACACTCTGCAGAATATATTTTATGTTCAGATTTAAGCAAAATAATAATTAAGGATTGGGTTAATTATGCTGGCTACTTACTAATTAATTAATGTTAATCATATTGATAAGTACTAATGTTAGTTTATAGGTTAAGTTGTTATTAATATTTGTGCATCAATATCTTTGTACTTTGCTGATTGTTATTACTGTGGAGTCTTAATTGAATAAATAAAATGCAATTAAAAACTCATTGTGTATTCAGCAAATTGCTTTCAGCACTGATTCATCGGCATTTCTATACTTTGTACGTAACTATACATCGAGTAATTGCACTGTGTTTTTCATATTGATTTGTCAATGAGTCAACATCGCAGTAAGTCTATGTATTCAGAGTGTATTAGATTGATGATTCGCTACTGATTTGGTAATGCGGTAGCATCATTACAAATACATTGCAAATACAACGTTGTATCAACGATGTCGTTATACGATGTTTTGGTGACCAAAATTTGACCATTTCAGAACAAAAACGCTAGTAAAATTACATTGTGTTTTACATGCTGTTTAGTAGGCTCTGTGCTAGTTATTTGGACCCCTGGCGATGGGACTTTTCCAATCTTCAGTTTCCGAATCGAAGTACGCGTTTTTTCTAGCATCAGAATCTGACTCTGAGTTGAATTCGACAACAACCGGTTCGGAAGCGTTATATCTTTCAGCAGGAGAAACCCTGCTTGGGATATTCGCAATTATAATGGGATTGTCTATAAATTTATTTGCCTCCTATATGGATCTTCTCGTAATTTTGATTTGCTTCACATTGTGGCATTCCACGAGTCTCTTTACAGTTTCTATTAAAACGTTAAAGGAGCGGATGAATCTGAATCTACATAATCGGATGATGTTCGAATACGAAGTCCTGAAGAACCTTTCAGACACAATAGGCGTCCTACTGGGATCGACTCTCATAACTTATACAATTCAGTCGATAGCCTACTATGCCATGACTTTGGATAGTTTCTTTGTGGAAACGGACTGGTATAATAGGTTTGCAGTCCTCAATTACATGTTCAATTCTGTGGTTATCTTGAAGTGTGCAGCAAATACGATTCATCAGGTGATTTAAGCTAAATGTCTTGTGGAAAAATAGATTTTTAGCCCGAGTCAGGGCTTATGGAATCATGCTGTCCGTCCGTCCGTCCGTCCGTCCGTGACACGCTAGCGGGCAAACGGCTGGACCGATCCACTTGAAATTTGGTACACTTGTGTATTTTGCAAATGCGAAGGCTAAGTTCGAAGGTGGGAAAAATCTGTCGATCGGTTGGCCCTTGGGGGTCATGTAAAGTAGTGTTGCCAAGGGAATAGGTTTAAAATACAGACAAATTGAAGCGTGTATTTTAAACCTATAAGCTCATTTACAACAATATATGTAGTATATAGGGAAGTGCAGTCCAATAGGCCTTATGGATTTCTATTCCTACCGTACAGCATAATAAGTACATCTACCCTATAGACCCTAGTGGATGACCCATGCGGATTTCCTAAAATCTGGCCAAGAACGCTGAAATTTTGTATACCGTCACGATATGATATTGCGAAACCAAATGTGACCAATTGGAGGCAAAACGTTGCTTCTAGGAACCCTAGTGGGTGACCCATACGGGTTTTCTAAAATCTGGTCTAGAACGCTGAAATTTTGTATACCGTCACGATATGATATTGCGAAACCAAATGTGACCAATTGGAGGCAAAACGTAGCTTCTAGGAACCCTAGTGGGTGACCCATACGGGTTTTCTAAAAATCTGGCCTAGAACGCTGAAATTTTGTATACCGTCACGATATGATATTGCTAAACCAAATGTGACCAATTGGGGACAAAATGTTGCTTTGGGTGACCCATGCGGGTTGTCTCAAATCAGGCCTAGAAGGCTGAAATTTTGTATACCGTCCCGATATGATATTGCAATAACAAATGTGACCAATTGGGGGCAAACTGTTGCTTCTATGGACATGGACCCTAATGGGTGACCAATGCGGGTTTTCTGAAAACTGACTAAGAACGCCCTGTAATTTTATAAACCATCATTTTTATGATTTGATAAACGTACAAGGACACACGATTGCCTGACTCGGGCTTTTATACACTGCACACTGTAGGTTTTAAGTCTACTACACTTTAGAAAATCTCTAGATTTTTTTTTATTTTTGAACGCTTTTAAATACAATTTAATGCAATTCAGCTTTAAGGAATTAAAAATCTTGAATTTTAGATGGAGGAATTTAAAACCTGGCTTCTAAGACCGATGAATCGAGACATTCTACCGAAGGACGATCTGTCCGCTGTGTTGTTCTTGCAGGAATTGTCGTCTAATCCTGTGGGAATATCGGTTAACGGGATGTTCATGATAAACTATGCTTTTATTTCAAATGTAAGACGTTTAAATCACTTTTATTTAAACTGTAAAAAGCGTTTGAAGCTATGATCCGGTGTTTAATAATAAAAAAGCTTACAGTAGATCTAGTGCCGTGACGGAATCGATGTAATTTCTTTAAGCTTAAAAGACATTAACGATTTTTGTTAATTATTCGCAGGTAACAACATCATTGGTGACATATTTCATCATTATCATCCAGTTGAACAAATCTTGAACCCCGAACTTCCCTGACTCCCCCGAATTGAAACAAGAGTCATATTTAAATTTGTATAGTCCTCCTGTCCTAAATGCATGCAAATAAGCGACAACCAAATTCAGATTTTAAGAGTTCACTAATTCAATTTTAAGTTTTAATTACAAGGTACAGTATTAAATCTAAAAATGCAGTATAAAGTATGGACCCTCCTGAATAATTCCCCTCACCGAAACAACGACAATGGTCGATTTGTACATTTGTGTAACATTACATTGCAATAAATTCGAGTCAATACAGTAAGCTGAATGGAAAATAGACGTATGCAAAGGTACGTATATTAAATTTAGTTTGCATGTAAGCTTTGCTTTACGATGAAGTAATGAAACATGATAAAGAACTCCACAGTAGAGATGGCTATAAAAACAAGGCAAAGTTGCTGCTGGACAATTGCTTTAACTATTTGACATTCAGAATAAACTTCTTATATACGAAGGAAATACAAGCTATATTTTATATGCATCTTTTCAACAGACCATGAATACCATGAGTGATTTCACTGAGCTTTTTTCCCATACAAACAAAAACGAGGCTTAAAAACAAGTTTAACTCCAGCAGCATCTTCCAGTTCCAGTTTTTACGAAATCCACTCATTCTACCTGCTAACGCCATAGATGATATTACATATTTATTACACCTTTGCACCTTTGACTTGTTACTACTAAAAACACTATCAATTTACGAAGGAATATATTTCCTAAAATCGAATCAAAATGGAAATCCTGGTTCATCTGATCATCCTGACCTTTTCGGCCTACATTATCCTGTCGGCTAATCCAGGGAGCTCTCTCTTTTCCTGGCACCCAACCTGCATGGTCATAGCTGTAAGCTCAAAGTTATTGATTACAATTAAAAATTTAATTTCTTTGAGGTTTGTTGGCCGACGGAGTCTTAAGATTTTGGCATTTTTCATTTATTTAGTGGTCGCTGTTCACGGAAGGGGTGGTCCTGTTCCGGAAACCAAGTCCAGGGTGGCGGGTCAACTTCCACTGGCTGCTCCAGGCCCTCGGGATGACCTCTGCAATTTACGGGTTTCTGTCAATTTACCGAAATAAGGAGGAATCGGGGAAACCGCATTTTGAGTCCTATCACGCGATCGGAGGTGGATTAACATTGGCTCTCCTCACCATCCAAGCTCTTGGTGGCAATTTCGCAAGATTCTCTGTCACTCTCTCGAAAACATTCAAGTTCATTCGGCCCCAGCTGATCAAGTGGGGTCACCGCACTTCCGGATCACTTGCGCTTTTGGCTGTCACGGGGACGATTTTCTTAGCCCTCTCCACCGCCTGGTTCCAGGCCATTTCCGGGGCGTCTCCGATCATTTGGGCAGCTACAGCTGTTGCTGTCTTCTATCCCGTTGTTCACGTTGTGAAGACTGCTTACTTTTGAGTTTTGATGTACTTTACATTTGATAATTGATTGTGAATTTTTTGACAAATCACTAGAATAAATAAATAACACTTCCGTTTCCGTCCACTGTGGATTGGAACTGTCTGTGACTTAATTAAATAAAATATACTGACAATAAAAATAATGTCCTTTCATCGATTATTCAGCAGTCGGTTTCTGACTTTGACTGGTTTGGGTACTTCAAAAAATATACTTTGGAGTCAGCCGGTGACCCCAAATCGGTATTTAACTACGAATTCGTGGGGGCTTCTCCCCACTCGATTACCTAGACTTGGCAACTGCTGTAATAAAAATAGTTTAGGAAATGTGGACAAGAGATGTTTAAGAACTTCTGCCCCAAGAGGGGCTCTACCGCCGATTATTATAATGTTTGTATCTCGGTTTGCAAAGTTCGGGGGCATGCTTGTGGGGCGAATGGCTCGGCGGTGGTGGCAGAAATTACCTGCCGAAGAGAGGGCCGGATATACGAAACGGTTTAGTAGGAATCGATATGTGATTTCCGGTTAGTGTTTTCGATATTTTTACAATTAATTTTTAAATTGAGTAAGCATAATTAAAATTACATTGTGGATTTAATTGACACAGGGACGCTGGGGGCAATGGCATTCGGATCCTTCATTTATTACGACAGCCATGTCCAAGAAACACCATTTACAAAGAGGCGGCGATTTATCGCTTTTACCGATAAGCAATTCAATGAGATGGCCAAGTTTGAATTAGAAACGGTAATTTAATCATTTTTAGACTTTATGCAATGTGTTTCCACGGTGTTGGTTTGTGTGTCTTTTTCTTCGACTTCTTTTTTCGGTCGGAGTTTGTTTCCTCATATAGATTGAAAAATTCAAAATCTTTCGAAAACCTTCCTTCTGTCATCACATGGAGAAGAAAAAGACACACAAACCAACACCGTGGAAACACATTGGACTTTATGCCATTTTAAATTAATAAGATATTCCTAAACCCACTTTTGTTTTTAAAGCTATTTGCAACATACAAAAGCCAAATCATCCCCGCATCGATGAATTTGCATTCCTACCGTCGAGTTGTACATGTTGCTCAAAGGCTCCTCAAGTCAAATACAGACTTGGAGCAAATTCATGACAAGGAGTGGACCATTACAGTGGTCGACGATGACGATCAGTGCAATGCCTTTGTTCTACCTGTAATTTTTATATTTAATTTATATCTATTAAGGATGCTAAATTAGATGGATGATCGTACTCTTAAAACTGAAAAAAAAATGGTGTGAATTATAGTGTGGGAGCGTATTTGTCTTCAGTGGCCTTCTGAAACTTTGTGAGACTGATGACGAACTCGGAGTGATTCTGGGTCACGAAATGGCTCACGCTGTTATGGGTCATGGGGTAAGTTTCCAGAAATAACCACTTGTTGAATTCCTGATTCTGTTGAACTAATGGGTTTTATGCATTCTTTTTATAGGCAGAAAAGGCTAGTTTTATGCACTTTCTAGACATGGCACTTGTAATACCTCTGGCAGCGGTTTGGGCACTTCTACCCACTGATTTCACCGCTGCTGTGGGCCATTGGATCACTAGTACAATTACTAAAGTAGTGATGGAACTACCACATAGTCGATTTATAGAGCATGAAGCAGACGAAGTTGGACTCATTTTAGCAGCGAAGGTTAGCCAAGCTAAAATAACGCATTGCTTAAAATTACATGTTCTTAAGTTTCAGTTCTTAATCATTTTGAATTCTACAAACCGTTCGGTTAGGCCTGTTTTGACGTTCGACAAGCCCCAGTTCTGTGGGATAAAATGGCCCTGACACAGGGGGAAATGCCAATTGATTGGTTGTCAACCCATCCAAGTCACGATAAGAGACAGACGCAATTATTTGACCTACTCCCATCAGCAATGGTTGTTAGAGATCAGTGCCAGGTTGGTTTAAATAAAATTTCTTATTTTGAACTATTTTTTGTCACATTCATCAACTTTATGAATTACTGACAAAATGTATGTTATATTTCTAGTGTCCCAAACTACCTTTTTACGACCCCAAGATGAAGCTATTGGAATTTGAAAATCTATTGAAACAACGAAAGCCAAGTCATGCTGGCCTTATGATACCCGTTAAAGTTTAATGAATTGACGAGTTGGATGTTTTTAGGTGCTGTAATTAATCGTTATTTTCTCGAACTTATGATGGTATTGAAAACTATTGCAAATATATTTCACTGACTAAATTATGATTTGGGACTTGGGACTTACAGAGTATTGTAACTTTTATGCCGGAAACGCTGATATTAGAAAATAGATGTTCAATTCAAAAGTAATTAACGTATGATATAAAAACCAGATATATTTGTACAAAGCATAAGTGTTTATTTTCATTAAACCTTTGAATCTTTTTCTATTTCGGCAACTCCATTCTTGGAGACATGCAGTCCTTTTGGTGACCCAGTGGTGAGAGATGCCTTTATATCCCCGAGTTCTGCTTTCTAAGAGTTAAAACACATGACAATTAAACCGATATCCATTGAAAAGCCCAATTTTCTCAACTGTGTTGATTTTTTCAACTGAATTAAAACCAATGATTAATTAATTACACTCACCTTAATTGCTGATTTTGTGCTGTAGTAAATGAAATATATAGGGATGGTAAGCATCGACGATAGGGCCAGACCCCAGCCAAACACCTGCGCCCAGACAGGATATTCATATTTCTTGTTGTAGGTCAAAGGCTCGTATTTCACAATTGAATAGAGCAGAATTGCCTGTAAAATATCAGACATTCACAAAATATTTAGAGATGGATCATTCAATTCATTCATCATGATTTAGGAATCGTTAAAATATATCTTTGCTGTAAACATTAAATTATCTATAGCTTAAAAAAGTTGAAACGTTAAGAAGCGCAATTTTTAACTACCATCGTCAGGATAGGTGTCAAATAGGACCAGGTAATTGCCAGCCAAATATTGGGCTGAAATCCAACCATTGTTTTAATATCTGCAGTAAACCGTCCAACTCCGTAGGACCATCCCACGGCAATGCATTCACAGAAACAGACCCACAGAAGGGTCATTCCACTTGCCGAGTAGTAATCAAACACTTGGAAGACGTACATTCCACCCTGGAAGATCAAATATGATAAGCATGTATTTACTGGAATAAGCCCACCCCCGTAATAAGTTCCCATAAAATAGAGCCACTTACATTAGTGACCATAGCAAGGCCAATGAGATATGAGACGAATGACACGACGGCAATGAAGACCTCTCTCCTCTGACCAACCCGAAGAATATGAGGGACTACGTCCACAACCGCCGTCACAAATCCTTCAACCCCAACGAACTGTGAGTCCAGACCGATCAAAATGATCATGAAGAAGAAGAGAATGGACCAGAGGGGGGCCCAGGGCATTTGAGCCAAGGCCTTCGGATAACTATAATCAATTATATTGACATATTTCAGGATTCCATGCATTAAAATTCCGATTTAGAACCCTAGGGGATTGTATAAATGTTTTCAGAGAAGGTTATCTCAGCTTTAAAATACTTTCAATTTTAATTTCGACACAGCTCATAATTTGGGCATTTTTATGAAACATTGATCTAAAGGGCCAATTTAGTTCGTTTGCAAATAACTATTTTAAAAGCGTGAAATCATCTATTAACTACACTTTGTAGTCATTAAAAAACGGGGAAAGATGTCATTATTATTTTACAATCTCCTAAAGCGAGAGGGCTGTACACCCGCGAAGGCACTATTCTAGGAGGCTTCTAATTCGGGATTTACGAGAACCATTTAATAATTACTTACGCAATGAATACGAGGCCAGGGCCACTTTCTGCAACTTCCGAGACCGGAACCCCTTGTTGTTGAGCCATGAACCCTAGAACCGAAAAGACGACGAAACCGGCGTAGAGGCTCGTGCCCGTGTTTACTGCCGCTACGAAGGTGCAGTCCTTAATGAAATTGTGGTTGAATTTGTTGTAAGAACCCAGAGCGGTCATACAACCCAGTGCAATAGCATAGGAAAAGAAAATCTGGGTTCCCGCATCGATCCAAACCTGGTATCACAGGAGAGAATTAATTAGCTTTGGCTAATTGTGCTATGGTATCTAATTTTAGAAAATAATAATTACTTGAAATTGAAACGGTTGGAATTACCTGGCCTTTCCATAAAACCGAGAAGTCGGGAGTGAGATAATACTGAATTCCTGTCCAAGCTCCGGGCAAAGTTATCCCTCGAATGAAAAGGATTGTCATCATGACGTAGGGAAATGTAGCTGTCAAATCCAAAATTAATAAACTGTAGGTTTTGAACTACAAAATCCCTTTGAAATAAAGTCCGAAATAAAAATTCGGTGCTTTAGGTATTTGGTAACTAAAGCATATTAACTTCCTGAACTTCTGAAATACAAATCAAACACTTCTGGTGGAGGTTTTAAAAATATTCAATGTAATGGGCTTTTAACAGGCGATGTGCACGGTATCGAAACAAAGTAAAGAAAAGTGTGCTATCACATTATCAATTTTTACTAATAAGACTGCAAACTAATATTAGATTTAGAAGTGATATAAAGTGTAAAAATTCAGACTGATTACGTCTCAAAAGGCCCCCTCGTCTAGGATATTGAATTCACAGAAATAATGAGCCCCAACCCACCCCCAACCCACTGAAATAACGATTTTTCAATAAAATTATTAAAATAGCATTTTCTAGGCGGCCGATTTCGATAAAAAACGGATAATTAAAAGGTTAATGAGTCCTGTTACAACGGAATGAGTTACCTGTAAAATAAACAACTTTCCCCGTAGACTTGACTCCCTTCCAAATGCAGAAGTAAACCATGATCCAGGAGAAGAGCAAAGTTCCTGCCAGTTCCCATCGGATCCCACCAATTTCATCGATACCACTACTGATTCCCAGAACTCGATTCCTAATTAACGTCCCTTTTAATTAGTCTAATTAATTGTGAAACTATTGCTCTTGCAAATGATAATCTATCCGTAGTTTGAAAGTTCTAATTAAAAATCTCAAGTAGCCCCAAAAGTCTTACTCCCAATATTCGACAGTAGCGTCCTTCCGTCCTACTGGGCTTGTCAGCCCCGTCAAATTGTTAGTGTTGTTGCTACTAACGTCGAAGCAATTGATGGTATTCCAGGAGTTGCCACAATGAGCCCAAGGCAAGTCAGATGTCGTAAAGGACGAGAAGAAGTAGTGGACAGCCCAAGCCAGGATTACGATATAGTAGCAATTCAATTGAAAACAGATTATCGTCGTCGCATACCCGATCCCTTTTCAAGCCGTTTAAATTATTTGATAACAATTTTTTAAGGATTTAAAAAAAATCAGGTGTCATTTTCTAAACTACCTGTAAACAACGGCGATATTTTTTTCCATACGGAGATACCTCCTTCACTTGTAAATTGGCCCAAAGCCACTTCCAAGAAGAACACGGGAATCCCTCCAGTTACCAGACAGACGACGTATGGTATCAAAAATGCGCCTGTACACCCGATTCGTTATTTAATGTTAATTATGTTAATTTAAAGAGTGACTAAAGATAAATTCCCGTGTACAGACACCTTAAATTACTTTCCTATCATATCACAAAAAATACAAAATAACCCCCCCCCCCCCCCCATAACAAAGAAAATCAAAGAAAACGACAATTTCTGCTCGTAGACTTACTCTATTACTTTTACTTGATGTACGGGTAATTATAACGATTTAATTGTTTAAAACCAAAAATAATAAATTCTGTCCAAACCTCCCCCGTTTTTATAACAGAGATATGGAAATCTCCACATATTCCCAAGACCCACGGCAAAGCCGATCGTCGAAAGGGCAAATTCTATATTTTTGTCCCATTTTTCACGTTCACGGTAGTTTTCCGGTTTATTAGCTTCGACTGACATTTCGAAAATAACTATAGCTCTATTTTCAATAGTATTGTTTTTTATCAGAAGCTATTGAGTTCAACTACTGAGAAGTCTCAGTTAGTCAGAATTAGAACCCAAATCGACAACAAGATTAAGACCAACCAGGAACTGGAATATGCGGATCTCTGACTATGAATCAGAAACGGAAAGTAGAATAAGAATATTCAAGATTTGGTCAATTTACAACATTATGATCTGGTCGACGAGATAACATTCACTTCTGCCCGAAGCTTGCAATTGAATTGGAAGACGTCACAGACAAATTGAGCTTCCAGATTGAGTTTAACGAAGTTAATTAATCTAATTTCATAGCCAAGTCAACAAAGGCCAAGGCCAGCTTTCAATTGACACAGTTGATGAAAAGATGAGATGAAGGAAGAATAAGTGCATGTAATTTTTCAATACATTATGTATATGATTAAAAGCTGGCTAAAAAATTCCTGTCTAACCTCATTTTTTGCCAAAGTTTAATGCACATGTGATTTAACCACAAGACAGTTTAAGTTTAAGTCTCCGAGCTAGGAAATAATTAATTAATGCCAGACAAATAACTCACTGCCTATTATTGGTATTATAAAATCCTAAATATTCCTATAAATGAAAATGAGATGTACTTACGTTTTGATTTTGAACATCAGAAGTTGTTCTAAAAGCCTCCAAACTTTAGTTGGTGGTAGTTTTGCACGTTCATGCTTACAGATGAAAACTTGGTCACTTAGGATGGATGTAATAACACATTCACTCCGAATTCACTAACACGGAGAGGTTGAATGGGTCATCACATCCGTCCAATAAACCCCGACCTCAATAGTCCTCCAGATTCCAATTTTAATGTTGTAAAAAAGCATTTCGAATAATAAAATTCCAGCCTCTTTAATTTTTAATATTCCCTACAGTTGATGAGAATGTTTTCCAAGGCGGAATGTAATGTCTCGATAAGTCCGCTTGTAAAAACGTAAAGCGGGCTTAGGGCCATCACAATCCTCCGAGGAACATCGAACAAGATAAACTCCAATTTCGGTTTTAAAATCCTGATTTAAAACTTAGGAAAATCCCCAAGTCCTTCTTGCTCTAAATTTTAGTTAAGTTTAAAAACGGACTAATCGACTCCTTGAAGACTTTTGGAAAAATGAAAAGAAATGCCTGGAAGGGACGGGTATTTGTACACAATATTTGGTAGGCGAAAGTCATTGGGACATTGTCATCAAGACGTTTGTGATTTTAGAAGATATGACAAGGATTGGGTGCATATATTGATGTATTACAAATTAGTAGAGAGGTTGGAGTCGTGATTGAATCTATAGAGGAGGTTGAAACTAAAGACGTTAAAAACTGTATTGCTTGCCTATTCTGATCTACATGATGTCATAATACATTGCGTTTGTATATAGTTAAGGAAGAGGAAGCAGTGACAGGTCTGATTAGTTACGGTGCGATTATCAACGTGACGAAAGGAGCATAAGGATTCTTGAACGACCTTTGACTCCCTGAGAATCCCTTCCTCTTCGGTTCCAGTCCATTTTAAATTAGCTCAGAATCCCTTGATTTTCGGTTACAGTCCATTTTTTTTTTAATTTAAAGTTAGATTAAGTCATAAATTTTTAAGGGATAGAGTTTGTCATTCACAAGAGATAGAAGAGTTTGAAAAATTCCATGTTTTGAATTTCTAACATCTTAATTATTTTTGATGCAAAACTACTATGATATGTTTGTGTTTTAGAGGATTAAATGAATATTCTATGAAGATGGAGTGTTTCATATATTTGAGTTTTGTCTCTCTAGATTTATTAGGAATCGGAAATATTTTTAAAGATTTGTTTTTAAACCTTACAAGGAGAGAATTCGGTTTTTAGTAAATGAACTATGTAAAAACTAGCTGTTCCATTTTATATTGACTTTGTCGAAGAAATTGTCGAACACGAAAAAAAAATCATTATAGATATAGTCAACGTATTTTTTTTTACAAGTAATAGAAGCAATTCAGATTTTTAAGATCAGAAGTACGTATCTCCAGTTTCTGTGTCAGTATCTTTCATCTTCTGAATCTAATTTATGAAAGGTTTGGAAGGCTGAAATATGAGAAGTATGTTTGCCCATGTTTTTCCGCATACAATACATACAAGTGGTTTGGTTTGGAGATGGTTGGGTTGGGTTATTAATATTAATGAGTTTCACTGAAACTGAAGTACCCGACCCGAACCATGAATTTTATGAGCCTGGATATGAGTTAATCCCTCTGATGTCTTACAAATTACATGAATAGACCGAGACCTCAGAAACTGTCACATTTTTATTGCCTTGCCTAATCTGCAATGAGTCAGCAAATCATCTCTGTTCTGGATCCTTTAGATCGCTTCAGAATTAAGAGACCTTTGTAACTACACTTTTTCAATATAAAAATAACCCTCTGATTTTGTGGGGTTTGTTTACTTTGTAAAATGTTTATAAATCGGATAGTCTGATTCTTGACATGTTGGTTAACTAAATTATAACCTCTATTACTCTGACTTGTTTAGAAAATTTCATAAACAGAGTATTGATACGAGGTTAGACTCACAGTTTTCTAAACTCGCAGTTGTTTAAAACTATTGTTTAGAATGCCTTTTGCATTTGTTTGATTATATGCCGAAACCATCCAATGGAAGGGATGTTTTCATTTTAATGGCTTACTTAACTCTTGCAAGCTATAGTGTGTTTTATCCTGTTATTTTAAAATTAAAACCCAATCTCATTATCAAAAAGTAATTTCATTCTCCACAAATCGATATGTCTCCAACATTGTAATCTTTTCAAATTGTAAGCTTTCTTTCCTACTTTTCCGTATCACTAAATTTGAAACGGTCCATTAAATTCGGAAGGGAGAACATTTAATAACATAACACATGAAAATACAACACACAAGAGGCAGCATATTTTCAAACGGTAAATCCTTTCATGAAAGAACTCGATCTGTCTGTCTGTCGTCTTTGTTTTATTCTAAATCCAAAATCCAGAACGGCGGAAGATTTCTGAAAGCATTTGTTCTAATGTTTATACATTCGGTCCAACAAAACGTAAAGTTCGAATTTGGATCTACATCTAGATGCAAGGTGACCACGATATATAATCCTAAGGAAGTCCTGCTTATGTTTCCCGAAGATGTATAGAATAATAATAACAATATTCAACCCTACTGGTGGATTTTTTTGAAAATTAAATGAAATAATTAAACTTGGTTTCACCCCTTCATTACGTCCGTTTAAAACGATTTATTTTAATCATGTTGAGAATTGGTGTTGAAGGAAATAACGCTGCACACTCCAACGTTTCTATACGTAAGCATTTACTAAATAAGATAGTATGTTTTAAGCTTGGGCTTGGACTTGGAGGAACATGCCAATTTGTCATGGATATTAAAAGACCACACTGCTATATACTGAACTGTGGTTTGTTTAGGGGTGGTTCGGAGATACAATTCTCATTAAATAACTTGGTCGTAATCAGTTCTTAAGGCTTTAAACATTCCATTCCAAACTCCAGCCCCAATTTATACGAAAAATTCTCCGATTATTGAAATGAAACTTTGATAGTTTGCATTACATATTTCATCTGATATATATTTATTAAATAAAATGAATTTAAGAGAAATTTTAGCACTTGCATTTATTATGTCATATGATTAAACACCTTGGGAGTAAAGAAAATCACCAAATCAGAATTTTGACATCATATATGAGTCAATGGTAGGTCAGAAATTAAGCGACTTTGTAGCATATCAATTAATCCGTCATGTACAGATATAAACACATGAAAGCTTACATCATGACTTGGATCCTTGAAACATAGTATCATATTACTCTAACTGCGTTTAAAATGACAAAATATCAGTTTACCCGTAGCAAAAGCATCTTCCCGGATGTCAATATATTGATGTTGCCATTTTAGATGGACTCAAATCTATAGTTGTATTATAATTTACAATCAAGCATATCAACGTTGTTTATAAGTTAAATTGCCTGTAACAGGGAATGCATATACACAATCGTTTTAAAATGACAGAAAATTTAATTTTCCAAAGCCTGAGAAATAGGGGAAGAGAGAAGAAATCATTAAATTTTAATATTTACCAAAAAACGATGAACTCAAATAATACTAAAAATTAAAAAAATATTTATAAAGTCAAGCAAAAATAAAATTATATGAAATTCGTACTAAAGTTTTAAATAATTAAATAAAAATTATTACCCTTGCAACAGTTGCAATTTACTCTTCCGATTTTTCACATTTTTATATCTTATTCGTTATGAACACCATGCTAATTAAAGTTATTATGCATTGGCTATTTTAAATTTTTATTTTGCATTAAAAGCTATCCAAACAACTTCTACGCCTCGGTAACTACTGTATGTGAGAGAAATAACATTATAACCTAAAGTCAGTAACACAAAAACATGATTAAAACAGCATGATAAAAAAGGTTCCGAACTTTAAAATTCGGGTATAAGCATGTACGAAAATTGAATAGAAGTTTTTACTGTAGCTCCAAATCATCACATCCACCAACTACATTCGAAACCTGCGTTTGGCTCATTTTTCTTGTTCCGTCGGCTTCTAGGTCTTCTTTAGACTTGGACTCAAATAACTCCAACACTTCTATAACGAATTAAAATATTATTTAATGATGAGTACAAGGGTCTTCTATCACTTTTTGTGTTTTATATGGATTTACGCAAACTTTAGTTAATTTTGAAAACAGACTAGTTTGACAATAATTAGATTTACTTGAAAAACAAGGAATTTCCTGTCGAAGTTCTCCAATGGTGTGTGGATTGCATACAAAGATGAGGAAAATGGCAATGGCCTGTAGGATATTGACCAAATCGAAGAATACCCAGTACCACGGGGTCGGTTCGTTGCGGGTTGACAATGTAGCTGCCCACGAGATGACATCAAATATCCATGTGACTCCAGCCACTAGAAACAGCATCCCGAAAAATCGGATCCTAGTTCAATTCAGGTAAAAAACATTGATTTACATTTTCGTTTTCAGCTGCGGAAATTACGTATGGTTAGAACTTACTTGTGATTCAGTAATTTTGACTTGACTCCATTTGACTTGAGTATTTTTTGACTTCGGTATACGTAATACAAAGTAGTAAAAATGAAGATGAAGTTTGTAGCGAGAAGGACGGAAATGGGTCCGAATAGATAGGGTAGTTCGGCAGATCGATCAAGTCCACACTTCTCTTGTCCATATCCTGGTACTATTACTTCGCTATATGAATCCTCACTACGATTAAAATGGGTACAAAAAATCCATTAAAAATTGGATTGCACAAATAGTGTATTAATCAAGTGATGGATTAATGATTGAGTTTTATATTTAAATCCTGTTTTAGAGGTAAAAGTTTGAAATTAAGCTTTAACTTCAATGTTGTTTTGCATTTAACAGCCAAGCCATTAATAAAGTCTGTATTCATTCAATTTGTTCAATACCAATGTAGAAGGGCTCAATGACTTAATAAACTAACCCATAGACGTGGTCGAGGGACAAAGCCACAGAAACAATTGTGACTGGAACTGCCATTGCAAATAAAGCATAAATTCGAAAGCTTCTCAATTCGCTTGCTCGTCCGGGGCTTGGATTCATGGTCCTACAAATATTATAAGGAAAATGAAAAACATAGAAACGAATTACAAGTTGATTACATTTAAAACAAAGTATCTTACTTGAATGTTAACCAGACGTCAAAATTCATTGTGGTTAACCAAGCAAATGTAGACAACGAGGCGAAATGAGTTCCGATTGCTGAATGAAAATAAAAATTGATACCCATAAACTTACATCTTGATTATAATAAAAATATCCAGCACTTGAGGATTAATAAGCTTTTGTGGTTTCTGGTTTTTGCAGTAAAATATTTAGATAGATTGAAAATTCCATACCGACAAAAGTACAAGGGAAGCCTCTTTCAACTATCAATCTGGCAGATATCAAGAAGGCGAACTGAAAAAGGAGTGAAATGACGTAGCCCATTAGGGTCCAACCGTGAATGTTTTGTTTCTTCCATAAAATGCAGTGAGACAAAATGGTCAGAAAGAGGAAGATGATGGCAATTGACATTGCGACAACGTAAATGCTTCCCGATTCTATCTAAAGAAAACGTCATCAAAATAAAGTTTAAAATCTTAATTAGAAAATTGTATTTTTCTTAATCCTAGACCTCAAATTTGCCTATTCATACAAATACAGTTAACCTGGGGTGCTTGATGAAACTCCACCGGGTTTTAGAATGTGGAAGAAAAACGAAATTCATTCGAAGCCTCAAGAAAAGCATTACTCATCCTATTTATGTAACTGAATTAAAGATTTTCTTTCAATGTTGAGCTAGACAAAAACATAATAAATTAAAAAATCTAGTATAACTCCCGGTTTTCCGAGCTGTCAAAAATGAAAATGTTGATGATTTTCAATTTTCGACAATTTTTTCGACAAGATCAGTATGAAATAGATACATCAGCTAATATTCGCGTTTTCGTTGATGGTTTCTAGTTCCTATCATATCCCAAAAAGCAAGCATCTCTAATGTTCTTCTTTTGTTTTCCAATTTGCTCCAAATTATTACTGGGTTTCAATATGAAAACTCATGGAGACCAAATTCCATCCTTACCGAATCTGATTGCGTTTCCTCGTCAAAACCCCGACAGTCGAGGACGATTGTGTCCATTTCAGCTCCAGAATAATGTCCTGAAGTTCCGGAGCCCGACGGAATGTTCTGAACTCCATCAATACAGTATTTGTCATGGGAAATAGAACTCCATTTCGTTCGACTAACTTTTTCCAGGACGGATCCGTCTCTCAGTATTTTAAATCTTGAATAAAATTTGGAATTTTAATGGTAGTCTTTATAAAATAACTAGTAAAAATATCATAATTTCAAAGCTTAATAGGAGAAAGGTTGGGGACTGATTGAAACTCACGGTGTAACGTCCTGGTGATTGATTTGTTTTAGAGTTAAAATCGAGAAGTGTCCCTCACACCAATTTTTGGGGTGATTGGATATAAATCGGGGCTGAATTTCTGCAAGAAGTTCTTTACTTAATTTCTCATGTCGATTTTCGTAGAAAGTCGGGGTCCATTTATTTTTTCCGGAAGATTGGCAAGCGATCTTTCCGTCCTTTTCGAATTGACTCATGTCCCAAACTTCGTCCAACTCGCAGCATTTTTTAATGCATGGCCGCGTTGAAGAACAAGGAGAGGAGAGGAGTTTTATTATAATTTCCTCATCCGTTTTGCTTAATGAATTTAACAGCAGAATTTTTGCTTAAAATTGTTGTGAATTAAGATATTTTAAAGAAGTAAATTAAAGTTAAAGTAGAGTTGAAGAAATACCTTTGGATGCAATATTCACTCGGTGAATAATATGTATTATTAAGCTTGAGGTAGCCCATCTCACTAAAAATTGTGCTGGATCCATTTACAATTAATATTTTTAAGGTTTCGATTTCTGCCAGGCCGCTCAACTCCAAGTCTTCTGATTTTATCCTGAAATGGCAAGTTGTTATTATTCTCATTGATTTCTAATATCGCATTTATGTACAATTCAATTAGGTTAAAATTATAAGTCAGAAGATCTGTTCTGTGTCAATGAAAACAGTTTTTTGTGTCTAAAATATTAAAAAAGAATTGGAATCTTTGGTCCTACGTATGTTACTCTACTCTGCACAATAAAATTTTGAGAAATTAGCGTTTCCAGATAGACGGTTTGACGGTTTCATAAAAGTTTCATAAAAATTCCAATTTTTCAATTAAATTTTTCTATTAAAGACATAAGGTTCGCCCCAAATAAAAGAAATGAGCATACCCGAATACAAGGGATTCCGTTAAATTGTCCTTTTTTAAAAGCAGTTCGTTTGGAATTTTGAGATATGTTCCCTTGAAATCCGATTCCGGGCATTTCCTAATTTCCGTTCCTTTGTAATCACTAGATCTGCTATCCGTTCCATTTCCACCAATAATTAGCAAACTAACTTCTACAACTATGAGTATTTTATTAAACAACGAAGTTCTTTTTGTTGTGAAGAATGGCATTTCGAAGGCTTTTAAAAACGTACTTCGTGTTTGACACTATTCTAACCCGTAAGAACGAGCAACAGCAACTGATTGTATCACACTGCAAGCTCAAGGTCTTAAAGAAACTGGTAATTTTCGGATTATTTTGAGTAATGCTTGTTTATCTCAGTTATTATGGTCCTTCATGAGTCATGAATCTATTTAAGTCATCAATGACGACTAAAATAGTCGAAGAAACACAAGGAATGGAACTAATACAAATTGTAGAAAGAACTGACCAAGTTTTACGACCAAGCTAAGCCGGATTAATTTTATTGTATAGTTTTATATATGAGAACTATACTGGAATATATTATTAGGAAATGAAGGTGTGACAAATATGTGAGGTTCAAAGTTCTTCCTAGGACTAATTAGCAACTCCTTGTTGAAACGAAGGAGTTTTTGATGTCCAAAGTCTTAAGTTCGTGACTAGACCCAGCCACCGACTGATTCAACTCCTCAATCCGACGAGCGGACAAATTGGCAAGGTTTGTCTTAAATATTTGAGTCTCATGTAAAAACAGTACTTTCCGCAATATACTACAAATTGCAGTCAATGTTATTTTATGATTAGGATTTTACAAGTCAATTTTGAGATTGCAGTTGCGTGTCTCGGAAGATTCCAGTTACTTATCGAGATTCGAGACGTGAGGATCAAGAAGACGCATTGGATTTACTGTCGAGTCAGAATAAATCTGATTGGTAGATGTTTAATTTTTTTACTGGATGTTCCATCGTCGTCATAATTGTTATAACATCAGGATATTTGGACAGTTTCAGTTTAATATAAATTAGTAGGCTTTTGATTGGTTTTGGGGAAATTCGTAAATGACGTTTGTGCAAAATCCGCGTTTAGGAAACCACAATGCATCATTGCAATTTCCGTCAACCTCAAAATGACAAAGGGTGCTCTAATCTGCAGCTATTTTGGATACGCATATGATATAGGGCAATTTTGAAGGACAGAATAATATACGAGTTTTATATTGGAAACAAAAGTTTCAACTAATCCTCAAATTCCTCAAGAATGCTCAATATTTTAAATGCTTTTATAATCAGTATCTTTTAATCAACGTTTTTTCAGCATATAAAAACGGTAATATAAAATTTATCTTTTAATCCACCCAAAATGTGTTATTGCAAAACTTGTTAAGCATTTGAAATGTTTTAAAACTATTCCGGAAATTCTATCGTGCGAAAATTGTTTTTTAATAGCTGAATTTCAAGTTACGATTAAAAGTGCATTGTCATTTGAATTTACATATTTTATGAAACACTTTCGAAAACGGGAGGCAATATGCTGAAAATGAGTAGTAAATAATTGAGCACTTTTCCACCAAATTTGGCATATACATACAGTCTACAAGTAAACGGATACTGAATTTGGGTGACATGTTTTTGGGTTTCACTTGGCATTGCACTTTTGTCCTCTAAAAGCTCCGATATTTTATTTAGCTTCAAGAACCTATCACACAAGACTCGACTCCAGCAAAAGTAACATCGAGAACATTACTTGCAAATGCGATTTTGACAATATAAAAGCATTTCATAACCATCTCATAAATCATTTCAAAATACGACGGCTTTAAAATCTGACTAGGACCATGTCACGCTTTTAGATTTTAATGTTGAGTGATCATATTTTCGTGTTTCAAATCCGTGTTTTTAGATTATTCATTTTAGAGCAAAATGTTATGTCGCTATGTACGAATATTGCTTCGACAAAATTTCAAGACCAGAAATCGAATGAAAAACTCATACTTCATAAACAGTGTATAGTTTTTATATTCAAGCGATAAATCCTAAATCGTCATTCAAAGAACTATATTATAAGTTTGTTTTTTCTTTAAAGAAATTATCATTTACGCTATAGAGTTTTGTACGGAGGTATTGTTTACTGGAAAGTACATCGTATAGCAGTCAAGTCAACCCCAGTTTATCCTACGTGGGAGGAATGGTTGATAAGTGTGGATTTAATTGCGTTATAAATGCCCGTGACATGCAATGAATGTCATGTCAAGTCAAACTACAGATAAGATCGTCAATGGAGTTATTGATAACTTATCTTCTTCTGCTTCTCATCATTAATTTAATTCAATTCATCGTGGATATAACGAGGTAGGATTGGATGTCAGGGTTTAGCAAAAACGGATGAGTATTGGATTTGCTTCACTCTCAAGGGCTCTTATTTTATCCTCAGAAAACCATGCCATGAGCTTATAAATATTTTGTTGTGATTAATCGCCGAAAAACAACGGCCTAATGATGAAAAGCTCTTGCACTGGAACATTTCTATGTGACAGATGCAATTAAATTGCAAGTTTGAAATTACAACTTCGAGTCTTTTCAGAGACTTCCACAATTTACACACGTAAATGTGGGACTTAATTGATTCTAAATGATTTAAGCATTTTAAAATTCCACTGCTCCAAAAAAATATTTACCTTAGAAGTCAGGTTGGGTCAGCTTTAATAAGGTAATATCGTTAAAAAACTTTGTAAATTGTAATATGTTAATTGTGCATAAAGTAGTAGCTCTCACTTTAATTTCTGTCATTCGAAACTTAAACTCTGTTTTAACTGATAAGAATTGCGAAATGAGTTCAGGGCCTTTTGTTATTGAAGGTCCAGATAGTTTCGGTAAAATATAAACTTTTTTTTAAACAGGGCTAAAATTAAGTGTTCAGTTCATGCCACCAAAAATGGAAAGGGTTTTCTTGTGGTGGTCGATGTTGTTTGTGAAAGATTCGTCGCATTTTATTGATTAGCTCATCATATTATCAGAATTCTTTAATTTAAAACGTGTATTTCTGTAATGAACGTCATAACAAAGTCGAGAACAAAGTAAAGAATAATAAATTAATTCAATTTACTAAAGATACATTTAGATTTTTACTAATCCCTCATAATCTATGAGGTTCGGATGTAAAAGTTGTAATTATGCTTTTGAAAACACGTGGGAGTGATGTCGTAAACTTTGTTCAAGCTAATTGCCATGCAAGGAGTGTTGAATCGAAAATTTGCAGAAATGCCGTGACTAGGATTATTATTAGCAAATTAAAACTTTGACATGCCTCCTTTTACCCCTTTGCAAAAAATGCAAACCAGCTACAGGAGAGAGGACAAAGAAGGATCAATCAAAATAACCTGCTAGCATTGACGTACTTTTGATAGTTCTTAAAATTGTCATCCGTCTTGAACCTTAAAAACAATGAAGTTTGCGAGAAACTTACAATAGGTTTTCTTTGAATTTACTTGCTGAATTTTTTGCTAACGCTTTTACTTATTGACTCAACTGGATAATTTACATAATAAATTGTCAACCAATGTGAATTTTATGAAACAAAAAATGTATCAATGGATAACAAATATAAAACAATCAATGTATGCTAATATTTATAAGAAATCTGCCCTGTCACAACGAGCATAACACAGAATAGAGATGGGATTGTCAATTTAGGCCGGAAAATATTAACCACCTCTCAATTAACTTAAATAATTAAGAATAAATTTATAAATAATTGTACAACTTGTTTCATTTATTTGCATAACTCCAGACCACTGATACATTTAACTCCTCGCGACAATGTCTATGCACATTGCAAAAAACAGGACTCTCAAAGACTCGGAACCGTCAATCAGTAACGGGATTCGCTATAAAAATCAAAACCAGTGGAACCACAACTACTTTTTTCTGTTCCTTTATGTGACATGCCATTTATCATCCTTAAAAAATATAAAATGAATAATCATTGACATGGTACACTTCTATTCAGCTTGACTCCGACCATTTGGCATCAATATCTCATCAATATTTTGAAAACAAAATACAAAATTGGCAACTCAAAATACTGTTTCTAAATCAGCATGGGTCAGCCCCAGACTCTTTATTTACATTACAATTTACTTGCGAAGTGCCTATTTAGTTACACACATTTCCATTTGTATGCTTGTCGATAGTTCGCTTTGAAATGCAATCAAATCATTTGCGTTTGAATAACCCCCACGGGTCAACCTATGACCCGATCGGACCTCAAGCATCCTTGAACTAATCTCGTACTTTTGCCCACTTTGAATTGATTTACTGAATTCGGTGATTCTATATCAACCCGATAGTTATCGTGTATTTATTCGGACAGACTGATGCATTGGCCATGATACAATTAGCCTTTGAGTCAAGGAAAAACGTCCCCAATTAAATTAGCCTACTTTGGTTCTCTGTTAGTCAACGGAGGGCGAAAATAAAAATCTTGCATTCAGGTTTAATTGTCGAGTTTTTTTTTAATAACACGATTATCACCAAGAAAACCTGTTTTAATCATTAAGTTAGATAGGGTGATCATACTTCCTTACTATTTTTAAACTCGTTATTAATGGAACGATCGCTGGTCAGTGTCTATCCACGTGTTTGTCTTGGCAATCGGTACTTTTTTACCTGTATCCTTGCCAAAGAAGCAGACCATGATTAAAAGAGGTTCTAACAGTCATCGGGGTGACCCCTCACGTTTTTTTTATTTGAACGTACGTATCACAGTCACTATAAAAGCTAAGGATTTTAAAATATATGACCAGTTCTTCTTTCTCTCACTATTCTGAATCCAGATTGGTCCAGACATTCGAATTTTTTGAAATCCGTAAGAATTTAGCAAATTCTAACCAATTTCAAAATGAGGGTAATATTTCCAAAGGAGGATTTCCAGCCTTTCTTAGGCCATGTTTATGAACCTGCAGAGGACTCCTATTTGCTCGTGGACGCGATTGCCGAAGATTTGGCTTATATAACTAAAGAGATCGACCCTCAAGTCTGTGTTGAAATTGGCTCCGGTTCCGGTGTCGTCATTACTTCCTTGATCAAGATTTTGAATTCGGGGTCTATGGACTTTTTGTAAGTACCGTATTTCAGTAAATAGATACCCCGGGTTCTGTTTTTGTTTAGATCTAAATGGGAGAGGTTGTAATAGGAAAAAATCAAATTTTTTGAATGAGTTTAGATGGCCCAATGTTTATCGCAACATAGAGACATTTCGACAACTCAATTTTCATTTGTATAAACTCCGTAGTGGAGCATTTAATTAATTAAGGAGACATGAACTACTTCAGATTCAATCACTCTAAACAATTTTCCCCAGTGCAACAGATTGTAATACTCATGCCATCCAAGCCACTAAAAAATGCCTCCAACTAAACAACGTGGAGAAAGTGCAGGTGATCCATACCAACTTGGCGGATGGTGTCAAGGACCAACTAAGAAACAAGGTCGACCTACTCGTGTCTAATCCTCCTTTTGAGCCAACTCCCGAAAATTGTGTAATTGTTTTTAAATTTTAAAAACAGGCGTTTTAATACTTTAAGTCCGAGTTATGAAAGTTAAATCCTGAATTTAGAGCGATGATAACTCTGTAAAACGAGCCTGGTCTGCAGGAACGATCGGCCGTATTGTGATTGACAAGATCATTCCGGAAATTCCAGAACTGATGTCAGAGAAGGGACATGTTTACCTGACAATGGCACAAGACAACGATATTCCGTCCGTAATTGAGGAAATGAAGGCTGTTGGATTTGGGAAACACAAAATTGTGAAAGAGAAAATCGGGACGACTAGTTCGACACACGAACGGATTTACCAGATGTACATCATTCGATTTTCTCGGGGATAGTTATAATAAATTTTAAGTTGAATTAATAGCAATTGAAGGGAATGCTTTGCTAAAATTTTATTGTGCTCGTTCCATCAATAAGAAGTATAATAAAAATATAAAAAAACGATTTACCCACATAGTCTCATGGTATCAAAGAACTATAATCTCTACTAATATTCTGGAAGATAGTAAGCTAACTTCGAAGTGTAACTCGAATAAATCCAATTACATGATTAATTGCCAATTAATTCTTCCACAAATGCTGAAATAAGCTCCGAAATAAGTCCCCACCAATCCTATTCCCTATTTTCACAGAAAAACACAGGATAGATCATCCTGTATAGATACGCACAAAATTCGAATCCAAGAGACTGATCACTTGGAATCATTCAAACATAGCATAATACGTGTTAACGTCTTTACAGTATAACCAAGCCGTGTCATCCAAGTGATCCAAATTGTACTGAAAGGGATTGAAACCTCATTTAAGTGCCAGACATTATTTCAGACAGGATTTATCCAAATTAAGTTAAACAGGAAAAGTAGTCTCAACTTGAGTCTCCGTTGAAGCGAAGGACTCATGAATATTTTACATATATTTTGGCATTGAATTCATATATTCCAAATCCTAAACCTCGGCAAAGCGTATCATCGTCATTAACAGGCTCGTACGATAATGCCCCTCAATCTAAAAATAATTTAATTTTGATAAATCCAACAAATTCGATTATCCTGAGTGTCTGCTGTCGAATCAAAATATGAAAGGAACGACAACAACAATCCAGATTTCATCAATTTACGAAATCCCAATCAAGGCGGTATGTAGAAGTAGAACCTCATCCATCAAGTCTTATCACTAAAACCCTCTCACATCACACCTGCAAAACTATCTGCAGATTAGCAAATTTGCCATCAATTAGATATCTCTCTTAAGTTAATTATATTCGATGAGATTAAACTTTAAACCTTGGCGTGCATATAAAAGCTAAAATTAAGTGGTTCAGGATCATTCGAAAACATAGAAATTGTTACACATTCCCAGCTTGAATCATGAACTCCTCCGTTCTCCTTTTGACCCTCTTGGTCACAGTCGCTTATGGTACGTAGAATTTTTACGGAAAGCAATGTTAAAAATAATTAATAATTAATAAACTGAATTTTTTTTTATGATAGGTCAGTACCAAGGCCCAACAAATCAGGCTGGACTTGACCTCATCAAGGAATTCGAGGGATGGTTCCCTGACTTTTACACGGACCCTGTCGTACGTTTTATGAATAATTGAGTTTTTATCAGGCTCACTTACCCCTATTTTAAATATAAACACTAATTTGATGGTGCTGTTTTTTTCGATTCCGACATAAAGTTTAAAATGTAATGGGGAATGAATCAACTTTTTGACACATTTTACGCAAATGGGGTTAAAACTGTGTGTTTTCCGATCTTAAACGTTTGTTTTCGAAGTAATACTTTACAAGCAAGTGACAGAAGTCGTGTAATTTCGCCCAAAATGATAAAGGCTTATCGACTTATGATTTCAGGGAATCCGGACGATTGGATACGGTCACGCTTGCCATGTCAACGACTGTTCCGTCCCCTTAAACGGAAAGTACAACGTGCCTCTAACCTTGGCAAATGGTCAGTCTCTTCTCGCCGATGACTTGGTCACCTACGAAGCATGTGTCAAGAACAACGTTCGATATTCGGGTTTGAATGCAGATCAGTTCTCGGCCTTGTCCTCCTTCACCTTCAATCTCGGATGCGGAAACCTTCAGTCCTCGACTCTCTTGAGTTTGTTGAACGGGGGCGATGTGTACGGGGCAAGTGAAGAATTCGGGAAGTGGGTCTACGGAGGTGGTGTCGTCCTTCCGGGTTTGGGTAAGCTTTTACGGTTGTTTCGTCTTATATTATGACTACGTCGATTGCTCCAAAATCCGGGTAAAATTCGGTGTTTTTTAATTAACTGCGTTCTAGTTTTTTCGTGATAAACTATATATCGCAGGATTTCTAACATTTCTCGAGTTACACTCCTGAAATCGTGGAAAATAGTTTTTTTAAGAGTTTTAGCTTAAACAGTCTTTGACAAATATTTTTTAACGCTGAATCGTAAGACATTTTTAGTGGTATTGTTTAAAAAATATATGAATAACTACTCATTTATTTTTACATTTTTAAAGTGAGAAGGCGAGAAGCGGAGCGCGTTCTCTTCTGCACCGGTGGCGCTTGCGGAAGTTCCGGCAGCGGTTGCACTGGAGTCGCTACGGACGGAATTAACATTCGAGCTGAGCCAAATACCTCAAGCGCTATTGTTGGCAGCGTTGCCGCTGGAGCAAGTATCAGCTTGAAGGATCGAGTTGCTGGTACGTTTTACAAACAATTAAAGTTAAAAAGACTGTTAAATTGAACTTGCCAAAATTTGTTAAATTTATTTTTTAAAGGAGCGAACGTGAACGGAAATTCATATTGGTTCAATGTTGGAAATGGATACGTCTCCGCCTATTACATCTCCATCAGCTCATCTAGTGGAGATGAATGGTGCAATGTCAACTAATGGTTTTAACTATGAAATTTTTATTTACACGAAAGACGCTTAATTTAGTTAATTTTATTATTATAAGTGATTAAAATCAATTGAAACTCAATACATATATAAGCGTGATTATTTATGTTTGGTCCTGTTCTTAGTGATTGAAAAATGCTCCTAAAAAGACATTAGATTATCATGGATTTCACGACCTTTTTAAAAATTATAAACAAAAATACCCAAAATTAGAATAGAACATCCCAGCGCATTTTTAATTCCATTTGAAATAACAATTTTAATACTAGATTGCTTTATGTAGTACATATTACAAAGCACAGATCTGCGTTCAAATAGGTTGGACAAATTACCTAATGAGTTTGTTTACATTCAATTAGCTAACACGAAAAGGACAAAGGATAATTGCCTGAAAACGAAAGTCAAAGTTTCACTTATCGTTTGAAGACATAAAGTACATCGTTTGTTTAGGTTACCAAATTAAACCAATAATTCCTCGTAAATACACTAACAATGACAGAAACCGAAAGTTATCAACAAAACCCGCTTCCAAACGGCATATTTTACTAATCAATTAAATGTCAGCATTCTTTGTCATATTCGACACAGTGATTGACAGAACTGTACTGATTTAGAATATACAGTAAAATGCACGGGTTACATATTCTATGGGCTGTTTTTCTATCATCATTGTTAATAGTACTCTCAGGTAATCTAAATAATTTTATTTACCAGCTGTAACAGCTATTTGAAAATAAGACTTCTAAAAAGTAATGAAATGTTAATATCGAAAATTCATAAATTTTTACAGCTCCAGCAGCCAGTAGCCAAAGTATTAACGACTTGTTCGGAACATTTAATGAAGCGTACAAAGGTTCAAAAATAAATACAATACGAAAAAGACAGGACGATGGTATCGTTTCTGAAGAAGATGCTGCTGACGCTCCGGAAGAAGCAGGTGGCGATGGCATTGTCCCTGAAGAAGGAGCGGCTGAGGCTGCCGAAGAGGGAGCAGACGCTCCCGAAGGGGCTGTTGACGAAGCAATTGTTTCTGAAGAAGCAGCTGCAGACGCTCCCGAAGGGGCTGTTGACGAAGCAATTGTTTCTGAAGAAGCAGCTGCAGACGCTCCCGAAGGGGCTGTTGACGAAGCAATCGTTTCGGAAGAAGCAGCTGCTGACGCTCCCGAAGGGGCTGTTGACGAAGCAATCGTTTCTGAAGAAGCAGCGGCTGACGCTCCCGAAGAGGCAGCGGAAGGTGGCGTTGGTCCTTATGAAGCTAACGAAGAGACAGCGGAAGGTGGCGTTGGTCCTTATGACGCTCCCGAAGAGGCAGCGGAAGGTGGCGTTGGTCCTTATGAAGCTAACGAAGAGACAGCGGAAGGTAGCGTTGGTCCTTATGAAGCTAACGAAGAGACAGCGGAAGGTGGTGTCGGTCCTTATGAAGCTAACGAAGAGACAGCGGAAGGTGGTGTCGGTCCCTATCCCGCTGCCGAAGAAACCGCAAACGATGGCATCGTTTCCGAAGAAAGTACCGGAGGGCTTAGCGACAGCATCGTTTCCGAAGAAAGTACCGGAGGGCTTAGCGACAGCATCGTTTCCGAAGAAAGTACCGGAGGGCTTAGCGACAGCATCGTTTCCGAAGAAAGTACCGGAGGGCTTGGCGACAGCATCGTTTCCGAAGAAAGTACCGGAGGGCTTGGCGACAGCATCGTTTCCGAAGAAAGTACCGGAGGGCTTGGCGACAACATCGTTTCCGAAGAAAGTACCGGAGGGCTTGGCGGGATTGTCTCTGAAGAAAGCCATGGAGGGCTTGATGGATTTTTTTACGGAAATGGTCCCCCACAATTGGTTCGTTTTATTCATAATCTTGAGTTTCGTAATATTCTGCACATTTCGTAAATATTTGCTAAATATTCAATATATTTATTTTCTAATTCTTGTTTTCAGTACTGCAGTCCCGAAGGTTCTAAGTGTACGTCCAACTGGCATTGTTGCGTTGGGATTTGCAACTTCTATAACAAATGCGTCCTTATTACTTAACATTGTCATGATTAATACTTTGAACCAAATATTGTAATAGTATATATTTTTCATAGTAAACTCGAATCTTCATCTGGTTGTAAAGGTGTAGTTTCAAATCTGCATTTAATGGTGGCAGTTTAATATGTGTTCGAATCGAGAATAGATAATGACATTTTATCGCCCCCCCCCCCACTGACATGACAATTTATTCGAAACAACATTCCCGTTTCAGACGACTTAAATTAAAAAACAACTTTGCTTGGAAATATTATTCACATGCCATATATGCCTAAGATTAGTATTCAGATCTATTCAGAATAGATCGGTACCCTACTAATACTCCTTCAAAAACATACACCAATAAAAATTGGTTTTTGGTAACTCTATCGACTGCGAGGAGGTGATTCAGTGATTCGTTTTGATTTATAAACATCTCAAACTTTCTAAAAATGCATGTTTTTGGCCGGGTTTTAGGCTCTTCCTAGACAACTGCTTAAACATAATAGATACAAACTGGGTATGGATTTGATATAATCAAATTGTGACAATCTGAATCTGAATGTATGAAGTGTTAGAAATTCAGTAGATCTCTAATGAAGTGTCAAAAATCCATATACAATTTTACCCCGAGGTTATGCTAAAGGAGTATCGAAGTGAACCTTGAACTTTCAAATGTCTTTATTAACTGCTTCAGTATTTTGTCAAATTGCTTATGAAAATGCATAAAGGGCATTCCTTTGATTGTAAATAATAGCAATTTAATGCCTCCTTGAATTGTTTCATAAATATTTATGCGTAATGCACATGCACGACTTCCTAGACAATGTCTACTCTCATGTCTACAAAATAATGATTTCACAGACTTGTCCCGAAGTCCCGACAATAATAAACCGGGTAACCATCTGAATCATTCCAGTTCTTGCCAGCAACTCACCCAGGGATGTCCTACAGACGGTTTCCGAGAACTGAAGCTTCAACTCTGCGAATTCATATTTCCAATTTTTTATAATTGTTTTTTATTCTAATTCGAAAATTTTTGAGAAAATGGAGGATTTCTTGAACCGTTCCGTTTCAGAGTTTGTGATCGTTGTGAAATCGGGGGCAAGTAGAGAAGAAATTGAAGCGAACAATTCTGAAGTCAGTGATAACTGGAGCTCATCTTTTGACCCCGTTACCTTTGTTGCCGTCTTGTTTATTCCTGCATCTCTCATCCTAAATTTTGGAACTATCCTCCTCATTGTCAGGCTCAAAAGGTAAATGTCGCGATTGATATGATTACTTTGTTTAACTTCTGCTTTCAAAACCTTTGAAATTGTTCTTGTTTTTGTTGTAGCACTTGTCAATATTGTGTCATACACTTGTCTTTCAAAACAAAATAATGAAGTATAAGGAGTAAAATTCAAATTTAAATTAATTATATGAATCAATTAATTAATTTTAAAAAATGTTAGGTTGAATGGAGCTTAAAAAAACATGTTTACTACTGAATCATATATGAAAAATTGGGTAGAGTTCCACTGTAAATTAAAAAATGACGCTAGATGTAATTAAATTTCCTTCGATCGAAACTTACTTCAGTAAACATTTCTAGTATTTCCGATTCTCCAAACGGCATATTCCATGTGCCTATATACGCATCTGAAATTGATTGAATTTTGGAATCGTTCCCAAAAACCGGAAATCTCAGAGACAAGCCGGTCCGACTTGCATTTACTTCAAGATAGTAAATATTGGAACTTAATTGGATGTCTCTTGCGCATTTCATTCATTTACTCTTTCTCAATTGCTCCCGATTGGCATGTCTTACTATTTTGTTTTTGTTGAAAAGCCATTAAAAAGCCCTTTTAATTATAATGAGGCGGATCGGAAATGACATAAGAATTGAACATTTCTTTACAGACGAGTCAGCTACTTCGTTGTTAGCCTCTCCGTCGCATCCATACTGGCGATTCTTGAACAAATCCCCGGAGTTCTGGATTTCTATGGACTCGTTCACCTTCGAGGGGAGCTTTTGTGCGGAGTCATGGGATTTATACGAAGTAATAAGAGTCCACCTATTTTTATCTCTCTTCTAAACTTACTGTCTAGATTTTAAAATATTTCCTTTACTAGTTGCTTCGGTTGAAACTTTTTTCTATAATTCGGAGTCTCAACAAGGGAACATAGTCTGGTGACAAAATTGCTTGAAATGTGTTTTTAAGCGCTTGAATGATTTATATTCAATTGGTTTGCCAAAAAACAAGAGAAATCTAGTCTGTAATCCTCCTAAGACGTCATAAGAATTTTCCAGGACCCCGAAATCACGTTTCCAAACCCATAGATTGCAAAACTCAAAATACGAACTAGATTCTAATTGCTCGTAGTCCATAAAAACGACTCTAACACAAGTAAAAATTTTCCACCAACCTTATCACCCGGAAACGTCTCTTTGAGAGCCCGAGTTGGTCTGGTATAGTTTGCTTCGCTTGGATAAGTTTTTGGAGAAGTTGAAAGTTGGAGGAAAAGTAAGAGCTGGAGTCGTTAAAATGATAATTAGCTTTAATTCAATAATAAAATGTTTTCGTGTCAGACTTTCCATCGGTCGTGATTCCCTTGAGTGTGGTCGGGGACACTTGGTACAGTACGAGGAAGCCGGTGCCAGAACGTGGGAGGTTGGTTCTTTGTTTGATTGCTTTTATTTTATTAACATGTTATTCCTCATTTAATAGTAATATCAAACCAAGATCTCAAATATTGACTCTTGAAATATGCGATGTTTTTGCAAGTTTAGCGTGCAAAACGTACGAAAACAGTGTTTATATCAGACTGCATTCTATCAGACTAGCAGTACTTAATAGGAAATGCCCTCATGAATAAAACAAATACTTTAAGAAACTTACTAATTAGGTCGGCAGCAGTCCGGGTTTTAGCCCTGACTTGGCTAGTAGCATCCACCTCTCTATTCCCGATTTGTTTCATGTACTCGTATGACGATACGAGTTCGGAGCAGAGGCCAATTTGCAAGAAGGTTAAATAAATTATTTGATAACATCATTATTTTTTATTATAGTAAGTATCCTTAGTGTCTGGCATTAATCTACCTGACTAGAGTCTGATTTTAAAAAATCTGTTTAGATAGGCCTTTTGGGGTCATATGGGATCACAGTTGCCTATTACTGGCAACGCTTCATAATTTATCACCTCCTCACGGTGCTGTACCTCTTTTACGGTGAGTTAAGGTTCATAAACGTGCTATTTCTGATCTATTTTTAACTTTACTAATTATTTTCATCCATTACTGTACATGCAACAACAAAAATTGAAACTGTAAATATAAATTTACCGATACTTTTTCAGCTTTCTACCAAACAAAGTCAAGGATAAATGCTCCTCTGTTTGGGCCGGTAAGCTATTGTTTTGTTTAACATTTTCAAGAGTTGTTAAGAAATAGAAATGTAACTTCCAATATAGCAATAATATAATGAGCAAAAACAGCATTAACGATGGGGCATTTCATCTCGTTAGCCTATTTCGGCTTTTTGGTACCAACGTTGTAGTACAGTAAGTTCTACAGGAATAGGTTACATAACAGGTGTACCGCCGAACTCATTTTTCAATTTCACAATCGTCTCTTACGCTTCCTAGAATATCCGATTCCAGACGAAAAGGAAATATGGTAAAGGTCTGTCTGGAATACGTAATAACGTCCTTGCTCAGTTTTGTACCGTCGTCGGGTCTGTTTTTGTTAGCAAATTGCACTTTGAAAGCATTTTGTTCACCGAATTACCTACAAGAGCTAAGAATATGTTATTGTTAGCAAGAAACTCGACGTTTACAACGATACATTCTCATAAGTAAATGGTTCGTGCCTTCGTAACGTTAGGGGGATTCTGGTGCACCTTCCTTCGTTCTTTGTTTGTCTGATGATCCGGAAATGAAGGCCTCTCACAATGGACCTATTTCTGCTTATAAACGAAATATGCTATGTGTTATATACCAAAAAATCGAGAAAAAAATTAGAAAAACGAAAATCATAGTAGCTCTTCTGAATGGGCAGTGTTTTTTGTGAAATCGGGATGGAAAGCGGCGGGAAATAGATGTGGGGGCGCGAGGTAGTAATTAGTAGGGCGTGGAACGGAGAAAGAGAGAGAAACTCGAGTTTTTCTCTCTTGGACGGAAGCGTAAATGGAGGTTAACATTGGGGGGACCCCGGAAATAGTATTGCACGAGATCGAGACTTTTCACAAAACCAGACGGGGACTAACTATAGGAAGGAAAGCCAAAAGAAGGAAAATCCCAACTTTCTTGCTCCCACTCACGGCCTCCGCGCCCTCCACACCCATTTTCCGCACACTTCCCACCCAGATTTCTCAAAAACGACTGGCCATTCAGAAGAGCCACTATGATTTTCGTTTTTCTAATTTTTTTCTTGATTTTTTGGTATATAACACATAGCATATTTCGTTTATAAGCAGAAATAGGTCCATTGTCAGTTGTAAACAATATGTCAATTTATAAGGATGTATGGTCCTGTTAGTAATGGTTAGATACGGTGACAGCCTCCTGACAAGTTTTTCGAAACAATTTTTTTTGGGAAATAGTGCGGAAAGTCTGAGAATCAACAGTGGAATGTGGAAGTCCTGAAAAAACAAAATAAGTTTAGAAACAAAAATTAGCGATATTTTTCATGTATGTTTAGAGATGAATTTCATTTTTCATGTTTGTTTAAAGATGATTTTCATTTTCCATGTCCGATAAAAATTCCAAATTTCTGAATATTGTTTGCCAAGTTTCCATCCTTTCCAGGTCTAAAAAGTCTAAGGTTCCGTATTATATTCGGTAAAATAAATCAATCAAATAGCTATATTATTTCAGTTATTATAAAGCCCTTTTATATCACATTCGAATGCGATTCATGTTTTCCGATATTTTTCCCAGGGGAGTCGAGCTTTGCTTAACCGGTTCAACAATTTAATAAAGAATAAACAAATAAAATGTTGAGGGTTGACTGTGAATTCTCTTTCGTAGTTAGGGTTGTTCGCAAGAGTGTTTAAATTTAAAAGCGGAATTTAATGCTTTTAAAGCCTTTCACCTCTCCTCTTCTTGTCTTGCTAAATATTAGAAATCATCAAATTCCATTTTAACCAACACATTCAGGGTAGTAGTCTACCCATTGATAGGATAGGACATGGTTTTAAAGCCTTTCGCCTCTTTCTCTTGAAAAATGATAATATAAATCATTAAATTCCATTTCATCCATCACATTAAGGGCAGTTGTATGCTCATTAATAGGACGCTTAAAAACCCCCTGGCTAGAACTTTTAATTTATTTTTGGGTTGGTAATGGCTCCGGGAAGGCTGACGGCAAATCCCTTGCATTGTTGACTTTCTTTTGATGTGGGTTGGCCTTTGAATTTATATTTTGCAGTCGTATTAATAATGAAATGTCTTACCTTTCAACCTCAGCTATTCAAGAAATGTTCTGCTAAGAAATATTTTTGCTTGACATCTAATTGTAAGATGTTCTTCTGTCTAGCTTATCCAAGCTGAAAAGGAAGTCATATACCTGATGAGTTGCCCAAATATGAGATATTTACGTAATAAATTAAATCCAGACTGTCTAAGTAAATACTGAACAGGGAAAGTATCAAGTATCTGAAATGGCAAGAATGGATAATAAACCTGGAACTAAGAACTTTAAAAGGGGACACTACTTGTTAAATCATTGTGCCAAATCTGTTCAGTATTTGAGTTGTCCAATTGAATATTCTTAACAATGTTTTCGAACTAAATTGCGTAGTTTTAAATGCAGTACCTCGACATAAATGATTTCCAATTACAAAGTTTTAAGTCTCTAATGAACTCTAAATTGACAACTAAAGGCTCTTCATTATGAAAACGAACTCATCTGTTAAGCTATTCTATTGTACAACCCAACTACAAAGTCTCAAAACTTGAACTTTGAAGGCTATTCTCGTGATTAAACATTAAATTAATTTTTTAAAATATTTAATTTTTAATTTTAACTACCCGAAATAACTCCCCACTTTGAGGCAGTGGAAGTAACTGCTCCATCAGGGAACTTATTTCAGGATTTACAGTACTAAATTGCAATTTTGTTTAAAAAATCTAATTCGCAGAATATTCCAGTATCGCTGCAGAAGGGGGTGGCTCGGCTCCGCCTGATTTTCTTCTACGATCTGATGTTCGCTATCGTGTGGTTACCAGGAGGACTTTTGTACGCCGTTCAATACACGGTTTCTAAAGAGAAGCAGATCGTCTTTAAGCCATTCACAACCCAAAGAACCATACTGGACTTCCCATTAGGGGACTTTGTCACTCTCATCCTTTTTTTGTTCATGTCTCTCCATCCGCCGATTTTCTACCTTACTCACGTCGGGATTTCTAAAAATGACTTTTATAAATCTCTTTTACCCAACCGACTGCCGCATTGGTATTCTGAGAATAATCAGGTTTAAATTCTAAATCCAGTTTTACAAAATGGATCGTTAACTTGATCTGTGCTGCTACTGATTAATTATCAATTCGATTCGATTTACGATCAAATGTGACAGAAGTTTTGTCGACAAGATGGCAAAGCCTGCCAATCGTGCAACGTCGATGAGCCGATTTAGTCTTGTCGAATTCATTACAGGACATGATAATAACCTAACAAAAACAGTCATCTCGGATTGCTTATATCGAGTATTAATGTAATTCGATTCTTAAGGATTCTTTACAAACAAATCGAATCAAGGTTCAGTTGATCTCTTGATTCTCTTGATTCCGTGGGTGTTCTCCGATTACGCTTTGTTCTACTGACAAATCTCCGACAGGAGTTCGGTTCTAGTTCTTTGACAGATTTTTCGAGAATCGCCTTTGTCGGATAAGATGCAGTCGATAACCTTGGTTTTCGAGCTTACCTTATCAGATCGGCCATCAGGTTTTGGTCATAATGTCAGTCGAAGAAAAACCCGAAAAGTACCCCGATATGATCTCTGATCTCTTGGCTGTTGTTATTGAAAAATATTTCGCAAGGATTAGGAAGAATCAGAGTAGATCCACTTCTAAGAAATTGTGCTCGGGAGTTTTATTTATTTTTGATAATAAATATAGAGAAATAAATACCCAGCGGGTTGGACTCCATAATTTATTTACTGAATTATACTAATTGCAATAAACGAGGTTGCTCCAAAATGAACAGATTTTATTAAACTGGTTCCTTAATTCAGCATACATCTACTTACGCATTCCATTATTTTATGAAATTGACATTTCCAAACAAGCTTTATTGTTTTCATATCCGTAATTTACCAAAATTTCTGAATAAATAATTTACTATTTACAAATAACCGTCTGATTAAAATCGTTAATTAAACATAAAACTACAATTAAAACCCTGTTATTTCCGTCCACATGTTTAAAAAAACGAGTCGTTGTAGCAAAGCTCAGGCAAGTGTTTGATAACTATTAACTCCGAATGGGAATGGAGTTGTTTTTCTCTGGAAACCTGGTATAGATGATAATGCAGCTCCGATCAATCCCCCAATTAAAACCACACCCCCGGCAAATGCAACTATTCCTATTTAAAATACAGGTTTAACCCAAATCCGTTTCTAGCTTATACAAAATATATAATTTGAATTCCAACAGTGATTAATTACCTGGAGTAGAAACCCTCGTGTAGTCCTCTGTCAAATCTTTTGGGTTTAGAAGATTAGGGTTTGATTGAAATAAAGCTAAGTGCCCCATCGGCTCCGCAATGCACTCAGAGTCCCAGTCAGTTGGAATATATTCCTGTGAAATCGATTGCAATTTCGACAAGAAACAGGGTGAACCACAACCAGGGATTTCAAGATGAAAGGGTTCACGGTTGGACTCGTTCCTGTAGTATATCTAAAACAGGAATTAAAGATTAGCTGATTTAAGTAGATGCTCCGATATTTTTCGGTGGGGTTTTTGCCAGCTTTTCATGAATTAAAACTCCCATAAATGGGGTTTTACTTTTTTTAGGGTAAAAAACACCGGAAATGAGTGTTTCCCGTGAACTTAAATTTTGACGAACCTCAACATAAGGTGGCGAGGATTTCGATTTTCTGTGAAGTTCCATCATTAAGGCAGCAGCATAAGGAGGAATTTGTGAATTAAAAATACCCCATGTCCCCATCACAGCCCCGAATGTGGAGTCATGACCAGAAAAAAAATACATTTTACGGAATGGGCTTTCGTCTTGAAACGGAGACCCTTCAGGGTCTAAATTTAATTGAGCTTCCGCCTTGGTCATAAAATTGTTCATCAGTTTCCCAATCATCGGTCCGGCTTGCAGCCTCTTCATTTCCTTCGTCTCAACTTTCCATTGGAATGATAAGGCTTTGAATCGATCTAGCTTAGCGACCACGTCATTCGTCGCCCACTCTGGTAGTGTTAGGTTGTGAGATTTCTGCAAATAAATATAATATATTATATTAACATCATCTAATTCCAAGACAATTCGTCGTGTTCCGAGGTTGAAAGAATTTAGGCTATACTTCGCTCCGTAAGGCATCTTGAACTTGTCCTAGCTGGCTGACCTTGTCAACCGGATCGATCCCAGACTTTTCACAGATGAACTTAATGAAGTCTGCGTTTTCCTCATTCAGTTTCACAAACTCTGGGCTCGAGTACAGTTCTCCCAGGAGAACTGCATGTCGGGGACAAAGGACTTCGTTGTTGATGTACTGGAAAAATAATTAATAATTAGCTAATTAATAAATCTACGCAATTTCGAGACTTTTGCAGTTTGTAAAGTCTAAACCCTAAATGCATTACGGGTTGATAGCTTTCAAGCATAATTCTCTTGGGGATTTATTTCCGTTTTAAATGAATTTGCCAGCTTTTTGCATACTTAGTTCTTTAGGAGGTTTGGGTGTTTTGTAAAACAGGAGAAAGCATGATTGAGATTGAAATATAAAGAGCATACGATATCAATCTCAGATGGGATCGTGTGTATCGGCACAGCCTGCCATTCAGACTCAATTCCGGAATCCAAGTTTTTTTTGGAAAGTCGGTAAAGTCCACCGAGATTCGCTTCTGCACTTTGAATGGCCCGATCCGCATTCGAACTCTCTACGAGAATGTCGTGTCTTGAATACTTTGAAGGTAGGAATTCGTCGTACCTTTCTCGGAGATATTGTCCTAGTTCTAACTGTTGCTTTAAGCCGATCTAGAAGATCAATATAAAAGTCAAAGTATATATTTATTACAGTGAGCTTTCTCGTTTTTGATGTCGAAGCAAGGAATCTGAGTATTTTTGTCAATTTTTGGCCCGAATTTGTCGAAAATTAATGATATCTGAAAATTGGAAGACACAGAAAGTTGCAATTTTAATCATTTTTCTCCTTACAATAATTGGAAAATTATTTTTAATTGAAAAGAGCTTTAAAATAAAATAAAAACATAAAATCTGAATCTGATATATTTATTGTACTGCATTTTAATTAATTTTAACTCGAGATAACTCCCCGCTTGCGAGAAGATTTATAGCAAGTATTTATAGTAGTAAATTAACACCTCTCTAACGCTTACCTCTCTTCTACAGTTATGTTATAAAACAAAAATATCATTAGTGCATTTATTCATTGGTTTAAAATAGTTTAGTAGTTAACCTTTAATTGTTTTCCATTAATCATTCACGAACAAATAAAAATCACGCATCCCACTCACATTCGTAAGTTGAGCCCATCCATTTGGCCAATATAGAGACTGATTTTTGTACAAGTCATTGGGATAAGAATGGATTGGAGCCCGGTCTCCGTGACGGATTATCTTAAAACAATACAAGCAAACTCGATATAAATAAATCATATTACATGACTCAAGCGAACTAATTAAAAAATAAACAATAAATACTTGTTTACCACTTGAACTAATTGAAGACTGTCCTTATCGGGTATATTTATGGAAATCGAAGTTGACGAAGCTTCAAAAATGCCATAAAAGAGGAAGATCCCAATCCCCACGGATAGATTACTGGTACGGAGGAGTTTGAAATATTCCATTGCTGATTGTGTTGTTAAGAAATTTTCAAACTTTTGTACTTTCAAAAAAATAGCGAGATTTCAACAAATTTTGAAACCGATTTGAAGATCTCTATCCCATATTAAATGTCTTAAGATTTTGATTGTATTGAACAAAGACTGAAGACTTACGACTTCACAATACCTTAGAATTATTGGCCCGAAATACTTCCCATTTTAATAAATTCTTTCCAGAAAATTTGTTCAATCAAACAAAATTAAATCTTCCAAATAGAACATGAAACCAGAAAAATATCGATTAGATTAAGTAACAAGGATTGTTATATAACTCCAAAATAATCCTGTCCGTCAAATGTTTGGCCGGGGACCGGGGAGGACGGGAAAATCTCTCTAGAACATGTTGATTCCATTAGAATCAGGTGCAAATAATGCTGTAACTATGGATTAGTCCAAGTCCTTCGGCTGTAGACGATGGTCATGTGGTGGCGAGAAGCCTTATAAAAAATAAAAATAGAAACTGGTATTGCCTACGGCAGCTGTAACATAATAGCATTCAAAAAGGTATTCCTAATCATAAGTTCAACATTGTATAACATTGTAGTCGTTGTAGATTGAAAGGATGAAAGTGAAACCATGCGAAATCAGTTATGGAAAGGATTATGCGATTCCATGTCATGACATGTCTATGCTTGTGTGCATATAGTGGACATTGCCTGCCCCCATTGACGATGGAACATGTCATGACCATGGATACTTTAAACATGATATTGGGTCCATTTGGCAGGGTAGTTTGAAGTCATATGTCATATCCAATTTCGGTTTTTAAGAACTGACTATATACAAAACTGCAGAGATAACGACGAAGACTAGGCACAAATTGGCACAAAAATATTGTCTGGTCGAAGGCCACAATATCTCAAAATGTACACAGTATGCACCACATATTATACTACCACTACCGATTACTAACAAATGTACCTCAATTCCTGAATAGATACCCCCTGGAATGCCGGAATAACACCCCAGGATGAATAATAGTTTGATATGGTTTTATTAAACAATATTGATCCAGCTGAAACCTTTGCACAATGATATAAGAATACAATTCCAGCAACGTTAACACAATCGAGAGAAAACATACATGATTAATTAAATTACTATTAATTTTATCCTTGCTTTAAATTCGAATGCTGTATTAACATAACAGACAACTAGCTTCCATGAAATATTTCAGAAAAATTAAGCCTTGTAAGGACACATTTCATGACTTTTATGGTAACAAGTTAACGGGAACGTACAAAAAACTAGGGCTATGAACTGACTGACAGTAATGCTGTCTCCTAATTTATGTTTGCTTTAAACGAAAAAATCAAACATATAAAGGCAGTGTGAGGCATGATCTTATCATATCACGGACTTGATTGTTTTTAAACACACTCGTTGTGGTGGACCTGTGTTTGCTTATTTGGGTTCATTTTGATAAAATTACAATGTAAATATGATTTCATTAAATCAGAGAGGAATCAGATCCGTGTTTACCAGCAAAAACAATAAAGAGGGTATTATTTTTAGGTCGTCTAGACCGTGTTTTTGATATAAGCAGACAAAAAATGTGACTGTTGAATTGTTCTCTTCAATATTATACGTGTTTCACATCAGATATCAAGTTTCATACCGGCTTTCATTGGAAATAATCGTTAAATTTCGGACCTCGGGCAAATGGAGTTTGCATATTTTGTATTTGGCTGAAAATGTTTAACTTTGAAACGAAGTAATGTTTATCCAAGTCTGGATCATTGATCCGAACACTCGGGCAAGGAAACGGCTGTGGTCTCTCCGAATGTTGATTTCAAATCGAAACAACTGACGAGTGCCTTTATTTGATATAGTTAACAAAAAAACACACACTGATCCTGAAAGATGTACCTTTGCCCTATTTTCTCCAGAGAAAGGACTGGATCGAACTCGACTCGAAAAGATGATGATGAAGAACTTACAAAAGTAAATTGTTTGTTTGTTTGTTTAGACTTTATTAACGTGTCAAAAGGTTCAGATCCTTTCGGTTCTGTTCTCCCACCCGTGACACGGATCCCAATTTCATCATACATATAATCATAGGCAATAGACGGTATCAGTAAGAAATAAGTTGTAACCATAAGTTTTAGGCATGTGGACTAACAATTTTGTAGACATTCAGATTAAGATCATAATTCATATGCAGACAAGTTTAACAGATTTGTTAAAATATTCTAACATGATTATAATGGGTAGTACACAAATTTGATAAGGAAATATTTAAAATACATAAGATTAAGGGATTAGCCAATTAACATATCTCTGCCCCGACAACAGGCCAACTACCTTGGACTAGCAGAAGGTTAGTCCAAGGTCAAACAGAAATTTTGAGACAAAGTTGTCGAATAAAGGAAACTTTCGAATAAACAAATAAATTTAAGATTGAAAAATCTAAAAAAAAGAACAAAAACAAAATACCTGTCGGGGGAATCCCCCTCTGGATCTCCTCGAGGATGGACGGTGGTTTGAGTCCGTGTCTTCGGATGGATGTCCTGTCTCGATGAGCTGAGGGGGCAGCTAGTGTGCCCCGACTCCCACGGTGCTGGGGGTGTGGCTGCAGTACACTTGAGAAGGGCTAGTGTCCGATGAGGGGACTAGGCTCATCTTCCACAATCCCAGCTCACTGCCCTGCTAGCCACACCGAGACCAGTTTAACTTAGATGAGATAAAGTTGAGAAGTCCTGGAGAATCCGGGAGACCAAACCACCTCCATCCTCGACCAGCTCCAGAGAGAGGAACACATGTAAAATATCATATATATGAGACGCTGACATTGACTGTAATAGAAGATAAACCCATGAGTGGAAATTATAATAAGTAACTTTAAGGTTTTATCAATAAGTGAACTCAACAGGGAAAAACTATAAATTATAAATTAATTTTAGATGTGCCACCCTATAAGTACATACTGTAATTGATTAAGAAGGTTTGACGCAGAACCGCACTTCTAATAAAGATATATGATATACAAAAATGTATTAGAAAAAAAAATTATTTGATATTTATATTTAGGAATATACGACTTTTGCATATGATTTATTGACGAAAAATCAAATTACATCAACAACAATAGACTGTCAGAGTCATAAGGGTATTCATTTAATGGTATTTATTAAAGTATAAGCATAGTAGATCTTCAATATTTGAGTTCCGATTCCAATGACACTTCAATTTATTCTGTTACAAATGGGAATTCATCTGCCGTCCAACATAGTCTGAATTGAGTTTGTCGATAGACGCCACTCCTAAAAAATATTGCAATTTATTCGAAAATCGGTTGTCTCTCAATTTACTATACACTGATGAGGAATTTAAGCGTATGTTAAAAAAATCCGAAAAAGGTCGTTGCATAATTCTGCCGCTTTTCTAATATATTTTTCTTTGCTATAATATTGGCAAAATATTGTTTGGAAATACCGGAGAGAGCCATCGTGATGTCCAACTCTCCTTTAAAAATCTGTAAAATTTTTAAGGCTCCGTTTTCTCCAGCTACAGTGAGTCCCCAAAGAAGAGGCCGTCCTGCAAATACCTGGAATAATATGATTGCTTTTACTGTCTAAATCGATATCTGATTTATGCCACTGCATAGAACACTTGATAATTATTGAATCTGTCTGCTGAATTCAATAGACTTCAGAATAATCCGGTGCTTGCAAGTACAAGTTGTTAAGTGCTTCAAAAAGCAAAAGATTTCGACCACTCACCATATTAGCTCCGAGTGCTATGGCTTTAAAAACATCCGAACCCGTCGTGACACCCCCGTCCAGATAAATTTCACATCTTCCCCTCACCTGCTTTACTATTTCCGGAAGAACGTCAATCTGTTCCGATTTTTTATTTGAGAATTAAATTCTTGTTACAGCGGGGATTAACCAATTTACTGAACTAATGGATAAATTTGCAAAATACACAAAAACCAACAAAGGGAAACACATTTGTTTTGATGAAATTGGGCTGGGGATTCACTTTTATGAATAAAACTTAGAAGATTACGGAATTAAGCTTTAAAGAATATTCTAACTATATTTACCGTAGCCTGAACAGTGTCCAATTGCCTAGCTCCATGATTTGAGACAAACACTCCTGCAACGCCATGGGCCACTGCGATTTCGGCATCTTCAGCCGTTACAATCCCCTTTACAATTACAGGGAGCTTCGTCATACTTGCAAATAAAATATTTAAATTCTTAACACTTATTCGTAAAAGGAATACTTTTAAATGGTCATTTAAACACGTTGCACGTAGCGTAACGTAAGAAATGAAATTATGAACCTCTTAAGCCAAGTTACATCCTTCCAAGTCAAACTCTGGTCCAGTAACGTGTCATGGTACGCAAATGCAGAGCCCTTGCTTCCAGCCATTGCATCGGAATTTTCGGTCCCCATTCCAAAATTTGCAAGCCTTTTAAAAGTTAATTAATATTTTTGAGTCTGTTTTTTTACATGCTTAATCAATTTCATGACAATTTTTTGAAATTTTGAACCTTAGATGAGGAGGAAGACAAAACCCATCACGGAGATTCGCTCTTCGCCTTCCGAAGTATGGAGCATCCACGGTGAGAACAATTGCTTCAAAACCGGCAGCCTCAGCTCGGCGAATTAAGTCTAAGGATAGACTCCTATATCGTATATATATATATATATACATTTTTTATTAAAGCACAATTAAAAACACTCGAGCAAAAATCATATTGGTTGAAACCTGTCCTTGTAAACGTATAGTTGGAACCATTTCCGACCCGTGGGGGACCCCTTAGCTACTTCTTCGATGCTACTTGTTGCAATGGTTGACAAAATAAAGATCGTTCCCATTGAAGCTGCAGCTAAATAATATAATTTCTAAACCCGTTAGTACTAATTCAAAAAGCTAAATCAACAGAAATAGTTAATTCATCCGTTATTTATCAAATAGTACCTCGGGCATTGGCAGATTCGCCTTGAGGATTTGCCAACTTCTGCATTGCCGTTGGTGAGACTCCCAAAGGGAATGAGACGGGTTTTCCAAGAACTCGGGTAGACAGGGTTCGTACCGACACGTCTCTTAGCATTCGGGGTTTGATTAGCCATCTTTAATTATTAAACTTCGTATTAACTGTCTAGTTTATTAAGAAGAAAATTCGAAATCAATAAAAAAAGTTTAGCCTCTCTTATTAATTGATCCGAAGTTTGTTCTTACAAGGGAGATTTTATAGAGACGAATCACCGATTAGCTTGAATTTTTTTGTAACGAATCTACTTCTCATACTCGCGTTATATTTCAAGGGATTTTGACTTAGAAAAAATTATCGTTACCAGTATTTACCGTTTAAAAGCAGATTTATTGTCTCTCAAAGTGATCTCATCGTCCGCCCCGCTTTTGTAATATTGAAGAGCGTTGTTGTCCAGTAACTTTAGAGCTGCGGCTTCAAAATCTGGAACACATACAAGTTTATCCATCGGTGTTCAGTGCTTCTGAATGTGGAATTAATCGATATTATGCAATGGAGGATGAGTATTTATGAATATAGAAATCCGTATATCTTAAAGAATTGCTTAAACTGCCAAAGTCGAGTAATTATATGGAATCACTGCTGGACTTTATAAACTATTTTTTTTAAATATTCATAAGTATATATAGTAACCTTCAATGCGAATGACTTTATCATATTTAAAGACAGCATAAAGTGATTGAGTTAATAATGATTCAATGGATTGGACATTTGGATTTTGGAATAAGAGGCTCTTATCTTTATCCTTTGATTATTTAGGGGTCGGTCAGTCGGTAAAAACTTAGAACCCAAAATTCCTTAATCATGTTTAAAGCTCTTTGGAAGGGCCAAACGTTCATATAAATGAACTCATTGATACAAATAAGAGTACATTTTATTTTAAGCAAGTTAAGGATAGCTGTTGGCATTTTATCAACTAATTGTCAATAAACATGTAGTGCAGCTAGCAAGGCTGTTAAGTGGGAAAATGCATAGATTTGATGTAACCGTTTCTTTATTTTTTTTCGTATGTTTTGATGTAATAATCGTTACGAGAGATGCTCTTGTCTAAAATTTTATTTTCGATGATGTAATTATAGCGTTATGTCTACCGTGATACTAATCATAGAAGCAGTTAAATTTCGAAACTCTGCAATGCAATCATACTTTATTCCGAGCTAAACTAATTGTAAGATCGAAAATTTATCATCAACCTATAATACGTGTGATTTTTAGTCTTATCAGTTTCAAAATTCAGTTACAGGTTAGAGCATAATTTTAAAACCTGACAATTTCCTAAGCATTACTTTAATTAAATGTGCATAGAAAAACCTTGAACAAAATACAACTTTACTGAAAACTGTCGAAGAATTTTACAGAGACCCCCCCTCCCCCATATCATAATCGTATGCATACGAAATTCGCAAATAAAATACATCACGAAAACATTTTATTGTTGATAATTAGCAAGACATTAATATATTCGCATTTCAACTTTAACTGCTTTAGGCAACATCAATTACAATTTTAAATGATTTTTGTTTTTAATTTAATTGGGTTTGGACGAATTGTCAGTAGACACATCTGTTCAAATTGCTAATGAACTACTGCACACATAGGGATACAAATCAATAAACCATTCGGTACTTGCTGTTGTGTTGGTTTTGTATCGATAAAGCTCGTAACACCATGCGTAACCTGGACAATGATGAATTTGCTTTTCTCGAATCAGGCAGTTTTGTATCTAAAATCTGTAGTCTGAAAAGCTTCTAATGCAATACTGACAGTAAGTAGTGCATAGTGCCTCAATCTATTCGGCATCGATAGTATAAAAACTTATAAGAAATACTATATTGTTATTCAGTTTGTCTCTGAATCCAAATGGAAGGGTTCGCCGGGGTCAGAGATGGAATGGGTAATTTATTTTTATTGTGACATGTCATCCCTGGATTATAGGCTGACCATATATTTTTCTCCAAAAATCGGGACACATTTTTAGTCGATAATATCTAGTATGCGGGACATATTTTTAGTCGATAATATCTAGTATGCGGGACATATTTTTAGTCGATAATATCTAGTATGCGGGACATATTTTTAGTCGATAATATCTAGTATGCGGGACATATTTTTAGTCGATTTTTTTAATTCGGCTATCTTAGAGTGCTTATCCTTATTAAAGGGTGAAACCCTTTAATGTTTTTACTTTGTCTGTCTGTCTGTCCAGAGTCTGTCCGTTCGCAGCATAACTCTCGAACGGTTGAATATTTTCAAATTTTTTTTTCGGGAAACCATTCATAACCTTCAAGCGGATCTTGAGTTCGTTTAATGATCGTGCGGTCATATGTCACATTTTGTTTAAATAGTAAACCTAAATGTGTACTACATCGTTGGGACGGTACTGTCGAGTGTTGTTCAACAATATATATAACTTCACTCTATGGTTGGGGAAATCTGAGAATCTTGTATAAAACGACTCACATGTGTCGTAGAACGACATTAAATGATATTTTGAGTCTTTTTCGTGTCGTTTCACCCTTTTTTGATGTGCGTTTGCAACGGTTTATTAAATGGTGAAACCCATTAATGTTTTTACCTTGTCTGTCTGTCCGTTCGCAGCATAACTTTCGAACGGTTGAATATTTTCAAATTCATTTTTCGGAAATACATACATGACCTTCCTGTGGAGGCTGAGTTCGTTTGAGGACAGTGTAGGTCAAAGGTTAAGCGGAAAAGGTCATAGGTAAAAATTTAAAAAATGCCTCCGTATGTGCATTTTACATCGTGGGAAAGGTACGGTCAAATGTAATTCAAAAACGTATAAGACTATACTCTATGGTTGGGGCAATGTGCGAATCTTGTAGAAAGCGACTATCATGTGAAGGGCGACGATTCTAAATGTAATTTTACGTATTGTTCGTGTGGTTTCACCCTTTTTGATCCGTTTGTAACGGTATATTTTAACCCCCATGTTATATTCAAAATCGGATTACTCTACACTCTACCTTAATCATTAACAATTAATAGTAGATTGACGTTGAGTAGGCATTCGTTTTGATGATTATTAGTGAATTTACAAGATCGTTTGGGAATTTTAATAGACTTAGAAATACTAAATAACAGCATGAACAATTAGTTATTTTTTAATTTTTTAACAGAATGAGTCACAGTTCGAAAACGTTATGTGAATAATAGCAATGAAGTGAGTGAAGTCGCTGAACGTGACAGTAAACTAAAATAAAATCTAATATATATTATTAGCGCCAAACCATAGAGTATAGACTATCCGAATCAGATAGATGATAAGTATGAGTTACAAGGAGGGGCATTGCAATATAAATCGTCACGAAGTATAAAATTATACAATATCTGTTGCAATTTCATGTGGAAAATTAGGTTAAAATGTAAATTTGTAATCCGATGAAAAATCGGGACATTCGGGACATTTTTTCTGAAATCGGGACATTTTTGGGACGTTGGGACAGGCCTCGAAAATCGGGACTGTCCCGTAAAAATCGGGACGTATGGTCAGCCTACTGGATTAAGACAAAGCAGAAATAAAAGAATGGTATTTCTAAAGGCGGAGAGCTGATGTGTCGAATGGAAGCTTTGATGGACGAATACCAAGAACCGCAAAGAGATCATCAGGATTTCGCAATGATGACACGAACGTCTATGTCCAACTCTAATCAGCAAGGTTCATTTTTTCATATCGTAGCGACTTTTTAAGATTGGAATTTGAATACCGTTTTTAAAATTTAAATAACACTGAAATAAGTCCCCCAGGAGTTATTGTCTTAAACTCCAAAATTTAAGTAGTTTAAAATTGTAGGATAGGAACAGGAGTGTGAATTAAAATACTTGGAGAAAGAGAGGACTTATTCTTGGGGGTCTCATTTCCGTTATCCCGACAGCATAAAAAAATTATAGAGTAATTATAATATGAATTTATCACAAATGATTCACAGGTTATGGATTAGACTTCGAAGATAGGGAAGAGGCTGGGGCTAAAGGAGACAACCAAGGTCACAGTTATGACGACTTTGAGGGGAAATTGAGACAAGGGATTCTCGACGCCCCCAACCTGGACCTTCATCAAGTCCCTCCGTCAATTTTTGATAACCAACCTCCGCTCTCAGTTAGTTTAAACTCATTAATTATGTATTTGTATCAATTTAATCCGCAAGTATGATATCTGGGCAGGAGTCTCTTCCCCGAACTGGGGCACAGGGGCAACGGTAAAGTAACGCATACACATGTTTTGTTGACGTGGTTGAAAATGTATATTTAAGGGTATTCAACAGCGTACGAAATAATCTGGGCTCTCGCCGAGTTAGTAATAAAGCAAGCAGCTGATTGTAAGCTAAACCGTTTATTTTTTATTTTTTTTTGTTACATTGCTAGATAATTTATCTCAAAGACAATCAAATCCGCGAACTCCCGGAATACTTCTTTGACGAGTTACCTCGTCTCTCCTGGTTGGATCTACGGGACAATAAGCTAATTGGTCTACCTGCCCTTAATACTCATCACGATGCCTTGAAAGTTTTGCTCCTTCAAGGAAATGCCATAAGGGCTCTTCCGCATACATTAAGTAACCTAATTTAAATACACTTGAATGACATTAGAAGCCCAATTATAACTAACTGTTCTTAAATGACTGATTTTCCGTTTTCCAGGTCTTGGAGTAAACATCAAAACGATTGGACTGACTGGCAACCCGGTCACGATCCCACCGGAAGATATCCGGGCAAAGGGCTGCAGAGCAATGTTGGAGTACCTCAGAAATCGGATGTTGACACGAGTTCCAGTGGGTCAGTACCTTAATTTTGGCTTACATTAACCTCTTAAATCACTGGCGTAATTAGTAAGAAATTACAGACGAAGCTGGGGAATACGAGACCCTTCCTGAAATACCCACCGACGAGGATGAGCAATTGAGGACTGATTTGAAGAAGACAGCCTCTAAACGAGTCCCAACGACCCTCTCTGTCAAAGCATCCACTTCTACTATAAATTGCAAGACGGATGAGGAAAAGAAGATTGACCGTTTAAAGTACACTTGGGACCTTTGGAAGCGGATCCCGTGAGCCTCTGATATTTTTATAAAAATTGAATTAAATGTTAACATTAAATTACCCCATGTGGATGAAGGTTTTAAGATTTTAAAATTCTAAATAGATTTGAAGGCCGGACCCGTGTCGAACTCTTCGAGAAGTCGATGGAGGAAGTGAAGACCGAAGTTGAAGCTAAATTAAATCAGCAGCAGGATGCTATACTTCAAAAGTTCAGGTAAAACCGCCTATAAAGATTTACGGATTATGCACTGAATGATTATCAGGATTTGCCAATTTAACTAATTAAAATGTGTGATGGATTTTTAGGGATACTGACGCCCTTCGGAAATTTCGAAGTGAGACTAGGCAGATGCAAGCAAGACGTCGCCCTTCCACGGATTTCTGTCCCGTTGCGAGGGCCCCTTTTGGAAATAAATTCAATGAAATCAGACAAATGTAAAATTATTTTAAAATAATAGTCCTGACAGGTACTTATTTCGTATGGTTGATGTAATTATATTTGGATGATTGTTGACTGGGATTTAGGACTAAAAAGCCACTAAATCCAGATGACTTCAAAAACGAGTTGATTGATTGCTGGGACAAGTTGAAGAATTTTGCAGAAAATCCAGCACCGGTCTCAAATACTGAACTGGCTTTGAATCGACTGCGCGAGGTACGGTTAACTTTGAGCTAAATTGTCTGATAGAAATGGTCAGTTAAAAACTAACTTAAAAATAAACTTGATTTCAGGTTGAAAGCATACAACAACGACTGGCGGAGATGAAACTCCAAGTTAAGCCCGAACCAACACCGATTTAAACGGTTGAATTTCCAACACGCCAACAAAATAAGAACTAGAGCCAATCGAAAATTCTTATCAATATTTATTGACTATAAATTCATAATTGATTAAAAAGTTATTATAATAAAATGAAGAATTAATTGTATTAAGTAAGCCGATGTAATATTTCCATATATTAAAGTTTTAAAATTAGATTCTATCGTAGTGCCGATTCCTTTGGCAAAAATACCGAATCGCTAGGAATAAAACACCAACGACGACAACGGATGATATTATAATTGTTGCCCACACGAGTCCAGCTATAAATCAAAACGTTTTTAACAAGTACATTTAAAATTAAAATTTTGATAATTAATGCTTAAAGTTACTTGTAAACGCGGAATAAGTGTCAGGCATGGCTAGGCATTCTTGAGGCCAATGCTTAGGAATAAATGGGTCCACGATTTCCAAAAACTTTGAGTATGAGCATGGAATACCACAACCTGGAATTTCCAGCTCATAAGGCTTATCACCCGTTGCATTTTTGAAGTAAACCTGGAACGAATTTAGATAAGTCAAACGCACTGAATTGGACGAGATTATCACAGGGTTTTTGCAATAATTACTGGAATTTTTACATTGTTTGTCAACTTGGGCGTCTGGTTGCGAAGTTGCAACACGAAAAACTTGAAAATAGACTAAAAGACGTTAAATTTAAATTCTAACTTTGAGATCTTTTAGTTACTGATCCCGTTGTTTTACAAAATTGTTTAAGGGTTGTTGATATCGACAGGAAAATGGTCCAAAAACCCTCGGTATTTTTCGACGCTTTGCATGTATTTTATAGATTATAAAACAGACCTTAACTTGAAATTCATGAGATTCTACTCCATTAGTTGAAGGGATTTTGTGAAGTTCAATCAAAATAGCAGAAGCGAAAGTAGGTCTTGTTCCATTAGTATAAACGCCCAGGAGATCCAATACACCTGTCAGAGTGTGATCATGTCCTGAGAAAAGGTTCATTTTTTTCGGCACTTCGTCTGCCTTTGGTGAAATGGCGGAATTGAGGTTATTCCGAAGTCTATGGAATAAAGGACCGACACGAAGTCGTTTCATCTCATCTGTGAAAGTTAAAGTTCTAAAATAAAACGTTCCAAGTGCGTTCGCCTCTTTCGTGTTAAAAATCGGCTTTGTCCACTCTGGCAGCGTCATATTGTAATAATTCTGAAATCAAATACAGTTGGCCATTAAAATCCATGCATATTTAGAGAAATACGGCATTTTAAGTTTATTTCTAAATAGCCAAACGAACCTCAACAACGAGAGAGTCATAATAATCTGAAAAGTCCGAAGTCGTTGTAATATTTAAGCCAGTATTGTTGGCGAAGTATATTAGCAAATCCAAGTTATCCTTCACGATTTCCATCATAACTTGGGAATGCTCGTAGAAATCGGCGAGAAGCCAACTGTATTTTGGACATTTTGCTTTTTGTCTGAGGACCTGAATCCAACAACGAAATATATGGACAAATTGAGTTTTATAATGAATTTTTAATGGACTTAAGATCTACTTACGTTATCAAACTCCACCGGAATTGTATGGACGGGGACGGATGTCCATTTAATCAAGTCACAGTCCTCGTTATTCTCTTGAATCGTTACATTAGAATCGGAATTGTACATTCCGGCTGTGACACAATACGCCGTCTGAACCGTCCTGTCGATATCAGAACTTAAAATATGAAGTTCTTTGGAATTATACGTCTCATTCATGAAGCCGTCATATCGGCTTCTGAGATGTTCTCCTAAGAGATAGCCTTGTGTTTTCCCGATCTGCAAAATTATTGTCAAATCCCAGAATTAAATTTAACTCCGTCCTTGCGTAAAAATTCATATATTTTTGTAAGACAGCTAAATGTTAAAAAAGTAGCAGTGGTGGTGATTGCATGGGTGGGGAGTTATTCCAGAGGGAATCAATTAAATATATAGAGTGGATGAACGTATGACAATAAAAAACGTACACAAGTAAGTTGATGATATCCACCAGGCCAGAAAGACTCATCTTTGTAGGGATCAGAATCATACGTTTTGTCAATATTTCTTGCTCCATGTCGAAATATCTGTGGAAGATATCCGATATTTACTAATTTTCACAATTCAATTAAAACCGTATTTTAATTTTTTTTTACATTTGTAACTTACGATTTGAACTGATTGTAGTGTGTCTAAATTAGTGGATGCATTTGTAACAATAAATGATAAAGATGCAACGGCTGCAGTAAAAATGTAATTGTTGAAACTAACCATTTTCAAAGTATTTAGTTGATGTTAAATTGCAAATGACTTTTATTACACTAATCAACTCTTAGCTTAAACGAATAATATTGACAGCTAATGCAAAAACAGTGTCTCGCCTGGACTCGTAATTGATGATTCAATTTGGTACAGAACAGAAACGACTGACTGTGACTTGTGCTCATGTGATTTAATATTTTTTAATGATGACTAATATTTCATGTTTCATTTTACGTCTGATATCAATTACCCTTCAACGGAATGCCAGACCATTTAAATATAAAATAGGAAAGCCGATTTAGTCTCAAGTGTAAACTGTAATACTGTAAATGAGAGTTCATTACATTTTATCAGAAAATTCAGATAAGACATAATTAAACATTGAATTACAAAAGCGATAAAAAGCTGATAATAGCTAAAAAGGTTATTGCAATTCTTAAAATACTATATGGCCCTGAATTTAATACTAATAAATATCTTCATGAAGCACTTCCTGTGTATTTAATACCATAGTCATTCAGTATTAGATTGTTATTATACATCGTTTTGTCGAAAATTTTACGTAGAATCCAACTCTGCAATAAAAACTTGCTAATAGTAGAAGCGTTTTTTTGAGATACACCCCCAAAAACCGGGTAAAATAGCGTTTTTTTTCATTTTAAGGTGCTCGGGATTCCTCCTGCTACTGTAACACAGACGGGATAGATGTGGTAGGAACGCTGGGTTAAACAAAGTCAATATCAATGAAACCTGACTACTTACGAGTGCGGAACACTTACAAACATTTAAATAGTGAACTAATTTTTATTTAATTTTAAGTATTTACTCCAATCATAGATATTATTCATGTTGGGACAGTTAATAAAACAAAGATATAATATAATCAATTTTGTTACGCCATTTGGAAAGGATTGAGTTTTGAGTTATCAATCGGTGTAATTGTGGGTGCTTGAGAGTTTTGTTGAAATGACTGCTGGTTTCGAAATCAAGCTTGGAGTGGTTAATGAATTTTTGGCAGATTCTTCGGAAGATGAAGAGTCCTTCTCATTCTTCTTTTTTGGAGATCGCTTGGAAATCGCGTTTCTTTTGCTAACCCTGTTGGAACCGGAAATGCGAGACTGGTCTCCAATTTCATTGGCCAAATCATCTTCAATTTGATCGTTGAAAGATTTCAACGGGATTTGTGGTTCAGATCCCAAGTCCCGAGTAACTCTACCGCTTGGTGGTTGGGGTGTCCCAGCCGGTCTCCCATGTCGGCCAGTGCAAGGGGTAACTGCGACACCCGGTATCATTGTCACAACCCCAGGGGGAGGGGGAATAGGACTCACAGTTGGGGCTAAATACAGAATTTTCATGATTGATATTATTATTGCATATGGAAACATTTAACGTAAAAAACCTGAAACTTCGAGGTTTGACAATCCGCTAATTGTAAGTCCTCTCTTTAGAACCGGGTTTTAATAATTAATGTGGAAATTTAAATTTGAGCTTACCAGCTTGAGGAACGGCATTACAAAGCCCGAGAAAAACACCTAATGTAACTACAATCAACTTTATCGACATTTTTTAAGTTCGTTAAAGGAGGCAAATTCCGATGCTGGATGCTGGAGTTATTACAATGAGAAATTTTACCAACGAACAGGACTTTTTATGCACCTTTCTCAGTATCAAATCTAGTTAGAATAAAATATGTACGATCATTTCCTAACATTAGCACCAGTTATGCAGGGTCATTGAAATTAAATGATTAGGTCTATTATTAAGGGGTGAAACCCCTTGTTGGTTTTACTCTGTCCGTCCGTCCGTCCGTCCGTCCGTCCGTGTGTCCGTCCGTTCGTGCTCTAGCGTTCGAACGGTTAAACTTTTTTAAATTTTTTTTTCACATTTCGAAACTACAGCGTCCTCGGCACGAGCCTATTGTTTTTGGAAACAATCGGTAACACTCATCCTTCAAAAAAAATTCGAAACACTTGAACTCATGAAGCAATCGCATATATCCTATATATATTACATTTATAACTCGAGATACAGTACGGTGAATTTCATGAAGCCATTTCTTATGACTTTTGATTGCTAATCATAAACATGAATATGGGACCATTCACAAGTGTCGAGTGTCAAGTAAAACACATGGTTTCACCCCTTGGTTACGTGCGTTTGTAACGGTTTATTAGTATTATTACCGACGAATAAGTTCAAAATGATACGTTGTGTACACGTGCAAAATGGCGATTCTACACAGTCAAAAATGACAGTGAGGATATTTGTATTCTGAATTTGAATATATTTAACTATCCAAGGCCACCGTAACCTCTTGACCTTAGCAGGACCAAACCTGACTAATCTTGTTATAACAGGATTTACTATTCTCATCAATTAAATGAATTTGAAATTATATTTTGCAGGTAATTAATTAAGTTAATTTCTCATACGCTAGACCCTTTGCATTATGTCCAACGACAACAGTACAAAAGTTTTTATAGAATAAATGAAATGTCAGAAACTGACTATGCTTTTTTTAGGGGAAACGGTTTTATTTGTTTAACGACTTGATGGAGAATAATATAAAATAATTTAAAAAATTATGAATGAATCATTTCAGTAAAAAACATTTGATTTTTACTCAGTCTCGTTTCTCATATACTTTCATAAGTTGGTCGAATGTAATAAAATTTTCCATTGCCCCCGTTCCTGACCAATATATTAAGCTTCGTGGAGCAGAACCAGATGAAGAGGGACGTCAGGATGACGGATATGGCCAATGTTACCACATCTGAAATATTTGTCAAAGTAAAAATATTACGTTTGGGATGACAAAGCATTAATTACTGGGATTTTCAGTTATACTAATTGTAACCAGTTTCCATTATTTAATGATTTTATTCTAAAAACTTACAAATCGGATGAGGGTAAAAGTAAAATGGCACGTTTTCAGAATTTTTGTCATCACTGTCAGTATTTGACGACTTTAAAAGTGTATCCTTCCCCTTATTCAGACCACACTCCTTGTCCCAGTCCCCGGGTATCAGATGTCGGGTAAGGTCCATCATTTTGTCAAAATTGCAGTATCTCCCACATCCTGGCAGTTCCATCTCATATGGAGGCCGAGATGTATCATTTCGGTAAAATATCTGTCGAGTTAGGATTAAAAACGTTAGTGTTGGGCTCACAATGTCAAACAATTGCTCACTCGGTGAATACAGAACTCTGAAATAGAACCTCATCAGACCTTTTGTGAGGATTTAAGCGAATAGATCTCTTTTAAAAATATATCCCCATTAAAAAATATAATAAAAACTGTTAATCACGGTCAAATAAATGTACTATTGACAAAACTTGTTCAAAATTTAATTTGAAAATTTAAAAGCTTGAAAAACGAAATAAAGATCAGAAACTCTCAGAATTTCTCTGTTAATATTTTTAAAATGTCTTACCTTAACAAAATGTTCATTAGTCTTGGCGTTCGAATGAAGTTCCAACATTAAAGCTGCAGCATAAGGGGGATTGTGAGGATGTAAGATCCCGATCGTGTTCATGATCCTCGTAAGCGTTGAGTCATGGGCCGAGTACATGAGCATTTTCCGATTGCCCCCACCGACAACAACGCGCTTCTCATCCCTCGACGCGCTCAGTCTACCCGATTTCGCCAACATGTTCTTAATGAGAAGATCCAAGAGCGGACCGCCACGTAATCGCTTCATCTCCTCGGTGTAAGTGCACCAGGAGGCAACTTGAGACTGGAGGTGGTTCAACCTTGGTAGTGCTTCTCTAGCCCATTGGGGTACTGTGAGATTGTGAATCTTCTCTGTTAAAATTATGTCTTGGAGATGGATGATTTCCTTGACGGTTGTGGCTCGGACCCCGGTCTTTTGGGACAAAAACTCAACAAATTCTCGGTTCTCGACATTGATTTTGTTGACAACTTCTGAGTAGTGGAGAAAGTCGTAGTAAAGTTCATCGTATCTGGGGCAATGCACGTTCACGTGTAGGTACTGATTATGAGATAAGAAAACACGGATTAGAAATTGATCCTTTAATCACCCAAATTAATTTGTACCCAAAATAGATCTACGTTCTATTTGGAGGGTTTAATCGTAAATTAAAGCAAGAAATTATGCCGAATGAGAGTCTTTAGCTGGTTTAAAAGTTTATGCAAATATAAAAAAAATACGAAAATTGCGAAAATTACCCTATCTTCCTTCCATGGAATCGTTCTTAATGGGATAGGTTGCCAGTCCAGTTTGGGATGCCATTTCCAAACCGGTGGAAATAGTCCTGCCAAATTCGACTCCAAACTCATAATTGTCCTGTCCATGTCCGAACTCATCACGTAAACTTCCTCTGACTTGTACTTTTTGGCAAGAAATCCATTGTAACGCTGTCTGAGGTAACTTCCTAGCTGAAATTGTTGCATCTTCCCAACCTAGAAACAGATTGTTATTCGATTAACTTATGTCATAAATGGGGGAGACAAATGTCTACAAGTGTATGACAGATTGCTATTCTGGATCTGGAGAGATTCTTGTAGTGGATGTGGAGATAATAATGGGTGTTTTTTAGAAGAAAAAATTTCAATTTAAAAATATTTAGATATAATTTTAGAAACTTTCAAAACTTCCATATGTGCGGCTGAATGTCGGCTTCGTTTTATTATTTAAAGTTAATTTAAAGTATAATTTAGAAAAAAAAAGACTTAAGTTATCCCGAGTTTCCTAATGTACATGACAAAAATTAATACATTAAAAACAGACTTACGCTAGTCAGTTGAGCCATTCCCTCTGGCCAAGCAGCGGTTGCGTTATCGTTAGGGTCATTCGGGTAGGAATTAGTAGGAGCTCTATCCCCATGTCGGAACAGCTACAATTTCAAAAATTTAATTATTTTATTTGATTTAAAAAATTTCTATCAATGCTAAATAGAACTATTCTTACCACTTGAACAAGACGAAGAGTATTAGTCTCTGCGTAGTCCGACTCAAAACAAAAAACAAGAGTCGAAACTCCCAACAAAATCAGAAGCCCTTGACAAACTCTAACTGAGAAAGTCCCAATCATTTCCTCTACAAAAAAACTACTTCAAATCTAATTAAAAATATCGTCAAAAATTAAAAGTTTTTAAGATTTTAAAAGTTTTCTAAAATTTGAAAGTCTAAAAAAGGAACTCTTTCTCAATTTTTCAACAACTACCCCCGAAACTACCAGAACCCTCTGAAGAACCTCTAGGTTAAGGTTAAACCTTGTTCTTGGACGGAGAAATTATGGGAATTAAATTAATAACGAAAATGAAAACAATGCAGCCCAATTTATACTCCTCCATAATCGGTTGTTCTGAATCTTTAAAGATGTTCTCAAAACTTAAATATATTCTCTATTGAAACAGGTGTGGAGTTATAGGACGAGAAAATTATGAGAATTGCGTAAAAATTACACAAATATTGATTAAAATGCTACTGAGATTTAGAAAACAATTTAAGTCTGATAGAAGAGGACTTTAACCAAGGACCAACCACGCAACCACGTTTACTGAACTCAAGTGAACTGGAGTCAATATAAGTCCTCTACTTCAGAGTCATTTTTTGGGCCTTAGTTTTACAATTGTCCCATAACGGCGACAAATATGATTTCAGACTTGTTAGGAACTGATAAAAATGCAGGTGGTTATTATTATTGTCTATTGACCCTCCCTTATCACTTGTAAAATGGGCGGTTTGGATTGACCTTCAAGACATTTTTATGACATGCATGAACCACTGTACTGGATTAACCTATGGGGTTGTTCATAAAGAGCATATGGGGCTCTGTTTTGGGGCAATGTGGACGTTTTTGGGAGTATGTCTAGACAAGCCTCAATTGTCAATTCGTTAGTACATGTTGTAATAATAATATGAGCCCAAAATACCCGAGATTGGTGCGGTAGGTTGGCCCACTTTACAACTTATGTGCAATCCTTCGCCATGTGCTTAAAATACATTCTTAATTTAATTAAATTGTCCTCTACCAGTCACCAGTCATTATCGTTGTTTTTTTTTACAGAGGCAATAGATCCGTTTACAGGAAAGTATACGAAGAGAGGACAATGGAATTGTAAAGAATGAAGCGGTTGATTTACTATTTCTTATAACATTACTGGAGATTAGGATGGTCAGTTTCGGTTTGTTCAACTGTTTCTGACAATGGAATTAATTGTCCGGCTGAGGAAGCAATCTCTTCCACTCTCCACGTGGGATCCTTATGTTATTATTCCCATTCATGTGATTGTCATGGATGAATCATGCTTTTACAACTCAATTAGCTACTATATGCCTTCTTTGAAGATTTAAAAGCATGAGAACGTTTTTCTTATTTACACTTCGTTGATAGTTTGGAGCAAATAGATTGTAAGAACTTGAAGAATGCATTCTGTATTCAAAGTATGGTTGACGGCATATGAAGTGCTTGAAAAAAATCGAAATTACTGTTTTCAATTTTGCTATTGATAAGAAACTTGTAAAACCGTTGGCAATTCCAAATATTCGGTAATTACGATCCCGCGCGAATTAAATTAATTAATAATCGACGATAAACAAATTATTCTTGGAATTCAAGGCTTTTCATACTAAGTAAATGCATAATATTAAGACGAGCGTAAAAATAAGTTCTATATATGATTCATCTGCATTTTTCTACCTCTGATAAGAAGTTAATTCTTGAATCTCAGCATCACATCTACAACTAGAATCATTGACAGATACACTAAACTTTATGAATTCTGTTATATGAAAGTATAGTTGCCTTTTTACAGCAACAACACGTCAGATACCATTAAAAGTTCTTAGATTGCAGTAACTAATTAAATGGATCTCCAGGTTTAAAAAAATAACACTTCAGGTTAAAGTTAGGAACGAAAGAGTTCAATAATCTCAATAAACACAAATGCTTTGATTTCATTACTCATTTCATTGTTTTAGTTCTGTTTTATTTTTTTGCCAGTTGTTGAGATGAGATACCGCGTGACGAGATAGCGAGTTGTACGGAAAGTCAAATACGTCAGTAAAGTGGTGCACAGCGCGAGGAAAATCCAAACATCGAGAAGCCGGCGTTGATACCAGGGTTGGTCGATTGCTAGAGGTTTGAGGTGACGAGTGTTATTGTGACGAAGGACGTATTCTGTCCACCAAACCGCCGTTTCTATCGGTTTCATTGGCAAATCTTTGTACAATTTAGACACTTCCACACATCGGGCCTTTAATCTGTAAACAATTAAAAAAATATGAATACGTTAATTGCCAGTGCAATACTTTTGTATCATGTTGACCAATCACGATCTTCAGGGTCAGAATTTTAGAAACATGCCATGTTTTACATCAACGCCTCTTAAATTCTCAGAAATCGAAAAATGTTCGGGCAACTTTTTTATACGTTTTTAGAGTCGGTGGAGGTAATAAAAAGAGGAATGTTCATTTCGGGAAGGGTGAGGTTTTACTTACGCCTTGTCATAAACCATTTTTGAGATTGCATTTTTTAATTGTTTCTCTGTAACGTCGCCAATATCCAGGTGAATCGACACGCCCAACTCATTAACAACGTTAGCATTGTAATCTTGGTCTGAAATTGCAAAACAAAATTATGAATATAAGGGATGGTCAAATAATTTCTTTTTTGGTTGGTTGATATAAGCTTAAAAGGTTCCAATTAATCTCATGATAGTGTTAATGTAAGGATGAGTTTGAATTCATTACCGGCGATCATCGGAAAAGTGATGACTGGAACGGCGTTGTAAAGCGCTTCTTGAAGGCTCGGACGACCGGCCTGAGTTATGAATCCCCGAATCCTTTGGTTCCCTATTTCATTACCAATTTAAATTACTATTTTTTTATTTCACTATCACTTTTACGGAGGTAACTTAATATAATGTATTTCTCTATGAGTCACCATTAATTAGATCAAAAAATGCATGATTTGATTGATAAAAAAGTATATTCCACTAGAGGACTTAATTCGAGAAAACTGTGATGAACCTTACCTAATAAATCCTGTTGATTCACCCATTCCGTGAAAAGTAGATTATCCGGCTTCTTGTCCGGAATTTCACCTTTCCATCTCCAAATGAATCGAACGTTTGGAAATGCGGAGATAGAGTTGAAAAATACTTCTTTTAAACTCTGAGGCATATTCGGTGCATTCACAACCGTTCCAAAACTTATGTAGACGAACCCCTCAACCTCAGGCCCGCCAACGAAGTCCTTCAACTCCTGTTCCAAAATTTACAGTTTTTGTACCCACTTTTAGAAACTGTTCTGTTTTTAATTCTGTAAAAATTAAAAATAACCACCATTTACCTTAGATAAGGGACCGTGATGCTGTCGAACATGAAGGGCAGGAACATTCACAACAAATGGCGGAACGGATCTCCGCTGTTCCTCCAGGAAATGGCCGTTGTTCATAATGAGACTCACATTCTGATGCAATTCGTCCAGCGACGGCAAATCCGTCACTTGGAGATGATTTTGAATGATAGATCGGATGAAGTACCAACTGATGATTTGAGAAAATCGCCATGCCAGTGGATTCAACGTGCTCAAAACCCGACCAAAGAAACCCAGGGGGGTTCGTAAACTGAATGTGTAGTTTGGCAGGGACGAAGATTCGGTGGTAAGTCCGAATGCATCAAAGTACTTCGGACTCATTGGCAAAGGGAGGAAAATGGCGAGTTTAGACTTTAATTTGTGAGCAATTCCCATGGCGCATTCCGGGAGATTGTCAACGTAGATCAGGTCGACGGGAACTGTGGTTTTCATCCAATCTTGAAAGTCCTTGCTTCCAATCAATGCTTCACAGGACCAGACATGTAAGAGATCCACAATTAATAGGAGATTCGGCACCGTCCCTCGAATCCGACTCGTCACGTCAAAGTCCCTGTCCAGGATATCCTTGAAGAGATTACCCAGCCCTTCCGGGACAATATAAGTGATGTTAGGGTTCGGGGATGGATTTGGGACGGATGCCATGTATGTCACGGTGTGACCTCTCTCAATCAACGCCTCTGCCAAAGGCATCGATGTTGTTATGTGGCTATACGATGCTCTATTTATATACAAAACAACGATGTTGAATGAAAATATTTTACAACACCTTCAACGGTACTGGAAATCTTCCTAAATGATTCAAAACACAATTTTTTCAATTCGTAAACGCAAATCTTATTTTACCCCAAACATAGGGTAAATGTCGTTTTAGAACATATCTTTATCGCTGTATAGCCGGAATGACATTTTTCGCATGTCTAATGTTAAAGTTTAAATTTACCTATGGTTTTTATTGGAACCTAAAAGTGGAAGTATTACTTCTAGAATGTACTTGGTGGAATTTTGAGAACCTTTCTCAAATTTAAGGAACGTTACACCTACAGAACTACCCTTCTCAAACACAGTTTCCAGTAATTTTAAGGATCTCAATAAGTCGTCGTCCTAAGGACCAAATGAAATAACAAATTGGATAACAATGGAGTGGATGATTTGGATGTGAAATCACATTTTTGGGAATTTTGCAACTTACAAATGATGTATGAAAAGAATGTGTGCCCCTTCAGCAGCCCCCAAAATGGGGAGCAGTAGGAGCCAACGAAACATATTTTTCTGAGCCATTATTTCAGAAACTCACGAACTTCTTCCGACCTTTCTCAATTAGGAATTAAGAATTATTCGAAACTCTTCTTAGAAATTATGATCACTTGAAACAAATATTGCTATCAGCTATGCTGGTTGTTAAATGAGAAACGCGATAAAATACAACTTCAACGGAGTCGATTCCAGCACTTACAATTAGATCCATTAAAAGAACGACCGATTTCGCATTAAATTATTTTTTTGCTTATTCTCCCAAGAGGGATAATAAGCATGTTGTTATAACTAAATTTATAAAATGCATGCATGCATTTGGATCTACTATCTGAAATTCCCAACAGCTTCCCTAATCTTTGAAATGAAGCCCCTGTCAAGTCATCTGTGTGTAAGATACAATAAAAACGTTACACAACAAGGAAAATGCATACTAAAAGGCGACAGAAATAATTAAATGCAATTTACCCTGTTTTTCATCGTTAGATAATTGCATAGTCTTGACACGCGTATGGATTTTACAGCTTTACGACCTTGGATCATGAAGTCTTAAAAAAGACAGATCCTGGTAATATTTATTATCTGCTGAACATAATCAAGTGAGATAATGTTTATTAGCATGCCTTATACTTGTAGGATGATTTATTGAATAATCAGCCCAGTGTGTCACTAGAAACTCTGGTGGGAGAGCAGAAGAATATTTGGACCAAATTGACATGATAACAGAGTATTAAATTAAAGCTAAATTTAAAATCTAGAGACCATGTGTCCAGATTCGCTAATTTTTTGTTATGCAACTAACAGAGTTTGAATGATGCATTGGTTGTCCGCATTCCATTCTGCTTTTATTTCTCTCTTAGAACTTGTATTTAATTACTTAAATTATTTCATGAATTACCAATCATTTATTTAATAAATATACTGGACACGGAATCAGAGAGAAGATAGGAGGATTATCATTATTATTATTTTACAATGCGATACCCACTGTAAGTGTACATTAGAGGATAACTAATAATATTTCGTGTTGAATATATCGAATAGATTAATAGTGCCTGTTTATAACGGATCACAATTGCAGTAGAGATGCTATACGTCAATGTTATAAGTTATAACATATTCTACCGTGCCCCCATGTGTCTGGGTTTTCAGGCATTTTTTTTAATTTCTGATTTTTTAAACGGTAATGATTGTACGGTTGTTAAACTGTCCAGTCATCAACAGTAAATATTTCGACGGATTTTACGAAACATTTATAGATTCTATTCGATTTGTTTATGATTCGTCCAATGTTGGGGACTATCCTGTTGCCCAAATCTTATAAATCTTAGTCTTTCCTAATCCACCTAAACCTCTTAAATAGGGACATTAATCAATTTTGATGTATGAATCTGTTAATTCAATTGTTCTCTCCATTTTGATATTTGAGGGATACTTGGTCATTCGTATGCGGTCCAGATAAGATGATATGATATTTTTCTGACAGGTATAATAAAAAAAACATAAATGAATGTAGGTGATTTTTTTATCCAGGCATACATTAGGAAGAATGAAGCTGCCGATCATGTCGACACAATATTCGATGACCGGCTTAAATAAAAAAAATCCAGTTTTGAAACCTTAAACCCGTTTAAAAAACTTCAATTGATCGAAGTGGGGAGGTTTTGAACATTAGAGTAAATGGACAAAGCCGAGGGGGTATGCCCAATCTGACACAACTTTGAAATCCAACTATGGGAAACATCGTATTAACGTTCTAACTTTGTGACTTTAGAACACCAGTGACAAGTTTGTGTTAAACCAGTCGCTACAACTTAAGCGAGCATCGAAATTAAATCTAAAACGCTCTTTTTTGTAATGTTAGTAGATTTAAAACAAGTACTACAAAAGTACAAAGGTAATGAAATATATTACTAAAAGTAGCTAGAGAGCATTAGAGGATTGTACACCAGAGAGATCTAAATGTATTTACGATAATAAAAAAAAAGCTTGCATGTTACTTGAAAAACTTTACTTAGAAATGCTAATTTATAGACTGGCTGACCTTTGTAATCAATGACCTAATTATCTGCTTCTAATTGTCTACAAACCAAGATCATTGAAATTGTAGGTCTCACGAGTGGGTACCTTCCATACTGTTCAAAGCATTAGATACTAACAACCCCATTTACAGTTTTCAGTTGCCACTACTGAATATATTATTATTTCTGTAACATAATATAATATTTATTCTAGTAGTCTTCTATGTTAACCAATGATGTTTCATACATTTTATAAATTCTCGAGAGAGTTTAAATCATACTTTTATGACTAATCTTCCATCACTAGATAGTTATGGCATATACATGTGGTACGTACTACGTATGGTACTTTTTAATTTCAAAAATTAAAATTGAACTTGAGTTGTTTGGGTTTATTTCCTTGAATATTAATATGACCAGATAACAAATAACCTTCAATAATCCCAGTAGGAATGAACCCTGTTTCGAATGCATATTGGAAAAAATAACCAAAAGCTAGGAGCTTTCCACCTTGAAATACAAACAAAATTATGCGTATCCTAAATGAAAAGGTCGAATCCAACAATCGTATTTAAAATGATGGTAACCGGCCCATGTCAATATAAACACGAATATGCTTTAAACACAGTGTGTTTTGGCAGATGGTTTATATGCGTGTAATAATTAAGTGATTTCCTATAATATGTCAAGCATCACTACCTTCTACCTACTACCTATTCAGTATTCACGTTGTCAGATACACAACACAAGCCCAATAAACAAGTTATATTTTTTCTATCCAGCACTTAATAGTTCAAAGTTCAGTTTTTATCACAACTATCCAGTCATCAAACAAAGTTATTACTTATTGAAGGACTTTTTTTTTATTAATTCAATTGGAGATTGGCTCAACTTTTTTTTGCTCTTCTCGACCCATTTGACTACGCATAATTTTTTGCATTCCAGCATTCGAGCAACCGAGTTGAACGGAGAACGACATCATTTTTCCATTCCTTTTAAACAATTTTAGGGTCAATTTTGTTGTTTAAAAATCATATTTTGAATATTATTTGAAAGCCGAAAATGCCTGGACTACTATTAGATGGGGACGAAGGTCCGAGTATTTGCATTATTGGGGCTGGGTAAGACGAAACTAGGACATTTTGGTGAAAAAATTAGGCTTATGAAGCCGTAATTTTATATTTTTTATGGTTTCGGAATTAGGTTTTCAGGGATTTGTTCAGCTATAAGAGTGCAGAAAGATCTGGGCCTTCATAACATACAGATCTTCGAGATGAACAAAGGAATTGGTGGAACTTGGTTGAGCAATTGCTACCCCGGTTCATCCTGCGACATCCCTATTCATGCATATTGCCTAACTTTCGAGTCCCGAGCCGGTTTGTTATTATGGAGTACTTAATTACCGTAAATGTCGGTATAAGTCCCACAGGAAGTTATTTTTTATTATTTGGACGTAAAATTTACTCGAAATGCAATTTTATTCAATAACTGGTTGATATAATTTTACGAATGAAATTTATTTAAGCTTTTATTTGACTAAACTTTCTGGGGGTGGGGACTTATTAGCTCGCCTATTAAAAATAGGTTTAGAGCTAATGAAGTCAACCAGTCCGTCCGTCCGTCCGTCCGTCCGTCCGTGTGTCCGTCGTTTTTGTCAATGTAAATCAAGACAAAATTAAACAGCCTAGAAGCAGGCCGGATTAGAACCAAGACAATTTTTTTGAAATGGAAGCATAATATTCGCTAGTGTTTATCAAATTCCGAACACAGAATTAAGTTTTAACATAATTGTATTGGTTTTAATACCAAATTTATATATATGGTTTTTATCCGCTTTTCCAAACTTAAAACAATTTTGAGGTTTGATATGAATTGTGCAACATGAAAATGGTTTTCGAGGAACTCGTATTGGTTTATATATAAAATGTTTTTTAAAGAATTTCTATTGCTTTAAATACGTAATTAAATCGACATTTCTGGAAACAGGAATGATATATATAAATCAATACGATTTGAAACAATAATCATATTTTAAGGGTATTTACATTTTTATAATCAAAACATCAAACTAGGGTTCGTAAAAGCCGTAATTGGGACATTTCATAATATTGTTTCGTCATATGTTTAAATTGATCCAAAAATAGAATCTATCATTTAAAAACAGCGTTTTCGATTTAAACAAATTGATAAAGTAAATTTTAACTGCATCTGCCCAACATTAAAATTTTTTTCGAGGAAATCGTATTGGTTTTAATATCAAATTAATATTTATAGGTTTTATCCCATTTTCTGAATTTAAAACAAATTTGAGAAATTTTGAAGTTTTATATAAATTGTGCAACATGAAAATGGTTTTCGAGAAAATCGTATTTGTTTATATGCCAAATGTTTTTTAAAGAAATTCTATTGCTTTAAATAGGTAATTAAAACAACATGAATGGTATACATATATAAAGTTATACGTTTTGAAACAGTTATCAAATTTTGAAGGTGGTAACATATTTTATATACAAAACACAATTTAGGGTTCACGAGAGCCCATATTGGGACAGTTTGTGATATTGCTTCATGATCTGTTCAAATTGATCCAAAAATTGAATCTATCATTTAAAAACCGTATTTGGGATTTAAACAAATTGATAAAATTGATTTCAACTGCAATTGTGAAACAATAAAATAATTTTTAACGAAATTGTACAGGTTTAAATAGCACCATGGATTCACAGATTGGGAAACAGTAATATAGAATATAAGTCAATGTTTTTTAGAACAATTCTCAAATACTCAGAGTTTTCACGTATTTGTTATGGAAACTATCTTTATCGAGTTATATCATATTCTTTTGGATGTAAATCAATTCATCATAGAACAATTACTAAAGCTTCGGGATTAAAACGCAGTCGTCAAGGGGAACGTAAATTATGATATTTTGATTTTATACAATCGAGCAAAACGATAAGTAATATTGAACGATAATCTATATGAATTGTGCGAGCTGTCGTTAACGTTTACAACGTTTTATTTCAATGAGATTTTTACTTCCCCAAGTCTTCGTACCAGGGTGGATACCTATACTAGATCTTATGGTACCGTTTCGATAAATGTTTCTCACTAGATGTTTTATGAATTACTTGGATTTCTGACTGATTCCAGATTGGAGGGCCCAATATGCAAGCCAAGCCGAAATTCTGGATTACATGGAAGGAGTCGTGGACAAGTACGACCTTCGGAGACGGATATTCTTTTCGCATAAGATTAAGCGATTGAGCTGGAATAAGGATAGAAGCCAGTGGATCGTCGAAATCGAAGATCTGGAAACGGGGAGTCTTTTTGAAAGAAATTTCGACTTTGTGTAAGTTTTGTATAAAAGTTCGGATTTCCTGGATTTGAACAACACTAGGACTTTTCTTTCAAAATTATTTGGTTTTAGTGCTTCAGGAAGTTTCGCATTGTAGACTGAGAAACGAGAATTAAAGTCATTTTAGGAACAATTCTTTTTTATCAAGTTATGTGCACTTGATACAAAACTAGATTTTTGCTGAAAATGGAGCCCAAAAATTGCAGAATCCTGTAACCCGAACGGTGTGGCCTGTTGAGAAGAAGAAAAAGTAATAAAAACATTTAAATTGATTTTAGATTCAACGCAACGGGGTCCCTCAGGGCACCCAAAGTTCCCGACGATTTCAAAAGTTTCCAGGGACAAGTTGTCCATACTGCTATGTGGAATGACGCAATTTCCCTCAAGGACAAAACTGTCGCCGTGATTGGAACTGGAGCAAGTGCTATTCAAGTTATCCCTCAAGCTGCTAAAGTGGCCAAGAAGCTCATCGTTTATCAAAGGTAACCAACAGACTTAATTATTATTTTTCTAATTATTTTAGTCAAATAATAACATCGGGGCAAAATAAGACTGATTTTTGTTTGGAATCCAGTAATATTGCTTTTTGAAATGCTTATTAATCTGGGGGTGTGGTATTGAAAAATGACATGATTTTTCCTATTTGTGTTGATATTTATAAATACACTTTTAGATGATTTGCGGATGAAAGCGGCCCATCATAAGCGGCCCATCAAAAGCGGCCCATTATTAGCGGCCCCCACAATAAGCGGCCCATCATAAGCGGCCCATGACAATAAGCGGCCCCTGACTATAACCGGCCCATCATAAGCGGCCCATGACAATAAGCGGCCCATGAAAATAAACGGCTCCGAAGTTCAGAGGAACTTGAAATGTTTGATTTCAGGTTGATTTCATTTCAATATTAAGTTAAAATTAAGTAATAAAAGATATAGATAAGGATAAGAACCTTTTACTTTGAAGGAAAAGGTAATCGTTCCTTCAAAAGTAAAAATATTGTAATGAAATCAACCTAAAATTAAACATTTCAAGTTCCTCTGAACTTCGGAGCCGTTTATTTTCATGGGCCGCTTATTGTCATGGGCCGCTTATGATGGGCCGGTTATAGTCAGGGGCCGCTTATTGTCATGGGCCGCTAATGATGGGCCGCTTATTGCGAGGGCCGCTTATTGTGGGGGCCGCTAATAATGGGCCGCTTTTGATGGGCCGCTTATGATGGGCCGCTTTCATCCGTATACCTTTTAGATTACGTTAGTAGCTAATTAAATGTGTCTAAATCTGAATATGGTCAATGTTTTTGTCTTAGAACACCGTCTTGGGTTCTTCCAAAATTCGATTTCGAGTTCCACAGTTCATTCAAATGGCTCTTCAAAATACCTGGGCTACTAACAGCGTACCGACTCCTCTTGTTCTACATGTTTGAATTCCTTTGGTTGGCAATGACCACGGGGTCCCTTACATCGAGATTTAGTGAGTGGGACTTACATTTTACTACCTAACGAGTTCATGGGAAAAATTTAAGGTTTTAATATAATCTTGTGAAATCGGCAGTGACCTGGACGTGTAATAATCACAGGAAGAGTCAGTTGCAGGGAAATATGGAACTGTATGAAAAGTTGACTCCAAAATATCCGTTCGGCTGTCGAAGAACCGGATTCGCTCAAGATTACTTTCCAACCTTCCTACAACCCAATACAGAATTGGTAACAAGTCCGATTAAAAAAGTTACAGGCAATTCCATCATAACAGCCAACGGGGAAGAGAAAATTGATGTAAGAAATTACAAGAATTGTTTAATTGTACTAGGACATAAAAAATAAGACCTCATCCCCAAAATAAGCTGTTGGTTTCTGCTTTAACGCAATGTTCTATTAATTCAATTAAGGTTCTGGTATTAGCGACGGGTTTCAAAGTCTCTGAATACTTTGCCCCGATGGAAATCTACGACAAGAACGGAGACAACGTCCTTCTGAAATGGAAGAATAATGGCCCTTCCTTATTCATGGGAATTGCTACAAACGAGCTACCGAATTTGTTCGTCCTTTATGGACCCAATACAGTAAGCTAATTTTTAATTAGAGGGACATCAGATACATTAGTGTTCCTTACTAAATCAGGGGATTACGGGGTCATTCTTTGCTCCGAGTATATATTTTTCATCAAAAATTTCACCGAAATTTAGAATTTATAAAAAAATACTACCACCAAAATCCCACGATAAACGGTAAAACAGCATTTTCAACAACCTATAAGCCCACAATGTTCTCTGAACTTAAACCCTGGTTTGAATAACATACAATAGTCTACGCGAACAAGTGCATTATTTTTTCAAGTGATAAAATTGTGCAATTTTATCTGCAAACCTCCCAAAGTGCCTTTATATGGTGCAATTGAAACTATTTTCGTAAGTTCGTCGTCAACATGATAAACGGCCACTTGAGCCATAGGGTTATTCGGTAAAAAGATTAGACCGGTCAAGGACCGTGATAATTCTTTTCAAGAGTTTAACTACTTTAAACTTGGATTTAATGTAATTTTTCTGAATGCAATTTGTAGTCGACAGGGCACAATAGCGTCGTCATCACGATTGAGATGCAGATGGACTTTATCGTAAAGTGCCTCCGGGAAATGTTCCGGCGAAATGCCCGTGCCGTCGCAATTAAGGAGTCAATCGTTCAGAAATACATGGGAGAAATGAAAGAGATGTTTCCGAAAATGGTTTGGTCCGCCTCGACATGCCACCCCTGGTATGCTGACGAACGGGGAAATATTGTCGGGATTTTCCCTTGGACTTTGCAAAACTATTCCAACCGGATCAACAACTTCGAAGTTAAAAACCTCGAATTTGATTGACACGTTCAGTTTTTAATGTATTTTAAGTCTTATTCTACCACTACCAGAAGGTATAGCTCACAGCACTGGGATGGTTGGCTACTTTTCGTTTTTGGTTTGCAAAAATGGTGTAAAAATCGCACGATAGGTTTTCAACCATTTCAGTGTAACGTTTACAAACGCTACGCTGAAGCTGAAATTGTATGGACATGAATTTTTAGTATGAATATTTGATTACTTTTCTACTATAGGTTATTTTGTTTGATTTTTTTTACTCTCAAGCTCAATGTAATTAATTCATTTGATTTTTAGTGCATCAACTCATCGCAACTTTTAACTGTAATCAATAGCTATCTCTCAAATGGGCCTGTAAATATAAGGTTAATTTATTATTGAAAAGGCAAACTTGAATTCTGAGCTTAGGTATTCTTATGTAAACGTGTTCTTAGCTTTGAAAATGCAAATTCAGGCAACTAGCCCAGCACTACCTAATCCACATTGCACTCCTTACTCTCAATACCATTACAATATTAAATTGAATTAATGCAAATTGTTATTCAACACTTGCGAATAACTTTAAATACAAATGCAAGACTAAATAAATTCACAATGCAATAAGAACAAGGAATCGAGCTCGTCAGAATTATGAATTATGTTTTATTGCTGAGAATGTACAGAGATTTATTTATTAATCTTTACAATAGAGTGGTATACATTTAAAGTTGCATACAATTTAAAGTTTATAAGAGGCAACGAAACCAGATTCTTGGACATTTTTACATATGCATTTTGACACTTGGTAAAAGCACGAATATGAATACAGGTCGGTTTGTATTTTATGATAATCAATTGTTTTAAATTAACTGAAATTACAACTAAATTATTACAATAAATTAAACGCTGATTTGAAGTTATTTCAGGTATGCTTTCTTCAATTTAGTTGGTTTAGGTCAGCTCTCATATTTTAAATTGAATATCAACAGTTTTGTGCTTTTGCGCCAGTATAAAATATATCGTCGGGAAACGGATCAAAAAGTAGAGTAGCGATTTCGAAACCGATCGTTGTTGAGAGAGAAGGAGGAATCTCTCCTGTTTTTGGCGTAGTTGGCCCCAGCCACGAAGGCGACGAGGCAGATCAGGAACAGTAACGTCAAACCAACCCCCAATACCAAGTCTAAATAAATAAATTGTTTTATTATTAATTTTTTGAAATTTTATGACCTTAAAAAATAATGCATGTAAACACTTACCGTCCTGTTGACCCATAAAATCCTGATACCCGTGCCCCCTTTTCGCCATATTCCGATTTAAAAAGAATTGGATTGACCAAAGTGTATTTTAATTATTCTCTAATCGTCAAGCACTTGTAAAATTAAGAGAATAGCAGGAATTTGATTTAGTTTTTAAATGATAACGTAAATGTATCGGAATCCAAGGAACTGATTTACACTGGAAATATTATGTTTCAGGGAGTGTCGATTGGCGCTGATGATGAGAGGATTTTTCAGGCCGAGGGATATTTTTTAATAAGCAGTTATAAGGATATCAGAAATTACCATCAATAAGTTCGTCTAAACTCTTCAGTACGATTTGTTTATAAGTAAGTTAAGTTACTCTGGAGTTTGAGAGTCTTAAAAGCATCATGTTTTTAAGCTTCTGATTATCAGACACAATCCTGACTGACAGAATAAAAACCAAAGATCCCGAAATAGAGTATATGGCTCTGTCTGTTTCATTCTATACGCCCTACCCTAATGACATTTAATATTGACAAACAGTAGGATTGACAAAGTATTGACAAATATATAGAAATGAAACGACAGCAGATCTGAATCAATAAATACATTATCAGTATCAGACATGTAGTTCAGTTGCATATCCAGTATGCATGTAAATATATGGCAATACGTGTGCATTCGAAGTTCCAAAGCCTAATTCCCAGCAGATTACAGGCTCCGTAATCTAAATCCTTGGTGCTGTTAATTTCCATACTATTTTACGATGATCTTATTTACTTTTCATATTTTTTAATATCATCATGCATATGCAAGTCCTTCGAGGGATTTAATATTTAAAACCTAAAATTCTTAACCTTAATATTGGACTGCCGACTGATATGAAAGAGAATGGAGGGGATGGCAGTATGGCAGTTATTCCGGTGCATTAAACATTGGGATTTATTTAATATTCCACCGATGTGTCAATGACAGCTTTTACAGATGCAATAGATAGCATAGAATTTATTAACCGATTTTTAATATTCTTCCATGTCATATAGAGTACATACGAATTCTGGAAAGTAACGGCTACTACAGAGATTTTAGGTCACCTACAGACACTAGAATTTAGCAATGACTTCTGTATTTCGACATTTCAATATCAAGATCAAAACGGGACGGTCAAAGGTCACTTTGTTTCCACGGAACTGAGGTAGTGAGCGATGGCACAGGCAGCCACGACTGCAGCGATTGTAAAAGCAACTCCAGCGATGGGACTTACCCGATTGTCCTCGTCGAGGATCTCAAGGCCACAGCCTCTCAGTCGTGCAGCAAAAACATCGAAACAGGAACCGGTGGTAGAATGAGAGCCAATTAGTCTCATCGCACTATCTGAAGGTGGAGGTGCATCGTTCCTTGATCGCCTTGACGATGTCGACGAGTTTGTCCTGCCGAAGTTTGTATTGGACGTATCCGTCGGGTCACTACTGATCGACATGGGCCCATCGACAGTGGTAACTGATTTCTGTGCTGCTTGTACTAGTTCCGGCTTGTATCGAAATGTAGAGGTGGCCATTTCAATGGTTGTTTTCAGGGACTCGTAACTTCGCCAGACCTCGTCGATACTTCGATTGCGGCGTCTCATCGCTGTCTCCAAAGCCCTCCTGTCTTCGGCCACTAGAGTTAGCAAATCGTTTTCAAATTCAGAAGAAGTTTATCGACAAATGTAAAGATAGGAGAGAGGATTACTTTTGTTGCTGAAGTATTTTGAGATCTTTCGTTCTCGGAAAACCTGGTCGTAGGTATCAATAAGGTAGTGGCACTTTTCTCGGATCTCAAGCCAGTTCCCTCCTAACCAAAATACATCGAGGGATCGGTTTTCGAAGGCATCCAAATCTGTTGAGGAAACTAGGTTGTCAGGTTGGGGATCGGCTGGAGCTAATAATTAAAAAAATATATTTTATTTAGTTTGATTTGTCAATAATCTAGAGGATAAGTTTAATTCCACTTTGAATATTTTACTTACTGTTCCCAAGTTCACTCTTTGAATTTGTGACAATTAGCGAGGCGCTGGTTCCATAGTAAAGGGATCCGAGAATATCGTCCAATTTGACAGTCCTGGCTCCATCCGGCTGTACTTTGTTCACAACCAATTGAACGATCCCATCGTGTTTCAGATAGTCGGAGGACTAATGCAACAATGTCAATTAATTTTTTTGCTAATACAAGTTGTGCATTTACTGCTAATGATCTTACCACATATTTCTTAAGGATCGTTTCAAGAGTCTGGAGCATGTGTGCCTCATTGAGCCTAGCGACCATACCAGGTACACATTTCCTGCCATCCCAAAACACCTTCTTCTTGTTCCCCTCCGTCAGACTAAGCACGTATTTGTGACTCAACTCCTCTGTTACATAAACTGTATTTACATTTTTCGATTCAACAAAAATTAGAGACGATATCATTTCTATTCAAAACGGGCCTGGACTCACTTGACCGATCGGCTTTAAAAGCTTCGTTGAGGATCAGTTTAACTGACTTGATTTTGCCCTCTTGGGCTCCCGGAAACAAGGTGGAGAATGCATCAGAAACACGGAGGGTTGAAAATACCCGATTGTTCGTCGATATAGAGACGTTGGAGTATCGGAGGTAGTCTTTTGCCTATGGAATTTTAATTAGGCGAGTTAGTTTGACTTGTGGTAAATTCCGGAATAACTCTACCTGGGGAGTTATACTGGGATTTTAAATCGTTTCATATTTAAATCTCGAATTACCGTAAACTTTTCAAGGACTTCCCCAATTGTCATAAGAGAGAACTTGAGGTCTCCAGGAGTGATCTTCCAGCTGAGACCAGATACGCTTTCCTTGCCATTCCAAAATATAGGGAGTCCTTTGGCTTCTTCGAGGTTCAGGATGTGATACTTGCCACCCTGACTTGATTTCCGGGGTTGCTGCTGTTGTACTTCGACTACTGGGCGATTGGATGTCTTCGGATCTGATGATGCCCCAACGTCAGCCTCTGTCTTTGACATTTCCCGAGGTTTCTCATTCTGAACAACGGGATTATTATCTCGATCTTGAGGTCGAGGACTGCTTTCTTTTGAACTGCTCATCATCCTGAGGAATTTTATGGCATCTATAAACTACACATTCACCAGCTACGATAATTTTGACTGCGACGACGATTTTGAATTTTGAGCGAGCATTTTTAGCAGGGTTTCAAAAACGAGAGGATTCCAATTTTAATTTAAAATTTTTCCATGGATACTTCAATTGCCTTGAAGTTTAGACGATGGTCTGAAATGTTTTTTTTTTACCTACTCATTGGTTTTTTTCTCGGAGATTGGGACCCACACCATCATGCCTATGTATACATGTATGTATTTATGCAAATGTAAATGCAGGGGACTGTTAATATTTAGAATTCTTGAATTGAAAGGGATTATAATATTTAGAGGAATAAAAGTACAATGCTCTTTGATCGATGCTATTCTTCTTCGGAGGTTTGAAATTTTTTACAGCTTTTGAACTGACAATTTATTGTTTTTTTACCGTCTTTGTAAATTATTACAACATATTTCCGGCAACTTTACAATTCAAATAAGTAGTATTAAAAGTTAAAGTTCATAAGAGGCTGTTTCTTGAGCTTAGGATCGTAAAGTTTAGAAACTCATTAAATCTTTCATTTTCCATTCTTAAAGAATCTGACTGACTATATATACGTTGTTTTAAAAAGCTAATTGTTTGTTGTTTCGCAATCAAACACTTTTTTAATTAATTAAAACAACTCAGATTTAACTTACTTTTAAAAGGTGTGTTTTTTAAGATGATATGGCAAACAGGATCACCCAATAATACTTCCTTCATGAATGACATCATCCAAACCTTTTAACATAAATTATTTATAAGCTTTTTAATTAAAAAAAATTCAAGCCCTAATTATATATTTACTTACTTTCATTTACACAAACTCAAGATCTTTGTACGCTTTAATAGTATTGATATTAATTTTTAATATTAAATGTTCCTAAACAGTGAAGAGCAAGTACATTGTTCACCTTGATATTTTAAATTCATTCTATAAACAGTCTAGTCATTCACCTACTTAGCATCGCACTTGCTATCTGCTTTGACAATTTTTTGTCAAAAAATCTCCAAAATAATCTAACTTCATCTCAAGGTAATTATTTGAGCGTAAATATGGCTCGGATCGAGAATTGGTTTCCAGTTTAACTCCAGCAGCAGTCCTGACTTATAAAAAAAATACAACTGGAATATTAAATAATTTTAATGTCGAAAAGAATTATAGACGTCCTTCTTATTACGTCAGCGCTATTAGCCATCGTAGAATTTGGTAGTAGCGTCGTAACGGAAGATGCGATTGTTAAGGTCTCACAAGGGCTTCTCCGGGGTAACGAAAGAACCTCCCGAAATGGTAGAACATTTTACGAATTCTTAGGCGTGCCTTTTGGGAAGTCGAAACGGTTTGAGGTATAATTAAATGACAATTATTTCTTTATAAATATTAGTGTTTTTTGAATGGCTAAAAGGTGAATGAAATTGAGAATTTTATATTAATTTGTACAGCTTTCCGAGCCAGCCGATCCGTGGACCGGGATCAAAAATGCAACCAAGTTAGGTCCTTGGTGTCTTCAATACAATTTCCTTTTTGGAGGACTGAAGGGCCAAGAGGATTGCCTCGTTTTGAATGTCTATGCACCAAAGGTTTTTTAGTTTTTTTTAGTTTATTCGCGAAAATTTCAGCTTTCTTCAAGAATAATCTGTTCAAATCGTTTATACTATATAATACTTGTGCATTTCAATTGTACACATTAAAAAATTCATACATACAGATGTCGGAATCGGTAGGACCAAAGGTTACAATGGTATTCATCCATGGGGGAGGGTTTCAACAGGTGAAGCAAATCAAATAAATACGATAAATACAATATGTACATTCGAAATTCTTAATATTAAATTGTGCAACATAAAATAGGGTTCCGCAAATGAATTCGGTGGAAATTATCTCATGAACCAAGATGTTGTTTACGTGGCAATTAACTATCGACTTGGTGCCTTCGGTGAGTCAAACACTGGTCATTGTACTGCTTCTATCAAAATAATTTTTAGAGCTGCAAGCCATTAACCTGGTTTAATTTTCATTACGAAGGCTTTCTTAATGCGGGAGTTAAGTCTGCTGCAGGGAATCAAGGTTTAAAAGACCAAATTCTGGCTTTGAAATGGATTCAAGAGAATATTCAACACTTTGGAGGTGATCCGAATAAGGTTATGATATTTGGACAAAGTGCTGGGGGTGGTGCTGTCTCTCTGCTAACACTTTCCCCTATGTCGAAAGGTAGTCGATATTTAAAGTTCAACCTTTTTTGATTAAAAAACACATTAGAATACTTCAAAACGTATGGTTATTTTTAGGACTATTCCATAGCGCAATATCTGTAAGTGGAGCAGCCTTGTGCCCCTTTGTCGACAGGAAGATTCCTCCGATTCCAGAATCCAAGAAACTGGCAAATCTTCTAGACTGCCCAACCAGTGACCCAGAATACATGATTCAATGTCTTCAACGAATTAGTTCCGAAAATATCGCCAAAAATGCCGTTCCCAAACATCCGAATCATCTGGTAGGTTCAAATTCAGGTTTTTTGACACATTTTCAAGTTAAAATAGTACATAGAGTTAGGAAAATCGTAAATTTCAACTATTTTTATAGAATATTGTGTATTATATCCGTTCACAGTTGAGTTTTTGAGATGCCATAGATTATACAGCAGCCGTTACAAGTTATTAAACTTACCCATATTTTTGTAAAGTTTTTCGACGCGTACGATGTTCCACAAATCAATCCATCAATCGAAACGTACAATAATGGAGAAGGTTCAAATGACCCCACAGTATTCCTTGCCGAAAACCCCTTAACACTCCTGTCAGAAGGACGATTTAACAAAGTGCCTTGGATAACGGGCATAACTCCTAGCGAGGGAATCGTTGTCCAAGCTGCCCGTAAGAAAACCTCATGCACGAAATCTAAATTATCCTTTATGCTTTTAATTCGTTTCAATAAATGTTAAAATTGCTTTATTTCAGCCGTTATATATAACGAAACGCTGCGAATCTTAATAAACGAAGAATGGGGCCGTGTTGCCCCAAGTACATTCCTCTACCATGCAAGCTCTAAAGATCCCTGCAAAGCCAGTGGCAAAATTCGGGACTTTTATTACGACAAAGAAGAGAACATCACAATCGGGAATCGGCAGAAATTAGTTGATTTATATGGAGATCGGTTCTTTTTCCAATGCACCAGACAGACTGCTAGGTTGTATGCTAAGCATGCCCCTGTTTACCTCTTCAACTTGACCCATAAGAGTGAACATAGCGTTGGGAAACTTGTTGGTTGGAAAGATCCCGAAGGTATTGAAATTTAAGCAATTTGAGTTCGTTTTGTAAATCGAGATATTGGATCAACGACTACGTTTATTTCCATATTTGCGGTAATTAATTTCAATAGGGCCCACGACCCCAACTCATGCTGATGACCTTCAGTACTTCTTCGACTTTCTTACTGTACCGTATGGACCAGGAATTCATAAGGGAGACCTTATGGAGGATTTTTCTGACAAATTCATCAAACTCTGGGCTTCATTTGGGAAATATGGGTACACAAACTAGAAACATTGTCGTTAAAGTATAACATAAATCGAAACCATTCCACAAGGTTCAATAATCAGATTGTTTTTGGGTAATTGTTTTTGTTTAGTAAGCCGACAGAAGTTTGGGGTTCGTTGAAAGAATGGCCAATGTTGAATCCGCAGGAGAGCTTGGAATGGTTGGAAATCGACGATGATCTTAAGATGAAACCGGAAGAGGAAAGCTTCACCCGTCGCATGGAATTCTGGGACCAGTTACTGCCTTCTTTAAATGATAGGAAGATTTGAGAAAATTAACAATCCTCCAGAATTATTATCACAAACAAATATTTAGAATTTTTCTGAAATTAAAATCTGCTATAGTATCAAATGAAAATGTTACTTTTCGAAAATTAAATCTGTGAATGGGGTTTTATTCGAAAAATTATTAACTTGTCCTTGGCCTCAATTTATCGATACGTTTGCATTTATTTCGAAAATATTTAATCTTTGTTGTAATAATCATCTAAATCAATCCCTGAATGGTTTGAAAAATTAGCCTATTCTCCTGAAATACTCATCAAAACGGGATAATTATCGAAAAATTACTTAAAGATTGTTATCACACACAATAGAAGGGACTGTAATTTAATTAAATTGTCACTGGATTCGTCAACAATCTATGAAAGTATTAATATGTATGTTCAAGAGGTTCTGTGTTGTGGGATGACAATAACTTAAAAAACAATCCCCCGAAATAAATCCTCACCGGAAAAAAATTCCACACACACAAAAAAGTTTAAAATCCATAAAATGTACAGGTTCATATTATAGTCCTAGATCTGGTATAGGCAAAGTGTATGTTTTATGTAACAGTTCTCCGACTTTCTATTCCCGAGATCACAGCCTCCTACCCGGTTTCTGAGAGAAGGGAGAACAAATCAATAAAATACCCGGGATTTGCAGTCCGAATTCGGATATCAGTCAGCGACTCTTAAACATCTTCAGTCACAATACTCACAATCCACATCAAACAAGAATTTAATTTAAGGATCCCAAAAGTTTTACTGCAGCCCTTAATAAGCGTCAAAAGGGTAAACAAGCTTCAAAATCAGCTTTAGATTTCAGAAAATTCATAAACATGTTGAACCGGGCGTTTATAGCTGATTCTTGTATATAATCAGATCAGATTGAAACTACGCAAATCTTTCTCGTTTAAAGACAACTGATATTAATAAGCCGTAATTATGTCTAACTTGCTTGGAAATATCCTACATCTTCCTAGTTTGGTAAGATCATTTTTTCCGTTAAAACACAGAAGTCAAAAATCTAAATTCGACAAGATAGAAACCCTTATTTGATTTTGACTCATCTGAAACGTTTATTGACAGGTGTATGAACGGGTTCTAAGAGACATGGACCTGGACGACCTAAAATCGTTAAGAGCGACTTGCAAAACGACAAGATCCTGGGTCGAGACCGAAGAACATCTCAAACGGTTCAACATTCACATCTTCTCCTCAAAGTTCCTACAGGAACAACTTCTCAAATCCGAAACGAAATGGTCGAGTTTTACATTCTCTGTCGAAAACCCGTTCAGCAGGAACATGTCGTCCTTAAACGATTTCCTGAACCGATTCGGATCAGATGTCAAAACCCTTTATTTCGCAACCAGCAAACTACAAGCTCCGGACGAGTATTACGAATACGAATCCATTACAGTGTGCTGTACAACAATACTTGAGTCCTGCCCCAATCTGCAGTCCCTTTCACTAAACCAGCTAGACATCGTCAACTGCTCAAACGAAACTTTAGAAATCTTAATAAAAAACTGGGCCGGTTTAGAAATTTTAGAAATCCACGCTTTCAAGTACTTAAAATGTTCGACGAGGCAGTCTGGATTTTTTAAAAACGTTCTCACAAACTGCCAGAACCTTAAACGTCTACAATTGCCAAGACCACTCCATGAGGAGGGACAATCGGACGAACGACACGATGAATTTATCATCCAACCTACGATCCGCTTTTTGAGAGAGTCCGGAAAGTGTTTGCAACATTTGAACATTCATCGAAACGATCATGAAAAAGAGGACTTGCCATGTTTGCGAAATCTGATTGGAATTTGTGCGGAAAAAGCAGTGACAGTTTCTGGGATGTCAGGAACGATGGAAAAGCTCCTATCGGAAGAAGAAGAGGGAGTCCGTATTTCGAAAATAGTTGGGACTCTCACCATTTTAAATAACCGGATGGGACTTATGGACTTTTCAAATCTGGAGGAATTGAAACTAGAGTGGAACGTTTTTACGGATCTTAACAACAGCATGGAATTGCCCAACTTTCCGAAATTGGCTTCCGTTCACATTTGCTTTCTTACGGACTTCAGCGAAGCGTATTTTAAAAGCGTTGAAGGTTTCATTACGCGGTTTATGGGGGTAACAGAACATTATTTTTTGTTTTTATTGTTTTGTTTAATAGTTTGATATCCAAATTACAATGCTCTTTCATTTGCAGAAAAGACGAGATTCCGTAAAAAAATTCCACGTCCGAATCATCCCATTTACTGAAGTCCCAATTAGCACAAATGGTCCACAAAACCATTCCCTGTTTCTGAAGTCCTCGGATTTAGTTCATAATTTTCGAAATCTACAAGAACTCTGTTTGGAAGGTTGGATGAATGACGATGATGACTTGCTTTTGCTTTGGACCGGATTGTCCAATCTTGAAAATGTATTGCTCATGAAATGTGCCAATTTAACGGACAAGGGATTTTTGGGAGATGGTCACAAAAGCCCAGCTATTTTAGAGTTAAAAAGTATGCACATGAAAATTGACACTCTTATTAATATTTTTGTAAACATTTTTATTTTCCACTTTCATCCCAATTTTCGAAAATTGAAGGTTTTGAGTAAAAACAATTCAAAGATCTTTTTGTTAAAAAAACGAAGTAGATACAAATCCAATTTAATCTCTCAATTTTTACTGATGATTTCGAAATTAAAGCAAACAATATTTGATTTACATTGTGAAATTCATAGGACTGAGAAGACTTTACATTGACGGGATTCCTCAATTAACAGACAAATTCTACTCATTAGCTGTTAGTCAAATGAAATTGAAGTACTTCTTTGCTTCCGTAAGTCTATATCTACATTATGAACATCCGTCGATTTATTCCTGAAATTGTTCTGTTTTCATTAATTTACGAATTAAATCTTAAATTATTTCAGACGACGCAGTCAGGACTGGAGGTATTGAAGAAGGGACCCTTTAGAAAGTCAATTCAATATTTCCTACCACCAACGGTGGGCTGGAAATGTGTATTAGCTTGGAATGTTAATCAAGAGTCGGTTCTTGAGATTTTGTTATCAAATTATGGATTTAAGAGTCGGGATTCTTTGCGGAAATATTTTCAAAATTTTAAAAACCTTCGGGAACCGAATATGGAAACTTGGGAGTTCCAACATTCCGAAGAACCGTGTACCAATTGCATTTCCTATTTTATCTAAATAAAGTTGTTTTTGCTGTTTACTGTGATTTACAAACTATGAAAGTTTTTGCCGAATTAAATTTTCATCATAAGATATAAATTATGTCGATTTCTGGCTTCGAGTTCAGAATATTTGCATGTTGGTTTTCTCGTCCAGTTAGTTGTACTTCAATTAATGCATTAAAATCAAACTGTATCGATTCGAGGGTTCCATCATGCCTAAATACTTTGTTGGATAATTTTGTGCATTCGGGTATAGTATTTTATGACATATTTGTCCGCCTCTGGTAATAATAACCTCTACCTGTAATTATAACCACGCAGATATGCACATTTATTGGATGCGGGTGCTATTTTTCCTTGAAAATTAAAACCGGTACATCTACAAAAGTTAGGTCTTCTTTTCAAGAAGTTACCAACGCCGTCACTAAATGCCCGATTCAAAAGCATTAGTTGATATTAATGTTTGTATCGTAATCGTTTTATCATATTTTTTTGAAAACGACAAACTATGAAAATGAACAAGGCATTAGGCATTAGATTTCAGAGTCTCAGTCAGAGATTCGTATTCTATATATGTAATCTGTTCTCGAACCGCCAATTTTAAGCCCAACACATTAACTTACATGTGGATTTATGAAGGAATTCAGGAACTGCTGGAATTGGAATCGGGATTCGGGAATGCTGGAAACATTGAATATTTACTTCCGGTTCCAACTTCATTACACCAATCAATCCGTATTCCGTGTTTTAATTTTATACATAGTTGTTTTGAAGCAAATCCATTGTCGATTGCAAAAACATTGCCTGAAACTAATTTTAAAAATTAACTTATTGTGTATTGAAAATGGTACTGCTTCGTGAATTGGGATCAAGATTGTATACAACAAAAGGAGGAGTGCTAAATTTCAGTTTTGTCCCGAAGCACGAGCCAGCAACCTTGTCAGATATTGGGGCCTTACAATCATTCGTATCGGAACATTCTAGGATTCTAGTCATAACTGGTATTCTTGTATTTTAATTTGTTTCATTGTAATCACTTTCAGTCTTGAATTTTCATACTGCTTAAGTAGTCGTTATCGTTGTCCATTAAAAGCTCAAAGCTCTAAGACGTTGCGTTGTACAGTATGGTCAATATCTGTAGACCTTTTATCCGTTGTACCCATAATTTTGATATTTTAATGCCATAATATACATATTTGCTTAAAATCTGAAGGTGCTGGGGTATCAACGGAAAGTGGAATACCCGACTACCGATCAGAAGGGGTTGGCCTCTATGCCCGGTCTAATCGCCGTCCGGTAACAATTCAAGACTTTAACCGATCCCCATCGGTACGACGACAATATTGGGCGAGGAACTTCTTCGGGTGGCCCAAATTCGCTTCTGTAGACCCGAATGTAGCTCATCGAACGATACGAGACTGGGAATTAAAAGGAAAAGTGAGTTGCCTCGTCACTCAGAATGTCGACGGACTTCACAAGAAAGCTGGGAGCTCAGAATCTATCGAATTACATGGAACTGGCCATCTCGTCATATGTACGAATTGTGATTACAGGATCAATAGGGCTTTATTTCATCACGTTTTGAAAGACCTCAATCCTCATATAGTAGAACGGGTACAGGGTTCGGATCAGATGAGACCCGATGGCGATGTAGAACTAGATACCGTATGTCCTAAGTTTCTCTCCAAACTATGTTTCTTAAATTGCTAGTACTTAACTTCAAAGTTACTATTTATTTTCATTCATTTTTTAAATAGGAAGTGGCTGAGAAATTTACAGTTCCTGCCTGTCCGTCGTGTGGCGGATTTCTAAGGCCCGGTATTGTTTTCTTTGGGGATAATGTTCCAAAGGACCTGGTTCATCAAATTAGCCGTAATAGAAAATATGTTCATGAGCTCCAAGACTTATTATGATTAAATAGTTACTTTATTTATACTCAATAAAGCTGTCATGTAAATCGTTTCAGTACAATTGGCGGAATCGGACGGTCTTCTTGTTCTTGGCTCAACGCTGCAAACCTTTTCGGCCTTCCGGTACATCTTGTCCGCGAAAGAGCAAAGCATACCAATTGCTATTGTAAACTTAGGACCTACCCGTGCCGACGAGTTGTCCAATTTAAAACTACTTCGTCGTGTTGGAGAAATATTGCCTCGAATACAACTTTAACCCGTTAGTGTTATTCATATCCTGAATGGACGAAAATAGCCTGAATAGATTATGTTCAATTATTGAGTGTTGAAAACTCTTTTTTTTTAAATAAAATATTAAAATTATTAGTAATTTAAGAAAATTACTTCGAAACATTAGACCAATGAAATTAAGATTCGATACTATATGTATTGTGCTGTCTCTTTACGCCCCACTCGAGTCTCGGTTGTATTCGTTTCCCTGAACTTGGAATGCGGGAAATTCGTCAACCACGAGGATTTCACATTTCTGAACAGAAGCGATTATTTCATGCAATTTAATCAAATATTCAATAGATTTAATTTGTAATTAATTCGTTGAGGATTGTGACATTGTGAGTTAAGGATTATCAAATTTTCCATTGTTATAGTCGAGCGTAATAATCAATTTTATTCATGGAGCATGGTGAATTAGATTTTGGTTGAGCTAAATATGGAATACTTGAGTTTTTTGCATTTGGCTATTTGGCATTGCACATTTGACATTGTTGGAATTTAATTTAATTTTTTTTAAATTTGTTTTGTGATTTAGGAATTAAGAAATGGATAAAAAGAATGTGAAGAAGGTAAAAGTTACAGTGAAAAGGAAGAAGAAAGCTAAAACAGGAGAACAAGAACCACTGACAAAAAAACAGGAATTAAACAATCATGTAAGGCAAAACTCGTTCGAGCCCTCGTTTGTCGTTAGTGTAATCCATATGTCACGTATTGTGTATTGCATATATATGTCAAATAATAATATGTTACATATGTAATTACTAACTGCAGTTCACTGCATTGCTACTTGCTACCGCAAGTGGTGTCATTAATTAATGTTGTATGTTGTAAATATGTACTATTTGCTAATATCAAATATCAATATTGCTTTATCTACTATATCGTTTATTGCATATTTTATTTGTGATTCGAGATTGTGAATACTATTCCATGTAATATGCATATAATGCATAATATATTTTATTAATTATTGTTCAGATAGTGTCGATGAGAAAAGCGGTGCGGAAAGGACGAGTACATCTCATCAACAAGCTGGTAAGGGACGTGGAGAAACTGAAGGAAAGAAAAGGAGACGAAAAATCACAGGAAAAAGCAAAAAGAAAGGCGGAACGACTCGTTCAAGAAATTCAAATAATTAAGGTACTTTCCTTTGTAATTTAACTAATTGCGTAAGTATGGATCTGGACATTTTTCTCATTCTACATTCTAACCTAATTGATTCGAATTAAAAATGCATATACCTATATAACATTTATATTTCGTGTTAAAAATTTTAGCATCTAAAAGAAGACAAAGTTTCAATTTACGCTCTACAAAACACAAAGAAGCTAGCAGAGACGGTGGGGAATATCCAATCGACGACTGAAGAACGGTCCTTAGCCAGGCTCAGTTTCACTGTGCCGGTACAACGAGAGGTTACTCAATATCGAGAATCAAATCCGTATTGGGAACTCCAAATCCCCGTTCTATTGGAAAGAAACAAGGACAAACGAAGGAAAATAAATAAAAAATTGCTGGAACGGGAAGCTTTGAAAGGACTAAAGGAAGTTAAAATAAAACCCCAAGAGGACGAGGAACAGACAGCTCCCCAATCCGACGCTTCGGATAATTCAGATTCTGAGGAAATTGCCATAAAAGGAGAGGAAGATTCAGAAGATAACGATACACTAGCAGCTGATCCTGAAAAGTCAAAATCAAAGCTTTTAAAACCGAAATTAGCAACGGTTTCAGTGGATTCTAAAAATATTCCGAAGTCTTTGGCCAGTAAACCAAATAAAACTATAAAACCCGATAAAAAGAGGAAGGCTGAATCAAAAATAGGAAAATCCCAAGGATCAATCCGGGTTCAGGTTTTAAACAACTTGACGGATCTCAACGAATCAGATCAGCTGAAAGTCAATCTAACAACCGATAATATTGACGAAGCTCCGAAAAAGAAACCCAAGAGCTCTTTCTTCGTCGGCGGTGAAGACGACAAATCCAAGATACCTGAAGCACCCAGACCTCAACCGGACAAACCCCGCAAGGAACGAAGAGCTTTGCTTCATTCTTCAGCAGAGTTCAAGCCAATCTTCCGTAAAGGAAAACTTGTCAATAAAGGACCGAAGAGTTTTAAGACTGACCATCAGCCAAAGCGGAACTCATATTTCCAAGGTGGCCAAGACAGTGGAAGTAGTAACCTTACTCCTCTGGGCAACAAATCCTTCACAAAATCCGAGGGTCTTGACAGATCTTCAAAATCTTCATCTGCGTTATCATCTGGGGCTGCTGAAAAACTCCATCCGTCCTGGGAAGCAAAGAAACGCCAACAACCCGCTTTGGCCGATTTCAAAGGAAAGAAAATAACCTTTAACGACGACGACTAACCGACTGATCACAATGGACGGGGGAACCGTTACAGACCGAGTAGCCGAAATCGCTTGCAAACATTACAATTTAAGTTTACCAAAGAAGGGAAAACCTTCTACCGTCGAATGGACAACTTTTGCCGCAATCGTTCAATCAAACTTTAAGCCAAGCCAGTCCAAAGCCACCACTTGCACAGAGAGTTCAATAGTTCATTATGATTATAAAGTAGTTGCTGCTGGAACAGGAACAAAATGTCTGGGTCAAACTGAACTCAGTCCGTTAGGAGACTCGGTATCGGATTCACATGCAGAAATATTGGCCAGGAGATCTTTCTTGTTGTACCTTTACAATCAAATGGAATCGGCCCTAGTCGGCCAACAATCAATCTTGAATATTGCAAAAAGTGTTCAAACTTCAGGATCAGAAGCCGCCTCCTCCGACTCTGTTAAGCAATTTAGCATAGCCAAAAATGTAGCTTTTCATATCTTCGTTAGCCACGTACCCTGTGGAGATGCAGCCATAATTCCATCTACAGAAGACACTACAGAATCAGAAGACTCTACTCAAGGCACTGATCATTCAGAAGCTAAAAAGCGGAAGTTAGATAAAGAGTCGATAAGTCGCACGGGTGCAAAGCTAGAAGCAGGGCCTTTGGTTTATGAAAATGTTCAGTTAGTAGGAAAATGTCGTGTGAAGCCTGGCAAAGGTGACCCAACCATTTGTATGTCTTGCAGCGATAAAATTGCAAAATGGCAAGCGTTAGGTTTGCAAGGATCTCTTCTTGGGAACTTTATTCCTGATCCAATTAGGTTTTCTTCTGTAGTTATTGGAGCTTTTGTCCGGTTCAGTCAGGAATCTATTGAAAGGGCACTTTATACTCGGTTTTCTGATGCAATCCGGGAAAAATTGGCAGTTAGTCTTTATCCGGAAGTTTTAAACGGATATTCAATGCCCACTGTTGCTCAAGCATCCATAAATTTCATTAATTTGTTAGAGATCAAAAACAAGAATCCGAGTCCAGGTAGCATAGTTTGGTATTTAGGTTCGGATAATGTTCAAGTGATTGTAAATGGGAGGAAACAAGGTGCAACAAAGAAGAATTTCGGAAAACCCATTGCAATGGTTGAAGTTTGTAGGGCAAATTTATTTTCCGTGTTTCTGGAATTTCGTCGACGGTTGTCTTCGGCACCGGAAACTATAGATCTTGACGAGTTGGTTTACGCGGATGCTAAGAAGTTGAACAAACGATATTGTAGTTCCTGGTCGCTCTTAAGGACAGAAGTTATGTTGGGGTGGACCGATAAACCGAATTGATTGGTTTCGAGTTGTGTTTTGTTTATTGTGTAATTCTTAAGTTTAGTTTTAATTAATAATAACTTAAAATACTGATTCAATAACTCCTTTGTAATAATTTCTTTATTCGTATTTTAATATTGAACATAAACAGATAACTTGTACTGGTACTGCAGTCGTTGGAACGTTCCAATAATCCTAGTTTAGTTGCTGATTCAATTTAGTACATTGTTCTATGAGCTTTACCTAGAAATTTTTTACAGATTTCAGAGGACAAGGAATTTGTGAAATGATTAAGTAGAGGGATAAGATAAATGTGATTTTGGATACTGATTCTAGAGTTTTCATTAATTTAAATGTACTGTAAATATTTAAATATAATATCCAGTAACGTTCAACCTGAAATAAATGGGAACAATTATATTGGATTTTATTGTAATTTGTAATTTACATATTTTTTCACACACTCCTTTATTGTTCACCCTGGACTTTCATTAGTTTCAATCAATATGGATTCATCATTTATTATCATCCCATTTTTTATTTGATATTTAGATTGTAGGACCATATGTCAACGGTCGCATTCGTCCCTGATTATCTTTATTCATTTGGTTTTAATTTAATTAATTTTAACTGAATTGATACGTCTCGTGATATTATAAAGCCATAAAAACGATTTCACATGTTATTTAACTGTCATTGATGTCATAAAACTTATCCTATAATTAATTTATTAAGTACCAATACTTATTCATCAATTGCATCGAATAAATTAAACATTTATCTTTTAGGAGATTATCTTTCGCTAATTTAAATTCACGAATCTGTTTTTACTCGAATGTCCTACTAGCAATTCAAACTGGAAATCCACGATCATTTAGTTATTTAGTGTCTGTTGTCCTCTCTTAATTAATTACAGTTTAACTTACTTTATAAAGTTCCTTACACACTTAAAGTAAATGATTGATTATGTTCCACTTTCAAGCTAGACATTCATTCGTACCATTTTTCAAGAATAATTATTACTAGGTGAGTAAGGTTACTACTATATTTATTAGTATATAAGTATAAGAATAAGTATAAGCAATAGTATAAGTATTTAAACATGAACCAAAAATAACTAAAAATACCTTGTTTGTTCAACGATTCTTTAACATCCTGCCAAACTGTTGAAATACTCGTATATTTATGCAATATGTTTTAATATTTATAAGGTAACAGACACTACTAAATAAGCTTATGGTTACTGCTAGATTATTTTCAAAATCCGGGGATACAATATGCAGATATGACACGTCACCTGAGCACCGTTAATTTCGTTAATAATATGACTCTTAGATTATCAACTAATGTTCATAATTAATCAATCTCCTGAAGCATACGTTATACTGAAACCCAGCAGATAAATGAGTAAATACATTATAATTAAATATAATTCACAGTTTTACATTACAAAAACGTCATAAATATAACATAAGTCATTTCAATAAATCTCTCATCCCGCATCGTACATAGTACCTCTGGCAGTTCCTATTTTTACAACCGTATATTATTATATTCAATTGAAGTAAAAAATAATAAGTAAACGCTCCGTAGATTATTATTACTTTCTCCATGAATCGAGTTGTATTTGTATTTATTAAAGTTATTAATTATTACTAAGCCGTTCCTCCGAAGATCCCCGTAGATATCGTATTTAATACGACGAGGCATGTAGAAGTAATGAGGAGAAGGTAGGGAATGAGAGGAAGACAACATTTATGGAAATGTATTGAGCCCCCTTGAGGTGAGGGTGACCTTTGACCCCAGACTGACCCTGACCAAAGGGAACCCGACCCCGAGTCCGCTCGGGGGTAGTGAATTGTGGTGATTTTTGTGTTTAATGGTTCCTGAAATGATTTAAACACGCATTAAATAGTATGCTCTGACATTGTCATGAAAATCCTGCGTGGACCCCAAATTAATTTTTTTAGGGGTTGGGGATGGGGATGTTATTTCGGGGGGTTTTGCATTTTATTAAGAAAAATGCCGTACCTTCTGATTGCGTTTGCTAAGCCCCCCTCCGTTGGAAGCCGAGAGGGAAGATGTCGTAGTGAGTCCATCTCCAATGTGAATGTCCCCATCCGAGAGGTCGTAGTCTTCATGGAAATGCTCAGAGTTATTTCGAATCGGCTTCCGTTTCCGGTTCTTTGAATGCTTTATAGGATTACCACTCACCGGATCCCGCTCGCTATTACTATTAGTATTTATATTATTATTATTATTGTGTTTTCCGCCATGTTTGACGGACCTCCAGTCGACGGGGCTGGGAGTCGTCGTCGTAGTCTTCTGCGTTGGAAGATCTACATATCAGGGTTGAAACGTATATGTGTTAATAAGCTTCTAGGCTTTAAAGTTTTAGTGTTGTTAAAATGTAGAGTAGATATTAAATAGTTACGCTGGAGTTTGATGAGACCATAGGAAGTGCCCAAGGAATTCCCAGCCGTGCAGTTGTAGTCCGTGAAGTCTTCGTGTTTGAGGTTGGAAATGGTGAGTTTCATGACGAGGGAGTATTCCCTCACAGCTTCCGTCTCTTGCCAAACTCGTCCAACTTGATTCAGGATCAGTTGACCTGATTAGAAAACGGGAACGGGTTCGGAATGGGACATGAAATACAGAAGGTGTAATTTGAGGAACACTTCCGAGATTTTTTCAACATGCAATTGACAAATGACATAAAATATTGATCCGCTTTGTTTCAGGCTCGTTTTGAGGGGGTAAGCGAAATAGAGATCTCGGGGAGGCTCTAAATAGGATAGCAATTTAAGGGCTCCAATGCTATAGTATGAATAGGTACGGTAGTATAAAAACAAGGATGAATAAAGTCACTACGGTTGATAAACAGGAAACGTGAATAGAATTGGTGACATTTGGCCGAATTCGGTCGCAAAAAATCAATTTATTTCATCGCTTTCCAATAACGTTTAACTATTAATTAAAAAGAACTTTTAAATAGGGGCTACGAATCATCTGGCAGGGGCTCGGAAGTAGGATGCTTCTTTAAATAAAAGATTTTGAAATATTTCTAGACAACGGTTCCGAGACATAAGAACATGATGACAGATTATAAAGTCCAAATTCTGTCCTACGATTCTATCGACTATGCTCCAATGTTTCAGAAAAAATGTGCTTTGTTTGTTTGTTTGTTTATTCTTTAACGTCTATAACCGGTTCAGCCGAAGCTGGTCTCCCACCGGGGACGGAATAGATAGGAAGGCAGCTTTCGCTCTTAGAGGGATACCGTACTAGTTACACCGAGCCATATCCCCACCTCCCTGCTGAGATTAATTAGCTTATCAAGATATGCTAATCTGCTGTGGAATTGCAGGCTCTCAGTCTCCAGTCAGCTTTTTTGCCCAGACTCAGAACCGACAACCTTACGGTCACCCATCCCAAGTCCTTCGATTCAATCATTGCTTAACTTGAGGTTCCTTTACAGAACCTAAGCCTCACTCCTGAACTTGCCTCCACCGCTGCGATTGTAAAAATGACCCGGAGTCGTTAAACGGATTCTATAATGTAAATACAACTATTTTAGTAAATTTATAACCGATCCCAGACAATTCTACCCTTGTCCCTGCTAAGCAGATTAATAATCCAGTGGATTTTTTCTAAAATCTTTAAAACGCTCCGAATGCTTTTAAAGCATTTGTAGCAGACCCCCGTCTCCTTAAATCTTAAACCCTCTTCGAAATCTACATCCTCTTCATAGAACGTGTCAAAGTTCGATGTTCCGAATCATAAGAATTCCAACCCGCTAGATTAAGTGCCACTCCGTCCATGAGGAAATAGGAGAGCCAGACTGCCGTTTTTCGAATCTCCATCCTCAGGAGAAAGAAGTGAGACGGAAATATATAAGTAAAGGGATTTGATATTTTTGAAGTCTAAATCGGCCGAGGTTGGAAAAGCATAATAAAATAATTTCTGGGAACTTGAAGCCTCATGCTTTCTCCCTCTCGGCTAAATGAAACGAACGGAAGTGACATTAAGAGCATATGGCAGTGGGGCCTAGGCATTAGCATTTTAACATTATTAGGAGGAGGAGGACATTAGGGAAACTGTTAACAGCCGCCGACTCCGAACAAGAAGAAGCCAATGAATCTTGACAAGTGTATGGGAGCAGATTAGCTCTCAAACTATTTCCACCTTTCATTGAAATGAACTCGGAATTAACATTGTTCATTTCCTCTCCAACGACCAACCACACCTGCTCTCTCTTTTTAACGCCAACAACACCAGCTCAACCCATTACACATCCATATAGCCTCGCTTTCATCCGTGTTACAGGACGTCTTGAAAAGATGAGCATTTTAAGCACTTCAAACGGCTGTTTTGAGATCAAATCCCACTCCAGTTTAAGACCACAAGACAAGTACATGCGGTCCATTGTTCTCCTGAGAATTCGTCTCCGGAAGCGTTCGTTCATGACAGAAAAGTTGTCAAAAAAAATACGTCTCTATCGGGAATGGGATTTCATCTTGAAAAGAATGCATTTTTGAAGTATTCAAAAAATGCAATTCAATATGTCCGTATAAAAATGAAATAACTCAAATAAATCCGAAAAATTAGTCGTTAGTCTGTCAGATAAAAACGGATTTTTAATGATTTTTCTCGATTTTTGTCCGTTTCTCTCAATTAAGCCAAAATACATCAGGTTGGGACTTCTAAAACAACCAAAAATGTATAACCCATCAAGAATTCCAAGTATTCATTGAACCTTAATGTTTCAGGTTCCCCACCATGGATTTCTCAAACAAAGAGGTAACATCCCTACCAGACACCCTGTAAGCAAGAAGCGAAGAACTTACCATTAAAACACAAGCCCGCATATACGTCCTTAAGAGTTTACGAGGTGATGATAACCGATGAGGATATTTCCTGAAGAAAATTCCCCAGATTTCCTGGACATTTCATATTCAGCTCAACCCTTTGGTTTAACTACCCTCTTTTCCTCTCTCGATGAATTCATAATTTCGGACTCCAGCCCCCGTCTAATCCATTCCACCCGGCATCTCCGATTTCAAACCCAATTCCATCTCTCACATCCCTTTTTTACTATGCAAAACTACCACCTAAGAGAAGCTGTTTAAAACAATTTTTGAGCAGATCGACACGTCCAAACATTTTCCAGCTTCTGCTAAAGAAATCTCACTGCTAATTGTTACAAATTCCAGGGAAGAACGATGTCAACGAACATATAGTCTTAAAATGCAGACGATATTATACATATATCGTAGCTGGTCATGACATGCTACGGCTGACAACTTTCTCGGATATTCTTGTCCAATGTCGAATTCTACAACGTTGCCCCAAGTTAAAGTTCGCAAGCCAGTCAGTCTCAGGCTCGTATCTAGGAACGGGGAAAGTTTTAGCTGATTTTTGTTTATTGAATTGACACTATTTTTTTCTCCAAAGTTTTTCTATTTTCAATGAAAACTGCCAACATAAGTTCGAATTTCACAGATGCTGGGAAATGTACATGATTCAAGTTGCTACTAGGAAGTGGGAATAGCGGAATAGAACTAGAGTGAGGAGTGACTGTAAATAAGGGCCCTTCTGAAGATGGGACTAAATATGCAGAGAGGAGCTTGTCGTGTGACAAGAGCTGACGAAGAGGTTGACAAGTGCCTCTTAGCAAAGTCTCACTTTTCCCTTTGTCCTTTAAGAAATCCATCTTATCTTTCAGTGCCTACTTTCCTGGAGTCGTCCATAAATTACAAACTATTCAGAAACTACAGTAAATCCGGATACAAGTCCCTTTCGACGGTCAGAAATAGCTTTCAAATCCTTTAAAGAGGGATGGGGAAGTTATTTCGATTAGAAATTAATTCAACAATCAGTCTGTGATGTTGTAAAATAATACAACTCAAATCCCAATTTTTACTAAAATAGTTGAGTTATTCCAGGGGGAAGAAAAAAGAGTAGAGGGGGCGCTTATTTCGAGAAGTACGGTATTTAAATTCCTGCTTTATTGCTTAGATTCCAAGAGTTCTCTTTTAATAGCCTTTTAAGCACTTAACCTTAGCAGTTTCTAAATACTACTATTCTGCTGGGTTTTCGATATAAATGGAGGTTCCTTACTCGATCACCAGCCTACAAGATCCATCAAATTTATCTACAAAAATCCGAGATTTTAAGATCCCGAAAATATAAGAGACTAATACCAGTGGAATTGTGAGACAGGCTTGTTGAAGAAGGGCAGCCTTCTTCCTGTTCTACTTCTTCTTGGCCACAGACTTCTGATCGATCAGGTCACAAATCTACTGCAAGCTACAACTGAATAGGAAGCTGTATAATACACGGATGAGAAATAAAGTTTTATTTTATTCCGATCCAGTCCTTCATTTACATTTCTGGTAGTCAAATGTCCAAAACCATTATATAAATACAGAATAGACGGGGAAAATACTTGCGGTTTTTGGATCCCGTCTGCCCGAGACAGACTACACTTGAAGGCTTGAAATCTTCAAGTCGATTTGAAGAATTTTAGCGAAAGAGAATGGATTGGTGTCTTTAGCCGAATTGCAACAACGTATTTCCGGTATTTTTAGTTTTTGTGAAGGGGAACGGTTGTATTTGATAGTATTTCGGAGGTTATATTACAAATAAGTATCGGGTGTTGTTGGACTTCTTAGGATTTAAATTCCAAAATTCTCTTACGGAATGATTGCATTTTTACTGGGGGTTTGGCGGAAAAACTGCTTAGGGTGTTTAATGAGCTTACATGATGATAAGTTACATAAAAAACATCAATTTGTTAACCCCTAAAGTCTTTGACGTTTTTAATATTGTTGGATGGATTAGTTGAGCGTGGTTAATTAATTAATTAGTTGGACACCTTATTCTGAGATGTATGCTAATGAGTGTTTTATTCATGCTAATGATCCATCGGTACACGATTATCTTGATCAAATAAGGACATGTGAAACGAATTTAAGGATTGCTCGTTTATGGATGATAAATTAATACTTTTAAATGCCCTGATTTACACGCGTAAATTTTAGATTTATGAAAAGATAGACCATGTTTTTCTAGTCAGTACATACATCACAGATTATTTTTCTACCTGTATTTAAGGAATCCATAAAGTAACATTAAGTGGAATGAAATGTCAAATCTATGTGAAGTAACTGCTTGCCAATTCCTTTCCTATCGTCTTCAATTCCTCGACTCTTTTACAAGAATTCTACAATTCCAGTCAACTTCAGATTGGGCGGAAGGGTGCATTTGTCAGAAATGGAGTTTCTGTGCAAGACATTCCCATCCTACCAATGTTTGTTCCTATTCCGATTCATAATAATCATAAAAATAAGGCAAAATATTAGGAACTCCTTAGGATTTCACCCAAATAAAAAACAGAAGGATCTGTCGTGTATTACACAATATTATATCGATATACTTATAAACACCCAAATCTATACGAAATTCTTCAATCTAGAATCTAGGCCTTCTTCTGGGGTTTTAGAGGATTGGAGAAAGTAAAAGCAGAGATGCATTTTTCTATTCCAGTGATACTCCATTTCTGTAGAGGATATATCCGATTCTTATTTTGTCCTTTGGCAATGATCTTTCAGAAATACCAAATCTGCGGCCAATTTTTGGCCAACTGGTTGGCAAATAAATATGGAAAAAAAATCCTGATTACCGATTTGCACTCCAATTTACTTTTATTTCTATTTGTCCAAAAGGAAAGGAAAATGTGGCATATGGATTTCTCCGTAATCGATCTTTTGGGTATAAGTCTGCTGGAATCGGGGTCAATTTGTTGACAAATATGTCGAGTCGTGGATTTTGCGAATATAAGTCATATTTCCAAATTTTTTTAGCTAAAAGCAACTTTTGTAGACACGGTTTTAAAAAGTTTTGCACTGTTTCAAAAGATTTAAAAACACTTAAAAAAGACCGCGAAAATGCTCGCACAAAGAAAATATAAAACTGGAGAGTTTTATTTCAGCGACAACGTTTGTTTTAAATACTATTTTTACATTCCCCCACTATTATAAACCCTGTTCAACTCCGTAAGTCAACATAGGCAAGTAACTTTCAAGGGATATTTATTTACGAGCTTTTTGTTATGCATCTTATTTAGGTAGTTCGGGCGTTTAAATCGGATGTTCCAGCATAGCTATTTGCCTTATATCCGCACTTGCGAAAAAAACGAAACGGTTTGATAGTGACACCGGAGATGAGGATATTGATCATATACACGCACAGAAAATAAGAATTTTGTGGAGATTGTCGAGTTTCATTGACAGAAGAATTTGAAGGCGAAGATGGAGTGTTGTGGCTATATTAAGGAGGCTGTCTGTAATAATATATTATTATTATTTGTGAGAGGAAGGAAGATCCCCTTGGGTTTTCTAAATCTTGTATTTATAAAGAATTCCTAGGCTTTTGGTTTGAGATTCTTGCGGAAGAAGGGCTCAGTTTGGGCCTGTTTCGGTGAGATAGGAGATGGAAATTGTGCAAAAGTATTCATAAAATCTTGCTTCAATTTGTAGCCGAGAAATTGGACAGAAATTGATATCTTCCTTCCCATTATGTTCCCTAATATTCTGGAACCAGACACGACAGGGATCCAAATATCAACTGGTATTATTAGGTCCCGTCGGGTATTTCTCTATTAATATACTACAACATTGACAACAAGACACCAAAAATACAAGACAGCCGAAGAAGTCCGATTTCGATGTCGGAAATCAAAATAAAACTCTGTTCTACGTTAGGTACATGTATTCCTCATCTATTACCACAGAGAGTTGAGAATCGAAAATGTTGTCTCAACCGTTCTAGATTTTTGGCCTTACAGTTTTAATATGGTTGATATTTTGATCCAAATACTTACTGACAATTTAGAGGAGTAAGATTAGGACTCGAACAGTCCAAAAGTTACGGGTTTGCCAAAATCTTTAGTTTTAATTGGTATTTAGGAAGGTATAATTATGAATGAACATGCTTTTAACTGTCAATTATGACTGTTTTCGCTTGAAATTAATAACTCAATAAAATCCGTATTTCAGTAAATGTAGAACAAAAGAATTTGAAAAAAACTGCAAGAAATACGTAATCCCTACTTTGTTACAGTCGTGATATAGCTTAACATCCTCTCATGTTTAACTCCGATCAAATCGTGACTGGTGTCAAAAAATCAGAAAAAAAATGTTCAACCGTGAAAATCATTTTTTATAATGCTGCCTCACGGTGGAGAAAATGAGGTGAGAAGTTGGAGAAAATGGGGGGTGGTGGAACCGCTAACCGGGGCGCTCTGCTCCTTTTTAACCTCTTCGAGGCCTCCGGAGAAGGAGCGAGAAAACCCTCTGCATTTTGCCGTCCTGCGAAAAACCCTCTCGCCTCAAAGGGGTTAAAAACCAGTGGAGCGACACACAATTTTCTCCAACTACACCCCTCATTTTTTCCACCGTGAGGCAGCATTATAAAAAAAATGATTTTCCTTTTTGAAATTCTAATTTTTTTCGATTTTTTGACACCAGTTATGATTTGATCGGAGCTAAACATGAGAAAATGTTCCATTGTGTGTGCATTTTCGTCAACAAACAAAGATCTCGACTCTTCAAAACACTGCTTTTATTACAACGCTTAAATTAGTATCAACCTCGGCAATATTCAAAGGTTGCGATTAAGTTGATCCCACTGCCATGTTTTTCACGCCCCAGATATTCAAAAGTGGGTAGTTTCGCTTAAAAATGCATTAATTTAAAGGAAACTGGGATCCATAAAGAAACCCTGCTCCTTGAATACAATAAGATTTGTTTTGGTACTTTCGGGGCTTTCAAGATTTTCGACTCTCGACGGTTTGAAGTCATTGTGCCAGAGAGGGTTTATACGTGAGTTTCCTTACATGAATCTTTAAGTCGCTATAGATAGAAGAGGGATGAGGTTGTAGCGTCGGTAAGATATTGTAATTTGTAATCATATAGTTGAGGGTGGCATTTCTCGGAGCTGACATTAGAATGGGGGAAACCCCGCAAAGAGAGCTCTCTGGAAGTCTGGAAGGGATTTTGTCGTTGGAAATTATGGGAAATAGTTTGACTTTTTGTTTCCTTGTCTCATTCCTCCTCAATTGGAAAATGGATAGGAAAATAAGGGAAATTCACACGCAGAAACAAAGGGACGTTTGAGGGAGGTCCCCACCACGAATCATTCAGCATTCGTCTCTGGAACAGAGGAATTCACCCTCGACAAATGCCATCTCTACTATTTTTTGGTTTTTACCCCGAAGGAGTTATTTTATTATTTGCCCGTGGGCAAAATCCATAGTTTAGGTGGCAGTTTCCACTACACAGGGCGAGGGGGCAAACATACACAGTTGTATGTGTTGGCACAATTTCTTATAATTAAGGGCCAAATTACCGTTTATAGGGACTGCATTAATTATTTTAGTTATGGGGATTTTATTTCGGGACTTTGGTTTCAATTTTAAATTTCATCCTAAATACAAAATTCCATTCGGATTGTTGCTGAAATTTTGATTTAATTCAATTCAATCATAACGCTCTAAAAAACAAATTTATTGGCGCCCTAAACATCAATACTGTAAGCCTTTTATACTTACGATATTGACCTATCCTTAAATGCTCAATTTCCCAGTTTTTTGCGGTTTAAAACATAATCTTTGTCACAACTGTGCGATTCTGAAACTGTACATAGTATTAACATTGTTATTGGACTGAAATGAACTACCCTGTAGGGTATATTGTCAAGATCCCATACTGGAAGGGGCCTGGTAGTGATAACTTTTCGGTTCCATAGATTGTAGATAGAACTAAAGTATATCTATATTTGGAATTGAGGATTGAAGTGAGAGTAATTTCGTATTTGTTCTTATGAATAGGAATTGAAATGAGAATAATGATCCCATTGGGTTTGTACGGGGATTCCCCATTTGATTTGATATCTTTCTCGTCTCAAATTCCCTCTCACTTTCTTCGCTTTCTTCGGTGTGTGGAGCTACTTAGGAATGCATCGCACCACACTCCCGCACCAAATTCCCATAACATTGGATTAGTAGGCTCATTCAATCTCGTACTCGAAACACTGAATGAATGACTCCATTACGCCTCCTTTATTCCCCAATCACTGATCATCATCATCAACATCAGCGTCGCCATCATCATCATTCCTGCTCTCAATTCGTATGATTCAATTTGGAAAAGAATTTGGACACCCAGATTTCGTTTTCGAAATCTGAAGAAAAAATTCAGTTTACGGAAAAAACTGGCGAAATATCGAAATTGGATAAACATACCAAAGTCCTAAATAGCTTTTATTTCGGGTGGTGATTAATTAATGACACTTTTGCATCGTTGCGTCTGGAATTTGGACGCTTATTTCATGGTGTCTGACTAGATTATTATTGAGAAGCAATAGCTGAACAGAAACTTGTATTGGCGACAATTCGTGTCGATCACGAACGGCAGTATTTGTATGTTCCCGCCTAAAACTAAGATGCTGAATTGTTTTTGTAGATCTGGATGAGGAATCGGAATATATACTTCAGTCACATTAAACCTAAATGGCTAGTGAACGGGTAAAACTACATTTAAATTCAAGTTTTAAAATCTCAGGTATACAAACTTACATATCACAAGATTTCAACGAAATAAATACACCAAGAACGGGGTTCAAATAGACTGTCGTCGTATTTTAAGCCTTTTAATTTTTTTTAAAGAATCGTCCATTTTTAGGTCTTTTCCAGCGATACCTCTCCCAATATAGAGGTAGAACGGTTCTATCTGGAAGCATTTGAAGGATGATAAAGAACTAGGAACTGACTGACATGTCAAGAGGAGACTGACTGACCCTGAATTGAAAGGGGAAGAGAAATGATTCTTGGGAGGAATACCCGGGGAAATAAAAGATTTAGCCGGGCATCGGGGATCCGGGTATTTCTGCCCATTTCCCGAGATCTCTTTATTTATATTCAGTTGGGACGAAGATGCAAAAAACATTAGAAGAGAGAGGGGGTGGATACCTTCTTTGTTGAACCAGGAGACGACAGGTTTGGGTACGGCTTCCACGTAGCACTCTAATGTGACATTAATTCCAGCCGGAGCTGCAACCAGTTGATTCGACACTTTGATTAATGGATGAACTGGAAACAGGAATCACATACAAGAAAAAAAATTGTGATTTATTTACTCAACTTTTAATTGAATCTTGTACCCTTCACCCTTCCTGTCCCTTAGATCCCAAGGGGTTTCAAGGGCTATCACCTATCATCTTACAACTCTCAAGTATTGACAGCCTTAAGAAGACGTTCAGTCCCCAGCCAATGAATCATGGAGAAAAGTATCTAGTTCTGATTTTTTTTTGCAAAAATCGGGGAGTTTGTGTAAGCACTGCACCGCAGTGAGCTTGATTGGTAGGCTAGATTGTTCGATATGCGAGTTGCATTTTGTTCTTATCAGATATTTCAGAGCCAATGTGTATAATTTATTCGTTTTTTAAATTGCTAGAACAGTTTTGGGAAAGGTTATGGACAAACTGTGTCACGGGGGAACGTAGCTAAAACACTTAAAAAGCGATTGCTATTTGAAGTTCTAAGACCGGAATGAGATCGCTGGTGGAATTGTCGAAACGTGGAAACTAATGGTTTTTATGTTTTCAGGCTTTTTATTTAATTTTTCTTGACTAATTGTATTCAAAATTTTAAAACGCCATCCCTTGTTGCAGCTATACATTCCTCTGGTAGGTTTTACGTGAAGCCATGTCACGGTTTGGTTAATTAAATGGTTTGGTTTGTTAAATAGCATATAACACACTCCGTTTTAAAAAAGTTTGAACTTTCTAAAGCCGAGCTTCAAAACCACAATCCCGATTTACTGCAATCATTCCCGTATAAATCATATATCCACCACCACCATATTAGCCAAAATGCTCAGAATTTCAAGGGAAAGTAAATTATGATAACTTACAGTGAACATAGACCTGGATCCTTTTGCTGACAGCTAAAAATAGAAAGAGAAAGTTTCTAGAAAGAGGCATAGAGTAAATGGGGTAATTGGATTAAGTGTGTGAGATGACATACAAGGTGGTACGCTGGAATTAGCGATGCAAAGATATGGTCCAGTGTCGGCCCTTTGAAGTGGTCGCATCGGCAGACTTTCTCCCTCCCAAGTTTCAACTACCGGAACAAAAACAAACAGAATCCATTAGGTAATTACGGAGACTCCAATCACCAACCCCATTATGCGGACTAATTACATTTCATCCACAAAAAGTTACAAAATGGGACTGTCTAGCTGTAGGAATTTGCAGAGGGTTGGACGTTGGAGTTATTTTGACAAAGAACAAGGAGATCAACTCATATGTGTCTTTAGTATAAAAGTAAAAATGGATAGAGGTTGGAAATCGGAGGATTTCGGATTTATTTGGGAAATTAGGTCAGCTTTGATTTATACGATATGAATAAGGGAAGAGGATGGGAATGATATTCGGAGTCGGTAGGGGTTTGGTTTGACAAATTAATACATCCCTTGGGAACTTTCCGCTATTACCCTCTTTTATCTCGGCTGGAATTAAATTTTGAGATCGCAAAGGGTTGTTCATATCGATTCAGGGTTTAGATTCTAAGAATTTCAGACCGAAACTAGCTGGTTTTTGTATTTAAGGAACTTTTGCTCAGTGAATTACAGAATTAAACGGGTGTTAAGTGATCAAATGATGTGTTTTATTTACATGGAAAATTCAGTTAATTTTTGTATGTAAATGGTCCTAGATTCTGGACGCCCATTTACTTAAACTGTCTAATTTTTGTATTGATTCTATATAACGGCAAATACCGACTCTTAATCATGAAAAATCAACCCCTTTTGGCACAAATACAAAAACTTCCCTCTCCACTAACTTCAACCCATCGAACCTTATCATTTAGAAAAGATGCCACACCCACCAAATCAAAACATCACAATAATTACAAAGAATTAAAAATAAACCCCATTCCCAAGTAATTTCTAGTATTGTCTCTACCGGGACTGAAGCTCCAAAAGGGATTAATAACTGATCGGATCTTCGCAGAAGCTGTGCATTGAACTGCAAAAGTTTAGAGGATTGTCATCTCCGTCTCCCTAAACTTGTTAGCCGTCTCGAGAGCCGAGATTCATTGACGTGTTGGGATGAAGAAGAAGAAGGGTTGTTGTCTGGGGGAACAGGTGTAGGGAAGGAAGGGAGCTATCGGATATCCGAGAGAGAAGTTATCAGTTGGTGTGGGTGAAGAGCGTTATTATTATGATAGGCGGGTATTATAGGGAGAATGCGGGTAGGATAAGTAAGCGGGTAGTAGTAGGTGTTCGGTATCTATCCGGCTAAGAGAGAGGGTGACCCCTGGAACGGACTTGCCCCTGACAAGGATAAATTGAACTCCAGATTAATTTTCTTCCCTGCATTTCTCACGAGACTTCTCTCTCCATTACGTCTCACTTTCTCCTCTAACCTTCTCTTTTAAAATAGCTTACAGTCCTTCAAGCCTTCAACTCAACAGAAATGCGGGGATCGTCCATGTATTTCGACGTCAATTGCAATGAAATAAAGGTGTATAAATAGGTTTAGCATTGATTTGTAGAAGAACTGCTAATTTTTCGCATTTCTGCTGATGTTTAAACAATCCGGGTAAGAGTAAAGCGTCGCTTACATTCCTGGGGAAAGGTTTTATCAACGTAAAACTGAAATATACGAATAATAGCGACGCGACAGTGCTAATCCGGTTAATGTCATTATTCCGGTTAAGTTGATATTGCAGTGGTTATGCGGTTAATAGAGGTTTGTGGTTTAAAACGTAGAAAATTTATGTTATAATTCTGGAATTTAACATTTAACATTTTTTAACCCATGTTTGCTTTGGTGATTTCTTGAATACAATCTATGTATAAAAACTTTAAAACCAATCGTTTTTCTCGAATTCAGTGAATATTTTAATTACAAGAACCAACATCGGCATTATGATCTTAGGATCTTCTCACAATCTATATGAATTGTCCCCACTCTCTCCTGTCCCAGAAAGAAACCCGGACGGAGTAGGAAAGCATCCCAAAAAGCTCTGATATTGACTCCATTTCTTTGCAAATCCGTACTATTCCGAAACTCTTTAAGTTTATAGAAGCATGTGCCTGTGTAAGCACACGCACAATCCTACCACAGTTACTCTTTTCGCAGCCAAAGCAAAAGAATTTGCACGCACTGGACTGGGTGACAGGAAATGTCGGGATGAGACTCCTATACACCCGATCGAGTCAGAACAAACTGGACATTCTAGAAGATCCCTGACCAAGTAATTTGGACGCAAGTTGAGTGAAAAGATGTACAGATTGATTGGTCGGCTGAGATCTCTTCATTCCGTCGTCAGAGAAAGGGAACTTAAAACTATTTCCTCCTAAAAAATCTCAGCCTCGCTACGTATATCAAGATGTTGTCGATGGGGTGAAAAGTACGGTGTTAAACAGCGAACTTTCGACATTCCATCCTCAAACTGACAAACCTTACTCCGATATCTGATGATATTCAGAGATAACACGCACCAGATTTTTTCCTATTACTGGCTCTAAAAATAAGCCGCGGTTGTTACCCGAGGATCTATAAAAATAACTGCAGATGCAGAAGGTAAAAAAAGTTAGCCAGGTTTCTCTAGTAAGTTCGGGCCATTAAAAATTTTCTCCCTGACCACTTGTTTCCCCTTGAATCTAGGAAATACACCGATACTTCGATATATCCAAGCGGATTTAGTAACCAGGCCGGTTGTTTTTATACTTTTTTCCGCTTTCCTGAGCAAAAATCCAGTTTCTGATTCCTTGTCTTGGTGGTGGAGAAAGTCTGCTCCAAGAGCCAGTTTGTTACGCAACAATATTGTTATTATTATTATTAAAGATCCGGCCACAGAATAGCGGAGCAGATGAGGGCAAGCAGCAGAAGGTCCGAACCTCCTAACTTTGAAAGCTACTTACTACTTACTTTCTTGGGGTATCGGGATTTCATATCGTTGACTGTTTTTTAGAGCAAGACGATGAAGGAGAAAAACCCGATGGGGTCAAAGTCAGTTGGTGAAAATGCGGGGTGAAAAAGTTGAGTTCGTAATGACTTGTCCGGTGGACAGGCCGGTCTCGTTAAATTAATTTATAAACCTATTAATCCTTTCCTCTTCGATTCCCTTTTCCGCTGCTGACTTTTCACGTCCCCTTCATCTCTTATTTTACAAGGTGAGGGAAGGACCGGAAATTGGGTCGGCACAAAATCAGGATTTTAGATGGATTTCAGGTTTTTTAAACGTTTTCTTTATTTCGGGATAGAGTGCTACTTAAGGGTGATCCCCGAAATAGAACCTCAACGTTTTATATAGGCCGTTAGAATAGAAGGCCACAAATTGCAGCTTTTTCAGCACATTCATTTGCTTTTAAATGTGGTATTAACCCCAATTAAGTCTTAATTTGGCGGATTTATGCTCATTCAATGGGATTTTAAAAAGCCAAAATCATGAATAAATCAAGATTTCGAGTTTTTGATCAGTTTTTCGGATGGAACATTAAATAAATATGCTGTCTGAAATCGACGATCTAATTTAAAGTGTTGAAAAATAGAACCCTGGGGAATTATTTAGAGAAATACTTTGATAAAAGTGCATTAACTCGTCACTACTAACTACTAGACTAAAAAGAAGTGTCAAGATCTCTGAATAGATTTTTTGTACAAAAACCACAGCTAACTCTAAGCTGGACCTGTTTTTTTTATTCATCCCCTCCTCCATCAATTTATTTCGATTTTTGAAGGGAATAGAAATCATCAAAGCCTTCGGGAAAAACCTCCTCAAAGGCTCTTAAAATGTTTGAACTAAAATTGAAATAATTTCCTAAAGGGGAGGAGAAAGTAAGTTGTAAGTGCGGAGAAAGTGCCGAACGATTATTATTCCTAACCGAATTCATAAGAAATCTCTTTTGAAATGCGGGATCCGGCTTGTTATCCATATTTCTACGGCATATTATTATTCTCCCCTCCCAAACCCCGGACCAACTACAACTAAAACCTCTAAAAGAAACTTAAACTCCGATATTTCAAGTTTGAAACGAAGAAGTTTCATTTTGAACAGGAGATTTGGTCCTTACACACATCCACTACATACAGCCTCAGCCCGAAATAAATCGGCTCGTTCACAAGTCGGGTTTATCCCACTAATCCCTAGTTGAAATCAATCCGGATTTATATAGCAGGCCGGAGAAAGTACCCTGTAGGGTAAGGGTGCTATGTGTTTATAAATATCGGAGGGGGCTTTTTGAGAAAGGAACTTGTGTTGTTTGTGAGTTGACAAAAGTCGGTTGAGTTTTCAGGGCACGTACCCTCCACGGAAATTAAACATAAGACGAAACGTGCAAAAATCTCTTTAATGTAACCCACCACCCAATCCTCGATCCCTTTCGACTTTGCTAAGGAAAAAAATAAGATGAAACTTGCTTCAGATCGACTACTAAAATTTTCGGAATTTGTGAAATGGAACGAAGAGGTTGGAGGAAAGCGAGATTTTTGTAGATTGGAAATGTTGGAATTGTCAAGTTACTTGAATGCATATAATTTTTTTTACTGCCGTTTTGAGTACAGGTGATGAAAAATTGGGTTAAAATTGACTCTGAACGATTATATAGTGGTCAAGAAAAAATGTATAATTTTTTTAAAATTTGATAATTAAATTAGTTATTATCTCCCGTGAAACCATTTCTAATTGCAAGCTCTTATTTAAAAAGTCTGGTATTTCGTCAATTATCTTGGTGAAGACTGATTTGCCGTTATCGCTGTCTTAATGTAATTAAATAGCTGCTAAATCACCCGGTTTTGAAACTGTCGGATCCAAAAACATTCCGAATTAGAACGAACTTGTGTGCCTTTCCCAGCAAAATAAGGAAAAATTTAGCCTAAATATTTACGAAATCATTTACAGCATCTTTAGATTGCTCAAAAACCAAGTAACATGGGGTCGTTCATGTCTCCGAATTTGTAGACGCTTAAGCACTTGCTTTAACCGCACACGAGTTTTTTCGCCGTCATATCACTGAAATATTAAGTCCCTCCACAGAGTTTTTTTTAATTTGCTAATTTATGAACGGCTCGAAAGGTCAGTCATGCCATAACCACCAACGAACGACCAACTACAATAATCTGGTAAAAGTTCGTAAAAAGAGCTGACAAGTGGTGGTGGTAGCAGTTGTTGATGCTTTGGTTGTTGGTGGTGACTAAAAGTGAAATAAATTCAAAGTGTATAAGTAAATGTGTGTTGAGATTTTTCCTCTCTCACTTCTTGAGGACAAACTTGTGAGTAAAACGTCAAAGGGTGATGAATGGATTCCCTTTTCAAAAATCCGAGTCGATGAATAAACGTGAAAGTTTGGGTTTTGTAAAGAACCTTTCACCTCCGTCCAACCATTTCTTCACACTTTAACAAAAGCCACTGAGAGCAATTTAAGGGCAACCCCGTCTAAACTCAACTAAACCACATTGTTGACTCAATCTCATTTTTGTCCTAACCAACCAAAATCTTCTATATCCTTAAATGCTCAATAATCCCCCTAAATAACTCCCCATGTCTTGAAAGCGTTCAACAGGGAACTTAAATCAGTATTTCCGATTGGTTGTCATACGGGACTTTTGAACGGTTGTTCCAACGTTATCAATCACACATTTATATAAAGAACTCGAGCGTTTCAGAATTATAAACTAAATTTTAGGCCCCAGGCTACTTGATTTAGCTGTAGAATATGGATTAATGATGGTTAAAATGAGGTTTTGATAACTTTAAGACGTATTAAAGCACGCAATAGCTTCATAAAAGTTGATCATCTTGTTGGTTTTGACATCGAGCATCTATATACAATAAAGCACAGGATCGATGGACTAAAATCTGCGTAAGAAACGAGAAAGGACATATTGGCTATGGCTCCTGTACCGTATCGATACAACGCTTGTGAAAAATGCTCCCGCCGAAATTTTATAGCATCTAACGTAGTTCACAGTACCCCATCGAAATTACAGTCTGTCGAAATACAGTAATTTTTGTGATATTTAAAGTAAAGCGACAATTCAGTAGCTCACACAAACCTTCCTTACGAACAGCTCCAGAATGTATCGTATTAATATTATATTAGCCCCTATTCAAACACATTGCATTATGACATTCATGAGTAGATGCATTCCAGCAAATAAAACCGTAGCCGACATTGAAAGTTAATAATAAAACGTAGTTTAAAAGGAAAACAGTTGGAAACTTTCTCCTTTCAGAATCTTAAGACGGGAACCTCTGAAGCTCACATTAATAATCCGAAAGTTAACACGTTCTCCTAAGGAATCTTTCATAAACTCAAGTCCTTAAGGATTTTTAGTAAATTCGGATGATGATTTTAGGCTTGAAATTTGATTCTTGAGTCCTGAAAGGTTTATAAGGAGTTTTTAAGGCGGACATGGTTCGTTAAGCAGAGACTTGCTTTCCTTACGTTTTGAAATGATTTGAAGTGAGAGGGTAATTCGGGATGAAAAGGCTTAGGGAAAGCGTGGAAGCCATTAGAGAGGTGGTTTTAGAAATGCAGAGGAATTAAGGGGAAAGTGATGATTGAAGCCATTACTCTTTTCTGAAGGATTCGACAGCAATTCCTTGCTTATTGGCAGAGGGTGCCCGTCTTCTCGACGCCACCGGATTTTCGGTTGGGGATGACCTGTCGCTTTGCACTTCAGGGTTGCGGATTGCCCCTCCGACACGATCACGTCGCTTGATGTCTCTTCGTCCACAATGTCCGCAGGAACTACGACCTCTAGTGTCCCAAACTAAAGGGAAATAATGAGAAGGTTTTAAACGATGGCTGGTTAGGTGATCTACAGGGTGTTTCTCTTAAAAGTCAACACTAGCAACAAAAATCGACCTTATAGGAACTTTGTGGGAAGTAACTAGAAATTGTCAATGCGTCATAGGTCAAAATCTGATCTATGCGGTATCAGTTTGAATTGGACCGGGTCTTATCCAGTTACATCCAAAGTAATAAACCTTCTGAATTTACAAAACAATACGTTTCAAACGCAATGCAATTCTCGAATTTATAGTGTAGTTCATGTTCCTGCTTCTCTAATGCTAGAATCCTGTCAAACAATTCTACTGGTCTTTAAAGCATTATGCTTAAGTATAATGGAATCAAATAGCCCTAGAGCTCAATTAAATGCCAATTAGCGTAATTAACTTCAAGTTGGGCGAGAGTGGATTAATGAATTACCTGACTCCGTTGGGGATCCGTGTTGATTTGGCACATGTAGCTGCCCGAGTCGTTCTGCTGAACGTTTTTGATATGAAGGGTCCAGGTATTGTGCCCATTGTGCGTTACGCTAAACCTATGGTTGTGTGTGACCATGTGATTGTGCAGTGCTAGGATTGCCTTATCCTCCGACCTTATCCAAGCCACCTGTTAAATACAAACATTAAACATAAATGTATATTTTAATTCAACTTCAGTTTGTAAACTCTGCAAAAAAAACGCTTGCTTCTGGTTGAAAAAACTGGTTTTTACGAAAAACAGCGCAGGGACTATTTTTCGTCCGTAAAGCTAGGATAAATTTCAAAACCAGATTTATTTCGAATCGGAGCATCTGTACTGGAAAGAGTAATTCACATAAACAAGGGGGAATTGTGATATGAAATCCAGAAATGTCCATCTGTAACTCTGTTAAATAGCGGTTCTAGTATTTTAAGGACCGGATAAAAAGTCTCTCTCCTACAACTTATTCGAAAGCCTTATAAAGTGAATTGTAAGGGTCCATTATAAAATCAAATGGTTGAAGGATTAGGTTGAAATGAATTGGGATTTTAATGGCGGAGGACATAAGAGCCACTTTCGGTTTAATGGCTTAGAAAATTCATGAAGTGACCGATTCAATACAACAAACCATCCATTCCACAAAACCGTCTTCTAGAGTTCTACAATACAATAAGAAGAGAGGAATAATGCAGACGACATCAGAAGCAATCTCCGCTCTAAATCCACCGAATTCATAAACTTAAATTCAAACACATTGTTTCTTATTGTCTGGAACACAGCATTATTAAATCTTTCCCTCAGCGTTATCGTCCGTTTCTATCCGGAACAGATTTTTGTCCTCTTTTTTGGGGACCAAATATTTCTTGGTTTCTTAAATACGTTCTCTTGGTAAGTAGTTGTTGAACTATATCTAGGGTTTTATTCGGAAGAAATATACGTCTTTGGGAAAATCTCTTTCCCGGTAACATGCGAAATGTCAGATTTTTTCGTTTTTAAGGAAGGCATACGTGGGTATGCATGTTTCAAATTTTCGATTTCGCCAAAACATTCCCAGAAACGTAATTTCAAATGTATGTTATGTTATAAGAGAAGCAAAACAGCTAGAAGCTAAAGTTTTGACCTACTGTTAATGTTGATAAGTTTTTTTTCATGAAGCTTTGTAGTAAATTCTAATTGTTTTTAATGAATTTCTACTATGTGTCGAAGGTAAGTTTTGTAGCGATTTCAGAAGGAGTGCTAAAAATCCTGATAAAGGGATTACTGACACCAAGACATTCGAAAATATCCTTTAGAATTTCATTTTTCTCGCAATTTTTTTTATTTCAAAAAGACCTAGTTTGGACAAAAATACGACATTCTCGTCAAATCTTCCACGTTACATTTATAAAATAAAAACAATCGAATAAGTTGTTCTCACCAGAACAATGTGTAAAAGAACTTGAGTAGATTTGCCTCAAAGAACATTACTGCTGAAACGTTGTATTTGAATTGTTTTAATTAGTATATTGTAGCAGTAGTAGAAAGATGAAAAGGCTGCCTTGAAATATCTGAGATTGAAGATGTGAAGATGTTTAAAGGGATTTAAATGAGATCACGTTCCGTCCATCTATCTTCATTCTCAAATCTCTTTAATGGGCCGTTCCTAAACCCCATTCCTCCAAAAGAGCCTCTGCGAATTTCAACTAAAATTTATATTTATTCGTCCTTAGGTTTCCAATACGACTTCATGTAAATACTTAAATAAATTCCCCCCGAAATAACTCCAGTTCAAAGGGCTTCAAAACCTGACCCTTAAAAGAAGTTACTCCTAACTATTTATTTGCATGGTCGTGAGAAACATTAAGAAAATATGAACATTACGTTTCCTGAAATAACTCCTCTCCCTCCATTCTCAAATTTCCAGATTTTTTAATAATGATTAACTTCGGGGTTTAAAAAAATTTGAAAAATAACTGCCTGACCAAAATTCCACAAAAAAACCTCTAAATAATCCACAGTTAATCGTCAAAACGGAAATTTCACAAACGAAAATTCCCCTAATCAAGAAATAGCTATCTCAAAACTACTATTGACCTCCTCAAATAACTCCTCCTGGGGTCCTTATTTCGGTACCATAACTATATTACTTGCCTCATATGAAATACAGTAAAAATGGACAGATTTCCAACAAAGTTTCTGAACATGTTCTTAAACCCAGAAACCCATGAATATCTTCTTTTTCTCAAAGTCTTAACTCAAACGGAATAATTCTAAATTCTAGCAAAGTTAGAAGAATGCACAGAGAGTGGAAATACAACGTTTGGAACCCTATACTTTGCTTATATAATCCTCTGTAAAATCTCTTCCTTACATAAGAGTCCCGAGTTTATAATCGTACCAGTTTGCGGAGAATATTTATAAAATGATAATAAGAGAAGGGGGATCCTTTAGAAGTGCAAATCTCAAAGAAGAAAACAAAAAGGCTAATTTATTTCTCTTGTTAGTTCCGCATATGTGGAAACTGTGGAATGGAAACTCGTCCCTTGTTTCAGAAGATTAATTAAATAAAAACAATTCATTGAGGTAATTTTGGCGGAGGTTGCGGAATTCCTTAAATTCCTTACCTCCACATTTATTCTTCTCGAAATTCGAAGGTTTAAGTTAACAAATGTCCGAGATCCAGAAATACTTGGCCTACATTAAGATTTTTCATCAATCTAGTATCATTAGCATAGCTAAAAATCCTACTAACAAATTTAACTCCTTGCTTGTCCTACATGAACGCCCTTAAAAAAATTTACATTACGACGTGTTAGGTATAGACTTATTCGAAAAAATCCCGAAATAACTACCCCTTTTGCTCAAACTTGTTGACTCCGTCGAAAAAATTGGCATTTCTTTGAAAATGCTTAAAATAAGAACGTAGCAAGCCACAAAAGTTTCAAAATTTCGAAATAAACCTTGTCCAATTTGCTTTGTGGCATTTTTTCAAAATCGATTACCAAATTTGAACAAGTACAAATAGTCTCTAATTTAAATTATTTTGAATTTCATCGAATTTAAATGTCACTGACAATCTGACATGTTTTCAGTTCACTGCCCATTTTTCATTAAAAAAAACAAAATATATGATTTTTGTTCAAATAGTCGACATACTACAGCGATAAGCCGATGAGCATACCTTGTACTCTCCAAGATGTTTAACAATGCAAGTGAAGGCAGCTTCCGAGTTTAATTTGATTGTAAGATTGGGGAGTCGAACATCGAATTCGGGTTCCACCCCTTTGCTCCTGTCATGTGTTGATCCTGCAAGATAAATAGTTATAAGGACATGTTCTCAATTGTTTATAAATAGTTCTGTATATTATATTGTAGACGATATATGATGATAATAATAATAATAATTTTGAGATTTCGGGAAGTAATGTGAAAGTGTCTGGGATCATAAATGGAATTCGGAGAGAATTGCGGAAGGCAGTGAATCGGGTTGTAGGGTCGGGAGTTAGGTTGGCTTATCGTGGCTTCATTTTATGAGACAACAAGGACCGATATTTATTTCGGTGGGAGACAAGGCTAAATACCACATCGGGACTCCCTCATCTCCAATGCCAAACCACAAAAGGGCCATCCACCCAAAATACTACACCTTCTCGCCTCTAAACCGGTGTTCCGTTCCCAATTACACAAACAATCATATTTGTCAAACATTTGAATGGGAAATATGTGTTGCTGGACTGACGAATCAGTCGAAATCAAGTTTTATTGATAAAGGAGAAAGTTAAACAAGCAAAAGATTTTGCAGTTTTTTTGTGGAACCAGTTTAGACGATTTGTTGTGCTAGTATTGTAATTGTAATATGCTTACATTTTCTCCATTTCGGAAAGTGATCGATAAAATTTTCAATTTTGAAACAATAAGATCATAAATTATTAACTTAAAATTATAGTAGAATTTCATTTTTTTCAGTAACAGTTTAAATAGAATTCAAAATTACAATTTCATGGAAGAAACATTTTTGATTCGTGACGAATAGTTTATGGTGAACATTTTTAACTTGTTTTTTTTTTCAACATTCGATAAAAAAGCATTGCAAACATTCTTGATGCTAGATTAATTCATTTACTTTAAGTATTCCAAAGATCAGTATGTCGAAATAGACAGAAGTGCCATATGAGTATGAGTATCGTGTTTCATTTGACTCAGAATTGGCAAAACGGGAGAAATGCGGTTTGATGCACAAACATTGATAAGAAACAGTGATTCCCAATGCCCCACTTATTCGAAATCATGACTGCATTCACAATTCACATGCTACGCTAAGTCAACTTCAAAATAATAATAATAATTGCGTTACACTACAGACTTTAAAATCCATCCAGCTCATCCTAAATGTCTTTTGTCTCAATTCCGCGTTCTTTCTCCTCAGATTTATTCCGCCTCTAACCAGTCGTCCGTGTAGACGAGATACCTTGGAGTAAAAACCAAAGGGGGCATCCATAAACTCTGATTCAAACCTTAAAAAACCTCAGGGTTCAAACTAGACAAGCCGAACATAACCCCGTTCCATTTCAAAAATTCCCGCGCGAGAAGTAGTTTACACTTGTATACTATGTAGGTCTACATTCCCACATGTGCTATACAGCAAGTGGAATCAGAGTCAGGATATAGTGTCTCATTTCGATAGATCCGAATGCGGCTTGTTCCCCGAATCGGGAGCAATCTCCGAGATTTTACGTATAAAACGGTTTTGGGTAGCAGGACAACTGCAATTTATGACTTTGTGACTTTCTCGAGGAGCATAGCCTCTCGACTTAACTGCCCCCACTACTACTACAAGTACTATAGACTCTAGACTACTTCTGCAGTCTTCGTGCTATTTAGACTTGATTCCAGATCTTCAAGAAGTACAGAACACAATATAGAGGAACGGGAACATTTAAACAAGGTTATACATATACGTAGGGAAGTACGATTAGAATGGATATGAATACAGCAGCTGGAATTCCCAATGAATTCCTAAACTCTGGGTATAAAGTAAAGTAAGGAATTTGGTTTGGAGGACAAGAAGGCTTTTGTTTGACTTGAATCTATTCCTAACTACCACCACCATCACCACCACCACCGACATCCGAATCAGGCACCACCACCGACATCAGGAGTAGCCGGGTATCTCTCTCCGGGTAACCCGGTGGGGATTCTCCCTTCAACTTAAACCCTTTGTTTGTTTTATTATTTTACTTACAACCTCCACTTTCCGGTTTACATTTCCATTTTTCAATAAAAATTATTATTACGATTCAGCATTTCCTAAGGCGAGCCCTGTTCTTGGAAGCTTTGAATTCGTAAATCGAAACGACTTGTGTTTTCGTGGTTCCCTGAGCTTTCCCTCCTAATATTTTAGTCAGGGTTGACTTTTACGATAGGATTTTGATTTAGTGGGCCCTCTCTGCCCTCTTCCTTGATGTATGAACGGGGTGGAAAGTGGCAAGTGCATTTTTACACCCTTTTTATTGACTCCCTCCGACCAAGTGCTGGTCCCGGACCTACTACATAACAAGAATAACATTCACTTTAAAAGCGACTTGGAAATTGAGTATGTTCGGGTTTTTTGGAATTTCCGAAGGATGACCACGTATCTGCAGCATTTGAAAATTTGAAGAAAGTATAGTCAATGTCAAAGCGCAAAAGTCTCTTCGATTTTGTATTATTTTCAGTCATTTTACATTATTTAATAAACCGTCCAACGAATGTACTGATGTATCGTAGATATAACGTTTTTATAACATTTGATATACATCGAAACATGTTCACATTGAAAACTGTGTTTTAAAATATTTAATATGCATGAAATATCAAAAATCTCAAATTGCCCCAGCCATAGAGCAAAATTACATACGTCATTCAAAAGCCCTTGATCATAGCTTTCAAATGACGTATCACACATATATGATTGTAATTTGACCTCTTTGACCCCTCCCCACCAGTCAGGGAGTGACCCCACCCCCAAGTCATGTACACCATTAAATATCCCTTGATCATAGCTTTCCATCGATGTATCACACATGGGGAGTTGCTATTTGAAAAAATGTTGACCTTTGACCTTTCCCCTCTTGACCTTTGACCCAAAGGGCCCCCAAACGAACTTGACCTCCGTTTGGATGTCTTATATAGATATCCGAAAGAAAAATTTAAAAAAGTAAAGCCGTTCTCGAGTTATCGTGTTTACAGACGGACAGACGGACAGACGGACACCGAGCCATTCGCATTATGTATCTACGATACATAATAAATTAAAGAGCTTGCAGATCATCCAGATCTACAAAATGTTAAAAATACCTATGTTGTATGTAATGACGTATACTATTGTACTAACAATAAGCTTTTACTTTTAGAAGTGTATGTATTTAATTATGATGTATCACAACTAATTGGTTTAAAATGTCGAGTCTAATATCAATAGAAATTCCAGTAAATCCAAATTAGAAAGCAGAATTTAACTTTGTGGTATTCACTACTACCCTGTTTTAAATAACTAGCTATAACTGCTGTAAACATCCCAAGAGAGGCTAATTTTCTCAAACCTCAAAACAAGTTAACATTAAAACGAAATTAAACCGGAACTTGGACCAGGATTAGAGGTAGTTATCCATGTACTACATTGAAATTGGGAATTGTAACTTGACAGTCGCAACCCAAACAATATTTCCAATCACTCCATAATCACTGAAAAATGGATGATTAAAAAGCCTCCCTCGAATTTCTTTGGTAAACCTACCTATCATCGTTTTTATCTCCTCAACCCTTTCATCCTCCTCCTCTTAAAGCAGATCTCTACTGCAAACTTGCATTTTTTTATACGTTTTAGGCCTATTTAAGAAACCGGTGGTGGAATTAAAATCCCCATGTAAAACAGGCCGGCTTTCTCCGCTCCATATTTAGAGTAATTCGGGCGGATTTGTCAAGGATTAGTTCCTTTCCTTCTGTCCTCTGCGAGATTTATTGCCTCAACCTCAGAAAGTCTCCAGGAACCACAATGCCACTGTCATTGCCACAACCACAACCACCACGCTATGACAAGAGCCTAACATACCACCACATCATCAAACCACCAAATTATATTTTATATATATATATTTTAAAACGCTATAAAACCAAAGAATATATGGTTCTATGTAAAGGACTTTTAAAACTCTGAAAGAACTCGCTTCATTCATTCGAGACTAAGAAAAAAGTTTTATTCGGAATGAAGGGGGAGCATTTCCTTAATTTACCAAGAAATGACTTTCTTTTCTATATATAGACCAGCTAGGGACATTGCTAAGAGGGTAATAATAATATGCAGATCTAAGGTAATAGACTATAGGGTTATATAGGAATGGCGGAAGAGGCAATCAATATTTCGGCCAATTAGTCTCGAAATCGTAAGGTAAGAGAAAACTATTCTTTTCTACCCGATTGTGCATGCAAGAATAATGGTTCCAGATTTTGGGAATTTTTTTTAGATTTCCAGATTTTAAAATGTGAATCTGTATTATTTGGTTAGAAAGCCTGTTGTGGTTTTGGTGAAGGAGGATTTTTTTTTTTGCAGAATAGAGATTTTTTATGGTCCACAATTCCCATTGAGTCGAGTCTTTCCTCCTGTCACTTTTTCTCAGCTCCTTTAACTCGAGGAACTCAATTGAGAGAAATCCGGACCCTCTCGCTTTTACTTAAAAGAGTTGTGGAATGGAAGGTTTATAGAGTCAGTTGAGAGGATTTGGGATTCGGGAGGGTTTTTCGGGGTGAAATGAAATGCCCGGGTAGAAGAGATGGAAAGTATGTATATCGGGATAAAATCACACCCTGTATATTAGAAATGAAATTTAAATGCGGTTGATTTAATTGAAATGAAAAGGAATAAGGTTATGACTTTAGTTATTCATTCCCAATAACAAATGGCCCTGAGCTAATTATGAAAGCGAATTCGTTATCAACTGAATAAGAATCAATCTCAACATTGACTTTTAATAGAACTGTTGGACGTTTCTAAGGCTAAAGATGCATACCATGATTCCAATCATTAAAGAACCCGGTCATAATTTAAAAAATTGAAACGCAAAATGGCTTGTTGTGATGCGAAATCGGTGAAATTTTAATTTGCATAAAAACACGAATGATGCAAATTAATAACTTGTCAATCCGTATCGAAAATACCCTTTATATTATAAGCCGTGCATAACATTTTGACTTTAAAATTGCAAAACATTTCTCTAATTATTTTTCCTGTCGACTCATTGGACATTTGAATTGCATATAATCGACTAGTAAAATAAATCATTTGAATATAGAAGAAGAAGGGAGAAAGATTCGAAATCTCGTTTGGTCTCTAACTAATAGTAGACGGCTTGTTGTGAATTTGGTAAATGGGGAGAGGGCTCGTCGTAGATGGTTAAAATCTCATCTCTATTTACTATCAACCTGTCCGCATGTGAATTAAACAGGAAATTACGTCCACAATTTCCATGCACATATGCACATTCACAAAAGTAGAACTCAAAGGCTCAAATTCATTTACTTTTCGTTCTCTGAAGGATGGAAGATGTTGTTCGGCTACAGGTTTACGAATTACAAATTCAACCGTGGCAATAAAAGCTGAAGTTCTATTCTTTTTGTTCATCAACAAAATATAACTTGAGTAACATCAACAACATCGCCTTATAAATGCTATTTAATATGTAATGGTTTTAAATATTTCCAACGTCAGATTTATTCCAGTTCTTGGGTCCTTTCTTCCCAATTGGAGAGGTTTCGAAGGGAATTGTGAAAATCCTGAAGAAATCAACCGAAAACTGACATTATTCAGTCTGTTTTGTTGTTTCTGTTATGCACAATCTGTGATCGCTTGAATTTATTTTTTTGACAATATTTAAGAGCGAATTTTGTTTACTTCAAGATTTGTTGTATTTACGATTTACATTCGGGGCTCTAAATTTTATCTGAAAGGAACCTGTGATTTTGTCATAATTTTTATTCACTCTGATTGATTATACATATTATATGTGGTATTTTCGGATTCTGTGTAGCTTTTAATGCAATTTTTATTTTTTTAAATTGATTTGAGACATTGATACGTTATTGCGAAGAATTTTATATTATTTACACAATTTTTTAAGTGAAATCTTTAACGTTTGCGATTTTTGGACGTTCTTACATCATCCCCAGACCTAGAAGCAATTTCCCCACTGCAAATTCTAGAATTTTGAGGTTTTGCATGGCTTTTCAACAAATCGGAATCCGTTTTTCCTCATTTACTTCTGTAATTGAGTATCTGTAGAGCCATTTACACGAAATCGGATGAGTCCTTCAATCCGAAAATGAAGAGGGTTGAACAGGGATAATAAACGGTGGAAAGTGAGTTTATTATTAGTACTAAACGGTTGGAGTGGAAGTGTTGGTTTAAAATGCTCTTAAAAGTTGAGGGTTCTATAGCGGGTGCCACCACCAGCCCTCCTTCACTACTCTTTGCATATTTAACGTCAATTCCGACGAGTTCTGTGGATCTTTGAAGGCTTCTATTCTCTATTCTTGGGCTCAAAGGGTTGGAGAGAGGGAGAAATGTTTACAGAGGGAAATTGTCGGTGACATGACCAAATCTCAAATATTTGCATCTAGTCCCATTCTCCTGCCTTTTTACTGTCACTTCCAGCTCATTATATCCATTTAACGGGATTTGCATGGACATCTCATGTTACCAACATGACATTCACAGCCTCTCTATTCACCTATCCCGAACAGGGAATCTGGGGACGGGTGAATTTTTCGGGGTTTTAGTGGATTTTTTTGGAATTTTTACAACATAATAAGTCTAGATTCGTTTATAAAATCACCTTTGACCCAATGAAATTTTGGTTGCAAAAAATTTAAAATTCAAACCCCTTACAATTACAATTCTTTGAAAGTGAATCTACAAAATAATACACTAAATTACGTGACATTTCACAGACAAACCACAAGTAATCATAAAAAATGCAGTTTTGAGAGCTTTTTTGGGTCTCAAGATCGTCTAAAATAAAAAACAGGTCAGTATGGTGCAGTTACGTACCCCAAAATTTGTATTTTTTAAAGTTTTTAAATTTATCATGAAAAATGTACAGAATACCCTTGTTGTTTGGGATTCTATTCCTGAATTCCATATTGTCAAGAAACGACAAATGAACTTATTGATTGATTCTAGATTTCTAAAGACCGACAAAACATTCATTACTATATTGAAGTCAGCAGGATATATTATGATGTAGTCGAGGATGTGCTAATAAACTTAAATTCGTCATAAGAAAGTGGGGAAAGCAAAATGTCATAACTTTTGTCTTCTAAAACCTAAAAAATCCCAAAGAACTCTGAAACTTTTTCCTTGTCTCTTGTCTCCTTCTCTTCATTTAAAATGTTCGGATCCTTTGTTTGTCCCCGTCTCTTTCAGTCAAAGTCTACGGAATTAGGAACTGCGGCGGAGAGGGGTTTGAATAGTAACTCTATATTATGGTCTGAGATTCCCGAATTCCTTATTGTTGTTTTCTTGTGTAAAGGAGTGTGAAGGACAGAACGGGATTTAATGTAAACTACATTAGGCTCATATGTTATTTGAATTCGGTTGGCTCATAGAAGAACGCATCGAAGGATTGTTCATAAAATAAAGTTTTTTTATACATCCAGCCCTCATTTTAAAGATGTTTTAACATGCTTTATTTCTGAAAACTGTAAGTCTTTAAGCGAGAAATGATGAAACTCCATATCTAATCTACGACATTGAAAGAGAGCTTTTATCCCTAATTGTAAAAGCAGTTTTCATCTCATTTTTGGAGTGTATCTCGTAAAGAAATTTAGCGTCGCAGTAAAGTTTTGGACAAATAAATTATCAACGGTCGACTTGAAAATTTTTATTCTTAAATTTATATACCGAAAAAATGAAAAATGATTTTAACAGCTAAATATTTGCAGCATTTTCCTTGCACGCATTTTAAATTAAACGAAACAAACCACATATTGCTGATATCATGGAAAAAATCAGGTTGGAAATGACCCTCATGGCTACGAATTTCCTTAGCGATAAACTACTCTGGCCCCTTAAGAGAAAAAACTGGAAACCCCGAATTCATCCGTTTTCGGAGTATATCCCAAAAACGTTTTCATGTTTATAATATAATATTTCATATCCTATCTGTCGCAGATAGGAACATTACATCCTGGAATTGACGAAATTGAACTGCGTATATGTAATAGTATCGTAACCAACTTAATACTAAACTAATAAATTAAACCACATATTTCGTGGATTAGAAACATGACAAGGATTTTGAAATATTCTAGCCCTGTTTACGAACGAGCCATAAACTCAGCACCTCGTGGAACCCCATATAGTACGTCCAACGTCATGTTGTACAAGGATACAGAGAAAGTAACATTGGAGAATAAGGCTCGGAAATCTTGAAAAGTTGAGAGAAAAAGCCGTTTAATCTTAATTAATCTTCTGTGTCACTAATGAAACTGAATTGACCAAGTCGAAGAAAGGAAAGTGTTGGGGCGACGTGGAAATATAAATCTCAACCTCAACAGTTCCTACTATTTTTGTCCATTTTTATTCCTTCAAACTTATAACCTAAATATATTATTACATCCCATTGTCTCTGCCTTTACGTTTCATATTTTGTTGGGCCTAAAACCTATTCCTCTATATGAAAAATAAAACTTTGAGAGTTTTGTTCAAAAGATTGAGAGGATTTTTCCTTATTTTTTGAGTGAATTGTACTCTTCTTTCCTGCTGGAAGTTAGACTTTTGTGAGACTTGAGACTGAAGAAGGAATGATGATGAAAGGACTGTATCTTGTATTGTTCTATATGAGTTTTTAAGGTTTAAAAAGTGAGAACAGCTGCGCATTTTCCTTAAAGAGACAATGACAAATTCACGGGGAATATCTGCGTATAAATAAATATAAATTGATGATTTTTCTTCATCCCGAGTCAAGACAATGGACTCTCTTGAGGAGGCAAATTTCCTTAACCACTTCTTTAGTAATAATATTGTGAATTGTGATAATCAGCATGAAGACGGGAAGCAAAGGGTGGTTGCTCACTTTCTCAACTATTCGGAGAAGAACAGGGCCGGCGGTTATAACTTTTTAGATCGGGAGAGCTAAATTAATTCAGAGAACCTCCTGGATTTAAGATCAGAATGTCTATTTTTAGATCGTAAAGTATATGCTACTTACACGTCATTTTTGGTTGGTCTTGGCATTGAAGGACTGGTAGTTTGTGACTGTCTTAAATGTTAAAATATTCGGTTCGACGATGTTTCAAATAGCCAGTTCAACTGAATGCATTTTTTGTAATTGATGATCTGCATTGTGGTCTTAAATGCTAGATTTTTGCATTTCCCACCATTGATTTTAGCATCCCTACTCTCTTTAATCGCACAGGTTTCGTGAAATTGAAATATATCACTTGGAACCATATGCATAGTACATTTAGGGTTTAGTATTTACCCCGAATTTTGATTATATGAAATATTGAAACAGGACGTTTTCCTGAAATCACTGAAACTTCCAACCATTTTTAAAAACAAGCCAAACCTAAAATAAAGCGGGAAAATTCAATTATTAACGGTCTCTGTAATTAGTTTTCGTATCCGGCAATTGAAAACATTAATTTGAAACGCCCCTAAACTCCTACAGAGCAGTACCCCCCTGGTCCATTATCCCTGATTCCACTAAATTCCTCTCTTTGGAAGTGAGAAGAATCATTTGTGAAAAAAGTTATTCGCGGCAGTCAAGTGTGAAAGAAGCTTATGAAAAGTTGCTTTTTCTCATTTCAAGAGGAACCTTCCCTTTCCTTATATAGAATAGAGATACGTTCTAGAACCACCACCACCGACAACCAACCGTCATCCATAGCTTTCTATCATCAGACAGACTTACTATAGAACGGAGGCCAGGAAATGGTATACCCTCTCTGATGATAGGAACAGATCGGGCTTGCAAAACGTGGAAATAGAAGGCCCCATTCCATCAGCCCAAAGACGGGGTCCACACTTTCGACAATAAATTGACACTCAACTTTCCTTCAGCCGACGACGACGACGACGAGTCCTCACATTCACAATATCCCCGCAGCAAAATCCAGACTTTGATTTTATTCCCATTAAATAAGTCCCGGATCGAAGGGGAACTTCCTATGGGTATTTTTACGTGATATTGAACCTTCTGACGTTTTTAAATTAGGAGGATTATTGGAAAATCTTGTCTTTGCTTAGAAATATATTTTAAATGGGTCAAAGCGTTTGACCTTGTTTTGATACTTGTATTGTCGAAAAATCTATGAACCGTAAAGTTGCGTAGGTTCCCTTGATATTCTGTATTTTATAAAATCGTCCTACGAATGTACTGATAAATGATCTACCACTTTTATAATGTTTAATGTACTCAACTTTTTTTTAGACAAGCTTAATAGTAAAATCGCATTTAAAATCGTTTAAAACGCATAAAATATCAAAAATCTCCAGTTGCCCCAACCATAGAGCAAAATAACACGTGGTACCTAATCATTTCGTTCCAACGAAGTATCTCACATGTAATTTGCTCATTTTTACCCCCTCCCCTAGGGGGGTTATCTTAACCAATGTCATCAGGTTCGTTTACATCTTTGACGCTCAGAAATCATATAATCAGTCCTTTCTTCGTTACCCGAATTTTCTCTTATTTAAAAACAGCATTTCTCGTCATTGCAAATGCACACCGCAAATGACAATTGGGAAAGTTCCCTCCTGCAACTGCATGCTTATATTATAAATTCCAAGGGTGGTGGTGGTGGTGGTGGGGGTAGGGGAGGAAACTGAAGCCTCATAATAACATAAGGAGAATAAGATATGGAGTTAGTTAAAAAAGAAAGTTTCTGAGGTTTGGGTTTCCATTTCCCTTTCTTGCCCTATTTATTCCCTTCAACTGAAATAAACTAACTTTTCAATTCATTTCCATTCAACTCCACACCACCAAATACACAAATACAGTTCCACCGCCACCACCACCACCACCCCAAATACCGGAATACGGAAACGCCGAAATTGTCTAAATTTATTTACCATCTGAATTTATTCTCCCAATGCTTTTACAAGCCAAAACTTTTCCCCACTACTCCTAAACTATATAACCTCACCTCCTCTCCTCAGTTTAACCAACAAACTCCATCTCATCAAATGAAATTCCATTCAATTTGCGAACCTTTCGCAAGTCCGTTTTCTAGAGCGTAGAAGAAGTCGAAATATTCCTTACTTTCTTCTGTTGCTTCTTGCATTTAAAAGTTGGTCAGAAATGCTTTTTCCGGTTTCACTTTTCAGCTTTTTCAAGAAGAAAAAAACTCACTCGGGGAAGCCTTGATAATCGCAAATCCATTTAGTTGCTAAGTTTTTTATCTGTAGTTTGACTTTCCTGGGACGTAATTTAGCCACTTTAATCGTATTGTGCTTTATTTGTGTTTCATTAAAAATACATCTGCAAGAGTAGACCGTAAACTTTGAGATTTAGATATGGAAAAGAGAGAAATTGTAACAATTTTGGCAGGAGTTTTGACAATTGTTCATTGCCAAACTCGTCATTAGTATGCCATTAAATTACTATAATCATAATCGCTATCTGATATGATTTGTTTTCAATTTCTCGCGATTTTTTATTGATTCCAAATTTGCAACAATAATTCGTACATTTGAAAGGCATTTTTGGGATGAATTCTGAAAACCGTGTAAAATTGGGGGTTTTCTCATATTTTAAGATGCTTTGAGCGTTTAGATGTGAAAAATTGAGAAATCTTAAAAAAAACTGGACACTGCTTGATTTGTTTCAGTGGTTTTGATGAAATGAAGGTATTAAGAAAATCTAAGCGCTTGTTGTAATTTAAAATTTACTTGGAATGTGAATAAAATGACATTTTTCCAAGCAAAAAATGTGATTTCAACAACTCAGAATTCCCATCCCATTTAGCGCATTTCATAGATCAAAAAACGTTCCAAATCAAAAACAGTCGTTTCAACGGAGTTTTTGAGTGACAAAATGCCAGCTAGATTGGTCACAGAAGATCCCGTCCCGTAACTCCTGTAAAGATGTCGCAAAGCTACAGAAGGGAGGCTAAAGAAGTCATGTCATTTCCTAAAGTGTGTCGATTCTGCATAAATTCTGACGTTCTAATATTCGGATTGTCGGGATCGGAAGTGGTGGTGGTGGATCTCGGATATCGGACTTGGATTTCGATTAGGAGAGAGATGGAAATATGTGGACTGGCCGTCGGGTTGATTCTAGAGTCTTTATAGAAGGACAGTCCGGGTGTTACTTTCTAAATTCCTTTCCTTAAGTAAAAGTAAATCAGCACAAGGGGATCTTTATGTTTCCTTTACCGATCATCCACGTATCATTTCTCAATTTTAAACATAAAAACAAAAGATATCAAACTGATACATAAGCTGAGATATTGGAATTTCTGTGATTTTGAAAATTAATTTTGCTCGATTTTTTTGAAAATTATCCGTGAATAATCTGTGGAGAGTCCATTCGGAAAGAACAGAGGGTTTTTAGTTGAAGAGAGTGCAGTAAAATCTCCCGGTTTGGTTTCACAGCTGCTCGGCCAACGGAGGAAAAAATGCCCGGACCGGGTAAGTATCATATAAGAAAGTGCAGAGGCATGGATGGACACCGTTTTTATAAAAATGTGTGCAAATGCAATCCGGGGAGGAAGATTATCTTCGGCGTAAGACATTTTGGCTAAAAACTAAAGATAATTTAGATTTGCGAGATAACCCCTGACAAGGGAGTAGAAATTGAGGTTTGGAGATAAAAACTATAACTCGTAGACCAAAGCACAGAAGTTATTTTATTTTTACAACAAAAGGGGCAGAACCATCGTCTCTGATTAGAAATTGGTCATAATTATACGGTAATATCCTTGACATACCGACATTTTTTATGTAACCCAAAACTAACTAAAAAGATGGCATGTTTCAGATGTTCAATCGAAAACTTAAAAAAATACGTACATACACATTTTGTAGAGATTTGAACTTGCCTTAACACTTTCATTAGTTTAAAACAAGTGTTACTGATGTCCATGGCTGTAATAAAAATTCCATACTGGCAAAACTTTCACTTTCAAACCCCTGAATCCCGTCCCAAACTTGTTAAAAAAATTCTAAATCCTCGATCTCTGCCTCGAATCCGCCAAAGCGTCAATTGGCCAGTTAGGATATCGGAGAGGGTGGGTTTGCCCAGTCAGTTCCTCAGCTATTAGATTACATAGACTAACAAGTTGAACATCTGATCACATTATCGATTTGACATCCCTTTGCTTAAGAAGAAGAAGAGAGTAAGAGAATCTCATCATCTGAGAGACTAACTTCTTTCCGCTTCTTCTTTGCGAGAAGGAAGTCGGAAGCCACATATCTCACCCTCGCTTCCTCCTCTGCTTCCTAGAAGGGACATTAACTGACTCCCTTTCACACAACCATCGCCTATTTACAACATCTCCTTCTTATTTAAACCTTACTTATGGCATCCTTTTTCATTGACCAGAGGGACGATGCACAAGCCATGTTGTATCTTTACCATGCTAACCTCAGGTACTTGAACGACTGATAAGACCAATGTTATAAAATCTGGGAAACTGGGGGTGAAACTGGAACCAAGAGGTCAAGGTATGAACGACCCTTGGCACTGGACAACAATCCTTATCTATTTTTCCCTTTCAGGAAGTACAATAATAGCTTTCCAGGTTTTAATACATTTTAAGTTCATCGTCCTTCTTCCTCCTAAACCAACAACTCCAGGGATTCATCAAAACGATAGAGTTGGACATTAGGCTTGTGGCGGAGGTTTTTTCTGGTTGCGAATACTTGTTTTTAGATGGGTTAGTGTGTACGGGACCTTGAGGTTCTCTTTAGTTGATGGCGAAATCTGTATTTGATCATTTCTAGTCGTTTTTGCGGATTGATTTACAATTGTAATAACTTTCACCACTTTTCTCGAAATAAAACTCTTCGGGATATAATACTTGGAGATTTATTTTCTGTAAATCTATGGAGTAATTAAGAAAATGATATGCGGCATGATATGGTGATATGGTAGTCACCTAAATAAATTTTCACGTTCTAAAAGAAGACGTGGCAGGAAGAAAATTGGGTTCATTAGCGACATTTTTATGGTGTTGTTAAGTATTATTTAGGTCAATTGTCAAGTATCTATCAAATTCGCCATTTCGTCACCTGCGCTGTAAACTCTTGAAGTGACTTAACTAAAATTCCGTTGTAATTGATCTGCCTTGAGTTGAAATATGATAGAGGTCTTCTAACTCTGGCACAATTTCCAATACCACTCTGATGATAATATAACCAAGGACTCGAGATCACCAAGACATTTGAAGGAAAATTCAATTAAATGTCAAGTTCTCGGATCTACTGTATCGAAGGTTAAGTACATCTCTTTAGCTAAGCTGTAGATAATGCGGATTTACAAGATTCCTTCACTAATGAGCAAATTCCTTTACTGTGCTTCATAATGTACACTACATTCTGAACTCATTATTGCAGAATCTGACGAGTGAAATAAGGGAGTCGAATTAAACTTTTCTTAAAAATTTAACCCAGAAAGAGTTGGATTTCAAAATTTTTCCGTATCCAGTATCCAAATCTTGAAAACTTACATCTCTTCACGAAGTAGAAAAAAGTTTGTTATTCATCCTGTACCGTACACTTCATTCACAGAAGAAAGCATTTCTTGGAAAAAAACTGTCCGTATTTTGTATTTCGTAACGGAGATTATAATTGAAGTCATTTTGAAATATTTATATCGACGGAGAAACAACCCCTTGAAGGAATGGGATTCATTTCGGGGTTTTCGTTTTTACATATGAATAAAAACGACATCTTAGAAATTCAATCAATTTTACTACGCTTTCTGTTATCTAAGAGTTGTAAAACCCATCACAACTACTTATTACAAAAATTTAAATAATATAAACGGGTATCAGAAAAAATTATAATTAATGTAGTGTGAGCATAAGGCATAGATTAAATGAATATTGTGTATATATAGTGTAGCATTTTGCGTCTGAAGATTACTATGGTTGTGGATTCTTTGGTGTGGGCAAACAAACTCCCTCAACGGGGGTGGGGGTTTATTTAGGGGTAAAAAATATTGCAGTAGTATCGGATTAAAACTAAAAGAATGTTACCTGGTACAAGGAGTATAGAGAAGAGGAGTAGAGATGAGCATATTCTTCCGGTATTGATGATTAGTGTCATCCTGTTCCCGTTCACTTCCAAAATCATCTTCAAACTCAATTGTCACTTTCCATCCAATCTCAAATTTGCTTCATTGCAAAATACACTCCATTTTTTTTGGAGAAAAAGCTGGAGAAATGTCTTGAGTAATAATGATCCCAATTTACTCGTAACTTCTTCCTCCCTTGTCACCTATAATAAAAAACGTTCATTCCCTTCAAAATAAATACTTTTGTTAGGAAATCTCTCATTATTTCCTATTTTAGGATGTCGAAGGGGCAAAAACATCCAGTAATCCCTTTAAATTCTAATAATCCTTAGCTTATGATTTTCAAAAAACAAAATTTTGAGAAAAATAGGGTAATTATTTTAAATTATTCTTCTTAAAGTGGGGGGCAAATTAGGGTCCTTTCGGTGTTCATTATTTCCAAAAAAATGTCCAATTCTAATTATCCGAGATCTGATTTTTTTCAACTAAAACTAAGAGGGTGAGGAATAGTGATTTAGTAAGCAGGTTGTAATAGTTGGTGGGTGAAAGGAGGTATATAAAAATAATAATATGGTTCCTTTGTGTCAAGAGTGGAAGATAAATTGACAGTTTTTGATGTCTGAATATGTGAAGATTCCCCCGAGATTTGTTGGAGGATTTAGTCGTGAAAAAGCGGATGTTGAGCCTCAGTCTTGCATCTAATCTAATCATCCTTGATCTCCCCTCTCTCCTCTCCACTTTTTGACACTTTTTATTCCCTTTCATCGCACCCACTTTCACGGATTTTCAGTCATCCATTCCCAACCTAACGTAAAAGCTTAAATAAGTCCCTCCCCTAAATAAATTCTTTTTAAATACGTATAGAGTCTGAAAAAGTTGTAAAGGGATGGGTATATTATGTATAGGGTGGTTCCAGATCTGGCTTTTCGTATGCTTTTCATTAAAAACTACATGTGCATTGTACACTTGCGAAAAAAGTTTTAAATTTTGAGTAGCCTGATGACCAAACGGGATCTTGATGAGAATAACAAATAGTACCTTTAACACCCTCCAGTTTAAATATTAATACAATGACAAGTTTTAATACAAAATTCTGGAATTAAACAAATGGAGAATTGAGATTGTTTAGCTTCTTTGACTGATTGACCTGATTAAATTCAGACAATGTTTCGTCAAAAATATGTTAGTAAAAAATAATATTCAACGTCCCCACCTCGAAATAACTCACTAATTGAGAGCTTTAGATAGAATAACTCCACCGGGATCTTATTACAGAATCAACGGTTTACATTTTTTTAACTGCGGACCTGTAACCGTTCCAGGCTACACTCCTGTCTACAAGTCTACATTCTTTTTTTTCAAGAGGTTATGTAATCTTCTGATTATATTGATCCTCATCCCAGGCTAGATTACCATTCACACACACTCAAATGATAAAGTTATTATTTCTCTATGGAGAAAGTCTCTCCTGTTTCCTGTAAACTGCAGGTCCGTGTAATATATCAGTACTTTTAAGGCGTCTACATATTATACCAGGTTTAGGGAAGTTGTGTAGTAAGTTCAATGTTCTGCTTTATTGATATGCATGAAGGATGTTTGCTTGGGGATGTTTGTATAATCGTTTTGAAATCCTGTTCTATCGGGATTCCTAGTCGAATTTCGAATATTTAAGAGCATCCTTGCCCTTGCATTGAGAAAGCTGAAGAAACATCACAATGAATACAGTTTTTCTAGATGTTTAAATAAAAAAAATCGTTTTTTTTTATTTTTCACCTAATTTTTGAAGTTAAATTTTAAAACAAACTAATTTGTAGCATGAAACGCATTAAATTATGACCAAAATCCTCAATTCTTTCCCATGTTACAGTTTTCAACCATTTCAACTTTGTTCTTTCATGAACTTTAATGATATTTCATGACATTTCAATCTCAAAATCGTTCCAAACACTTCAGATCTATTAAGAAATCAACACGATAGTTTATCACCTCCCCGACGTTGCTTATGATCAACTCTCCATAAGTTACTGATGCACAATTACGGAGCTATATACTGTACCTATCTCCATCTAAAACGTCGGAGTAAATATATGAAAGCGTTGGTCTGAAGGTTGAAGGGAGTTAGGGGTGATTAATCGTGGAGGATGAGATTTGCCGAATATTGGCAAACAGGATTCCTTTCATCAACAAGAAATGTGTTGCTCCTCGAGGCAACTTAACATTTCCTTTTCATAAATAACATCTTCACTTGAAGAAGAACATGAAGTAACAAGGAAGTAGCTTCTCTCCCTTCTTCTTATATAGAAATTATTCTGCAAGTCTAGAGACATTTCTCGTGGTTTCCTCCGATAAACTGATCTCAATACCTTCCACCAAACTGACTCGTACTATAATAAATTTCTCAGACAAAACAGAAGAAGTAATTGATTGCCCTCGAATCCGGCTTTTAATTAATGCGGAAACCGAGCTCTCAATTTATTACTCAAATGTAAACAGTTTGATGAGGAAGGGTTGTATGCATCCCCTATTAGAACGGCGAATCGTCTATGAAGATATTATTGGACTCATTGTCACGTCTTTCATTCGATATTTAAAATTTTAGGGTATAAAAAAATCAGAAATTGGTTCGATGGTTTTAAAATTACTTATCCGATGTTGTAGCAAGCGTATTCATTATCCATAATACAAAAATCAAAAACTGGTGCCGATGCCATCCGCGTTGTGTTTGCACCGGTCAAACCTAGATTTTTATGAGGGTAATTTGAGACTTCGAATAACAGAGTTAATGAATTCGGAGTTTCTTCAAAGAGTGTGACGAGTGATGAAATTTCATGAAAAAACATGAACTGTAATTAATTGCCAGCGGCATTTCATCCTAACTTGACAGCAGCATTTTACTCCCTATTAGTGCCATAGATTAAATAAGTATTAAATACAAATTAGCTTTAGTTCAGATATTATTAAGGGATTGGTCTTCAAATTCTGACGTGTCGCAATGAAATCTCTTCAACAACTTTAATGTTTCTTTCAATTACAACAAAAAATACGATACGGAAAGATCTCGAAAAGCATGAAAACTAAACTATATGCACACCAATTGTTCACTAAATCACACTAACTACCATCCGTCACAGTTCATTTTCTCAGCAAAATGGACAGAGATAGCATCCGAAAATGATGCCTCAAGGTGACACAACTCCGACTCTAAAACATTAACTCCAGGAACAAATCAACAACACTCCCACCGACGATTAAAATATTGATAAATGCAATAGCAGAGACAAGCTAAGGGGCTCAACGACAGGGGGTTTTCTGCTCTTTGAAAGATGACGGCGGAAACGTCGGAGAAAGAGGCATTAAAATGATTGTTGTAAAGTCCTTGTTCTTCTTAAACTCTTAAGGGATTGTTTCATTTCCTGTAAGTGGGAGGCTAATAACTCAGCCTCCCTCCAGGAACTGAAGCTAAAAAGTTGCCAACGGGGAGACTTATAATTCGTGAGAAGTTGCGGTACTTAGAAAGGGATGGGAAATATGCTAATTTATTACGGAACTAATAAGACATGACAAATAACTATGTGCTTCCAGACAAACTTTCCCTTTCTCCTGGAATTAGAAGAGGAGGAAAGTACTTAGGCCTAATAATAGGCTGGAGTCTCGTTTCCATTCACCGAGGGTCAGCTATGAATTTCAGCTCAAAATAGTCGGGCCGAGAAATCTTTGCGGATTCCTTGCGGTTCAATCCCTCTTGGTTTTGAAATAAATACCTGTTGTTCCGAGACTTTCAATCTCCCAGTTTTGGACCGTCTTAGAGCCAGACACAATCCTCTTTTCTTTTGGGGTTGGAGGTTTGAAAGGAGCCGAAATCGGACTTGGTTGGAGGTGGAATTAAAATCGGCGGAATGAAATTGAGAATACTGGATGTACTACGAAAGAGTTGTTTGAAATCTTGTTTGACTTTTAAAAAAACTGGAATTATTCGCTGAAATGTTCTTACATACGCTTGCTAAGGGTTAAAACATTAAGTTCTAAAGGAGTAAGTACTTTTACTGACTTAAAATTTTAGGGGTGCCACGGTTTGCACTTTTGAAACCGACCAGCCTTATCGGTTTTTCCGGTTTTGGCGACAAAAACCGTCGGTTAACCGACGGTTCAGCGATTCAATTCTCTAATTTTCTGAATGGTAAAACGTGTTAAAATATCACCGGAACACCCTGGAAATTTCTACATCTCTAAACTACTCTACTAAAATATCAGAACAAGCGTGAATGCGTCTACATATGAAACACAGTTCCATATATGGATTTGGAGATGCATAATATTTAAGTGTATCTGTTGTTTGTAAGTCGTGTGTAGTCATATAGTTTTGGAAAGCATGTGATGTTAAATGAGGAGGAGAGTACAGGATCCCTTGAAGTGGAATCCGGGATGTTTTGTTTCCTAAAGATTTTTGGTATTTCCCCGGTTTTCTGATTAGAAATGAAGAGAGAAGGGTGGAATTGTCAAGGGAGGCTTTCCTATTAAACTCCCCGAATTCCGGATCCACTTCCATTTATCTTACCACCACTCGCCTCTCATTCCATTTCAATATCTTCACAACTCCGGCTTGTAATTATATACGAGCCAGAACGGGTGAAGAAATAACTCAAACATCTCCAACACAACCACCACCGTCTACAAATCTAAAGAATCTTCTACGAATGTTCAAAGTAACAGGTTCAGGGTTTTGTTGAGGAAGAACTACCCTGGGGTTTATTACCCACCCACAAACAAATCGAAAAAACGCAGGAAAGTACCTTGAAAACGGGCATCGGAGATTTCTCGAATTTGTATTCGACGAATTGAAAGAAAGCAATGATCTGTTAAACCTGTTTGAAGCATTGGTTTCTCGATGTTCCAGTTCGATCAAAAAGTAGGCTATTTCAGTAATCGATTGTAAATTGTTCAATTTTTGAAATTACAACCCTGAAAACGCATAGTCAGAATTATAAAACAGTTAGATTCGAAAACTACAAAAATTACAAATGTGAAATGATCCTGATGTTCAATATCATGTTGTTTGAATTCACTGAAACTATGATCGGTCCTTTCCACTTAACATTTTAGTTTACATTTGAAATAGCAAAAGTTGATCCCAAAACCCTTATGACTTTGTAATTGACTTGTAATGATCAGCAAATTTAATTAGTATTCGTAAGTGGTCTGTTGCCTGGACAGTTGAACATCGGGATAGACTAGCCAGGGAATGTAATGTGATCGATAATGTCCCGTTTGACTGCCTGATTAGTAATTACCTTTTGGAACAACCGACTTACTAATTTTTAATTCAATTCGGATGTTACAACGATTTAAGCTCGTTTTGCAAGGTTCTGAAATGATAAGAGCAGTGCTGTACAAGGTTTCGTTTGCAATAAACCTGTACTTCGGTTGGAGTATTAAAATACAAAACAGGGCCCCAATAGTTAAAAATTAAGTTCAAGGTTTTCTGTTGGCGTGAACTCCATGTATTGAATTACCATAAAAGTACGATTGAAATGATATGGCAAAAATCCCATATTCTGGAGTCTGCAGTAGTATAGGAGATAGGCTGGTTGCCAGAATACAGGATTTAATGTTTCCGAGGGTTATCCACTTACTACAGTAGATTACGGAGGATAATACAGGGTGCGATAGGAGTTGCCATTTAAATTTTATTGAAATGTTAGTTTGTTCAAAATGATTGTTTGAAACAATCAGACCAATATGTCGATAACTCTAAGCATAAAAATTCCAAAATCATTAGATTTTGTAAATTACGAGATTATAAGGTCTCTTTTCACCAAAATAAATCCCCACCTCTCTTTTTTCCCAGTATTGAATCCTTTTCTTTGTTTTTCCATCGATATCAACTTCGGGTTTGCAATTTTATTCATTGTCAATCAGTTTGGAAATCCTAAATTATCGTTACCAACTTTACTCATTTAGATTTTACATACTATGGTATATTTCCTAATTAGCTCGCCTATTTATAATAGGGCTCGAGCTAATGATGTCGACGAGTTCGTCGATCCGTCTAATGAAACTAAAGTAATATTTCAGCTACCATCTAACAAGCCATTCATCTTGTAAATGCATATTATGAACTTATGAACTAAACAAGGGCCATCTAATAATAAATAAATAAGGTTGAGTTAATGATGAGCAGTTAAGTTGATAAAGACTAGGAATAAAAAGCGAGTGTGAAAGAGATCCTGTTTAAGCGTCTCTTGACATGAAACTGATTTCCGATCTTCGTCAATCTCAGCTTTCCCAACCTCTCCTGTTATTCTCCCTGTCAGTCCACCACCTCCGACTCTTTGTCAACGTTACAGATCCCCAAAACCTGTCTTGTATCAGAGGATAACAAAACAGGGATAACTTATAGGGTTAAGATTATGTGTACGAAAACACGCTCAAATCCGAATAGGGTAACGGAGATAATAAGTGAGTTAAGATTCGAATTTAAGTCTCCAACTTCCAGAGTTGAAGATTTAGTTACCCGAACCGGGCATTTCTTACTTCTTCAGTTCGGTTCGTAAATATACTCGGTTTTAAACCCGGGCGTTTTAGCATTTGTCTTAGATAAACCCCAACAAAACCGAGTTTCGAACGACCCGTTAGTTCCTCCAGTATTTATTTATCTTAATCCACAATTCACCTTCGACTATTTTGGTGGTTTATGGGTCGTTTGTTATACGACGGGTTTTTTCCCCAATTTTTAGTTCGAGTCGAAGAATTTTGCGTTTTTTGTCATTTTTTTGCAGAGAGACTTGTTCTCGGAACAGTACTTGTATGGGGGTTTAAGAAAAAAAGGTCGTGTCGGGTTTGGTGGTGAGGCATCACAATATTTGGAAGGATTAGCAAATATCTTGACGCTATTTGACTCCATTCTCTGATGAAGTTCCTTAACAGAGCGGCACTTAATTATCGTGTCAGGACTCACACAGCCATCAATCCTTAGCTTCTTAACTTCCTTTGCTTTACGAGTTCCAAGTCGCCTCTTCCAGAATACGGAGAAGACGTGGAAATCAGTTATCTGCTTCGTGGTCGGAGGGGAAGAGTGACTGGAGAAGAGACGTTTGGGATTTAAACGGCTTCAGTTTCTATTTCGGACGTTTTTTGTTCGCGTTGTAACATTGCATTTGGATTCAAGAGCTCTTTTGGGGAATGCTGTAAAAACAATTTTGAATTCTGTGTTCGCTTTGATTTATTATTGCAAATTCGAAGACGATGCGAAGAAGTAGGACTGGATTCGTTTGGAAATCGGTTTCAGTGCGTTAAAGAACCATAAGATTCCCCGGAATGCAGGTCATTAAGAATATAAGGATACCTCTATTGTAGAGTTTCCAAAAATTATGTCTGTTACTAAATGAAGCAAGGTTTTTTTTAGCTTGTTTTGATGCAATTTTTAAGGTGCCATTAAAATGTCATGAATATTTAATTTCAAGATATTGCAAGTAAGAGTCCTTTAACCAAATTATCGAAGCTATGGGTTTCTGAACTGCACAGGAACTAGTTGCAGATCTATTTTATAATGATCGAGTTATAAAATCTAATTGTGAGCTATGCAAAATTCTGCACACGAATGAACAAAGATATGCATTTTAAATGAATATTTCAATTCAGATGAACCCTGAATTTGGTTTTTTAAATGACAATGCAAGAAGTAAGCCAAATAAAACAGACAACGTTGACATGCTTGTTTATACTATCCAGAACGTAATATAAATATCCGAAACAAAAGCACGGCAATCTTTGATACTGGCTTCGAAGGTCATGACCATACGGATAACAGATCCAGTTAACCACGCCCTTAACCGACGACACTTTGGACTGATATCAACCGGGTAATAAATTATTGTGAAGGATGACGTGCCATTTAAGTTTTTGCTCAGATTACTTGGAAGAGAGTGCGTTATCTCGATCGTCAAATCTAAATCTCCAAACGCAAGGCCGAAAAACCCACTGGATAGAAACCGATAATGCTACTGACTTATTTCTTTAGCTCAGAGCTGTCAAAAAGCAGCTGAGCTGATGAATACCCAGAGGATATGCATTTTTCGCAGTAAAAAAATCGCATCTTTCCAAAATATTTAATAAAAATGTTGATTATCTAAATCGTGATAATTACAAATGGCTATGTACCTTTTAATTGGCACTTCTCGAGATAAACAAGGGTTATTTGGGTGAGCAGAGATTGAGAAGATTAGATGATAAATGGGGAATCGGGTTTCGTCTCAAGTGGCCCCACATTGTGTGGAATTCGGTTTCGGAGTGTTTTCGATTATCGGCTTTGTAAGAGCTGGCTCCGGATTTGTTTCTTCCATTCTCTCGGGAAATAATGGACTGCACAAAGGGATTTGTTTCAGGTAACAGAACTGGATTTCCGGTGGCTTTGGTCGAGAACACAAGTGGATATATCGAGAGCTGAATTAGGCAGCATTTCCAGTCTCGATATCCCAGAAATTTAAGGGCAAGAAACCAAGTAATTTGTTGTGGTCTTACAAAATTAGTGGGTCTCATTGTGGCCCAGATAACTGAGGTTATTATGGCCTTTTTGGTTTAAATTCGTAGCAAGTTATTGGGCATTTTTGTCTATTTTAAATGGCCGTTAAAATAAATTTCTTTTAAAACACGTTATGATCACTAATCAAAAGTGTTTAAACCTGATGGAAGTAGAAAGCACAACCTAGGTCTATGATTAAAATTAAGAATTCCAATAGAATAGAGCCTGAAAATATTGTTTACTCCCTTCAAAGAAAACTTGATTACAATTCATTACAATAATGTAATGAATTGTAATTGTAATAATTAAAATTCATAGAAATAAATCCCCACTTCGAAATAAATCCCCACCCCCACCTATTTACAAGCCTTGAAAACGTACATATACACAGTTAAAATTCAATGATTTAAACTCTATATAATACAAAGCTCTAAAAGAAGTTAATTCCAATAATTGCCATACGACGTACCACATATAACTAATTTGAATTGCCATTAATTTATGCTGAACGGCAAACACATGATTTGCAATATGTTTTAAGAATGTCTAAATAGCAAAGGATAACGGGGTATATATGCACATTGAAACAGAAATATGTCACTATTGTCACTGTATGCAGCACGACCGTTTATAATGGGCTATAATGTAATTGACCCCCACTGACATCCACGCACTCGAATTGGTCTCCAGGGATTTAAAGGGAAAATCCCCTTGTTCAACTCTATCGATTGAAATGAATTCCGTCAATATAGGCATGTCTCCGTAATTGGTCTTTTCTAAAAACACAGGAGAACAAACTATACCGACTCAATATTGTAGGGTTAAAAATGTTAAACCATGGAATTGTATAAATAGGAGATGAAAAACCTAACAAGTTTCTGGAAATAAGCTGGAAATTCCAGTTCAAAACTTCGGTTTTTTGCAGAAAGATAGATTGAATCAGTATGGTGATTGAGTTACTCAATGAAAATTAAAGAACAAATCGTAAAAATACCCATACTTGAGACAAACTCATCACATTTAAGCATACTAAAAATAATCTAGTCAATTACTGAGAAATGTCATAACGCAATATCTCCACCATCATTACCGATGCTAAAATGTTAAAACTTCAAGAGCCAGTGCAAAATTCCTACACCAAAAGCGGTCAAAAACACACCGAAATATCATGCCAAAATTGTCAATTTCCTCCCGAAAAAACCATATCTAAAACCTAACTCAAAACAAAAATATATTGGCATATCCTTCAAAAAATAAGCTCCAATCCAAAATCCCACACACTTTAATTGAAGTCAGAGGAGTTTTGGCAGGAAATCGGGTCTGAAAAGGGGATCAAGTTCTCTAATAAAAGGATTTAGCCCCCATATAATATTATTATCATTATAATAATAATAATATTATGATTATTATTATTATTACTCGGATGTGCCAATAATGGCAAAGCTCTAAATATAAATCGCGTTTTAAAGAAGGTGGTTTCGCTTTAGCTTTATAGATGCAAGAGTCTTATAATTCTCAGAGGAGCCTCTTCCCGATTCTCCAGTCATTCATACAACTCTCTGAATTGAAGATGAAGGCGTAGGATCAACAAGTTCCACTTTCCCCACCGAATTTATTCTTCCCGTTTTTCGGATGGATGCCCTCTCCACTTTGCCACGCTTCCGCAACCCCAAACCAAAAGTGAATCTTAGGGGAAACCAAATAAACCTAGAAGCAACCAAGAAGAGCCGAAACCTTTGGAAATAACTTCATAGCCGATATAATAATCCGAGCCTCGAAAGAGCCTGTCTTTGGACTCAAAATCCGACTAATTCATTAGGCAAACCTCAGAAGGAACTCTCGGGGCTAATTACGAATTACAAGAGCTGGATTTGATGACCCCGTATCACAGCATATCAAGAAATCCCTAATTTTTACAACCCAGTAACTCGGCAGAATGCTAGAGGAGTGTATTTAAAGTGATGAGGGGTATTATGTTATTAGTATCAAGAGGATTAGAGGGATTAAAGTATCAGAACACCCCGAGAACAATTACCTTAATTAAAAGAGGTCTCACCTGTGGGTTCCTATAATTTCACTTCTAGCGTTTCAACTGCAACGGGGCAATTATAGATAAAGATCAGAACAGGCTCTGATACCTCCTCCACTCGTAATTGAACAAAGGGTGGCACAGATATGGAGTACAGGGCTAATTAGTAATTAGTCAGGGTTAGATTCACATCTCACTTGATTTCCTAAAAACATGTTCCGTTGTATTTGGCAAATTGTAGGAGCCACTTTACTTGTAATTTGTAAAGTGAAGTTTACGACACACTACAACTTCTCGACCTCTAGTTTGGCTTCTGATGAGCCGATTAACGGTTTCCGACACGGGATTCCTGGGAGGATTGGGCCGGAGGATGTAAGTGCCTGTACCGGAAGTAATAGTTCTTGTTGACCGACGAAATCTCCGGTTTTTGCAAGAAATCCTGTGGTTTAGGGTTCTGTTAGGTTTGCTCTCCTCAAGTGACGGACCTTCGTTCGACTAGTTGTACACGGCTTGGGTAGATTGTAGATGAAGGAACAAAGCTCCCCGATTTATGTATTTCGGTTTGTTGTGTGTGTGAAATGAGACGAGAGACTGCGCCCCGAAAACCCGTTCTGCATAGACGAGAAGATCTGGGAAACGCTGGAAATTCGGAGGAAAGAACTGACTCTGCCACCCCAACTGACTGACTGACTGACTCCGATTTTTTGACTCTTCACTGACTGAAGAAATCTGAAGAGTATCTACTTCTCGAGCAGTTTCCCTTCGACGAGACGACTGTTTTTTTGCCCTTGTCACCCTCCTTTCTTTCAGGTTTCTACGACGAGGAGAAGTTGGTTTGAAGATTGATTCCGATTCAGCGGCAGAGATGATTTGATACCAGATCTAATTTAGGATCTTATGCATAGGTTTGAGTAGGGTTTGAATTGACTACGATTTTCAATTAATGGGTCTAGAGGTGTTGTTGGTAGTATGAAAATGAAGATGAGAAAAGTGGTATCCACTATAGGGGTTTGAATGGAATGTTTGGGTATCGAGTACATTATGTCAACTTGTCTTTAATGAAAATCACTTAAAATGACAAAAAATAACTTGCATGCCTTGTTATAGAGGACCTTATTTATTTATTTTAAATTTTCTAAACCCGTGAACTTTGAAATCGTAGTATCAGAAGGGGTTAACGTTTGATTATGTTATGTAAAAAATGGTAAATTGATATCCAAAATGATCCGAAATGCAGTCAGTAAACCTGAGACTGTTTTGAACTTTGTAATGAAATCAATCCATTTCCGATAGTTTTTGCATATCAAATGAGTGTAACAATGCTATTTGCTCACAAAGGTACATTTACAAGGTTCTTTAATCAGGGAAAGTTCTTAGTTTCAAATTACCGTAGTTCTCTAAATAATTTCCCTCCCCCAAAATAAATCCCTACAGGAAGATTGGAGTGGAAGAGAAAATTTACGGAATATTTTCATTAAAATTTCAGTAAAAAAAGCAATCATTTGTAGAAACCCAAAGAGAATTTGACGAAAATTCATCACAATTTCAAAAATGTGGGTATACATTTTCAGTTTATTTCGAAAGAAATAAAATCCCCCGGAATAGATTCCCACCCCGAAATATATCCTCAGGCAAGGGATCGATTTAAAGAAATAGGATACTTTTGCAGTTGAGGCAAAAGTGAGTGAATATGAACCATAACTTGTGAAATGTCCCCAGCATTTCATTAGGAACTGGTAACGTAGTGTTGGAGCGGCAGGGGTTAACGGTTAACTAACGGTAAACGAGGTCTCGAGTCCGTAAACTTGATACGTGTGTTCCAGTACATTTAATTCAACACGGAGTCGGGATTTTATATAAGGACTTTCATATGTTTCCTTTGGCGAAAGGGGAGAAATCAGCTCGTCAAAAATACTTCATTGCGAAGACGCTATTAGGGACAAGAGGTTCCGGAGGAAAGTCATCTCCTTCTTCATATTATATTATGTTCCTCATACTTTCATGGTAGTCGGCAGTAAAGCGGAATATCGGGTAGGGAAACTGAAGACGACGAGAACACGGTTCTACTAACGCTTTCCAGATCCATAATTACCGTCCTGACAAAAAGCAGCTCATTTGGGAGAGTGACATCAAAATAAAACTGATTTATTTCCCTTCGACAGTAGGGGATTGACTGGATGCTTTGCAGAATTCTAAAGTAGCGTATTTATTTCATTAGGTTTTTTGGTAGAATTTTTTAGGTTTGCAATTGTATGAAATCATTAAATATTGAAAATTAGCTATTCCCGATAAAGATAGCTTCTTTTGCAAAATTTTTCCTGGAAAATTCAAGATTTCAGCACATTTTGGAACGTTTTAAGTAATTACGTAAATGGCATGCTGTTTTCTTGACATTTTTCTTATATTTTTCAGTTTTCAACGATTTTGAAGAATCAAACAACATGGATCGAGGTCCAACTTTTAAAATATTTCATCGCTCGAGAGCGTTGTCTTCACCCTGAGGATTTTGTCGATGCTTTGACAAATAATTGCAATTCTTCGCAAAAGCGTCGACATTTCAACAGCTCTTTTTGAGCTAACACACGTAAACCTTGTTCCCGAATAAATATCCGAACGTTCAATTTTCAAGAACAGGTCCGTTAGAGAAGGAATTGCTACTTTTGTAAGAATTACTCTGTTGCAGGAATCGTAGCTTCCACATTTGAAACCAATTCCCCGACAGCCAATGATTTTGATTCCTCTATTATTTCCATCCGTTAAAAGAAGGTTGGATCATGTCATCATGTCCGAGAGGAATGAAAGGGAACAATCGGGAATGATGATGTTCTACAGCCACCCTGCCTCCCAAATCTCAAGTGTCGATCTCTTTCCGGCCTGATTGGATTTTTATGTCTTGTCATCTGAAACACGTACAGTTCTAATTCCATTCAATTTGCAGGACAAAATATTCCCTCATTCTTCGACAGCCACTCCGTTATTAGCTCCGAAAGGGAGACGTGACTGATGATCTTTTCAAGTCGGATCCCAATTTACAATTCCCGTTTACTAATATCCCGTACTCGCACCTCCGACGCGACAAATATCCTTGGGAAACGTTAGAGACGGTGTGAAGTTCTAATGGAGTTCTTATATGTGGATAATGTGTCAGATATCTCTACAAGAAATATGACAGCGGCCAAAATTCTGACAAAAAAATATCCCTGCAAAAATAAAAATAGGTTCTGCAGACGATGAAGCTCCGTTAGTTATGCATTCGACAAAAATTGAGTCAAAGTAAGTTTTATTTTGACCAATTTCAATACTGCATGAGAAATAAACATTTCGAATGTATTTGCTGAATTGTATCTTGCATCAAAATTAAAAACAAGTGTTTAAATGGCAAAAGAAAGGCAAGCACAGCACATATTTTTACGAAAAATCAACTTACGGCAAATCAACTATCGACAAAATGGCTTAAGACAAAAGAAACACAGAAACAAGCAAATGGCACAAACAATATTCCAATAGACGCAAGTTAAAGTCAAGGCCAAGTTAAGGTATTCACGGCCAGAAAAATCGTAAATCGGGTTGGTGAAAAAATGGCGAGGGAAAAATGGTCACGGAAATAATGGTCGTGGAAAAAATGGTCCTCGACCATTATGACCATTATTTCCCTGACCATACCTGACACAACTCATGATTTTGCTAAGCAATTTCTCATATTTTTATTCTGGATCGAAGGACACATCTTGATAACGTTGCAGTTATTTAACTGAGACATAATGCATTTTTTAAAAATTATCGTCAGAGCTATGCATTTTTTTGTTCGACCCTACCTAGGTTCCATTTAACGAGGGCTGTCTCTAGCCCCTTCCTCAAAGAAAACTACCCGTGAAGAGTTAGTGGGATGAGTGGATTTAAAATTTAAAAAAGCTAAGGAAGGGGTAGCCTATTGCCGGTTTAATTTAGACTTTTGACAAGAAGGGAAGAGAGATAGCTCATCTTTCATTTCTAATCTCTCATCATGCAGGAAATAGAGGAAAAAATCGAGAGGAGGATGAATCGCTTCTTGTTGACAATTTGGCAGGAGAGAGAGGAGGCAGGATGGATTTGATTTTCGGATATTTTTCACTCACCAGCCGGAGATCAGGACCCTCTCGGGTTATCTTAAAATGCTCCCATATCACCTCATCAGCCTTGTTACATGATTTCCCAGCTTTGAGCTTGCATAATAATGGTAGTAATAATAGGAGCCTCCTTATACTTGTTATTTATAGGCAAATCGGACTTCAACTCATCTTCTGTCACGTTGTAAAAATAAAGTGGGACTCGAATATTTAGCCTTTACCCTCTCGGGACAACCTATCACTTTCACCTAAATCCCTTTAAAAAAAATCAGGATTATTCGGTAGGGATTTGATTTTGATGAATTTCGCGTCAGCTGACTGATTGGCTTTTAAATATGCAGGGGAGTTTTATTTCGGAACATTTACGGTTAATTTGCAATCTGCTCAACAAGTCAAATACTTGTTGTTTTAATTAAGCTTTATTATGATGTCATAGATGTATTTGTCATAACAGGGGAAGCGTCACGGCATCCCTTAAAGATTAGCTATATCGAAAAACGCAAAATTTATTACTAATTGCTTTTATTCATTGAGAAATGTTCATCCTTATACTGAGAAAATTCATTTGCAAGTTCAGTAATTCCTTCTTCATTAGTTTCGGTTATTTGTCTAATATTTCCGGAAGCGTAGAATGTAGAATATGCTTGCTTATTACGTTATAACGCAACGAAGCAGTTCCTGAGAAACAATTAAACGTAAAAAGTTTGACAGGGGATTCATACTTTATGATTGATTTTGTTTTTTATCGGAAGTGGGACATTCAATTATGGGAAAGTTACGAGTTACGAGGGAGTGGGGGTTAATTATGATTTGATTGGAACGGTGCTGGAAAAGCTGCGTTTTAAGCTGTAGGTTCGGGTGTATTGGATTGGATTGGTTGGAACAAGGGGAATTAGGGGAATATAGATACCTAGATATTAGGATATTTTCTGGGAAGAAATCTGGATATGAGATTGTGCTTTGTTGGTAAGATGAAGTAAAGGGGATAAGAGATGAATGATAGTTTGCCCCCCTCGGGAGACGCTCGCAAACACCGACTTGCCCCTAAACATAAAACCTACCCGCTTAAGAATCGGATCTCCCCCTGAAGTAGTACCGACAGACAGGAGCAACTGCCCTTTCATTTAAGCTAAAAACTGTATATAATACCTTTCTCTTTAAAAAAAATCATATGCAATCTTGCAGAAGAGTTTATAAAGGGTCATTTAAGGGCTTTAAGGATTTAGTTTTTCGAAAAAGTGAGCATAATTGATTAGAATATCGGCTACAATAGTTTTAAATCACAGTGGAATTAATTTGATCAAATCATTAATGATTTTAACAATAAAATCGAAAAACCCCTATTTTAGTAATTCTGAGGAAAACGTTAATTTAAATTGTAATAGCGTTTTTCTCAGTTAACCTCTGAAAAAGCCTCCTAAACCAGTCATTCATTAAAATACTCACACAAACATTTACATGAAAAGTACCCCCGACATATGTTAAACGGCATTTTTTATTTTTAATCCCAACCAATTGTGACGTAGTGCAAAAAATCAGAAATAAAATTAGATTTTCAAACATAAAACTCGTTTTTTATGCTGCTGCCCAAGGGTGAAGGGTGGAGAAAATGAGGCGAGAAGTTGGAGGAATGAGGAGTGGTGGAACGGGGCGCTACCCTCATTTTTAACCTCTTCAAGGCCTCCGCGAGGAAGATTTTTCGCAGGAGCGCAAGAGGCAGAGGGAGAAGTTTTCTCGCTCCTTCCCGCAAAGGTCTCAAAGAGGTTAAAAGGGAGGGCTCCCCACTACCACCACGACCACTCCTCATTTTCTCCACTCTTACAAGGGACGTAAGGGAAAGACAAATGCCCGATCGTCTTGAAACTTTTACCATGTTATAACGTACTAATGTGAACAATAAAACCATAAAAATTAGCTGCCCTAATTTGTGTTTTCTATGTTTAAAAAATTCGCGAAACAAAAAAATCCATGAAATTAACATTTTCAAACCCATGCCAAATCATCAGTTTTGGTCCGATTTTCAAAATTTTTGCATTTTTGTGATGCTAAAGTGTGAAATTTTACAGAAATGTAAAAGTATCAATTTTCTGGCGTTTTTTGTCATTTTTTTTTATTTTTTGGCGAGTGACGGTTACATAAAAAATCTTAAAAAATCTTGACACATTAGTGTGTTATAACAACATGGTAAAAGTTTCAAGACGATCGGGCATTTGTCTTTCCCTTACGTCCCTTGCTAGGTAACATAATAAAAAACGATTTTCATTCTTGAAAATCTAAGTTTATATAATTTTTTTTCACACTAGTCACGATAAGATTTGAGTTAAGCGGATCGGGGAAAATTTGTGCATTTTCAGTCTTCCTCCACTCCTTCAGTCACCCCGAGCTTTCATCATTTGCGGTTCAATTTAACACACCTGAACAGAAAATGGAACAATTAGTAATTGCTTCCAGCATCCGAGATTAGATCGCATATTTTTCAGCCTGCACGTTTTAGTTTTCAGAAACAAAATCAAAACTGCCAACTGTTAAACTACCAAATAGTGAAACTCAAATCAAAAGCGTAAAAATTGCCCAGGTCTGGTTGTCGGGTCTGGGGTGGCCGGAAGTACGAAATAAAATCTCCCCCTTCACTTCCCAGCTAATAAAGCCCTTTAAGTCGGCATCGGCATCATCTTTTGTTTACATTCATTTACACAAGACTTCAGAAGAAATATCCCTTTATATTAAACTTAATTATTATTAGTTTCCAATTCCTCTGCAATATATTGCAAGCATGTTTAATTAAATAAAAATACCCCCGAAATAACTTCAAACTACTCTCCCATCTTTTCAAAGAATTCAACTGTCCTATCCTGCAATGCCAAACTACAATGGTTTTAGATTCTAAAACAAAATCCCACACGACACGACACGGGCTAAATCACTAAATGAGATACCATTCAGGTGAACCAGGTTTAAATTCATATCCTGTGCATCAAAACGTTAAATTCGAAGATGCAGGGGGAAATTTTGCAGAAGGAAGTCTTGGACCCTAGATCTTCTTAAATACTCTGTTTGAAACTCCTTAAACCGACCTAAAGACGACTCAAGTTCTGAAGAGCGGAAGTATTGGAAGAAGTTTTATTAGCATTATTTCTTTGATCCTTGTTTAACTACTTGACTCCTTAATAATAAACAGAGAAGCCGAGAAGAGAAGAGGGATTTTAATTTTAAGGAGGATGCGGTTTCCTCCGAAGAAAAGCCCTCGAGGAACTCCATTCAAAAGTCTCGGCTCATTTCTAATAAATATCGGGGAAATAATAATGTCTTGTCCAACAGTCCAACTTGCGTGCTTAACCAAACCGAACTCTTTCAGTAAATGAATTCGTTGCCGGCAATACCGGATTGGAGAGATTGTTAACGTTCGATATAGTCGATATTCAACATTGCCAACTGGTAGAATTGTGGCATTTTAACTACTTGAATGCTACTATAACCGTATAACGGTATTTCTCAATATAGTTTCATCGTCGCGGGTGATAACGTAGTTGCGTTTGTCGGAAAATTAAAAAAAACTCGGGAAATCACAAAAATTTGGGCATTTTGAATGAATTTTTCTTTTATTCCCCCCCCCCCCCCCCCAAAAAAAAATTGTCGAATTTCCCGATTTTTTTACTTGATTTGGCTAAAATCGGGTTTCCAAGTCCATTTTTTCAGGTTTAGAAATAGTTTTCTGCAGCAGCACCCTAGCATCCTTGTTTCAAAACAGCAATCATAGAAGGCTGCAAAGTCCATGCAAGTATTTTACCTGTTTTGTTAAAATAAAAAATATACTAAACAAAATATTGTTTGTCAATCTCATCGACAAAATGTTATGGATCGATAATGTTCATCTCCAAATTCCAAGCCTTGAAAACAACCTTTCAAATTTAAAAGTGCCGGTAACATTTCGGATGCACAACCGACTTGCTCGTGAATATAGTAGTGGCGTTTGTGTCTGTATATGGGTAGGGAGTCATTGAGACGAGAGTTACCTGTTGGGCGTGTCACCTCCGCCTTGGCAGTCAAAACTTTGTACATAAATATCAAAGAAGACTCATTCAATTAAGATTAAACTTCTGTTTCTCAGTCACTCACATTTCAATGTTTAATGCTAATAAGCCATTTGTGGATTGTGGATTGCAGATTGTGGCACAACCAGACCTTCCGATTTACTTCTCCTTTTTCGCCTTAAATCTAGAAACATCCGGCATTTTAAAGCAAATCAAACCCTTCTTCTTTCTCTTCCTTTACGATTTGTTGTTCCGATGTAAGGGCATATTTGGGACAGGGTTCTAATTTACCCGGGTTTTTAACAACGCATTTTTTATTTAAAAAATTCTGGTCATGTACGATTGCCTTTTCCATAGTTGTAGTTGGTAGGACTTTGTTCTTGGAAGGTGTGAAGAGGTCATTCATAAACATAATCTCCGTAATTAAGTCAAGTACTGTAGTTTCAGGCGGGTTTTGAGATAACCCCCGAACACCGGGTAAAAATAGACCACACCTTAGGATTTATACTATGATTCTTATGCTTTGGCTCAAAATAAAACCCTAAATCTACGGTTTACGGAACCCTGACTGAAAGTAACTAGATTTCCATTGTAGTTCTGCATCGGAATTTTAGAATGGATGGCTGAGGATGAAACGCTTTAAACTTTTTGTTCCCTTTAAATCTCCTTTTCGGTAATAAAATACCCATGCTTTTTTGTCAAGTTGTCTTGTGTTTTTTTTTTGCTAGAGCTGAAGCTGGCTTGTTGAAAATTGTTTGGAATTTTGTAGTGAGTTGCATGTGTGCTTGGTGCCTATTAGTAACTAATGTATGAGCAGTTTGTTTCCAGCTCCTTCCTGATTTTTAACCCCGTTTGTCACCATTCTCTCCTAATTCCGGAACATTGACATCCCTCTTCTTGCTTTAAATTCCCTTATTAGCAGATGTTTTTTCCATCGTTTCTCTTCAAAATACGACCCTGTTTATTTTATGACCTACCCTCCTTTTACGGCTTTCACTTCAAATTGAGGAAAAAAAGCTAATGAAGTTCAAGGGGCGTTTCTTCCAGGAGATTGGACAACTATATGGATATGCAGAGAAGTTATGTAAACCTTATTGCAGAATTTCCTCCGTCAAAATACAATTTGTGTGGAAATTGGAGTTTAATTTGGTAAATTCAGAACTATTTGTAATAATTAACGACTAAAAACCAGTAACTTGTAGTTGAAGCATTAAGGGTTATAATCAGCAAAAAATTCCATAAGGCCAGAGTTAGTACAAGTTGATCATAAGGTAGATCTATTGATGAGCATCGTCCATTAAGTTACCGTCAAGTTCTATTCCATAATGTAAATGATTATGATGTATGTTTTAGATTTCCCTCAATTGTTGGGGAATTGTAAGATTCAGATTCTTGTGTAAAACGACTGCGGCTCCCGGGATGTACAACGACAACGACACTAGTTGATGCTATATGAGTATTTGACGTTTGCTTCTAAGTTTCATCCTGGTCTGAAGTTTACTATCTATTTTCAATAATTTCATTACAGAAGGAAATAAAACTAATTAATAAATCTAGATCTGCAGGAAGTAAATTTTTGAAGTTTTTAATACAAGGTGGAAGAAACAAACCTAGCTATATAATTTACCACGTTGTTGTATTTTAAAGACAGCTTAACAGAATGAGCTGTTACAAACAAATAGTAAGCGGTAATTTTTGTAAAGTTTAAACTGAAAACAACTTACAAATGAATATTTAATCAAAGTCTTATGTTATCTATCAAAACGTATCACATGAAATGTAATCAGTCAAATGTCGACTTGTATAATAAGCACTAGCGGCTTTTGAAAAAAAAATATAAATAGGTTGGATCTTGTCCACAGAAACGTCACATTCATAAGTAGTACTGTCAATTATGCCTAAAACTCTTAGCAGTTTTAACATAATAACTCATTACATATTGCTCCTGTCATTAAAATTGCTAAATAGCATCATCATACATCAGACATCACACCCCGATATTCGAATGAACATGAACTATGGAATTAATTGTTGTATGTCCTCATTATCCGAAATAAAAATGCATCAATGCCACCAATAGTTTACTCCTTTCTACTTGTATAGCCTTCGAATTCGAATTCAATTAAAGAAGCATTTACAAGTCGATTCCATATAGAAACCTAATAATATATTATAAAAACAGAGCTGTTTTGGCTACGACATTCCTCCTGCCTTTTATTTGTCGAAGGAAAGCTAAAGAGGTTCAAGAAAGAGGAAAGATATCGGTTTCGGTTGTTAAGAGCAGATGAAGACCATTTGACTTCATAGATTTTTTTCTTGTCTGACCCAAGAGAAATAAGTTTGAGAACATTTGCAGAAAACAATCCATACTTTCTCCCATATATCCGTATATGGTCCCCTAGATATATTTATCTCTAGTGGTAATAATAATAGTGGACATACAACTACAAACTACAACAGAGGAAATATTATTGGGGCCTATGATGATCATGACCAGGAGTTGTGTCGTTCTGCTGCTTGTGGCAGAAAGTGAATCCAATCTGCCACAAAACAACCCGCACAACAGCTAGGTTTTATTAGAACCTTGCTTCCCGAACAAAGTTTAAAAAAAACGGAACAGAAGTCAGTTACAGTCTTGGAGAATTCTGTTACTTTGCCTTCTAACAAACATTCATTCCTTTCCATTGATTCCAGTCGAAAAACTAGCTTTTTGCAAAAAATATTGCGGAGAAAGCCCCTGTTCTGAACCCAATATGACGATAAACAAGAGATTTTAAAAACTCGGTAAATCCGAACTTGCCGAAGTTTTCAAATTTAAAATTAGAATTGCAACATCATTTTCTGAGATTTTTAAACCCGGTCTGTTTGTGGGTCTTAAAACTGGGATAGAAACGGATTTACATTTTTGAGGTATTGAGGATTGTATTTAAATGTGGCTGACAGCTTCGATCACCCTATTTTACCCGATTTACGGTAGTAGATAAATATGGACAAACACATACTATTGACTCAAAGGATGTCATTTTGAAGGCTTAAAATTACCATTTTCCAACCAGGTCAGCATTATATAAATACCTCGTTTATTTACATGCCTTAATTTTTTTTATAGACAGTGGGATTTTTGTATCAGTTTTATATCGATTATAAAACTGGCAAAAACAAATAAGATAAGCAACATAAAAATATAATTTTAATTAAAGATTTAGCGAGAAGTCAATAAACCTCATCAAACACTTCACATCCTTAATTAAATCCTTAACTACCCCTTCTAGTTCTTTTAAATCTAGATTTTTTCAAAATTGAATGTTATAGGTCCGCTGAAATCACGATAGGAAATAATAAATGGTGGCGTTGAGTTTGTAGAGGATCGTTTAATAAGTCACGTACTTCCTGTTCAATGGGTTGAGATTTTGTAAGATCTTTGAGGAAGAGGTGTTCATCAGCCTCTCTCTTGTTACTTCTTAAACACACTTCCCGAATCTCAATTTTCCCAATAAAAAATCGCACTTCAATCCCTACTCATAAGGACTCAGAAAATGAAGTACATTTTCAAAAGTCAGTCTCAATTTCAGAAGTGGGACATTCGGAACGTGACCTGAGCAACTAATGACCCACGACGAGAGGCTGCCGATCGCATCATTCGATTCATAATTCATGGTCACGAGAAAGTATATTTATAGACGGTGATTTTAAATCCAATTTTTTGAAAAGTCAATTAACTTAAAATTTCAAAATATCCAAAAAAATTCAACTCTTCAGCTACCGTATTTTCCTCAATCTGTATTTTTTCTGTGGATCTTTGGCAGGATGAAAAAATATTGTGGATTTTGTCATTTAACGGTAAGCAGGGTAAAGATTTGGAAGCGTTTAGTTTCGAATTGCATGATGTATCTAAATAGAATGTATTGAGATATACCCCAAAATCGGGTAAAAATGATCATTGAATTAGGTTTTTTAGACTTTTGAAGGACGACGAATTTTTTGTGGACTCCTTACTTCCAAAACGTTCAAAGTCTCCACACCCTGAAAATCATTTTTTTGTCGATTTAAAAGGTATTTGAACGTTCAAAATATCTGAATTACTGCTTTTAAACATCTGATGACGTCATAATAATGCCTTATTGGAATCGTTAACGAAAGACTGAGATTTTAAAACATGGAACAGTTGATGACGAGGAGATGATTTCGAGTATCTGATTCCAATTGAATACTTCTTGAGAGATTCGGATCGATGGGATATAGGGAATATTATGGACTGGACATTCGGAGCATCCGGTTCTGGAAAAGGGATAAATAAGAAACGGGCTTTCTTATATGTCCTCCGCACAAAACACTGTAGCCGTCTTTTTATTTCCAACCCTTCTGCTCCACTTAACCTCCCTTCAGATACATACTCTCAATTCACTAGATTTATACATAAAAAATATATTTATACTGACCACCCCGACCGACCTAAACTGAAGTCTTGATATTATAGATATAACGTTTAGACTTAAGGAGAACTTGCCAGGGCAGGGGAGTCGGAACTGCGGAAGTTATTTCGTATTTAGAAGCTATCGCAAATGCCGAAATAAATACCCCAGGGTCCAGGGAGCAATTACCTCTAATCCCATAGGGTTGGGGAATTATTTCAATGAGGACTTATTTAATTTCATAAGTGCGATTTCACAATGCATAGTTGTAACTCGCCAAAACGGTCACTATGAATTGAATTGAATTCAAACAAGCTATGTATGGCCCGGCTGCCCGCATTTCTCCGCCCATGAAACCGATCATAAAAACGAGAAAACGGGTTAACTTAGGGATATAATAAATATTGCAGGACATAAAAATACGGTTGAACGTCCATCGCACAGAGCCAAACAGTTTGTCTCCTCATTTTCCGCTTAATTAACTGAGGGATGAATGGGGCCGGAGTTGAAATTTTAATGATCGTTTAATCCTATAATGTAACAAAATACGACGCAAAAGTATGGAATATATAGGATTCCTCTGGTTTTAATTGGAGAGTCTTGTGAATTCAAATCTGACTGGTAAATCTGGATGCAATTCACCATCAATCAACCTAAATTATGGATAAAATTCAATGACATACAGCTGAAATCGTGAAATCCTAATCTACTGTTTTAATTGAGAAATCGGTTATCATTTCAGATGGTTAAGAGGTTGAAATATACTAACCGAATTCAGAATTCGTAAAAAGGCCCAGTTTAAAAATTCAGAAAACTTCACTATAATACGAATGTTTTGGGTTTGCATTGGGTGAAAACTTTTGAATGAATTAGAAATTATAATTAGCAATGTAAACTCTAGTTTTAGCACGGTCAGTTCATGAAAAATAGTAGCCAAGATTGTATGCAAGAAACAGGGGTGATCCCTACAGGGTAGATCGGGAATGTTTTAGAAACCCGGGATTCCAGTTCCCGAATTTCTCCCGTTTTATTCAGTAGACGTCGGGGGATTCTGGAAAGGGCAAAAGATGTTGGATTCCTTTGATTAAGCCAAAAGGAAAATCGCGTGCAAAAAACAATCCTTTCAACCGGATTTGAACCAGTGACCTATGGATATCTGACGATTTTCAACTACAGTCCACCGCTCTACCAACTGAGCTATGAAAGGGAACTTAACGGCAGTCAGAAAATGCATCCATTTCAATATACCGTACAATCAAGATGCTAGGAAATCCATTTAAATCTAGTTGTAAGAATCATTTATAAAGATAGCGAGTGGAAGTTCGTGAGTGGAGTGGAGATAGGAATCGACATAATAAATATTAAATTAATAAGATGAAAAAATGATAAGTAAATTAGTTGAAATTCAAGTCAACTATGATTTGAATCACCAACTGGCCGAATTAAAGAGAGATAATAAGAGATGCTCACACACGGGAAATGAAATTCGAGACTGGTATTAATAATGTTCATTTTTAAGTATGATTTTTGTACCTGCGCACCTAATATGGGGGTAAATCTGTACGTTGTTGTCAATGTAATTGAATTTCAATGATGTTTTTATTCGCTTTTGAGCATGCTTTTTATGCCCGAATTAATTTTTTCTGTTAATTATCAATTATACGAACAAAGCATGAAAAAATTTAAAAAAAATATAAATCTGATGGTGAGCCAACATTACAAAAATCCGTTAGCAAACCGTTCCCTATTTGCATCTATGGCTAACCCTATAACAAATAAAAGAATTATAACTAAGGGGAATTGGTTAACACAATTTTATCCGATAATTATGAATGAAGAAGACAACAATAAGGCTATACGAAAACCCGATTTGAAGAAGTTGGATGGGCCAAACTATAAACAAGCTCATTTCCTGGATTTTATAGCCCCTTTCTTGGCATATAGAGCATATATTGTAAATCTTTCCTGAATAGACAATCCATTGTTGGAATTTGAACCAGTTCATCAAAAATGCCTGTTTACTAGTTTCAGGATAAATCTGGCACAACCGATTGAGTCCTTGAGTATAAGGTGTGGACATAACGGATGAGCTTATTTAATGACAAATTAATATACTCTACCAAACATCAAGTTGCGACACTTGAGTTTCAAATATTTAAGTTTTTACAAAGCTCAATTATTGGTCTGCCAGTAAAAAACTATTGTAAATGCCAAAAAATTCGTAATAATTAAAAAGCGGTGAGAAAAATCATATAAAAAAATAAAACTTTTAAATGGAGTACTTGCGTCAACAATTAAAAATACATAATAAATATAAACTATGAACATTCCCAACAACCCAATATAACCCTACGCTTTGTACGTGGTAATTTTAGTAGTCGCCTAAACTACATTCATACAAACCTACATGCATGGTGGTTAGTCAGCCCAGAACATTTTTTCACTATCAATTGTTTTTCAATTTTATTTTGTAAAATATATTTTGAGTTTGTCAGAAATGTCAACAAGGAAGTAGATGAAAACAGGCCATGCTTTTAATTAGTCACTTCGCCATACTTCTAATAGGACTCCACAGCGTTATTTAAAATCCAGCTAAAAATTGACGTATTAAAGCGATAATTAATTAATTTGGCTAAAAATATCTTTGATAGCCAATAAAACTAACTTAAAATGGGGTTCTCTATCACAAAATCTTACAGCTATATCCTAATTTCCATCCTACTTTTCTCAGGTAATTAAAAGCAGCTTTACCGAATTTCACCCATCTAGTTTAAAAACTATAATTGGTGTAATTAAAATTCCAGGCGTAACAAGAGCAGATTTCGAATACGGAGGAGTAGAGGCCCGACCTCAGCGTGAAGCCCCTTACGCAATGAACCAAAACATAGAGAACACGAATTACATGGACAATCCTCAAAGTTTTCCCGATGAAATCCCCGTACTTCGCGAAGTTCGTAATTCACAAGATGAGCAGATTCAAGCGGATTACGGACCATCGGAAGCGGATTTCGTGAACAACGCGCCGCGAGTTGAGCGGGAACCTATGGCGATGCCAGAACCTGCGCCTGCGCCGATGGCTGAACCTGAGCCCGCTCCGCTCCCAGAACCGCTTCCTCTGCCCGTCCCAATCAGGCTGGAACTTGACAATCAGAACATCGACGACGTAATCGAACAGGGTGATCCACAAATGATTCCCGAAGCGACGAATCGACAACCTAGGGGCAATGGGGCAGATTCAATCGAGCTGAATATCATTGGCAGCTTAGATCTTACGACAGGAGCGTCAGCGGATACGTACCAGGGTCCCGCGACTGAAGCGGTAGGTTTCAAAATTACAGGAATACGACTGCAAGATTTTGTGCTGCAAGCAGTAACTCGAGATCGATATAAATATTTAAAATTTGACTGATTTCTTTCAGACCTGTAATGGGGACGGGATGAGCTGTACCGAAAATGAGGGATGTTGCAGTAGGTTTTGTAGTTGGACGAAAGGATTCACTTGTCACACAATCAGTGGATAATCATGATTAGTGCTTTGAATAAATACTATTATTGTTCTTAATTAATTTTGCAGTGGACTTTTACATTCCCATAAGTATTCTTCTTATTTTAAAAATGTTGGAGACTGGAAAATGTCATGTATTGCACATTCATAAGCTGTAATGTTCATACGCAGACTGGAAAAATTGCATGGACTTAAATAGAGTGCTAATTTAGCTCATAATTAAATCGAAATTCGAGTTGGAAAATTAAGAAATGATTGAGTCCTCATTCGCTGGAAACGCCTAAAGTATGTGGCAAATCCATTTGCAAAACCTCAAACGTTTTGCGTAATAATTAATTTTATTCAATTGGATTATCAATTTATTAACGGTAAATAATCATCAAGAGATCGTTAGTCAGGTTTATAATTAGTTGAATCATTCTCTACAATTCATTTTTGACGTTGTGACTAAGAAGATTGTCAAAGTTTTCCGGGCACCCTTCGTAGGTTTGGTTAAATATGTATTCCTCATTAAATCCCAACGATTTAGCATGATTCAGGACAGCTTCGATGGCAAGAGGGTCAAGAGATTTGGACGACGAAATTACGGCCCATGATGCTTGGTCATCTTCCCAACAATTTGTGAAAAATATAAAGTTCTCATCTTTCTTGAACGTCATATAAGCTCGAGCTCGTTTGTCTATATTGTGGAAATTATAGTCGAAGTAATTAATTAAAAAGTTAACAGAATCAGAAATTTTTTTAATAAAACAAACTTATTTTGAGTAACAAACCATTAGCCCAAGTCCCCCTGAACCCAAAACTGTTTTCGTAAATCGGAGTTGTCACAAATGTCACGGTCTTGTTGTCAAATCCAAATAGTTTTGGACTTGGATCTCCCCATTTGTAAGTGATACAAGTTGAGTTGAGATCCGATTCCTGGATTCCCGATATCGGAGTTTCCAAAAGAGATGATACCATTCGGTAGTAGTTTAATTTGCTTTGAATCGGTATGTAAAATCGGTTTATAGACAAGAGCTGTAATTTCCAAGATCGATTTGAAATGTAATCGTATTTAATCCCTAAGAATAATATAAATTAGTTATCATACCCATCTGTAATCCACATTTCTAGCGACTGGTGGATGAGGAGCTATACATTTTATGTCTTTAAACAGTTCTTCGTCCAGAGTCTGAACTATCGGTCCGGAAGATAACGTCAAAAATATCACGAAGATTAATTTGCAATTCATTGCAATTTTTGTTAAAATAAATTCGCCTCCTAAATCTGTGGTTATTCAAGAAATGAGTTTAAACTACGTGTACTATCGGACTGGGCGGACGATTCTTGCATTTTGCACGATTTAATTTTTGGGCCGAGCCTTATATGGAATGAGAGAAATCCTTTCCCAAATGACCTGAAGAGCAGGCAGTTTCGTTTTTTATTTTATAGATGCTATAGATAAGTGATTTACAATTAGGATTTTGTTACTGAAACCATAAAAATGGCAATACATTTTCGAAATACTGTAAGGATTGACAATGAATTGAATGGATCATGGGATCCTTGAATGCTTCATTATAAATCGGGGTTTAGTTTAATTGCTATCCACCAGATGAGGAATGCCATGCTTTAAAACAAATCGATTGTTTTAGAAATGCATTAATTCACTTATACTTATAAATCAGTGTCTGTAATTACAAACAAATACTAAAACTTCGATGGGACGTATTATTAAAAAAAATCTATCTGAAATAACTCCCCAGCTCAAACCTATCAAAAGGTGGGTTAAGCCACATCGTTCACAACAAATATCTTTGCATGGTTTATTTTTTGGAATGGTCGTGAATCAATAATTTTGATATATTTTTCAAAAACTAGATTAAAAATTAATTTATTTCTTGATTCCTGGTCTGTTCCTGTTATTTGTAGCTGGTTTTTGATATTCCAGAACACTCATGGCAATTCCAATTTGAGCCAAGTAGTAGGTCGCCATTATGATCTCCTGCAAAATTAAAATTACAATTCTTGAAACAATCTATTTTCGTTGTAAGCTCTAATGTATCGTATCAGGAGATTTTAAAATATATGTTGGTTAATTTGTTAGTTCTTGCTAAACTAACCTGTGCATAGGGTGCGGGTAAATAAAACTTATTAAGAGCGACTATGGAGTCCGAAATACCAAAGGAAACACCTCCAATGCAAGTGAACATTCTCAGGGGAGAGAAAGATTTCTAAAACACATACAAAAATATATAAATCCGTTGCAAATTGCGAATTTCCGAATCAAAATTGCAAGAGTAGAAGAAAATCGTCTTACAGTGCCGAATCCCACTCGAGCTATAGAACGCCAAACCATGGTCATCAAACAAGGTATATAGCAAGTCAAAGTTATCAACATCGGAGCCGTTTGTTGAAGTAATTGAGGCAACAGTAGTGGAAGAGCTTTAATTACCATGATAATAATTATTAATTATTCTTTTAAATAACATTTTAAGGTCATAGTACAAATACTATGTATAATAAACTAGTTATTGTAACACGACGTATTCTTGCCAAGTGCAACGGAAATGAATTAGTGTTTAGAGTGTATAATTAGGATGTACTTACTAAGTCCCATTAATCCAAAGGTCTTTGCTGCCAGAGGCAAGTTCAAGGGTTCAAAACCAAAGCAGAGGATATTGAGAATCTAAAATCATGAGACATTGCCTTAAAATAACTCAATTTTAAATTATTAAAAAAAGTAAAATTAACTATTTAGTTACTTGGCTGATTGCAAAGGCAGCAGTTCCATGCATAAAATATCCTGGGAAATCAAGGAAGGCGTCTCCAATGCAGGAGAATATTAACGCGACGAACATCTTCTTATTGTATAAATGACTAAATAAAAAAACAGTAAAACAGGTTTAAAAACAATTATTTGCGTAAAAAACTTTACTTCACGATTTTATTGTAATTAAGCAGCAACGATTGGGAAATTTAAGAATTTGAGAAACTAAAAATTTCTTTAAAAAGGTCATAATTTTTATGATTTCCTTAAAAAAAATCGGATAACTTGATTGGCAATTTTTTTTCACTAACAACTATTCTAGTCTTTAGGCGAAAGAGTTAAAAAGGGCTTACTCCAAACCGTTGTTCCATACAAAGTATTTTAATGCCAGGATTGGAAGACATTTTAAAATCATTCCGAAGATCGTCTGCTGTTCCATCGGCACGCGGAATAGAACGTAGATCACTATCGATATGTAGAACGGAGCCAAGTCCCATTTTGTCTTGTTAAACTGTTTAAAAATTTAAAATGCCCTTGTAACAAATGGGTAATTGTATCTATAAATGAAGGTATATTATTCCAATAACATTCACATTGTAATTTCTAAGAACTTCAAGGAAAGTTCTACGACTCCATATATATATTGTATTACATTTTATATATTATGTATATTTCCAGATAAACCACAAAAATTAATTAAAATGAGTGGTTTTAAATTCAGAGCTGACTTATTTGTGCTGATTCGGATTGATACACGAGATACATGTATACATCATTTGGTAAAAACGCAAAGATTTTACTTTTTGTATGGTTGTAAGTTGTAATTTGTACCAAGATCCTACTATATCCGAGCCGAATTTTAACTAAATCCCAAAACATACATAAATTTTTTTTTATGGTGTCTCAGACAGGCACGATCAAATGATTTCTTCTCTCAGTTTTAAAGAGCAATAGTGAATAGAAATGAAATGCAATGCTGTTCTTGATTATAAACTTAAATATCAGGTTTTTTTAAAAGACAATTTACAAGTTTTGGACTTACAATTTGACCGAGGCCGTCTGACTTCTTGATTGAATAACTCATTGCAAAAATAATTATTTGGAACAATTAACAAACTAACAGCTCAATACAAATCCTTGTGGTCAATTAACTATCGATTGAGAGCAGTCAAGTTGGCTTCTGATTTCTATTATCGGCTTGAACAATTGCCCGAGATAAGTGTATCTACAAGCCATATCGAAATATATTGTGTACGTCTAATCAGGAGACTCAGATAATGGCAACGACAACAGAATCATACTATTCCTACATGTATTATAACTTGATCTGCGGAAAGGGCTTTGCTTTGAAGGTTTCTATAACATTGCCAATGGGTAAACTGGTAAACACATAAATTACATCTCAGAGCAAAACTGAACGCAACAGTGGATTTAATGATTTTAACTAAATAGTATCGAGATTACATATTACATCTTTAATTCCATGTTTACTTACTGCATGTAACGGATGATTAAAGAATTAAACATCTATTAACTGGTTCTGGAGAATATGTTGTTGATTCATATCGTCCTTGAAAATTAAAGCACGGAAAATATTAAATTAAATTAAATGAGTTGTTGAAACATTTATGTGTTAAACTGGACGAATAAGCAATGTTTCGTTCATGGAGAATGATAAATATTGTATTTTCTTAATTCGTAATGTTAATGTGGGTTTTATATTTGGGGAAGAAAAACATACTGCAAGGCCAACTGGTATTTCCAAAAATATTGTACAATAGCTTATGAACGACCTTTTCCTTTAAATGCTTCTTTTCCTCTGACATTGGCATTGACAAACGGCTAAATTGCGATAAAAAACTAAATGTGAACTAACATTAAAAGTTCAACTGAACCAAAGAACCAGTCCACATTTGTGTAAGATCGGGCTTAATTGGCGTTGCGTTGGTTGGTTATAAATACATTTAAACTTGTTCCTCATTTGCTACAAAACCACAACGAGTTGAATAAAATATAAAATGTCAAGTACTTTTCATTAAAAAAAATGTCCAGATTTTAAAGATTAAATGCATTTGATCGGTACAAGTTTTTAGCAGTCAGATAACTTTAATCGGTCATAAACACTTTAAAAACTAATCATAAATCATAATAGATAGTTTTTGGGGGATTTTGACGAATCTACATTAGCTTGAGGAACATCAGTTTTTTAAGAGTGATACAGTTCTAATGTACAGTCTTAAATTGTTTAGCGTTTTTTGTTATTTTTGTGCAGATTTTTTGCTTCCATCATCCTTTCCAGATTAATTCTTCAAAAAATTGCCGTGAATATATTAAACTATGCAAACCTTAAAATGTAGTATTGTGATTGGGAATGTGCTGTGACTTAGCAATATAATTGCAGTGAATAGAAGTTTAATGTTGATCCAGAGATGTTTTCTAATTCAGTTGAATACAGACAACACTTGGAATTTACTTGGAAAGTTTAATTCAACAAGACAATCAGCAATGCAACTTCCACATTAATTAGGATTGTATCTTTTACAAGTTTCAGATGTAAGTGAATAATCATTCTAAAGTTTCCAAATTATCGTTATTTACAATAAAATCCATCTCCTCTGTCATATGTGGGATAAATAAATAAAAATGTATCTCTCGGCTAGATTTACCCTAAACGACACGGTGTCGATGTCGATATACATTCGAAAATGAGTTTTCATATCTGAATGCTAGTTGTCATTGCATAAATTATCCAGGGACTGCAATCTTGTCGTATTTCTTTATAAACGTTTTAATCACGATATTTTAAGTCTAGGCCATGTCTAGGCATACTGTAACTCTGTAAGTAAGAACCAGAAAATATAAACAAAATCTGGATTACATGATTTTGTTATAACTCTCAGAATGAGGTGACAGTCTTGTAAATATAGCTAAGAAATGCAAGGTCCTCTCCCTCTGGAAACGCAAAAAATCCTGTCCAAATGACATGATAAAAGGGAACAATTATCTTTCTAGCACATTAGCCACCGGCAAACAAAAAAACATTAATTTATTACAAAGTCCACTTCATCTCCTAAAATATTTCGTAGTAAGTATATATCCCTAAAAGCCCTAGAGGTCATCCATGGAGGATGAAGAATGGAACATTGAAACCTCTTCTTCTGTTATTATGAAAGAGTGAAATCCATTATCTATTATGAACTCGGATCCGTCGATCTGTCCGTCTGTCCGGACAAGATCGAATTTTCTAGCGCGTTTTGTTTTTATGGATTCGGATGGCCTCAGTTCGACCCTGTTGGTATGTCTGTCAGGTTGAAGTTCAGATATGGGATGATAGCTTTTTACCTCGGATTCAGCAAAAACCTACATGTCATTTCAAGTGGCATAATCAGTGTCAATTTGACGATTAATATATGGTCTTGCTCTATTATTGGAGCAACATGAGATTGTAGATGTGTGCATGATTCCGTGGTTTGATTTTAAGCATTAGTTCTCTTGAACGATACTTCGTTATATCCGTTGATATGCTTTGTTATCCAAAGTAAGATCGACCAGTAGTAGTCTGCAATATGTAGGAGGGTGCAAATGGACAAAGAGGAAATGAGTTGGAAAGTGGTACGTAATATGTTCGTTGCTATTAAATACTTGCGATAATAGATTTCATTTTATCAAGGAATCTTCGTCGGGTTTATGAGCCCCTCTCCGTTTTGCCAATAAAATGACAAGGACGAGACGGTTTATGTTAGAGAATCTTCAAGCAAAAGAGAGTTTTTGCTATTGATTAAAGCAGGAACTGTGTAAATCCGAACGTACTAGAACTAGAAATGCATATTTCCAATCTTTTTATTAACGAAATTGATTTATCATTTGACGTCAAACAGTTTCAATTTAGTATAATAATTAAACTTTTGCCTCCAAATAATATGATGCTTTTGGGGCTGAATCAAGCTATAAACCTCGATATTTTGACTTACTAAGGACGATTTGGGTCTAGTGGTCACATTATTATAGTCTTGCATCAAACAAGGCCTAAAGTGGAGGTCTGCCATTTACATCCCAGCATATTTTTAAGCATTCCATCACCCTGGGAAACTATAAAAACAATTTCCGACTTGACAGCTACCGAAAGCCCGATTTTTAATTTGTATGCTCATTTCCAAGGTACGTGAATTGAGATCGTAGAGAGGTAGCGTCACTGAGCAACATTTCGAAAATATCGTCACTTTTGAAAAAGTTAAAAATTGTAAGTCATGGCAACTTTTGCTCCTGCTACTTCATCATTTGATAGGTGATCTACTGTAAAAATACAGTTATGAAAGCGACTATCTTCCGAAATGAGGAAATCTCATCGATGAAGTATTGCCGATATGCTTATCATGTACGAATAGTATGAATAAACTTTATATATAGTATCCTATTCTTGTATTAAATAAAATGCTCTAGTTTTCTATAAAATCTACCTATTTGGTGTTCATTCAATATATAGACTAGACTAGAACTTAACAATTTGACAACTACAATAAGCGTTACGACGTACGAGCCATAACTCATTAGTTTTACATTCATTTTGTAACAATATCCTCCTGTGAGCTGAAAAATTGGACGACGAGCTGGCTCTGGCTTGCTCGCCTAGTCATAGTATAGTCATTCATATTTTATATGGGAAATCAAAGGCAGATAAGTACTTTGACAATTCCAACTGCAGATTTTATGTGAATGATTTTACAATTTTCGCTTGTAATTGCCATGGATGAGATTGGAAATTTTTTCCTTGGCGGCAGTGCCGCCAACGATAATTTTTTAATTAATTTTCGAAATGTTGCTCAGTGACGCTACCTCTCTACAATCTCAATTCACGTACCTTGGCTCATTTCAACCTCGTTTCTTTCGTAATTTGACCTCATCCGAGATCCAACCTAGCCAATTCTACAGGTATACAGTTTCTTTTACCTTATCCACACAAACTAATCGAAATGAGAAATATAAATATTCTGTTTCCAAACTACAGATTTTTGATCCACTTACATTGAAAGTAAAGCTTATAATGGGAAACTCACTGGGAGTGGGAGGAGTACCGCCGAGAGCGGATCTGCGGAAATATCGGTACACGGACGCACAGAAAGAGGAGGTTCTTCGACTTGTCGACGCTGTAAGTCTTCATAAACCTTTCAAATCACCGATTTCGACGAAACTTAGGATGTAACTCTTCGGCATGGTTTAGGGTCACACTTATCGACACGCTGCTGGTTTGATCAATCAGCACTTGAGTGCTGGCACGGTTTCCCGTTGGGTCAAGGAGCGGAATGATCAGTTGGAACGGGAACGTATTGCTCGTGAGTACCGGATACTGCGTGGTCGGAGGCAGGCGACTAACCGAACTCATTATCGTGTGTAGAAGGTCAAAGGTCAACACCATGTCGATACAAAATTCGAAACTTACTTCATGACCGATTACACATATGGATTCAAAGTATATATTAATTCGTAAACATTTTGATACTATACATGACTTAATAAATGGCCCACTTCTCTGATTGACTAATTTAAAGGAGTTGATTTATTTTGCATAATAAGTTTAATTCTGTTGATACGATATATCAATATGGAGACTACTAAAATCATAGTTCGAAGGATTATATGATTTAAGTCAATCATTTCATGTCATTTTAAGGCCTGGTTAAATATATTTCATACGAATTAAAATCTGAAATATTTATTTTATATTATCTTCCATGTCTTGTGTCGTTGTTTTTAACCATGAAATGTCAACTGTTCGACTCTGTTACTACAGTTTAAACTGTTGTGCATTAAAGGCTGTAAAGCGTAAAGTGACAATAGTTCCTTCTAAATGGAATATAAGGGCAGATTCAGACGAGTCGTTTTATCTCAAAACACGAGCTTACAACTAGTGGTGTTTTACCGACGAATAAAAGATAAAATGTCAATTAGAATCGGTAGTAAACTTGAAGCACTTAAATCGAGTACTTTGAGAGTTGGATGAAAGCCTAGATAACCTTCGTCGATGTCGGATATCGCGAGAATCGACAAAATAGGCACCTCATTCTCAGAAATCACAATCAACACCAAAATACATTTTGTTCATTCCGAGAATTACGGAAATTTTGATATTGACGTTGAAGGTTTCAAAAAATGCATTACTTCCAGGACTTCTAGCATGTTTGAATTAGTAATACTCTATATTTTATTTTATTCTGCTTTTAATATGAGATATTTTAAGCCATTCGTGATATTGCCACGGCTCACTCTCCTGTAAACAATTGATATATTTCCTAAGTATCATAACGTGTTAATAAAATGCAATTCATTCTAACTGCCAAATGTTGATTATCATAAAAACGAATGTCTGTATCCGTTTTATTATGAATTTCTAAATTCAACACACCAATGTACATATAATTGAACGTCTAAATTTAATCATTCTGCTCTAGCCTCTAACTCATTTATATTCATTTATCGTCAAAGATGACTGGAGAGGAAATTGAATGAAAAAGACAAGTCTCTGGGATAATTCTAAATTCACGGTTGTCAATCATGGATCAAAAAGTCAAGAAGCTTTAGAGTGATTCACCAATTTACGTTTTTTAGTCGAAGAAATTGAAGGCCATTTATTCCAATCACTCTTTTACTATACAATTTATGTCCAATGCTGAATAATTGTTGTCTTTTATCAGCAGCCCTCCTCCAGCCTTACATTAAATTAGTTGTGAAACAAAGCTTCAAATAAAGTTGATGTAATCATTTAATTTTGTTTGCTGTCTATATTATTCGTAGAAACGATTAATTGCTAGACAAAGAGTTTAAATAAACAACTCAAGCCGAGTTCAAACTCCCCGATAATCGTATGTTACATAGTTGTAGAGTTTGCATGCAGATTAGCATTTCAAAAGACCATCATCAAATAATAAAGGTTCCTCACACCGTTCATTCACAGCCCGTTTGCATCTCATCAATTAATTAAGTTTTATGAGACAAAAAACCGATGCTTGTCTTTAGATATGAAGATATTCTGCATTACCGCAATTACAAAAATATAAGTCCTCTATTGGATTTATGGTTTTAGTTAGCAGTTAAATGATATGAACATAAGAGGGGCAGTTATTTCGGTGAGATTTAAATCAGTAAATACAAGAAGTGATGGACAGCCAGACAATAATCTCCCCGCTGGCGATATAAAGCTCTCACGGAATACATAGTCCATGCATGTTATGTATGTATATGCCGGTGTTTTTTGTGTCCATTTTTTGTACGAAATATCTACTGTTTCACAACATTGCAATTTCATTTGCCATTTTATATGTGCCAACGAGAGGATAAGAAAGATGCCGTCATTCTAATCACTTTCCTTCGGTTTGATGATAATGCTAATAGAAAATAATTAGCCAGCTATTTTGAACACGCAGAGCATTTCAAGAACCGGAGAGGACTGACTCATTTTTCGAAGCATATATTCGTCATATTCAGCCGGATTTAAATTTTAAATACAAAAGCTTGGGTAATACAATGTAAGGGAAAAGTAATGGGACTTTACCACTTAACTATCGTCGACAAAATTAGTCTGATTTTATGTTCCAATCCATGTCTCCTCACATGAAGTACTTGAAGCGAAAAAAAGTGGCAGCAAAGAAACGACGTTATTACCGCAAATTGTTATTGAATGGATTTAGTCTGATGAAATAGAAAACGCCGTGAAAATAAGAGTAAATAACTACCGTATTTACAAAATTAAGTACCCTGGGGAGATATTGTTCTAGAACTCGGTTAAGTTCACTCTCAGATAGGGAAAGAGATATCGATCTATTTTGTTAAACCTTAGCTTCTAGTAATTTATTGTGGTGTTAAATCAAGGGTTAACATTTGTAGGATAGGAGCAGGACAGGTGTATTTAAAAAATCGGGATAGTTGTAGGGATATAGGAATAACTGTGAAATTGCAAATCTGCAGAATACGTCCAATTCGCAGAATCTATTCTCTAGAAACGTCTTTTCGATCTTCGGACGAAATCTGCACATGCAAAGTACCTCTAACTCACTGACTCATCGACGTTTGCAGGTTTGTTATTATTTCGTTGCAAATCTGCCGAGGTTAGAGGTAGCAGGATTTTTTACTCTCTTCCCGGCTTCACTGCAGTCCCACCGACGCTCCGTTTAAGAAGCAAAAATAAACTCAGTCTCACATTTCAATTTAAGTTACTAACTTTTACAACTTGTACGGTTATAATCGTTGCTAAATTTTAAATTGTACCAATGTTAAAAGGAAAAATCAAAAATTCCGAACTGGTATCATTTTTTGGACATGCTTGGTCCTCATTGCACCTCTGAGTTTGGTAAGCGGGCTGGATTTTAATAATTTAACAAGCTTGAATTCGTCGATAAGTTTGAGCGTCTTATCCTAATCCCAAACAAATCTCCCTTCCCTTGTCCTTAAAACATTCGTTCGAAATCGAGCTGTATCTTTAGACTTTAGTTAACAAACGAGATTGAAATTTTTGACTTCATTACAAAGTTGAGATCGATTCCTAATTATTTCAAAGCTGCTCGAAAGTAATTTCGAATTTGGTAAGCACGATTTGAATTCGACTTACTTTACACGTTTGAAATCGTCGAAAAGCTGAAACAAGTTCCAACCGCAAATTAGTTCCCCAAAATCATGTTATTTAAGCCTAGCTTCATGATAAGCATGGCACATTATTGGTAGTTTGAATTCGTCGACAAGTTTAGATCAGTTCGTACCCAAAACGCGTTGCCTTCCACCAAGTCTGATGCATCCTAAACCCACCGCGGTGACTCTCGAAAACACACCACGATGCATTAAGCGAACTCCATATTACATTGTCCTTATACCTTTTTGCAATCATTCGATATCCTGAGCTCGTTGAGGACGGTCACTTAATAATTCTGCTGGTAGCCCCGATGCCTTGAGCAACCACCGCGATGACTTTGGAAATACATCGCGATACGTTTAGTAAAGCACATATTATATTGTGATCAGATATTTTTGCAGTCAGTCGGTCAATTGACCTGGATAAGGACACTTCACATGAATAATTGCTCAGAGAGCCCGATACGTTTAGTAATCACTGCGGCTTTTCTCCAAAATACTCCGCGCTGCATTCAGTAAGATAGATACCGAATTGTCATTAGACATTTTTGTATTCACTCGGTATTTTTGACTAGGTAAGGACATTTCCCTGGAGTAATTTTGATAAGTTGAAAAACAGCTTCATATCCCAAATCATATAAGTCTTAGAATATTCCGTAATAAATAGAGTTCATAAAATTAGCAATTGTCCAGTTTAGTTTGTGAGTTATTTTCAAGTTCCAACATTATTCGTCCATAAATGATGAATATTTTAACCAAGATGTATATGAATTGTAATTAATTTATATTCTTTGATTTCAGACAACAGAAGAGCGGAAAGATATGGCTGCCGTAATTACAATCGACGAAGGGAGCAACAGCGTCAGCCCTGCGGAGCCTTCGAAAGCGAAAAATCTACCAATGTCCCCACTGATTCATGGCTCCATTTGGTCAATCCTGACCATCGTATTTGGTATCTTGTTCATAAAGGAATGCCAAATTGACGATCGGATTCCCATCCTCCTCACCGTCATGGGCTTTTTGTTCCTATCCTACAATTTGACACAGTTGATGAAATCCTACGAAATCAGGTCAAAAAATGCGGAGAAGGAAGAGGAATCGAACCAATGCACCACAACCAATACCATCATCGGGGTCACCATCTTTGGACTGATTGGAGTCTGGATTACGATCCTTGTTTTCCTCTACCGGACGTATGGAACCGTCGACTATGACTTCAGCAAAGGAGCCCAGAACTACTGTAATCGGCATTTATACAGGTTTTCTTGGTCCGCAATTATCATTACTCTTGTTTTACCATACTGTTAATTTGGCTAAATAGAGATCAAAATTTTAAGACTGTAAATGGCTTGTCAGTAACTTGTTAATGTTCCTAAAAATTTGTACGGTCCAGTTTTCCTAGAACAAATCTCATTACATGTATTGCTCAAAACTCAAAACGAAATAATAATTTAGGGGTGAAAATGATACGAATATTTTCAAATATTATTACAGAAATGTATATTTTACTATTATATATTTATTACTTAGTTATATAAACTTTCATAAACATATATTTATAATTTCTGGCGGTGATCGCTTTTTAAAGTACGTTTGTAAATTACTGTACAAATTTTACGGTATTGCTCAATAAACGAAAGCGAAATCTAGAAACTAAAATTACCTTCATGCAAAAACTGATTTTAGTATTTAAGCTTCAAACTGATTTTGTCAATGACTTGTTGTTTATTTATTAATTTAGCTAACACAAAAAATTTAGTCTTAACGTTTGCAATTATTTGCGAATATTAAATAATTAAAATTTATTGTGAGGCCAGGGATGAACACGATCCCATCACTCATGATGTTTGATGGCAGACAAAGGCTTTTATCAGTATTCTTGGGTTTTGTAGGTATGCATGGTTCCAATTATTATCAACATTTTATGCTGGAACGAAGTCGAGGGCGACAGAGTTGGCACAATACCGCATCCCGGTCGGTTTGGGTCCATCGTCGAAAACGTGACCCAGATGAGCGTTGCATCGGCTACATTCCACAGCGTCCCTGATAAAATAATTCACAGCTCTTCATTTACACTGTCACAGAAATTGAGGCTTGCTATAGAGTATGAAACGAGTTTTACCGGGCGAGTCAACGAACACAAGGACTTTATGAGTTAAAGAAATATGGGATTTTCGTACCTCGTGGTGCCATGGGAGTAGTCTTTGGTGATGGTGACCCTCTGGTCATCAATGGCAGCGTAGAAGGAGGGCCATCCCGTTCCCGAGTCAAACTTCGCCCCGCTCGAGAACAACTCCGCCCCGCAACAGATGCAGGTGTAGCGGCCGTCCTTCTTGTGGTTGCACCAGAGGCCGCTGAAAGCGGGCTCCGTCCCGTTCTTCCGCGTCGCTTCGAACTGCTTCGGCGTCAACCTTTCCTTCCACTCTTCCTCTGTCAGCGTCACTTTCCCGTCTTCCGATTCTGGAATAGGAGCTAGGTCTTTCGAGGCCATTTCCGAAGGAGCCATTTCCCGAGGGGGCAGTTTCTTTCCTGATGAGGAACAGATACCCTGTATGCAAATGACGTGTTTAATAACACACACTCTTCGTTTATGAGAAATTGGCATATTTTTGGAGATTTTATGCAATTTTAGCGAAAAGACGGAAATGGAAACCCTGATGCACCGAATGTTATATTTTGGTTCCTCACCATTATCAATCCAATTCCAAACTCTCTGTCGCCGATATCTTCTGTCGATTCCTGTTCTTGATTATTGGAGGTGGAGGATTTTGGAGTTAATTCCTTGTATGGGACTGGAACTTTTTAAAAAACACGAAGTAAAGAGATAGAAAAGTAGCTGCAAGATTTCTTCATCACTTGGAGTTGTCAAGGGACTGAAGTTATCGTGCCGCGGCGACTGATAAGCCCCGCTCTCAGTGCTTGTGGACCTTTGTTCGCTGGGTCAAGGATCGGAATATAAATCGAAAGTGGAGCGATGCGAAGGCTGAAAGAATATCGAGTGGATCTTAATGGGAATGGCCGATTTATTTGGTGATTTCTCATAAAATATTTATTCTTCGAAAACAAAAATCTTTCTAAATTCTACATATCATTCGTGTCAAACCCCGTCCATCTCGAGTAAAATTGAGCAAAATTAGCAGAACAAATTAAGCAACTATTCAATATGGTTAAAAATACAATTAAATTAACAATAATCACCAGTGAGACAGTTTAAATTTAATTTAAAACTACATTTACTATATATTAAGAAAAGTAACGGAGTTTAAATATTTAAACTTAAACTTGGATAGATTACATGATAATCATTAAATCATAAATTGAAAGCCTAGTTTGAATAGAATCAAAGTAATTTTTGGAATTTAATCCTTGCTCAAACATTATTCCCAGGTTTTAAAAATTCGATTATTATAAATGAACACAACGATCATATAAAATCCCTGAAATGACATTAATTCAGTTTCGATTAGCCTTTGGATTGAAAACCGCCTAGAAAGGTACACGTCCGAAAATATAAACATTTTTTTACACGAAGATGATTGAGGATCAAGAGATAATAACTTGTTAACAAATCGTTGTTAAATGACTGGTTCTAAGACTCGTGGTTCTTCCACGATGACCTTTCTTACAACTAAAGCTCCATGGATCAAAAACCCAACACCAATTGGAGTAAGGAACAACTGAATCCAAAACCAGGTCCCCATTGGAGTCATTGCAAGGTTGAGGGGAAATGTCAAAGAAACAAAGACAATGAGGATGACTTGATAAATGAACCAGGAATGGCATCTCCACCACTGTCTCTAAAAATTTAAAAAATATAATGTGTACAAAAGTAACTAGGACATCCTTTATTTTGGTTCTCAATTAAAATTATTTTATTCGCCATATTCAGTAAAACTTACATTTTTGGCCCCAGAAAGCAGCTCCAGCGATAAAAAGAGCCAAACTGACTCCACAAGCATTATGTATATACCGTGTGAAATGGCGGAATCGAGAATGCATTGGTTCCAAAATTCCGTTGCATTAAACTGAATTATGGTGCCTTCAGGTCCTGGATGAGGAATGGAGAACAAAACCCAAACTGCACGGATAACAGTCGCGGCTAATAATACCCATACAATCGCAGACTGCACCTATAAATTAATTCATTTTATAGTACCATTTAATGAGCATCAAAATTTACAGTTGCATTTAAGTATATAGCGTTCTTGTGCATTTTCGTTTTAACTTGATTGAATTTTCGAAAAACTCTTCGCTAAAAAGTCACAAAAAATTTGGAACACGGGTTCAGCAGCGATTACAATCAAAATTCCATTATAAGTAGAGAGAGCATAAATAAAAATGTGGGGTCATTCATGGTTAGACAATGACAATAATAAAAAAAGATTGGCCAATAAGATAAACTACAACATCATTGGCTTATGTCTTTATCGAAATTTCAATTTCTTACTTGGCCAAAACCACCTATCAGGTTTTAATGAGGAATGCAATATTTAATCAATCTAATCACATCAGGGGTGAAGAGTTCTGGTCAAAATTTACAAATTCGACCTTTGACCTGACCTTAACCATATAAACACATGAATTTGCTTGATTTTTATCTGATTCATCGGAAAACAACCTCATTATCAGAATTAAAAGGGACAGATGTACTTCTCGTTCTGAAGGTTTAAATTGAAAGTCGACTAGTCGTACATTTCAACGAAATAAAATTTAATTCAATTGAACCAGAAAATTAGACTTATGCTGGAACAGTCTCCAACTACATCAACATCAACCTTAAAAGAGGTAAATTCTGAAATTCGAAACTTGAGGCGTTCCATCAGATTTTGTCTTCAGGATCAAGTATGCTTTTGGTTATAGTCTCACATAATCACTACAACTGTTTTTTAACGGGGTTCCAGAATAACCGACTTGATTTTAAATCTCAAAACACCGAATTGTACAATTTTACGAGAAACTTACGATATGAATGACAGCCAGAAACATGACATATTTTCTCAATCTTGAACGGTCACTATTCGGACACATCTTTAACTGTAAGGACAGTAAAGTTAATAAACTCTGGAATGAAGGACTTCCCTAAAACGGTTGTTATCAAGTCTCGTAATTAAACAGCGAGATTTTAAAACTCTCCGGACTTGTATGACCTTTTTTATGATCAGGAAATAGTTTTCGGACTAAAAAGAATCATGCAATAAAGAACCACTTTCGAACAAAAGAACCTCAAATGGCAAGCCTTCCAAATCAACTGCAAATCTTTTCATTCATTACATCATTTGTACTTCCACTTCTTTTCTTATCATCAGTAACTAAAAAAAATGTTCCAATCTTTGATCTTGGGTTTTATAATATTCTAGCTTGTTGTAGAATATGAATTGTAACCAGAACAGAAACATGCGAAGTCAGGGAATGTTGACGGTATGCTACTTGATCAGGACCAGTCTTGTTTTTGAAATGCTTATAACTTACAAGTAGATAAGATGTAGGATCAGGTTTCAAATCATTCGACACTCTTTAAATCTTGTTTTAATGTCTGACAGAATGGTGATTATGCGAAATAGAGGCTCTACAGCAGACTCTATATATAGCATAGTCATGTCATAAATGATCAAATTAGCTGAGAGTGTAAGTCTTCCTCTTCCCTAATATTTTCATTATTGGGATAGGTATACTACAAGGAACGATAACCGGGCTTAAAACGCTTATAAAAAAAATATTAACTGGTCAAATGAGGTCTATTAGTCCATGCAAAAAATTCGAATTAGTCCCCTTATAGCGCATGTGTATTAATTTGATTTAAACTGTCCCTATAGTCAAATTTCAGGTAATTTAGTGTTGGAAATAAGGCCTAATGTTATACAGTGTATTTTTCATGCAATTCTACATTATAGTGCCGGTATTATTTGGAACTTGTCATGGGATTTGTCGGGATGAGGGGAGAACAAAGGTACAGAAGTGTCAAGTAATTTGTTCTGGGATCGGGAAGAGGAGATGAGTTCATTAATTACTTGTATTGTAGAGCTGCCGTATCAAAGGCTCCAACTTGTCATTTCTGGCAAACAGCCTGGGAGAGAATTAAGGAAATTCGGAAACAATAAAATTTGGGCTCTTTAACCCAAGGGCCACTCATCCCACCGGATTACCAACTTCAATTACTCGAGGATCAAATTAAAAGTTGACAAAGGAGGACATTCATTCCGATGACATCTGACACCTCTTACCTTCCAATACAGAGATCAACTCTAATCTCTAGTCTTCCTCATTCCACAAGCGAGATCAAAATTAAGCCGACTCTGTCAGATAATTAAGACAAATCCCTTCTGGATTCAACCACTCCATGTCACAGGTATGTATTTAAGAAATGGTATGGGTTTAAACTGGGTAGAACTCATTCGGTTTTCATGACCATTTTTAAGTAAGCAGTATAATATGTTGTTTAAGATCGAAGTAATATACCACATTCGTAATCGTCGATATTTGACTGCATTTGTGCGTTGTCTAAAAAAAACACTAGTTCATAGTTTAAAACCCGTAAATCACATTTAAATAAGCAAACCAAGGATTTATTACGTTTAGAAATTGAGCCACCATAAACATCCGAGGGAAAACGTGGATATTTATACATAAATCTTGGAATCATCTAATCAATGGACAAAAATTATAAACAACTGTTGGAAATTATATCATATGCTTCCCACTTCAAACTCCTTTGATGTCATTCTAAATTTAACCTTTTTTATTCAGATTTTTTACAATATAACGGCTTCAATGTGGTCACTCGTGCTGTTTTCATATCTTTAGCCAGTTTCTAATATTTTCGATCAACTTAGGTCGTATTGATTTCAAGTAGTCGTTGAAATGTGACGATTTGTGGGGAACAGTGAGACGTCAGTTGGAGTTGATATTGATAAGAGCTGAGAATGAGTGGATGTTGTTGGAGGTGACAGGTGAAGATATTTTGTGGATTCTGGAACAAGGCTTCCATTTCTCATCTTATCTGATCTCCTTCCTCCTGCAAATTGACAACAAGAGCGGACGTGACAGGGACACTTTAGCAAGAGGAGGCAATGGACCAGAAATAATCTACTTCTTCCTTCACATGATCCTTCATTCCCCATCTCTTACCCCCAAGAAGCAGGGCTAAAGACCCAGGATAATCCTAATTGACACATTACTTGTAAACCAACACCGAAAACAAACAATAACGTCACCTTTCTAAATATCTTATTACCCGCTAACCCGCATCACAATCGTCAAAATAAGAAATTGTAACCATAAACCGAGGACTTGAAAGGAGCCCTTGTCCTCGTAAATTGATCGAATTAAAGTCGACTAACCGCACGGCTGACAAAGTAAATTAGGAATGGACAATCAGAGATTGGGATTTATTCTGGCCACTTCTTCATGAATCTTCATGGAAATTCATGTCGGATGGAGTGAAACCAAAAACCGAGAAATTAGTCCAAAGTCCAATGAATATTTTATGAACCCATCCACCGTTTCACTCCCATCGTCTCTAACAAGCTTCCAAGATTTTAGGAAATCTGGTGGTCTTTCATTCGGAGGTTCACATCTAATCCGATATCAATGCTTGATGCTTTAACTTTCGATTTAGTCGCCCGCAGGAGTTATTTTGTTAGCATTTGGGGAGGGTGTTTTCAGTATTTACGGTACATCTATATAGGCCAGTTAGAGCTTTGAAAGGGTAGACTATGTGGATAAAAGCATTTGCCATTTCGGGGCATTATGAATTTATGTCGGATTCGAATTTCTCACGTCAGTTAGTTCTGTGACTCTGATATTCCATCTGTCAGAATTCCAACCCTTCCTTCCAATTACAGTCTTCCGCCCTTGTCAGTCAAATCCAATCTCAAAAATTTGAATCTATGCAAAGCATCGACCTTTTGCTCTCTATTTGGAGTTCACGATACGATATTTCTTGGTTCAGAATTGCGAACGGACGGACGGACATACCGCATAGATATCTGCATAAATGGTTGTACCACGCAAATTAATCTTATCGCCAATCTAAGACGTCGAGAAACTCGAGTCGATAGCAATTTCAACCACAATAACCCCAGGGCATTTAACTTGTGAAGTAACACGAAATGAAGCCTGAAGATGTGCTTTGGGACAGTAAACACAGTGCGTACAACTCAAATACGTCAAGCTCCATTCTTTAATGAAGAAGACCTGACTTTCTCCGAACGGAACTGCAAAGTGGCGTTCAAAAAGGGCTATTTTTTATGACTTGTTGTACATCATGTTGGTCGTTCAGTTATTTTTGGTCAGAGCTAACGGTCATGTTCCTGGTTAAAGGATTATGGAATTTGTCCAAAAACGAGGAGAATTTTAGAACTCGGAGATTAAGGTTTGGATGTTTTGTTCCATTTGAGAAATTACTTTGTTGTCACATTTCCTATCTCATAAACCATACTTTCCGAAACCTCATTTATCACTTTTTTGAGCGTTTTCCTTTCTAATTCCGTCTTTATGGTTTTACGAATTTCTTTTTTACGGTTTCATGATGAGAAAAAAGATTGGAGACTCCTTTGATTTTATGAGCATATTTCCCTAAACCATTGCGGTAATGCATTTTGAATCATTTTGCTAGATTGTGGAGTTAGAAGTTCAATAGAATTTCATCGAAACAAACCGAATTTCTTGTGATTTGATTGGGTAGATGATTTCACTCTAATTGCTTATTGTCGGTATTTAATCTCCAAAACTTGTCCCGTTTCTTCATCTGCTCGGGAGACAAAACCTAATGTCCTTGAATGTCGAGACAGTAGGAGTGACCAAAAGTCAGGATGGCTCGTGTTTGTCTGGCATCAACTCAACTTTTTTCACTCCCTCTGTCTGAAGTGAGAAGGGAAATAATTATCTTTCTGGAACATTAGGCACCAAAAGACAAGGAAATTATTTTTGGTCAGTCCACTCTATCTTCCTACCCGTAGACCATACTAAATGCAATTCTGGACCGTCCATGTCAAATGTCGTGGTGTCTATGAGGAGAGAGAAGTGTGGTCGCAAAATTGATTTTACGAGGTAGATTGAATTTGATGCTTTGTCGAATTGAACGGTCGAATGTATTAATTTTAACTTAAAGACATTAATAAAGTCCAAATACAACTAAAAGAAACTTGAGAAATTATTCGCGAATAAGCCACCATCCCTTTTGTTTTGGCAAGATCAAAAAGAACCCAAAACAACCGGGCCAGTATACGATAGCTTTGTGTGAACTCCATTTTTTAAACCAAACTTCTGCAAGATTTTTCAAGATCTCATGTTTTTGCAAAAATAACTCCCCATCCTACAAAAATCCGTCCTCTCATACTCTGCGAGTTTAGACAACAACTCTTAGAAGATAGGAGTCTTATTTATGCAAATAGGGTACACCAAGGTACACCATAGTGCACCTCTTCTATCTAGCATCCTCTCCAATATGCATACTTCACTGTATTTATTAAGAGGTCATGATATCCTTTACTGCCACGACTTGGATACAGCGTAGGTTGAGTTTATTCGAGGGTCGTCTATGTCAAAGGTCAAGTGTTTACGATTATATTGTAAGTCACCTTTTTATAAATAACAACCCTACACGTATGATGGTTTTGCACACTGTTTAAAAGGTGTTCTCAAATGCTATTAATCGAAATATATATTTCTTCTATGGTTGGGTACTTTTTGTACAAAACGACTCCCGGGTATGGAACAACGACGCTGAAGGGTATATGACTTCTTGTTTAGTCATTTCGCACCTTTTGTATTGGCGTTTTCAAGAGTTTATTGAAACTGAAGGTGTTAAACTTCCATGTACCAACATTTGTCAAAACCTTTTATTATCATACTGTTGATGAAGTCAATAAAAAGTGTTTTTGTTTTAACTCTTACATTTAAGATTCAACGGCTTAAAATTGGAACCTTCCAAACGATAGATAGCAAGTAAGAGAGAGAGATAGAGAGAATGAAGGAGAAAGAATGAACTAGAGTTAGAGATGAAGTCAGAATATAAGAATTTGTAAGAATTGCATGGGATTTGAGATCTGCCAAAATTGGTTGTTGTTTTTCCAAGTCGTTTGTGTCAAGTTGCTATTTTCTGTGGAATTAAACGCCGGGGATTAATTCCCTTGAATAAATTCTTGTCCCTTGGGGATTCCATCCAATTGTTCCTCTCCGCTGAACACACATCACTTTCCTTCAAACCCAAACAAAAAAATCTCATCTTTTCTTCAAGATCTATTTCTTCTTCATCTTCTCATTTCCACTATCTTAGCTAGCTACAGAGTCCCCCGATAAACTAGACTTTATATTCTGATTCCGATGATTTTTTTCTTCGTGCCAATCTACTCTGTTACTGTTTTTAACTCAAGGTCGAGACTTTAACTGCAAATCGGGGTTCTTGGAACTGACTTTCGATTTGAATTCGCTACAAAACGGTACAGCAGAAAGAACTAAAGTAATGAACAAAAGATAAGTGCATGGCCCTGTAATTACAAAAATCGTAGATGAAACACAATCTCAAAAAATAAACCAAAAATTTACATAGAACTTATTCTTTTATTTCGATAAAGTACGTTTTTATTTATAGATTGGGCTTATTCAAGGGGGAGTGGGGTTTTATTGTGGAATAAGTGGTACTTGACAATGACAATGAGCATAACCCTATGAGACAAAATTAATTGACACGAACGATCTTCTGGAAACGTTGCTGCTTTTTAGATATTATTATTAAATGAATAAATGCAACTCTTTCATATTTATATCTGAATTTTTATTTACATATTTAATTTCTTTCAACTTTAAACTATAGTTTTATTATGTCTCTTTCCAAACAAACTTACAAACTACTGTTAACAATTATAAGTACGCTATTCAACACTTACAAATATTCACTAGATTCGCGGAGTACAGCTATCATTAATTATAAATATAGCTCATGATTAAATATAATATGGTGTGTATTTATTGTTAAGTATATCGTAGTATTTTGTCGTCATAAAACATTCACATAATTGATTTACCAAAAAACAGCTGTTTTAGAAGTCCAACTTCTTGGATGACAATCAATTAAACGTATATTTTCTCACAATTTTGAGTTACTTAATATTTATTTATAGTTTTTTAATAGTCGTAAACAATTTAATATTAAACGGTTTTGATTTAAACATTCTCCCATTGTCATCTACTTACTGGAAAATTCTCGGTTGATTTTTATTTTAATTTAGTTTTGAGTTAAAGTTTGTAAAGATTTTTATTTACAGTATCAACAATTACACAACAAATAAAACCCTTACCTGTGATGTTGCTAGCATGATTTATAATATTAATTTATTATTAATCCGAAATATATTTACGAGATCGTGTGTTGTAATAATAACTTTGTTAACCTAATTGTCACTTGTCATACACTTAAAACAGTCATTGTCAAACAGGGTTGTCATCTGCGTTGTTTTATCTAAATCGGTGTTTCTAAAAATCAGTAACTCCCATATATCTGTTATCTGTACAGTCCTTCAAGGGGGTGGGGCTTTAATTAGAGGGGCATATTTCGAGACAGATTGTTGTAATATTTAGCCGTAAATTATATGTACAGAGACTGAGCTTTAGAAGTTCATATTCATTGGAATTTAAAGCGGCTGTCATAGACATAAAAAGGTCTTTGACTACAAAATAGACCCATGCAGTTGAACGGTAACACTAATCTTAGAAATTACAATCACTTTAAGGACTCTAATGATTTGTACTACAGAATGAATTGCTGAAGAGAGGCAAGTAGAATGATGAAATTAGCAAGGAAAGTTGTGAAATAATTTGAGGAAGAACTTGCGATGGAATTGGGACTCAGAGACACGACAACCGTTTTCTGGTAAGGGATTTTAGAATGGCTGTCCAGGTTTTTATTATTTTCTATATGACTCCCAATGCCACCACCACCAATCGAATACTGCTTCGGATTGTGCCTAAATCTGTTTTCGTTACTGTTTTTATTGCCTTGATTCTTACGGTTATCTGGGTCCCCACGCGGTGTGTAATTGTTATCAAGGCCCCTTTCATGGCCCTGACTCCCACGGTTTGGTTTGTCTCTACCACCACCGATTATTGAAGGTGGCTTCTCGTAATCTTCAACGGGCGTCAGTTCCGGCGGGTCGTAGTAGATCTGCTCATCGCTTTCTTCGTACAGGAATGGTATATCCGGTTTCCTTACTGTCCCTTCTGTTGACTCGCCCAGGGGCATTTTTAAAACTGTAAGATGTAAAATCAGAACGATGGGTACATTCAAAGCGGTTACTTTTGGAGGTGCAATTCGTTAAATAATTTTCAGAAGTTCTTGACCCCCTTGTTGTACCATGGAAGAACTTTGAACTCTGGAGTTTAAAAACCCGCGCTATGGGGTTATGTGTCAATATTTGACGCTTTTAAGCGAAGTTTGATTTATTATACGTGAATATGCAGGTATTTTACAAATTAAATCGCAGATTAAAAATTCTTATCGAGGAAAGTAAGTGCTAAACTACAAAGAGTTCAGCCAAAAACGGAGTTATTAGGCTCTGTCCTTCGCAGAAACGTTTAAAAACTAAGATTTAAATGTCAAATAAACCTTCTTCCAATTTAATTTTGCGGTAGAATTTGTTGACCCTCAATAAATTCTAACTCAGTAAAATAATTGAGCAAAAATCCAAGTAGTTTTTACCATGAAGTTTGACCACAGAGTCGACGTCTCCCATGGAGTTCTTGGCCACACAATGATATGAGCCCGCATCTGACCTCCGGAACTTCTTGATGACCAGAATCATGTGGACTTCAAACATTGACTTGCTATTCTCAAGGACTTCATATCGATCCCCCGTGATTATCATCCCCCCTGCAACAAACGAAGAGACAACAAAATAAAAACGAGATATTAAATAAGCCCTTATCATTCATCAGATCGGCTCTTGTACATTTCTTTCCGGCCGTTATACCCGGCTCAAACTGCCCCCATGGGACCCCATTCTTGCATCTTGAAATTACATTTGCATTTCTTTCATTCAACGTCGGATCCTTTGTGTGCTTTCTCCTTCTTCTATTATTACGACTTCACAATTCCAAATATACATTTTCCTGCCTTACACAAACACAATGGCCTCTAGTTTTTGGATATTCGGTGTATATGTATTATTTCATGTGTTGGTCCCCTATTGTTGATTGTAGAGTGGAGGAAGTTGCGTTTTTAGAAAAAATTCCAATGTCCATCTCTACTTTTGAGGGATGACAAACCCCGGTCCAGTCGATTGTGTTCTTGGGTCTTTGGTTCAAAGTTGGATAAAAATTGTGCGTTGGGTGTTAGTTGTCGTAACCTATAAAAGTTCCTGTCCGATTGTGTCAGACTTTCTCATAATTCATCTTTCCCCATCTGGTTTTTTATGGAGGAACGTTCACAGTTTACAAATAGATATTGAGGTTTGCGACAATTGAAATCGACAGAAGTAAAAGAATTAAGTTCGAACTGAAATCATTGTTGAGTTAAAAGTAGATTTAACTTCAAGTAAACTGTGCTGGAGGAAGAAATGTAGCATCTCTGGGAGTATTTCGTCGTACTAATCTGACAAATAGAAGCTATTCCAAGGCTAAAAGCGTTTTCAAATTGGTGTATCTAAGGCGTTGCTTATATTTTTAATTCGATCGATTAAAAATCGAGGTGATATTGGAAATTTAGAAATCTTGTCGACTTTGCTAAAAATAAGACTGGCTTGTTTAAAAAGTAGCAACTTGTTTTCTAAATTGGCATTTTTTGCTAAGAATTTTGAATATTAAGCTAGAGTGTAAGTAAACAACCCTTTGCGAACAACCCTATGTCCTGTGAGCTTCTTCTAGAGACAGTATGCTTGCAGAAGACGACAAGGAGTACATTTTACATTAAATCATCCGACGGGGTTATTTTCCCCAAAAGAAATAATTCCTCCAATTCTTCAATGCCTTTTACTCCAAACCGGGTCTTCACCAAGGAACACTAATAATCCTGTCCAACAACCCTATTTTTAACTCATGTCACTCTCCACCATTTAATCACATTTCTTCATCCCGTATCCCAACCATCCTTCTTGAAGCATGTGCTTTTGTACAGCAATAATAATAGCGTTCAACTAAAACTGGAACAGAGGGCACATGACCTAATCAAACTAAAAAAGAACAGGATCACCAGAACAGTATCACTTACCGTTGTCTTTCATCCAGAAATGAATGCTTTTCCTGCAAAAGAACAGAACCGAAACAGTTGGTTGGAATTGAATGTATTGTAAGACTATAGGTACATTTGAGATACGGAAAGGTCTGGCATAAAAGATTTCGAATCGAAATTGTGCTAAAAATTTGTAAATCCTAGTTTTTAAAACAGTTTAAAAATCCGAACCACCAAAACAAGACAATTAAACCCAACTCACGGAAAAGCTTCGACGTTGCACTCCAGAGTAACATCCGTATTTATAGGAGCCCCCACCAACTGGTTCGGCACTTGGATGACAGGGTGGACTGCAATAAAGAACAAGGATTATCGTTAACGCAAATATTTAAACTTTAAGTAATAGCAGTTCCAACGTAAATCAGAGCAAAGAAACTTGTTCCCCGTCCAATAAACCTTCCAAGAGCTTCTCTCTGTGGTAAACCTCCCAAACCAAGTTTCCAAAACGAGAGAGTAAACATATTTCCTAGATTTGTTGTTCATGGAAAATTAAATCCGAATTTCGGTCTTCATTAATAGATAATGTTATGCTCCTCTGTAGATATTGTGTGCTAAGTTCCGTAAGTCGGTGCGATTTGTTCGGTGGGAAGGAGGAGGGAGATTGGCAGGGTGCCAAGGGACCGTTTATCTCAAATGTTCAACTCAAAGGGAACTTGTCTCATAAAAAATTAGTTGGGATCTCCAAAAACTTGTAAAGAGATATGAACTAAGTCGTCTTTATCAAAGAGTCAGTGGTTTCCAAGTCTTTTGCATCTTTTACTTCATAAATATTCCCTATTTTCACTTAAATCTGCTCCCAGACCCCAAACAACTCTCTTTTTTGGTACTTGTTTTTATTTCCAGTTTCTTTGGAAAGAGTCAACAAGGTATATAGCCCTTTTCATGGTATAAATAAATAAGATCCTTGTTTACGAAACATTAACGATTGTTTGGCTGCTTTAATCAAGTAGCAGATCCAATAATATAAAATTGCTCAGCGATTGTTGATAAAAACATCGTGATATTCGCTTTAAAAAGTTGCAAAGTACCAATTAAGCCTCACCGTTTTGAAGTTATGGCGAAATTGCTAGGTGAAGCTTATAAATTGCATCAGATAGGTTGGAAAATTAGAGAAGCCATAACCAACCCACTTCTAAAAGGGGCGAACCCCTGCAAAAAATACTTCAAATATCATTTAACATGCAAGAATCTCATATTTCCCCAACCATAGGAATACTGATCATATACCTATTAGCTCGCCTATTAAAAATAGGTTTAGAGCTAATGAAGTCAACCAGTCCGTCCGTCCGTCCGTCCGTCCGTCTGTCCGTCGTTTTTGTCAATGTAAATCAAGACAAAATTAAACAGCCTAGAAGCAGGCCGGATTAGAACCAATACAATTTTTTTGAAATGGAAGCATAATATTCGCTAGTGTTTATCAAATTCCGAACACAGAATTAAGTTTTAACATAATTGTATTAGTTTTAATACCAAATTTATATATATGATTTTTATCCTTTTTTCTAAATATAAAACAATTTTGAAAAATTTTGAGGTGTGATATGAATTGTGCAACATGAAAATGATTTTCGAGGAAATCGTATTGGTTTATATATAAAATGTTTTAAAGAATTTCTATTGCTTTAAATATGTAATTAAATCGACATTTCTGGAAACAGGAATGATATATATAAATCAATACGTTTTGAAACAATAATCCAATTTTAAAGGTATTTAAGTATTTTATATGCCAAACAACAATCTAAGGTTCGTAAAAGCCTTAATTGGGACATTTCATAATATTGTTTCATGAACTGTTCAAATTGATCCAAAAATAGAATCTATAATTCAAAAACAGTGTTTTAAGTAGATTTAAACTGCATTTGTCAAACAACAAAATAATTTTTAACGAAATTGTACAGGTTTAAATAGCTAAGTGGATGGACACATTGGGAAACAGTTGTATTCAATGTAGTTTAGGACAATTCTCAAATATGCAGATTTTTCAAATATTTTCTACGGAAACTATCTATCGTCTCATAGTATATTATTGTGGATGTAAATCAATTGACCATAGAACAATTACTAAAGCTTCGGGATTAAGAATCGATCGTCTAGGTGAACGTAAACTACGATATTTTTATCTTTTATAATTGAGTTTTAATAGTTTTGATTGTTATATTTAAACCAACACGATTTCAAGTAATATTGAACAACAATATATATTAATTTTGCGAGCTGCCGTTAACGTTTACAACGTTTTATTGTTTAATAGCCCTGGATCATACCTTTTTAAAGGCGTATCACATATGTACGATTCATGCTTGAAAAACTGTAAACCTTGACCGTGCACCTCTTGACCTTTGACTTTTAAGACAATTTGTTCCAAACTACAAGGGAACCCAATTGCGACAAAAGCGGAAAAGCAGAAGCGTGCAATTTAGAACATCACATTGAATATCCGACTATTTCGATTGTCAAACCAACCGGATTTCAGGCCATGTCAAAGAAACAGCAAGTTTCGCCCGCAACAGGGCGAAAGTGACTGTTGAACGTCGGTAGGAAGGTATTTAAACTCGTAAGTTGTTGAATACTTTGAGCCAAAGAACATATGTTCATTAATCCGGAGCTTAAGTAAAAAGTAAAAGGAGGAGTAAAATGTGCAAATTATTTTGTCTCAAAGTTTATGAAATGTGGGACAGGATCTTGTTCTCCAAGGAATGTTGACTTTCTCTTCTTAACACCCTCCAACAAGAGAGTGAGAGAGGGACAGAAACTTATTATTTTAGAATCAAAGTTCGGGCAGAACTGCCGGGTTTTAGGGGATTTTGAGAGTCCGGGTCGTTTGTGAGCTGTGAATGCACCCGACTGAATATCTGCCCAAGGAAACTGGGCATTAAAAGCGGAAGAAAGTAATTTTGAGGAAAATGGGATTGAAGAAGAAGTCATTTCTGGGTCCCAACTTCTCGTCCCTCTCCAATCATTTAATCCCCGACTAACTCCCTTCACCCTCCCAGTTTTAAGACAAAAAGTTCCCCAGAAACTTTACGTTTAGAAATATTATTTTGTTTCGGGAAAGGAGACCGGATCTAAGAAGCCGGGACCCGATCGAGAGAGGGGAAAATGTAACACTTCAAATGTCCATTAATGAACCTCCAAGTCCCGTTTCTTATTGTTATGGATTTATGGAATCCCTTCCGCACTTTTACTCCAGAAATTGCCGCAAATAGACGGGAACTGTTTTGGGACCGGATTGCACTTTAGGAGGTTGTGAATTGCAAGGAATAGGCAACTTTTACAAGAGAAGTATCACAGAGCCAAAGCTCCGATTGACTTGATTTTTTTGTAATGAATTTGCATCTCATATAAACGACAACGACAAAAAAATTAACGTCCCAATTTTATAACTGAACTGTTTAAAAAATTCCTAAACAATAGACCGAGGGGAAATAAGTAATAAAGTATACGAAAAAATCAAGAAAAAAATAAGAAAAAAGAAAATCTAAATATATCGCCACAATTCGCTAGGATTGTTGAGATATCGGGGTGGGAAGTTGGGGGAAATGGGTGCGGTGGGTGAGAGGTTAACCAAACTGGACTTGTTTACTCTCTTAACCTCTCATCCACCGCACCCTTTTTCCCAACTTCCCACCCCGATTTCTCAGCAACCCTTGCGAATTGTGGCGAGATATTTTGATTTCCTTTTTTTTAATTTTTTTCTTGATTTAATGGTACATTTCATTTCTCATTTCCGTTCGTTTTATTTGCGTGTCTATTGTTGAGGTATCTTTTAAACATATCAGATATAATATTGGGCCGCTCATTTTTTCGTCAATAATGTTTGCATGAGTTGCAGACTCATCACAAAAAAATCAAGTCAATCATAGTTTTAGCTCTGTGAACCTTCCCTTGTTAGAAATGAAAGAAATAGCTAAAAGGGTACAATTTCGTGCCGGCCTTTTGTAAATCAACATATAAATAACACTTTTAGCACTCTTAAAACATCAGATATGGTGGGTTTCAGTCATTGCATTTTAAATACAATTAAAGTGCATATTGGATGCATTTGTCTGATCTTTCATAATTAGAATTGGGCTATTAAAGTAAGTGCAAAATCCATACATTTATAAGCTGCTTCGATCCGAATGTCCGAGACTCCTCAAACCTGAATTTTTTGCAACCCTTCTTAAAAAACTATCATCAAACCATTAGCTAATTTGTAACCAGCAAACCCACAAACATTCTTACAGATTTACCCCTCTCCATTTCCGATCACGCAAATACTTTAAACCCCAGAGTCTGATTTCCTAAGTAAATTCGGCAGGAAATCGAAGCCACTTTACAGAGTTGGGATAAGGGCGAAGGACGGGGTGGAAATGGAGAAAGGAACCAGAAGAAACATCATCATTACATTCGCGGAGGGAAACTGGAGTCGGGACATTAAGGCACACAATCAAGACCTGCCATTAGGTTTTATAAACCGATCGGGTGGCTTCAATGACAACATTTCCATTTCCAATCTGAGGGAACCCAAACTGCACCTAATAAAACTGCAACCACATCCAGAGATTTTAAATTCCAGTAATATTTCATATTTATGGAACTCAATCTCCTAGCACCCCTTCAATGCCATCAGCCTACCATTACACACTATTAGTATTGATGACATTATTATAAGGCTCACATTCAGATGAAGTTCTCCGTTATTACCTTATTTTGCTAAGCACCGATCTCATTTGTAAAAATTATGAATTTCTCCCCTATTCCCCCACTGCTTTTTTATCAATCTTGCTGGAGGTTTTGAGGTTGGGATGCAAGATTGAAAAAATTGGATGTGGAAGGACACAAGGGAATTCTCGGGATTTTTTGAAGGGTTTCTATTTAATAGGAAAGGAAATGCAGTTGTGTAATTTTATTCCCATCAGTGACTCAGCTTTCATGAGATGTTTTTTTTCTGTAGTTAATGACCTTTGGAATTGAACTTTTGTGGCCTTTTAGAGTTGGGAAGGAGCTGTCAGAGGTTTGGAAAACTTTGAAGTTATGTCGATTAAAGTTGTAGGAAAGCGCGGTTTGACAAGTGTTATCATCATTTATTTTGTCATTGGAATTAGGTGCAAATCGACTTGGATTTCAGGTAATTATAGTGGATTCGAAAAAGAGATATAGAGGTCGAAAATACTGGAATAAGATTACTACCTAAATAACTCCCCATCCTCATCTCTGACGATGTATACTAAAAATTTTAAACTGGTTTTAAAGTTCAGTTCTGTAAATTGAAGTAAACTTTACCGGTTAAAAAGCACTATTGATCAAAACATATTTAACTCCTAAAATTGACTACTTTCTTTGCACAAATTAACTTAAAAATGACTTACAATTAACGGAAACTAGTGTCCGTTTAACGATTGATGGAGATACTCCGTTTGATGCGTAACAGAGGTAGAATCCCATGTCCGCGCGCGATATCTTGACAAGAGGCAGCACGTTCCCTTCAAATGCCGTCACTGAAACAAACAACACCAGAAGCATTTAATTTACTATAAATCATTGACACCTACTTGTCGATACTCCAAAAATTCATGAAAATTAAGATTATGACAGCAAAAAAAGACGAAGAAATTCTTTTAAGTACCAAAATGACTCAAAACGGAATCCATAAATAAACGGATCTATCTCCCGTGGGACTTGCTCGTAGAACTTACTGGCATCCAATTTTATTGGGGTATTGAATTTTTGTCAAATTAGAAACCGAATTCCAACTGACAGTTTGGATTTGTGGGAATCCCATTATCCCTCCTGTGAATTGACAGGGAATGGATTAGAATAGATTTACGACTCAAGATGAACTTTCTCCTGTTTTGAAATTTCGGGATCTGTCATTCATGTAGGACGACAGGAGGGGATTTCAAAATCCGGATCAGGTCATTATAATAACATTGTCTAATTGGGACTCTCTACGTTTAGTATTTTACAGCATGTCTCAATTAAAATTTTAGCTTTTGCATTTGCAAATTAAATAACACTTCTATAATTTTATTCTTATTTAAGCCCATGCAGTTTAATATAAATACACTAGAGACATCGTAGAATTTTTGTTGTCTTAAAACAATGTCCACGTCCAGCATTTCTCGGACACAAAAATTAGCTAATAGTTTATGTAAAATCACTGATTTTCATCGATGCAACCTAAATTTGCAAACCTTGTGTCGTTTTCCGACCTCACCCGGTACATATTTATGGACAAACTATGAAATACATTTTGGAAACCGGGGCGAATAGAGTTATATATTTATTAGGAGATGTTCTGTTGGGTGGTTTATGAATGACATAAGGTAGGCGGAGATAATGGAATATTGGATGGATGAGATTACCTTTTGATCTCACCTAAGCTGTCAAGGAAGGCAAACAGAGAAGTCGTCGTCGTCGGTGGGGGTTACTTCTCTACTCCGAAAGGAGATCTTCTTCAGTCCTTCAGACTTTAGGAATTACGGACAGGGTTTGAGAAAGTAGGGTTTTTGGAACAATTTTCGGGTTTATGATTTGAAACAAAAGCATGCAAAGAAGTTTGAAGGCATCCCATTCGGAAAACAAATATTCGTGAGTGATTTTGATGTTTGATTTAAAAGTCAGAGTAAAGTCCCTGTGCTCTTTGACTTGGCGAATAAAAATGGTTTCGTATATATATTAAATGGCAGCATATAAAGTCGAATGCTTTAGCATGGGACTGGATATAGAGAAACAAGTTTTATCCGCCGAGTCAAAGAGCACAAGGACATTACTGTGAATGTAGATTACTGCCAATACCCATAAAAAACTTGTCAGTTTTTGGTTTTTCAGGTTTTAAAATTATATCCCCGTTGTTCCAATAATTGTTATGTATTGAGTACTGCTTTATAGTTTAATTTTTAAATTCAATTGAATTCAACGACCCAAGTTAGTTCCACATTCCTTGGGAATTTTTAATAATAAAACCCGGGATCTCTTGCACCCTGCCAACGGTGGATTTCCTTCGCGGTGGTGATGATGTAATACAGGAAGTGTCAAAGAGACACAGGCCTCTGGCACATTGATTACCCTCTCTGTACACACGGACTAGGGAGCCTCAACCCTTCTCATGCATAAATATCAAATATCCCCAACCACCCAAACTCAAACAATCCCCTATATTATAACAAGCCCATGCCATCAAATCCCATCTAATATCATCTAATGCAGAGCGACTGGAGACAGTTTGGAAATTTCAAAATCCTCGACATCCATCAAACAAATATCTACCTGCAGAGGAAACTCCGCACTAAAAAAGACAAATGTATTTGCCAAAAAAAGAAAGCTGTCCTTAAAGTCAAACCAAAGTTAAAGTATCGTATTATAATAAAGCCCCTATCGTAAAAGCCATATGGATTTTTTATCTACTTTCTTTTATACGTAGTTGGCTTTGAAACAAGGACTTTCACCACTGTGTCAGAGGAGCAGGAGAGAACATATTTGTGGCTTAGCTTTTCATTTTACATTTGAAAATCCCCAATTTCATAATAATGTTGTTTGTTTTGTGTTATTGAAGTTTAAAATTGGTACTGAGGTTGTTTTTGAACAAGGTGAAAACTATTCCAGATTGGATGGTCGGATATTGTGAAAAATAGTGATTTAAAGTTCCAAGAAATTTTTTATGACATTGGTGGGTCTTCAAGGGTTAAAACGCTCCTACGAAAAAGAGCCAAAAACGAACCCAATCCGTGTTCAATTTTAAATTTCTTCGTCTTTCAATTTAAAACGAGTAAAAGAAGTAAACCAAGTTTGTTTGATTTGACTGCCGCAAGATTCTTCATAGACTAAATACAACCTACTTGGCCCTAGGTCAAGACGACAAACTGACCCGCTTTTTCATTAAATCATTCCAGCCAAGAAAGATTGCTTCTCGAGAGCAGGTCAACCGTCTAAAGCTCCGGGGGTTTCAAAGCACAAACAAAAACATAATTTCCTGCTGGAAAGCGTCCAGATCTAACTGTTCTAGAGTCAAATCAAAGTCTTAAAAACTGAAATGGAAGCTCAGAAATGCATGAAAATGGTTGTTTTCCATATAGGGTAAATGAAGAGGTCAGAATTAATTTAAAGAGGGAAAGGAAAGAGTAAAAATAAAGTGAAAAAGTCAGTTCGGTATTTTTGGGCTGGAGATTGAGGGCGGAGATTTGAGTTTAATCTAAACAGTTTAACCCTGTCGGGGAAGTCGTTCTCGGGGTGATTTAATGCCCATTTTATAGGATCCCTTTTAATCAGGTTCATGGCTCTGATTGTTTATACAATAAACACCCCGAAGGGCACCAGCTCATTAGATGAACCCCAAAAACTCCATTCCATCCCGCTGTCCATCCGAAAAGACGGATGTCGGGGAAGGACTAAATTACTAAATACCCCTTTTCAGGAGCCAACTTTCAGCTTTTTACACAGCCAGATTAATGCCCGGTTTCGGTGTTTTTGGCACGTTTTCAAATCCAATGAAATATTGTGTACACACATATTCATGCACATTAGTTACAACAAGGCCCCTCTTTTTGCATAATCCCGAGTGTAGCTTTTGTTAAAGATGTCTGCAACTGTTCTGGGGAAATTAGGGTTAGTGGGTTCCGTTCGTCCGTACCAAATTACAGGCGATTATAAAAACCGTTCATAAATTCCTGATCCTCGGGGTTTAAAGTCGACAGCAATCTAAACAATAGGATGCTATAATTCGGAATTTCATAAGGGGGGGGGGGGGTATTTCAAGACGTTTCTGTAATAGCCGATAGGTGGCACCACAGGGTACCTCAACTTGCCCCAATCATAGAGAAAACCCTCATCTAGGAGTAAACATACAGTTTCTTGGAAACTGGAGCTATGGACAAACCTAAGGGCATAAAATAATAGATTTCAAGAAATGAAACGAATTGACACAAGGGTGCAAAAGCCGGTAATTACCATTCCTAAGGTAATTGCAATTCCTCAGATAATGACAGGGTGGAAGGAATTGAAAGTGAAAGAATTTTCCTTAATCATAAATTAATTTGAATAACTGCTTACGAAAGTATTCGATGGAATAAAAGTAGAGGCGACGTTTAGCTCTTTGGACTTTGGAGTGGATATATTATTGGAGCCCGGATTAAAGGTTCCCGTTTTCCTATAATATTCTGTAATTTCGGATTTGAAGAAATATCGGAATTTAATGTAGAGGAAGTTTTTGGAAGTTGGGGAGTTAATATTTGGGAGGAAGTAATGAAGTATGAGGCAGAGAGGGTTTCATAAGCTTCACTTCATCCCCTCTGACTTTTCTTAATTTACAAATTCCATCCTCCCATTTCTCAGATCCCCCGAAAAAACTCATAAATTTCCATGATTTTTTCCCGAACCTCTCACGCCCCTTTTAAATCTATTCCACTAAAGTTCCCTGGATTTATATTTATACAACTACGTAACTATATGCAGGGCTATTCACGGATTTCGACAGTTCCAGACTTTAAATTAAGATTTCTCCAATGTGATTAAATAGCTCCTGCCCCCACAATTTAAAAACGCATCCTAATTAAATTACCACCCTATCCCACCTAAGCAGAATCCACCCCGGGCATCATTATTAATCACCCGTGGTCCGGGTCATTAACTCCATTCCGAACTGATTATCCTGCATTCTGAGAGGAAAGTTTCCAGTTGCCCCAAATATTTCCTGAAACCCTTCCATTGTTTCCGGAATGAGTGAACGAGCCATGGACAACAAAATCCGTCCGATATGAAAAAACAAGGAGGTCATATTGCCATTCTAATAGCTCAACTTTCTTTGTCTTAAAACGGAGAGGATGGTGGTGGTGGTGGTGGCTGGCGGGTAGCCGGTGGGGATCTCATCTCATCTCCCGAAATAGCTCTCTATATACGGACAGACTTTGCCGGAGTCTCAAATTGTCCTGGTTCTAGGAACCAACTCGGAGCAGAGGTGGAATATAATAGGATATTGGAATGGGAGTCCTTCGAAACTTCCAACTATGTAGTCGTTGGGAGAGAAGCTTTTCATTATTTTACACACATCTCCAGAATCGACTACAAAACTCCGGTTCATCCGGCCAAATTCACTGAAAATCAATTCCGAAATTGAATTTTTATGGAATACATCCACCCAGACGGGTGAGTTTCTTTCCCTTTTGCACCGATATACAACAGAGAGATAGTCCATATAACATGCTTTTGTTCTTCGTCAAAAGAAGCCAACCTGGTTTGGTCAAAATTCCAACCCGTCCTCCCGATATATAGGGGTCATTAGTTCTTATGACAGAATGCAATTCGACATCCAATGTGACCCTTAATTCAGGCCACTAATGACCGGAACGGAGGGATGATTGGGACAAAGCTCCCCATCTTTGGTGACAGTTATTGTAATCTCTGAGACCCCCTCGTCTTGAGACTTGAGAGGTATTTTGGATGATAGGAATGGATTAGGTAATAAATATAATTTTTTCTGTCTCGACTCACCCTGAGTTTTGGATCCACTTGCAGTTTTGAGGGTAATGTTCTGCCTCTCTTCTTCCCGTTTCCAGATTATAACGGGTTTGGGGTGACCACGGGCATTGCACTGGAGTTTGACTGTAGAGCCCTCGGGGGCCATCACGTCACCTGTGGAAAGCATTTGTGTATGTTTTGTTATTATTGATTTAAAGTAGAGATCGGGGGTGGAAGATAGGAAGATTTGGTGGAGATGTTAACTTCAAAATATACCGTTGCAAGTTGCAAAAGCACATTCACAAGGGGTGAAGTGACTCGAAACTTAATTAGCCTTTAAAGTTTTTTTGCGACTAATGTGAGTGGTTTTATAAAGAATCTCATCTTTCCCCACCCATAGAGTAAAATTATATACAGTGTTGTATAGCACCAAACCTGATGTTTCCTCCGTGATAAAGTCAGGTGGTATGACGACTTCCAGAAAGGCCACCTGACTGATCATAGGGTCAGTGTTGACTTGACACATGTACGAGCCGCGGTCCTCCTCCTTCACTCCCTTGATGTGTAGGTTCCACATGGAGTGATCCGAGTGCGACACCGACACGCGCGGATTGTGCGTGATCACGTGGGTGAAGATCGCTTGGATCGCTTTTGAGTCTGCGCGCACCCAGCCCACCTGAAATTATACAATTAGCAGTAATGTTAGTTAGAGAGAGTTTTTTTAATTTATCATTCTAAAACTTAACCTCAATTTACAAAAATTATCCCAAAAGTCCGCGAATTTGACACTCAACAACCACTTATGAACCTAACTCGTAAAATATGCACAATATGACTGGTTGCAAACTCATTTTAAAAATTTACTATACGGGCACTTATTTTTAAGAGGTCTTTATTACTTCGCCTAGAACTCTCAATGTAAGCCTTTTACCTTGATTTTTTTTAGCTATTTGATATAATTGATCAATTGATCATTTCAAGGGTATTAGCACATTCACATTCACAGCCATAAATTAAATCAAATCAATCCCTCATTAGCTTACTTCCATAAATCCATATCTGAAATCGGAGCTTTGGGATTTCCTCTCCGACTTTCCTCCCTGAATTAGAGCTAATTTATTATCCCGTTCTATTCCTTAAAATAATTCCTCAAGATTTTAAACCACCTTCCCCAGCCGAAGAACCCCTTATTCCCTCGTAAAATCTGTCTCTGCCTTTCCCTTCCCTACTTTCGGTATAAATTATGATTTTTCCCAGCCGAGGGACTAATTGTTTGCAAATGAAAGGAAATCCCCGACTTTGGATTTCAGAAAATAAAGATTTATCTCCTCCACTTTATTATGATTACCCAGAGTTTAGTATTCAGATAGAGGACTCCTACAAGGCCTACATTGTTATACATTAGACATATACAAGTTGCTCCTGTTCAAATAGTAAATAAATCACCGCTTTCACCAGCCTTGTTTGTACAAACGGCGGAAGATGAAGGGTTTATCGTAAAAATTTTGTTTTTTCTTGGCATTTGATTTCAAGCATATTTCCAGCTCTCGTAAGATCTTCTAGGAGAAGTCGATATGAGAGGGAAAGTGAATATTCAGAAGAAAGAACAAAACGGCGGAGAAAGCGAGGTGGCTTTACGTTACGCCATATGGCACCTTTCAGCTCTCCTCCATTGCATTACAATAAGTAATAATATAATATCCCACTATTTCAAATTCCACGGGATAGTTTGGGAATGGACGTTGGTGGAATGCAAATCCCAAAAATTTGTTTCTAACTTCTGTGGCAGGGCCGAAAAACGGGGAAGATTTGTGTGAATGCGAACAGATTTCGGATCTTCGGAGGGTTGAATGACAAAATCGAGGTAATCGTTAGCCGTTTGGACTAATATTCATCGGGAGTCTTGGGGCTGAGGAGGTGATCAGACACTTGTGTCTCTTTTGGTCTTTTATCCTCCTGTTTCTCGATTGTAATCGGAGCATCCGTTGCCATTTCAATTTGAGGCAGGGTTTTGAAATTTGAAGGTTTTTTGGGGTGTTTGTAAAGAGTGGGAGTTGATGGTTATGTTTGGCTTGTTTTTTATTTTTTATTTTTTAAACTCAAATAAAAAAAAAATTTATATGTAGATACTGCTGCTAATTTTTAATTTTAAAGCAGTCATCCCTTGTGGTTTTTAAGCACATCGGTTTTATATCGTGATGTTTTAATCTGCGTTTACGACTCGATAAAAATTACCTGCTAAAAGGCCACTATTATTATTGATTTACACTAACTTCACCTCCCGCGTAGAGAAAACTTACATCGCTCTGAGCCCGCGGTTTTTAAAACGGTAAGAAAAATAGTACATGCTTGTACTTCATTACCGAATAATTTAAGCCAAATGTTTTGAGATTGTAGTAGAGGTGTTTATGGACAGCCCAAAACCGACAGAACTCCGAAATCGGAAATCTGAATGGGTCCATACATGATAATCCCGTATGCAAGATTGGATCCGTTTGGTATGAGATTTCGTGTTTCCTCTATTCCGCCCAAATGCTACATGCAACACCTTAGATCCATTTATTACATCACTTTCGGAATTTGTTTAAGCGGAGCACGTACCCCTTCAACAATCCAATACTACCCGACACCAATATGCCGTTCCCGAAGTTTGGAGAAACTATATCCTGCGAACGTAGCCCCCTCCTCTCTCCGTTCTGTTTTCTTTAAGTTGTATATACTCACGGTCGAAATAACGCGAAACGGTTCTGGTTTGAAGTCTCTTCAACCCCCGTTTCCTATGAGCTGAACTACCGTACAAACCAAGAATAGGCAATATCAATATGTCGACCGTGAATGGCATAGTTCGCCTGTTGCCATATTGGATTTTACTGGAAATGTCAATGGTCCCTGAATGCTTTTTGAATAATTTTCGAACTAATAAGCCCATTTGAAATCCAGTTACGAATTTAGTTTAGGGAATGAATGTAGGTGAATGGAACGGTAGGACGGCAGGTAAATGTAAATGCCGAAGAAACGCGACTACTTTCAGCGTTTCTATTGTATTTCTTAGTTGTTTCTCTCTGCTCTCATACATAGGATATAATTTAGACTAAACAAAAGTTCCAATTCCAAACCCGCGCGGGACAAAATGGCGAATGGAAAAAGCCAATTTTGGACGACAACTATTCTGGAATCTGTGTAGCACGGTTATAGGATTACGTTTCAGTACCAGTGTTTCACCTACAGCCAGAAGTAGAGAGTAAAAGTAAAACGCAGCGTCAGTGGGGTTTTAACTTGATAGAAAATTAATATCTTTAACTGAAATAGATAAAGTTGTAAAACAAAAAATTTTGTTCACATCATTGCATGGTTAATTGGTTAATGCCCAAAATTATATTTAAAAAAACACTCCTATAGTAAGTAGGCAAGGTACAGTGAATGGAAATAGAATGAAAAGCAGATCTTTTGTATTGGCATTCCGTAGCTTTAGGCCCAAGAGGATCGGTTCTTCACCTCTTTTATCACCGGAAAACATCTGCAATCGTAATTGTGAGTACGTAGTCTGGGAAATTTACTACATTTCATTCAGCTTGTTTATTAAAATAATACCCCCCCCCCCCCCCTACAGGAATAATTGCTCACCCCTCCTCAACTAATTCATTCCCAACAGACTCGTTACTCGAAATATTTAAAAAGCTACTTGTGATATGGGGAATTATATCGGTAGTGCTTCTAATTAGGGCGTAGTATTTATTTTTTGTTTTAATTGCTGACCCTTTCGGGCCTCCAAAAATTGCCAGTCCCGAGGGTATTTCACCTCGAGAAGGCGGGGTATTGGTTAAAGTTTTCAACTAGCAATAATCGCACCTCGGTAAAACCTCATCGGTTACGATATTGCCACTGCGCAAAGATAACTCAAAACCCGTTTCATCAGTTGATCACTCATTTCAACTCCACTCCAGTCCAGCATACTTGCATTTGAACAACGTAATTAAACACAGTTAGATAAGATAAATTGACAATCGGGCATAACCATCTGAAGTGTTGATTAGCCAGGTTGCAGTTTTTGCATTCTGAATTTGAAAAACATTAACACAAATTCTTATTTCAATAAATTTAGCAGAAAAAATTGGTAAAGTCCATAAACCCTCGGTTTTTATCCCTTGGTTCTTAAAAATCATGGATATTCCAGTGCTTTAAAATTTAGGAAGACTACCTTCCCTTAGTTTATACATTCATTTTATTCTGTAATAACATTACTAATGGTTTAAACATAAACAAACACTATATTTTCGAGTTTATTCAACTTTTAACTTATTTAAAGATAAGCATTTCAATTGATAATTTTATTTAATAACTGATTACTCGTCCCGTAACACATACCAATTCCCAGGCAATAGTATAAAAACAAAAGGGTTGAACAAAACATGTTGAATCTTCAGGCAGATTTGTGATGTTTCTATTTGAGGCTTTGAGCCGAAAAGGGTGGATGATGGTTGAGAAATGAGGGGAAAGTTTTGGGTTTGTTTTGCATGCAGACAATTTCTCAAGATTCTTCGTCATTCTTTGATCTCCGAAAAGACAACAGTTGGTCATTTATTTACACTCATTCGCCATTTCCACTTCACGACTTAAATTGACAGTGAAGAGTCGGCGAGGATTGATACTTTCATTACTTTCGTTACATTAAATTATTTCATTTAAGACACGACATAATTAAAATTAAAAAAATCAACCCTATCTGGAAGACGAAAATAATCAATATTTTGTCTCTCGACATGTAAAATAGGACAGTTTGTGAAACTAAAAAAACGACTTATTAATAGTTTGCCAATTTTTATAAGCTATTTCGAATCATAGAATTTAGAGCATTATATTATTTCGTGGCTTTAAATAAAGCTTAAAATTACAGATGAACTCATACGTGGTCGTGCAAACTCATGAAATCGTCAATAAATGTAAAATCCAGAGGCAAAAGAATCATTTAAGTTCAGAACTGGCATAAAGTTCTTTGAAAACTTTTTAAAACATTGAAACCACATCTCCGAAGCTATATATAGACTATTCTATATTATATCTTCTCCAAGATCTTCAAGACAAATAAAACTCAAAACAATAACAGTTGAAAAGTGCAGTCACTTTTTGCAATAAAACTCCTCTGTAAATGGATCAAATAATTAGGAAAGTCCGTAAAGCAGAGAGGAAGAAAGGATTGGTTTAAATCTACAAAAGTTTTATCACCCAAATTAGTATAATTTGCATTCATTAAGAACACTTTAAGCCACACTTTCCCATCTCTTCCACTTTAGTTTAGTTAGTTTTTTAGTAGGTTTTGGCAATGGGAGGCTAATTTAAATAGAAACTATTTCAATCTAGTTCATGATTATGTTTCCACAACTATTCCCAGGCGTTCTGAAACACCTTAAATGTTGAATAGAAAGTGTCGGATGGACAAAATTGGCTCGTTTCAGATAATATTGTTCCATTTACGAGTCTATATAGAAATAAAAAATTGCTGGACTTTTAAACTGGACGTTTCAATGGTAGCTAAGTGTTTATGAAAATACTAGTTAAATTGGTTAAAATAAATGAGGCTTTCGATTTCAACGATGCCGTATTTTCATCGTCCCAACTCCAAACTCAATACCTCACACTAGACTAGAAGACCTAGAAGACCTTTAGTCAAGAGATATACAAACGAAAATCCACGTGTCTCCTTGGCCTAAAATGCCTAATGGCACTCATTAATTAGTGATACTTAATTTCTTTTTTTAATACTTAATTTCTCCGATTGCAATGGTAATTTATAACTCTAAAGTCGAAAGTAGAAGTAAGTTAATTTAAAATTAGTTGGTAGCTCAAGGAATGCGATACTGGTGTAATGGTGAGCATAGTTGCCTTCCAAGCAGTTGATCCCGGTTCGATTCCGGGGTATCGCACTTAACTTTTTTGTATTTTTTTTTTAAAATCGACCTCTTTTGTTTTTACCTTTATAATTACACTGACATTCAATTATTTCGTATTTATATGTTTTTTTGCATTTGAACGTGTATTCGATTCGTTCTAAATTGTCTATCTCTACGATTTATACACAGCGAGTGTCCTTGTAGTGGTGTAAATGCATATTTTGGTAGATGAAATTCAGGTGATATCATTGACTGCTTTTGATGATAACCTACAAACATTTTAGGATTGCAAACTATAAATTCGCAGGGGCACAATTCAGAAAATACACTAATTCCGCAAAAGCGTTATACACAGAAACCTCCAAAACTTCCAATTCGGGACTAGAAATACAGCTCTATATTTTATGCAATGCATTTTTTACCTTGAAGACATTAACGTAAAAACATAAATCGCAGATGTATTTCATAATAGACATGCAACATAAGGGCATGGATTGGGTGGACGCGAAATAGGGGGGTCTTTTGGAGGGTTGTTGGGTATGACAGGTAATTGAAAAAAGCTTAGGTGAGAAGATAGTGCCTTCTTCTGGAAGTCGAACCCTCTTCTACACGCATTGAATACAGATTAGCCCATTTTAGAACCACATACAATCTCAGACACAAAACTACTGTCTCAGCTCCTAATGCACCCATTTCCCTCAGACTTGAAGCAGACACAATTCAAATAGGAGCTCATCCACGTACTATATTCCGTCTATTAATTCAAAGCTAAGCGTAGCAAAGAAGGTAACTGTCTCATTAGGGTGAATTCGTTGATATTGTGCAAGCGCGGGATTTTTCGTGCTATACACTATATCAGGTGACTATCTACAACGCACCTTACAATTAGTTAATTACCGTCGGCAACAAAAAAATTAAGGGCATGTAAATGGGTATTTATCATAAACTCAGTATTGGGGCGAATAAACACAGTTTGTTTATGACGCATTTTTTTACGCGGCAGGAACATTACTGTAAATCGATATGCGTACACTTTTGTGACATATGCAAAAAACTAAGGTGAAATGAATGCAGAAATTCTTTATAATATATTTTTAAGTGCTCCTTATCTTAATTAAACAGCGAATGTTTTGAAGAGAATTCTTATTGTTGGGGTTCTAATCCGAGAGAGATGCCATAAATCAACAGTAATAGTATCAGCCATCCGTCATCCTCCTACCGTCCAGAAATCATTCTGAAGTATTTGGAACGGTAAACGGGTGCTAATTGCCCTCGTTCCAAATTGAAATTCAATAGCTTCACAGAGGGCAAAGTAAGACGGGAGAAAGTTGTGGGTTTTGGAGTCAGAGAGAAAGGAGCCGCATTTATGCTAAACGGTTTTAAGGAGGATGACAAACGATCAGTTGGAGAGGGATTTGTCGGCGAAGCAGATGTTGGGGATTGAGGGGATGAGACCACCGACGACATCCTCATCATGACAAATCCAAACCTATAATTCTTACTATCTTTTAATCATTTCCACCTCAACTACAAACTAAAACCCAACTTTCTTAGAGCATTTATTTTTCAAACTCCAACACCTTTCTCCAGCCTAACTCTAACCCATCATCCTTCTCTCATTTTTATTCCTCTAGAACTGACAGGACCATAATATCTACAGAAGTTCTGGAATGAAAACTCCTAAAGCCTCCTTAAACGGCAGGTAAGGGTATTTAGGAAATGGAAATCCGTTTCCTTTCAAGCTGGACTTCTTGAAAACCAATATTTTGTGTTTCTGGGGGACTGTTCGTAAATGCAATCAGTTGAGCAAGTAGGCTCTTTTGGGGCGATTTTGACGTTCTTAGGACATGTGGATTATTGAAAAATCTCAACTCTTACATCACGTTTTGTAGTAAGCCGCAAAACGGGGTAAAAGGGCTTGGTTGTAGGGTTTTTTAGTGCAGGGTTTAAATCTGACTTTTGAACTCGTATTTTCAAAGTCAAGGCCTCACCATGTCCCTATTGCCTGTCGATATGGTTTCGCTCATGCAGTTCGTAAATGAATAGTGTTTTATTTTGTGGTTTATGTACAATCCTCCAGTAAAACGGTTTCCTCCGTTCCCTATTTTTTCTATCCTTTCGTCCGGAGAGAGGATCCTGGAAAAATGTATTTGAATAATAAATTGAAAGAATATGACTCACTCGATATCCGCCCAAGCCCTGCACGATGCACGTAAACGTCGCATCCCGTCCAACGGGAACTGTCAAATTTCCGAGCACTTTGCCAAATTCCGGCTGGAAGTCTGTTGTCATCACTTGTCCACCGTCTACAAGTTCAAAAACAGAGGAATTGTTATTAGGAAGTTGTATTGCAACAATTCAATTCTTAGCCATTTACAGAAATTTAATTCCGTAACTTCAACTAAATTAGGAACAAATCAATGAAAAATAACATTTTATCATTGAAAGGATAGGCCTTTAACTTTGATCCTATCCCTACCATATAAAATACAAATGATTAATGCTCCCTGATGTACCAAATAGCCTCTTAGCATATGGACGTCGTCTATGATATATTTTGCATTGTTTCGAAGCAAAAGAATGGGAAACGAAGCTGAAAGTAGAAAGGAATCCTTGGAGCGTGGAGAGGACAATTTCACTTCATAATGAAGCTTATGAACCTTGAAAGATTAATGAAAATCCGCTAAAATATTCTAGAGACGATAGATTGCGATCCTATAATGTGAAGAGTATAATATTAATTTGCAGAATATTTCGACGTTCAAATGCACAGGCATCAAGTGCTTTAATTACTCATTTATTTCATTACATTTTTAAACTTCACATATATTTTTTAAGAATGTGAAGTCGATGCTGGGGGCAATTTACAAGTATTCAGAAAAAACTATTAGCTGTTTTTAGGCGTCCAGGATGCCTGCTGATAAAAAGTACTTAAAGTGCTGGAAATCGGGTACATTTTATTTTTTCTAATAAAAATAACAAAATTGCAATCCGAGGGATGAAATTCTTCAAGCTCACTTTAATTTTGTAACCGACGATTCGGTTTTCAACTTTAAACCTGATTCTTATCTATTTGAAATCGGTTAAAAATATGTTCAATGATTTATTGATTTCTAAGTTCTGGAATGAATCTAATCCTGAATTATTCAAACTCATTCATTCATCTAAATTTGATTCCAAGAGTAGTTGGTCACTGCATATTTACACTGAAAATGTTTTTAATTATTTGTACAAGTGTCACTTGAACAAATCGTTGTATGCCGAAATAGAATCAAACAGATTTTATCCTCATCTCAATTCAAGCTTGTTTACCAAAAACTCAAGCAACCCATATCGGTTCATTCATACCGCGCTCTGGCTTATCCGCACGCAGAGACACTAAATAATGAACACGCATACGAACAATCCAATCTGCAAATGTTGGATAAACCAATTTCACTTAAGCTTATCGTCTCAATTTCCAAACCCCACTTTCTTCCTCCTACATAAAGAAAATCCTTAATCCGTTTTTTCTTTCAAAAATCACAATTTGACGGAAAACATCGGGTTTTGTACAACTAAATCAAAACTGTAGCTGTTTTGGAGAACATAAAACCCCTCTATAGCCTTTAGTCATAGGTATTTTGAGGAAGTTAAGAAAATGTGAGACAAAAAAATATCTGTACCAACGGAATTGATATTTCTTCTTGTTTGATTTGGGTTCGTAATCGGTTGAATTTTAAAATGATCATTTCAATTCGAAGACTTATTTAAGATCGGCTTATTCCCTTAATACTTTTACAGTAATTTTCCGTACAAAAGCCTTCTCCCTCATTAGCTAAGTTAAAAGTGCAGGAAGACATAATAAATTAAGACCAATGCCAAATGCATCCCTTTATTATAACAAGTCCAGAGGGTCAAAAAACCGGACAAACATCTCATTCTAAGGTTCATGCCTGAAGGTCATTTCAGCCTTTGGGGCAAATAATAGCTCGGGACAACCAAAACGGGACAAACAGACGATGAGTACAAGGGACGTATTCAATTCTTAAATTTAGAAGAAAAGTATTCTCCGGACACAAGGGAAGGAACACAGAAGTCGTGTAGTTCCACCCGGGTATTGCACCCGAATCTTGGTCAACTAAACCCCGAATCCGGGTATTAGTGAAATGCATGAATGTGTCCGGGACCGAGGAGTGTGACGATTATTTAGTTCATTGGACTAAGGAGTTTTTTCCTCTCAAGGAAAGTCCCCTCTGCCTATTGAGAGGATAATTTACTATACTTTTCCATTAGGAGGATTGATTCCAGTCTTTCTTTCATGACCAAAAATGCCACCGAGTTAGACTTACTAAACTATTACTAAAAGTTCCTCGACATAAAACGGGAGAAGAGGAGCTTATATAATACAAACTAAATGTTTCCATCTTCTTACACAAAATACAAACACTTTCTTCCCCACTAGTTCTTCGTCTTCAGATGAACTCGGAATGGAGAGAGTAGAAATCCTACTAAATGAGAAAAATTCCTTGCTCCTCTGAACAAAAAAAATGTTACGGAACTTTTGAAATCTTTGAATTATATGTAGGATGAACAGGCGTCTTAAAAACTAACGAAAGCCTGCTAACAAGTTGCTGGTATGGTGTTCCGAATGACAAACAACACTTAATAAAATGTTACACGCTAAATGTAACAAAGTTGTGAAATAAAGCGAAGTGGAACGATCTTGCAATATCTGACAAAGTTTTGTTCAACACGTAATAGACGTTTCTTGCAGAAATCTCATATTACCCCAATCATTGAGCAACCGTACATGTCGATGTCGGGGCAAACATGTAGAACTTTAACCTTGGGGTCAGGGGTGCTGTTAACTGTTTCGAATTTCGATTCAGCTTTTACCAATTAAAATGTGGTTTAAAAGCTTATATAGTTCGGAAGAAATAGACGGACAGGCCGAGTGTTCTTATGACGGTGTTTCTTCCTTTGAAACTAGCAAATAAATTGAGTTAGGAATTGTTGAAACGGCCTGAGAAAGATCGGATTGTAGAAATTGCCTGGAGGAGCTGGAATTGTGTTGTAGAGCTCGATAAGTATAAGAAGTAAATTGAGGCGTAAGGATAAGGAATTAGTTGGAATTATGATTCACTTTCCCCTCATGAGATCTCCAGCTTTTCTCCTCCGGAAAAGGAACTCTACTAAATGACAATAAAGAACAAAGAACAAAAACAATTTTATCCGTTTAGGCGGAATTGTTATTCATTGGAACAATCAGCTGAAAGCCTTCACCTCTAATCCCTTATCAGGGGATCTTATCAAATCTCATGTTTTATGATAACAGGGATCATCCGGATTCTGGTTTTGCTACAGGGACTCGTATGAGTTACTAGGAAATGCTTGGACATTTTTCGAGTCAGTCAGAAGACTAAAGGACAAACATAAGTTGTCAGCTTTACTGATCTTGAGTTAGCAAACTTTTTAAATCTGATTTTTCATCATTTCTGAGTTGTTCCATTACACCGACAGAAAGAATGTATTACGGAAGATATAATGCCTTATAAAATCTGCCGCATCAAAACAACACTTTATGTTGTCATAAGTTTGGTTTAGAGTTTAAAAACAGATGCTCCTATTTTGGCGGTAGGATTCAAACAATACTAATGCCGTCTATTAAAGTACGGGTAATAGACGTTATTATACTGTCATCGCCGAAACTACACCATCGCATCGTTCATTATCTCATTTATAAAAGTCGAGCGGAAACTAATTAGGAGTTTTTTTCGAATTCGATCCACAGGAATTGATAAACTTTTAGAAAAATTGAATAGAATCAGGATGCACAATGGCAAATGAAACGAAACCTTCCCAGCATAGAGTCATCTAAATATGCAAATCTGAGATTCCAACAAGAAATCGGAATTAAGTAAAGGTCTTCTAATTCAACCCGTATTTTCTTCAAATCAGACCTGACTCAAACAGGTTAATCAAATCTTGGAAATAATTGTTTTCCCTACAGGGCCAATTTTAAAATCTTCCTCATTCTCACCTAAACAGTTTTGAAACGGTGAAGAGAAGTTTTTTGAATAGATGAAGGATAAAGGAATCGGAGAGACGAGCTGAAAATTTAGAATTTAGAAATCTGTTGAGCAGAAGTTGGTGGGAAACAATTGAAGAAAAGGTGGCCAACCCTCTCACTTTTCTAACACTTTCTTCTCACTAGAAGAGAGGAATTGGGAAATTGAACAAAGGATTCTAGCTCTTGTGGAGGTGCGTCCATTTCCAACGTTCATTGACAGGTTTCAAATTCGAAACCGGATTGGGCAAATATTACACGATGATGGAGGACAACTTGGGCAAGATAAATTAGGATTTAGTGTATATAGAGTTTCTATTTGTTCAGACAATTTAGCGCGGTACGGCGTTGTGAATATGTTAAAAATTAAAATCGTATGCAAGTACTGTTTATTTAAAAATACTGACCCCCTGAAATAAATCCTCGTCAATTTATAGGGTTTGAAACATTTTACACGCATTTTTCCGACTTTGAACACATTAGAAGCTCACTATTTAAAACTAAAACCAAATATTAAACGCGAATTGGAATTAAACAACATTTTTAAAAAAATCAAACAATTGGTTAAGAATTCGAGGTTGGATCAATATTTTCCTATTATCCATTCCTCTGGAATGGTTCACCACTAATTTGAAGATTAATAAAAATACTCCCCGATATAACTTCCATTTAAAAAATGCGATACGTATGCAATGCACAGGATGTGCTCGCAATAACGAGGTCAGAAAAATAGCAAAATACTAGACCCTAGATGGCTCTCCATTCAAGCAAGGAAGTTTCTTCCTGCCCCAAAACGTTCCAAGCAGCTTCACAAACTCAAGAAGCCCCCGGTTTCCGGAACCCTGGCCATTGAAGGGAAAGCATTGTGAGTAGATCCTAAAAATGTGGATTCCCTCCGGGTAAAAAATTAATTCAGTTATACGAGAACTTGTTGTTTCTCAAGAATAGAAAGTTTAATGTTAAGTAAGGCTCTGCTGTAAGGGATGAGAAGCTATCTATAATAATATGCTCTTTTACTTGTCTGCTCCTGGCTGGGGCATGGAAAAGATTGAAAGATATATCCGTATACATTTTAGGGGTCGTGTCAGTATATAATAATAGACTTGTCTGAAGGAATTATGAGAATATTCAGGATAAATTAGCTCCTATTCATTTCCACTGGGACTCATCCACAAACTCAAAGACATTCCGGGGGCCATGTCCTCCTAATTGGATTATTTAAATATTACAACCAATATAGAATACTTTCCTAAGCTCTAATAGTCTCTTACTTTTATTCTACGAGAAATAGGGAACTAAACCTCTTATTCGCTGAATAGATCATTTTAAATGCATCAATTCGCAACAGAAATCAGACTTTCTCCCCTATTCTAGACTCACAAGACTCAAAGTTCATGGCTTTCTCCGTTTAACTTTAAAAATTCAGATGTTTCGGACCGTTTATTTAGACACGGGTTTTTCTCTGGAGAGCGGTGCGTGTACACCTCGGGACAAATTGAGGAGTTTTAAGAGTCATTGGGGTCAATTTTATTTCGTTTGAAAAAATCAAAACATGCAATCTATCAGAGAAAATCACAGATTTGCTACTGTTTGATGTTTTAATTGTGTGAAGTTTCATTTTCGATTTTTACATGCTTGCTACGAATAAAAAAAACTCAAAAAATTCAAAATATCGCTTTCAATCCACGAAAGAACAGTAAATTGGAAATGCAACAAAAAATAACTCGTACATAGCTCGGTTAAATTACGGTTTCGAAGGGATCGTCAAGGATGGGTGAAATGAGATACATTACACCCTTAACTCTTGCAAAATACATTATAAAAAGACAGTCTGGATTTTTTAAGAAATGCATAGCTTATTTCCTATATAGCTGCCGGAGAAATACTGTCTAGAAAATTAGAATTTTCTTTAAAACGAAGAAAAGGTCCTCTTAAGGCGGAACGACATGATCATTTATGTTATGTTTACAGAATAAAAAAAATCCATCTTGATGACTCCATAATAAACTTTTTGCACGGTCTGGTGGAAGCACACGGCTGCATCGAACCACATCGGCGGAAGAGAAAGCTAACATCTTGAGACTATGGGACTAATATTTACAACATTTGTATATTCTACTCGAGGAACTGGATAAAGCAACGGGACTTCAGAGCTCGTAGATTTATGACTTTATTATGGCTTTACATTAAACCAGGGATTGTAAGTAATGTGTTCCCCGATCTCGGCTAATGTATTTGATGACTTCATCGGAGATGCATTCTTTTTGCTCCTAATGCAACGCTCGAAACAAAATATACGGAATGACAACATCTTGAAAGAACCACCTTCGTTTCAGGGATTTTTTTTAAATTACAACGACTGCGATGCGATCACGGATCCGATAGTTATTCATATATTCTAAGGTTATTTTAATCGAAATTGAGATCTTGGAAGAGTTATTTTTAGATCAAGACGAACGGAGGGGAGGTTTATTAATTTTTTTTATAAAAAGGGCTTAAGATTAAGGTATCTTAATTTTTTTTTCAGGAATTATGGAGAATTCATTTTTTGGAGGCTTTGTTATATCATTTCCTTTCGCTAAATCATGTACATTTTTATCGGCAATGTCGAGGCTGCGATAACTTGATTTCAGGTGTGTGCATTAAAGAGTAATTATAATTTTATAATTCATCCATTCAAGCCCCAAAAGTTACAGAAATGTGTATTTACAGTTCAGTTCTTAGTTGGAGCAAAACAAAAAATAGTGCACAGGAAATGCACAAAATCATTAAATTGCTTGGTCAACGGTAGATTCAATATACGACTCGGAATCTGTGATCTAAAGCCACGACAAACAAAAATTCTGTTAGTGAAATGATAATCGTCGAAAATGGTAATAGTCAATTATTCCATTGCAAATGCTTCTGAAGATTTCCTTAAAAATATGCAAATAATAGTTTTTAAGAGTTGGGAAACGAGATGATTTGTTTTTATGAAAGTTGTGTTTTCTCATAAACAATTCAAGTATTTTTAAAGAAGGCCTAAGATTGGTTGACTTTCTTCGGTAGTGGTGACATGAATATGAACAGCTCGATTTCATTCCATTTTCGAGGCCATAATCAGAAGTTAAGGTAATTCGACGTAATTCCCCACAAAGCCGACATTGTTAGGGAAAGTACGGAAAAGTGGCATTTTTGTCGGAACAGTTATGTTTATTATTGTATTTAGGGATTTGTCCCTCTAAGGGTTGTTTGTTTGTGGGGGTTAAATGGCAAACGGGGGTAATTGCCTTCTCATAAATACCTTGTCACATTATGTCAGTGATCCTTGTTTCTTCCGTTCAAAGGGAGTCCATTCCGTTGGGCAAATAAATGCTCCACACTCCATACGCTCCTATATTATATTATGCCCGGTATTTGGACGGGACTGTTCACAAATGGGTTTTAGAGAGGGTGAGAGAACAACGCGGTTTATTTGAATCTGTTGAAACGTTGGCCTAGAATTTTAGTGAAAATGCTTCATTCGCACTATAGCCCTTTTCTGCATTTTACAAGGCACAATGAAACTTTTTTTCATGTTCAACTCCGATCCAATCGTGACGTGATGGGTGTTGAAAAATCAGAATTAAAATAAGATTTTCAAAGATGAAAATCGTTTTTTATGATGTTGTCTAAGGGTGGAGAAAACGAGGTGGGAAGTTGGAGAAATCTCGCTTCCTTTTTAGGCCTATGCGAGAGAAAGCGAGAAAATTGTGTTTCTCCGTCTGCGGCTGCCTCCTGCCCCACCTGCGAGAAACCCTCCTTTTCACAGAGGCCTCAGAGAGGTTAAAAGGAAAGGCAGCGTCCCATACCCATACCCCCACTGCTTATTTTCTCCAACTTTCCACCCCATTCTCTACACCTTTAGACAACATCATAAAAAACGATTTTCATTTTTGAAAATTTTATTTTATTTCTGATAATTTTACACCAGGCACAATTAGATCGGAGTAAAACAAATATTACATTGCCTGTATCGCTGTACGTTGATAATAATTTAAAAATCAAATAAAAAGTAAAAAAAAAAAAAAAGACACACATACAGAATTTCAGTTAGATATGTAAATATATTTCAACCCCAAACACTAAATATTTTAATTTCCAAGCTTTGATCAATCTAACATTTTCATTTCTACAATTTGAATCAATCATGTTTTAAAAGTGTCAAGTTAGTTATACGTTAAATTTGCAAAAAAATGCGATTATAAAAATACTGACCATACAAACCTTACAATTAGGTTTAAAAACCTTGAATTTTTTAAAAACTAAAATTTCAAGAACACCACAACCTTATATATAAAAACAGAAATTGAAGACCGCATTGATATATTGAGTGAGACTTCTATCAAAGGTCAAAGGTCAATGGGGGTATAATTTGCACGACAATTACTGTCATTTACGAACGGTCCACCTCGGCTGTGGAATGTTGTAAGGTAGGAGTCAGAGTCGGTTGGAATGGGTCGCTTGGGAGTCCCACTATTTCAAGAGGATAAAGAAGACATATTGGCTTCTTATGTCTCAGATCTATGACCTCATCCTTGACTCACACTTATCCTTTAGGGCTATCCACATATTATTATCAACATTCCTAAACAACATCTTCCTCACTATAGCCTCCCATCTTTATTGCCACGATTTCAAAAAAAATTCCCTGATCCCAAGCTCGGGATCTCTTGTGATCCCGGAACACCAGCTAATGTACCACCACCACCACCACCCATGTTCCCGTTATTAGGTGTTTTATGTTGAACACAAAGAAGGAGCTTAAAATAAGTGAAGGGCTGTTTTGTCTCTGGAGGGACGTATTCCGGGAGCCCTTGCTTCTTCAAAGTCTTTAGGGTTATGGACTTGTTCTTTGATCCCTTTAAGACCTGCTTTCTAGCCTTACTTTTCTACCATTGCATTGTTATCTCCAGTGTGTAGGATTTCTCGGTCCTATTCTCTATAAGGCTAGGCTATAACTGGCATTTCTTCGGGGCTAAATGTTCCGTGTTTTGGTGTGGTTTTTTTTACCAAGATTCAATATATCTTGTAAATCTTGTTGTTCATCTTTGATCCTGCTCTACATTTGTAATTGTGGTGGTTAAACTGAATTGATATTTTCAAGGGAAAAGGTTTTTATGTGAATTATTTTACTGGTATTAAATAAAAGAATTCGGACAATAGTTGGTGTAATAGGCTAAGATTGACAAAAAATTGCAAATATAGTAGTTGATATTTCAACGCAAAACTTTGAGGTGAGAAATTATTTCGAGTTAGATTACCGTTTTATTGAAATGGGCAAGTTTTACAAAATATTGTCCTGATTTACTTATCAGTTACTCCCAGAATAACTCCCCCCTTTTCATAAACCGGCAATGCTTAACTCTTCTGTTAAACTGATAGAAAAGAGTCCATATTTTACGACCGAAATAAATAGCTTTCCCGGAGGGAATTAAATCATCAAATACAGTAAAGTGTTAAAAAAAAATATATATATAGTCATACAGATCTATTGTAAATTCTTGAAATTAAAAAATTCAAGCAAACTCTCCATTTTTAATGTCATTTCATTGTGCTTAAATCCTAGACCTGAAGATCAAAAAATCAGAAAAGATTGAAAATCATAGCCGTAATCGGCAGTTGTGTCTGTCGCTGTATTGGGTGGCAGTGGTGGTGGTTTTGTGCAGAGAAAGCGGTGGGAAATAAGTGAGTTGTGTCTGAAGGGTTGGCTGATGGAGGTGCAGGTGGTGACGGGGAAAGTGGTTTACGAAACTACATCTTCTTCTCAACGAAACTCTCACATTTCTGAATAAGAAAGAACTGATTTAAAAGTATAATCGTCTCTGATCCCTCCTTAACTTTATTCACTCACTCTTCCGACACAAGAACCACATCCTCCGCCTACAACTACAACTTACTACGAAATCGAAAAAAATTCACCTACAACACTTGTTCCTGCTTCCTCACCGATCAAGTTCCGGATAACCTTGTTTCTTTTAAACCCAAAAAATATGGGGAAAATGCGTCAAAATTTGAATACTGCCGCTCGAAAATGGCTTAAATTCGGATTCGGATGCACCCCGGAATAACTCCCCCATCTTCTTTAATATTTTAAACTACTACTTTGGGGTCCGGGTGAACCGGGTAACTATATCAAGATTGGCGGTGATTAACACAGGTATTTTATCTGGAATGCGGAGAAACCCGTCCCATCATAACCGCCCCGTCATAACCGCCCCATGACAAAAATCGTAAACAATGCATTGTGCCCCACAAACGAATCGATTAACCCCAAAATTATTCTCAACTCTTGTACTTTTTTTACAGTTTTTGATATCGATTTCAGAAACATGTAACTAACTCTATTTTTCTGACAATTTTTCGAGCGATTTTAGATGAAGACCGTAACTTTCACCAAAAGAAACTTACTCAATTTACATTACAGGGATCGAAGGCAAATATGGAATGGTATTATTCCGACAAGTCCATTTCCTTCGTCCATCTGCATCTATAAATATTATAACCGATTTTTTGTTCCATCCACGAAGAATGGAGCCGTTTATCTCGGAACTCTTAAATTACTTCTGTCAATTCCTCCTAAAGTAAATAGAAATGTGCCAATCAGGAAAGACTTATGCAAAGCATTCCTCTCCATCTCATTTCGGGCTGGAAATGTGGAACAATGACCGTATTGTCTATATTGCAGCTTTTGGCATTTTTTGAGCTAGTTCTGATGGGGAAACCCCTGAGAAATACGTATTACCATCCATCTATAGAGGAAATATAGGATGTTTATAAATAGTTCTTGTATAAGTTTATATTGTACAATACAGAAGGTAAGAGCATTAGAAGGTAGGGATATTGTAAGATATGAAGATCATATTCATATACATTTATGAGATGACTCTTTCAATATTTCTCTTCTCTTCTTCCAGACAATAAAAAATATAAAAAATGTTACACATTTATATTTATGCCCTGAACATTTCACCTCAATAACGGCTATGTCGCAGTGAGAAGTTATTATTTTTAAATCGCTTAAAGCTGTTTTCTGTAGATAGATTTTAAAAATCGGCCCATATGCTTAAAAATGATGAAAAACTCAACCTTTCTGTATTTCTGTACCACAGGACATTTATTTTTTGGTAAATTGTGGAAGTTTCGAATAGATGCTATACCGAAAGATCCTTCTTTCCATTGTTTTTATTTTAATTTCAAGAATTAAGAGGTAAATGTTGAGGTGTACTTTTAGTAAATAAAACAGAAAAAAGCCCAAACAACCAGTTCAATTAATCCCATCTCAATCCTACGACAAACCACCTACAAGATGAATTATAACCCAAAGAAGAAGAGACAGAATCGCTTGATTCCTGTCACCAAAACAGCAGAAAAGTGTCAACTGTCCCTATCCTCGAACTCAGACCAAACTGAGACGTTAGGCCAAACATTATTCCATTAACCTCTCCTCTCGCCACCTCCACCCTCCAGCAATTTATCTTCCGATGATGAAGTTCCCTTATTCATGTGAATGTGATATTAAGATAATCATATTACACTGTCTCTATTTACTCTTGACATAACCACCTCTCTCCTTAGAGACTCTCAAGTTCACCAACAGACAAACCCGACACATAGGAAGACAACCCTTTAAGCGAGAGTTGCATTTAAAAGAGATTCATCCCCTCGACAGAATGAGAATGTAATTTATAGGAAGGAACCCCCTCAGGTAGTTTAAATGATTATTATCATTCCAGTACTTCTCGAGGGCCTGAATATCCGAAATTTCCTAAATTTGGAAATGAAATGAATTAAAATGTAAATAGAAAGTAAACTCGGGGGAAAAGTCGCCTGTTTTGTGCATCGAGTCGGTTGAAAAACTTTTGGCTTCCTCAACAATTCCAGTCCAAGGGAATGTGAGTTCTTATGTGATTCAGTTGTGGAAACTAAATACTTGCAATAATACATATCCCGAGAATCCGAAGGAATAAATGCGGAGAAAAATCCCCCGTTTCAACTGTGGATATAGGGAGAGGACATTTAGGTAATGTGGCAATTATGGAGTTTGGCTTCTGTGTCTAATTGCCACGGGGTCCTCCTTCCTCATCACAATGCAAATTAAGCTCATTAGAATTTAGAAACTGGATGGGGATTTTTTTTAGTTTCAAGGAAAAATCTTTACAACTCTTTCATTCCCAACTCGTTGAGTCCAGAACAGTCAATGGGAATAATGAATGAAGAATGGAGGGTTGGGGCTAATGTTTTGTCAATCACACTTTCTTTTGAATTTATTGCGGTTCGGATCTGCGTCGTGTTCTGGTGCTTTTGTTTTAAGTTTTTAAGTAAATGCGGTGGTATTGGCGGTGCTAGATTAAAATGCACATCGTTTGCAGGGATTCCGGAAGTGGGAATAGGTTGCACACGAAATACGTACAATTTTTTGTACTCGACGATCGATGATGACATTTGGTGTTGATTTAATTTTAATTGAAGCTGTGTATTTAAAGTCGAAGTAAAATTATCATTAAAATGTGATTTTCAAAGACCCTGAATTTTGACTCCAAAATCCCTCTATATTCCTGCCAAATAAATTTGCGTTTAATTGTAGTTTTTGAGCTAATTGTAAAGTATTTTAAGATTGTAACAGAAGGTAAAGTCAGCCCAAAATCCTCAAAACAACAAGCATGTTTGTAATTTATGGAAACCTAAAACAAAAATCCGAATTGACCCAAAACGATCCACCAAGCAAATGCAAAGACCTATAAATAAATTTCAAGCTCTGTCGAGCCTCAGAAAACCCCCGAGCGACAATGACAAATTATAAATTAGATTTCCTCTTATTTGTATTTAAATAGATTATAAATGCATTTGCAATTAAGTCCATTCTCATCATCGTCTCTTCATAATAATATTATTCTTTGTCCCTCTCTTGTGCTTCGTCTTTTTAAGTAAGCCGGCTCATTACTTTTGTTTGGAATAAGCGGAGCATATCGGAAATATGTAGAGGATTCCACACTTTCATCTCCATCTCATCATTTCTTTGTCTCTCTCCGCTTTCTCCTCTAGTTCTAGTTTGTAGAATGTCGGTGGTGGTGGTGGTGGACATTTTCTAATGAATGAATTTGCGCCCGACTTTATTTTGAATGTTTTGAATGGTTCTTGTGGTCGGGTTCCCTTCGGGGGATGCCAAACGCCTTTTCTATGCTAATTTTTCTGGAAATGAGAGCGTGAAAGGGAGGAAGAGGAAAAAAAGTTATCTTGGTCCAACTCCAAATTACCAGCAATTAAACTTAATTATGTCTCTCTCTCTACTCCTTACTAACCTAACCCTCTCTGATTCTTTCCAACTTCGGTTCTAATAAGAGTTATAGGGAAGAGAGCAAAGATTTGGGAGAGTGAGAGGACAATTGGATGCAGATTTTGGATATCGGGAGGATTTCTTTTCGGGATGTTTTGGGAGTAAGAGAAAGTATGTGAAGAAAAAATAGAGTGACTTGAGAGTTAGAGATGATCGTTTGAATCGTTGAATATATTGGGAGTTGGGATGAGTGCATTTACTGGAGATGATTGGGATTTGCTCTAAGGTTGGCTTAAATATTGTTTATTTAGGTCAGGAAATGTCAAATTCGTATATAATATACTCTTTGATTAGCTTGCGTTTTTGGACATTTTTGTACTGCATTTAAAAAGCTAGTTAAAATGATTTCATTGGTATCAAAGATTTACTGAAGTGTTAAAGTTCCAGTTGTTGAATACATCCAATCTTGTGAAAACCTAAAAATATGAGTGTGGAGTGTAAATAAAATTCCATGCGTTTTTAGAAGGTTGGCTAGTGTGTTAAAATAAGAGTATATATTTTTGATCATTTTCTTACTAAAATATTATGGACGATTTTCGTCGTTTTTCGTTTTTCGTTTTTTGCATGTAATTTAGTTATAGTTTTTACGTTTTTTAAATTTTCGAAGAAAAATCGGATATATTCAACGGAACGATTAACGTTCAGTTCTATTTTAGTCCATTCTATCAAGGAATGGTCAAAAATAGCTTCCCAATTCGCACCAAACTAACTAACTTTCTAAAAAAAACTTCTAGCTATACCAAACTGCATTGGATCTCCATTTCCGACAGTGCAGTGCATACACTATTACTAATCAGTATAGAAGACGATTACGACGGGGTAACTGACCAACGGTTAGAGGGTTGATAAATAGATGAACTAATGAATTAGAATCCGTGTCGACTGGATGAGAATGAGTCTGTCGGAAGTATTTCCTTGACTTTCTTGAGTGCATCCGGATTAAGAGTAATCCAGCCGGTTTAAGGAACTTCACCACCACCGACGAAATATAGCCTTCCGATTCGGCGGTGGTGGTTGGGGCTAAACGGAGAGGAGCCGTCTGGCTTAATGGTGAAGTAAAGGAAATTAATTATGGCGATGACTGGCTACGAAAGTTTTTGGCTCTTGCCTGGTTGGCGAAGATGGAGACGCACAATTACTTCCCCTCTTAATTACACCAATAATTAAAATCCTATTAATTTCCAAACCACACGCTCCCCTTCATCCTACTACCCAGTATGCCGGTAAGTCTGAAGTTCATAGCCAAGGCAGCCTTAGCCTGGTTTCACCGAATCTACGGGTTTCTTATCCGTTGGATTTGAGCATCCTGAATCTAGATACTTATTGCCCAATTATAGGACTTAACTCTAAGATCTTACATACTTGTATTTATAAGTTAGGAGTCATTTCAATGACTTTCCCAGTGCATCGGAATTTATTACTCTATCTGAAGAGCAAAATTGCACTTTTGTGGCGGTATTGAGTAGCAGTCAGGAATATTGCTTGACATTGTTTTATAAATGACATTGGACATCTCGTAAAATGTGGTGGTCAAGATATCTATTTAAAATCTCATGAAATTGAGTGCAATTTTTATTTTATGCTTTCACGGTGAATATTTGAGTTCCAAAAATTGCAATTTATCGTCACTTAATTTTATCGTTTCACGGGTGACGGGTGTAATACTTATCTGATCTGAAAACGCTTGAAATGGAAAAATGTCATAGAATGAAAAATTAACGCAATTAATTGATCTATAATTCATACAAGCGTTTTTAAATTCGAAGTACCATTGATCTTAATTACACATATCCAAAGGTGAGTTCTTCTAAAGAGCCCGATTTTGACAAATAGTTTGCAAGATTCTGAAATCACGTGAAATTGAGAGATTCATTTGTAGCAAGTGAGTATAGCAGTATTACACGATGTATAAGAGGCTGTAAGTCGTTTCCTAAATTTAGAGTCAATAAAACGGTCATATAAACGGCAGAGGGAAGAAACCTCAATTTCATTCACACTCTGGTTCAGGGCTAAAGCCTCCATTACGAACTGGTTTCTACTATCCCAATTCAAATTACGAATCACGACAATTACGAATCTGATTCGCAGTTTATGCAAAATTTAAGCAATATAACTTATCCTTTCCAATGGACATGGGAACCAAACTCCAGAAGAACTTTATGACCAAAATTCAAAAGGAGGATCAATCATTTCGCATCCTAAGTTAATTATTTGGAGAGCTAATGGGCTCCAAAGCAGTTCGGGTTGTCCCACGCTAGATTCTGAAATTTATATTGAAGCCACGATTTATTTTGTATATTTGCCATGCTATCCTCGGGTAGCATAAGACCCGTGTTAACCGTTGTTTCTAAACAACCCCGATGCTTTTTGGTGGTGGTGGAAATGATGAAGTTAGAGCCGGAGATAACAAAATTAGGGGATTGAATCCGTTGCACTTTCTCCCGGACTTGTAACAAGGGAAGTTGGATTCCCCACAGTGTTCCTTCATATCATCAAGTATTAATATCTGAATCCCGACCGCCGAATAATATTCCCCATTCTCCAGTCAATAAATCTAATTTCATGATGAGATTAAGTCTTTGTAATTAGTTAACCCTATTAGGGAAATTATTCGGGTATTAGCCGACCTATAATTAGACTTGGGGGGATTGGAGGTTTCAGCTCCTGAATTCCGACCGGGGCAATTTGGGCTGAGAGTGTGGGCGATCATGGGGTTAAGCTTCAGGTTAGGGTTCAGTATTTCATTTATGCATTGCATTTTTTGTGCCAATTTCCTGTTAATTGACCCCGGTTTAAATGATTTTCACCATCAGTGGTTTGGTTTTGAATTTTGAGATTTGAGTCCCGAAAAATCTAACGTTTTTGGTGGGTGCCCAGATCTTTGTGCACTGGAATGCATTACGGTTTTATCGTTTTTCCGTCCATCTCGAGAGGAACTTATTGAGTCCGACAAAAGGATTATAAAGTGATGAAGGGGGTAATAGGCTAGGAAGTGCATTTACCTGATGGATGGTTTCCGATGGCCAAAATCCCGAAAAATGTGAAGATGAGGAAATTTGACATGTTGGTCCTCTCCCTTGGTTCTTTGTCAACCCTTCTTTGCTTTTTAGGTATTTGGGTGGTGGAGAGGAGAGATAAGTTAGTTGTTGAGGTGGATGACTTTAGCCACGTTCTCCGGATTTCGGTTTTTTCGGGTTTTTTCTCTCCCTCTTTGAGTTGTTGTCGTTGAGGAGATTATGCGGGTTCCTTTCTTCCCCAAAAAGCCAACAACTCCTCCTGCTTCTAGGAACAGAAACGGAAGTCATAAAGTATTTATCATCCACCGAGACCTTCCCTGTCTCCGGCATTCTTTTTACTCTTTGCCCTAAGTCACATGAACCTCCATCAAAATACATGACAAACGAGAAATGCAAAGCCCGTTTTTTGTTCCTGTTTAGTATTTAGTTTGGGCTTTGGTGGGGGTTTTAGCGACTGACTTGGGTGGGTATTCCATTTGACCAAACCAATGCAAATGCTTGGTTTTGATTCTTGGCGCTTTAACATATGGTTTTTTTTAGGATACGGAAAAATATAGGTCCTTGAGGGATACCGAAGATATGGAAAACATGATTTTGAGGAGAAGGGGGTAAAAATTTAAATGTTTTGACTAATTTTGCTAATTTATTGGAAATTGTCAAAACCAGTCTGTCATCCTTTTGTGGCTCAAAATTTGTCAGTGGTGACTACGACACTCTATATGTTCGATCGAACCGTTGATTTTGTTTTTACCGCTCAAATTCATGCGTTCTAAAACTTATGAACTTTTGAGGCGTTCTGAGAGTGGTTTATCATTATAATTAATCGGCGTGATGCAAATTCACGATCACTACAAGTAGTCACAATGATTCCGCTAACTAACTGCAAATTAATTTCTGAATAAAAAACATAGATTTTTTAGAAAATCATTTGTCTCGTATAAAATATTTTAGCAATGTTTACAGAAATAAAATACAAAGCCCTCCATAGTCCTAAACATCCGTTTCCCATAATAATCTTCATATATGCAATATGGACAAGAATGACAGGATGCAGAACCAGACAATCCTCTCTAAGATTCCGGTCAAAATGAAAGAAAAAAAGAGGAAATCAGTCAGCCTCCCTAATATATTCTGTACTCAATACCCCGGATTCCAAGTCAGAAAATATTATATAGAAAATGCCCAAACTGCAGCTGAACTATTCCGAATTTGTGAATACAAAACGAATTGTTCTGACATTGGCGAAAATGACAAGTGGAATATGAATTGAATAAAAAACGAGGAAGGCGGGCGTCCTCCACATATTCCGCCTAGTATTTCACTAACCCTTAGCACAAAAGCGATTACTCTACTACCCGGTATGGACTATTCGGCTTATACCCAACCGGGTACGGAATGCCTGGACGGTGTTTAGGACGGAAACAGAGGAGGGTTAGGCTGTCTAGTGAATTCGAATAATTCTTGTAGCTGAGCGGTGGAAATGCCGGGTTGGAATCGTCTTGTTGAATGAAGGAAGTCGTTGGGCAATATGGTCATGGCCTATAAACCTTTCGGCAAACAGACCACAAGGAACAATGAAGACGAGGAGGAACTCAAACACACGGGGCCCTCAACGTTTCAACCGTTTCAACAGTTATATTTATACATCTGCCTTATCCCCACGTATGTTAGACGTGCAGATGGAGATATAGAGAGGACAAAACTTTTTCAAAGTCGAAGAACTGCCCGCATTTACATTTAACTGCTGGAGAAGCTGCTGAGGAAATGACCTTCTTCCTCTATCTCCTGACCTCGATCTCCCAAAACTTGTAAATAATATAAACATTTTATGGAAACTACCTTAACTTTTATATAGATCCTGTGGTGAAAGATATTGCTTTGAAAACCGGGAAAAATATACAGGAGAAAGAGGAACAGTCGGGGGTGGAATGGTTGATACAGCGACTGTTGGGTATAAAAACACGGTGTATCGGATTTATTGGGATGATTGCTTTCATACGAGTTGGAAAAATTTTTGTCGGAGAAAGTTGTAAGACACAATTTTGACCTTGTTTTTAACGGTACGTCAGAACGTTGCATTTTTAGCGATTTTGAACCATAAAACGCACATTTAAGTCATAATTCCAAAATATTATAAAAGTACCCTGATAACTTTTTGGAATAGAGTCTTAAAATATCTTAATCCAGTGTCAAAGGTCATCGATATCAATATTTTTAAGCCAGATTTCCCCCTTTGTTCCAACGGATGTATCCCGGAAATCCAATCCAAAGATCCAATCCCTTGCGAATATTTTCGCAATATTAAATGATAACCATTCCATCTGTCAACCCTATTCAAGTCGGGCTGGTAAATGTAACGAAAAGCGAGGATGATAATGCCATCATCATCATCATCCACAATCCCTACACACTCGCTGTAATATAATCCATTCTTGCCATCAAATCTAATATATAATCCATTCATTCATTTTAATCTTCCCGAAATCTTCTGGCTCGACATTTGGAAGGATTCGGTTGTATATAAATAGGAATAAGAATAAAACTATCCCAGGGATCAGATTGAATGTTTGTGATGATGAGTGAGTCTGATCGTCCCAACTCTCCGGATTTGAGACATTTTCTGGATATGAAAATGTAGATTTTTTCCCGAATTCCGATGGTGGCAGTGGCACATCTGTGTGAACAAGCTTAAAAATAATAGGACTGAGAATGAGTGACTTAAAGTGATCTGGTTTTGTATAAAAAGTCATCAATCGATATGGATCTCCACTTTCCATCTTCTGGGAGTCGAAGAACCCGACCCTATTTGCATTTCTCTTCATTTTCCATTAAAAACTGAGAAAAATCCTCTTAACTTTTACTTAACCCACTCTCACCCCTTTCTCTCAGATTACTTATTCAATACTCCGATCTCAACGGCTCAAAAATCTTAGAAATCCCGACCACCCTCTTCGAAATAACATGGTTAGGTATCTGGAAGGAGAGCATACCTCTCCATGTTAATTTTAAGACATTAGACGATACTATTTTGCAGGTAAAGCTTCAGGTTTCAAAACCTTGATTGAATCCCAAATCTATCAAAGAAATTAAGGGCCCTCGACCTAGGAAAGCCTTTTATTGAGCCGTGTGTCTACAAATACAAGAACTTTCCCCTCCTGGTTTTTTAAAAACGTAAGATGTTCTGTAAACATTCCGGACTTATTTCCCCGACAGTCGGAACTTGAGGGAAAGAGTGAACTTGAGAAGTTGAGGAAGAATGATATTCAGATTTGGACCCTAATGGGCCTGGATTGGGAGCAATGTTCCGATTTCAATATTTCAAGTTCACTGATCGTCGACCAAGGCTGGAGAGCTATTTTTTTCGAATCAGCGTCTCTAACTTTGCTGGAAACGTGTAGAAAAATCGGGAGGGTGGGAGTCATTTTCCCGGGTGCATTTGTGCCGCTCACCCTACTTCCTTTCACAACTGATTACCTTCACGAGATCTTTGTCTAACTCACTTTGAATTCGGACTTTGCATTCATGCAGTTTTCTGAATGGATTTTTCTCAGGGTTTCTAGATGGGTTTTTGGATAGATTTTTAGGGCTTGGGACTGGAGATGCAGATGCAGTTGGAATGCTAGGGTTAATTTTAGTGCGAGGAATGAATATGAAAAAGAGATACGTGATGGAAGGATGGGTTTATTTCTAAAGATTTTGGGCATTAGATTTGCACAGTCTGAAAGGATGTTAGAGTGAAAGTTTTTGGAGAAAGGGAATCGTAATTCATCGTGTTTGTGAAAATTTATTTTAAAAAAATGAGACAAAAAATAAATGGACTTGAAAAATGAGTGAGTTTATGAATGGCTCTCCGATGAGTGAATCTACAACTGTCTGAATTTGAAATTATTATGGATTTTTTAGGGTTTTAACAGTTACAAGTTACAATTGAAGATTGTTTTTTAGCCTGATTCAAAACCACGATATTATTGTTTAGTTCAATTTAAAATTACGACACTCAAAAATTCAGTCTCGACATACTGTTTTTATTCGATTATTTGCCCAATGAAATAAATTATACTGAATAAAAAAATCCTGCGTTGATTTACGTAATCGTATGCTCGAAGTAAGTGCAATTGAATCGGTGAGGATCTTCCAAACTTATAGGATGCTGATAAAGTTGCGTAAGTAAATAGAAAGCCTGGAGGTGGTCTGGGGAGACATCCATCAATTTTGCTCGTACAATTTCTGTCAAATTACATAATTTAATGTGGTTCCAACGGTTTTTCATGACTTGATTTGCGATTCTATAGTATTTTGATACACATTTGGGCATCGGAAACTTTAATTGTAAAAAAAGTGTTTTAGATTTGTTAGAATTTTGGAATATCGAATTTTGCAGTCCAAGGTTGCTGCGTTTTCTAACCGTAAATCTGTCGAAATCGATGCTTGGTCTCTTTAATAAAAGGAAAGTTAGAGTTGAACAAAGTTGGAAAGATACACATGGGAATGTGTAAGGGAGGAGAGAAAGTGCCGAAAGTGTTAATCAGACGAAGAGATCAAACCCACCCTTCCTGTAACCCTATCCACCACCACTACCACCTTCACACCTTTCCACATTTTGTTTAGACATTTCTCACCTACAATGTAACCCTGATGCACTCATTTTTTTTTGAATGATCTGTATCTTATATAAGCATTTAAACCAGTTCAATGATGATAAGTTGGGAATCAATAAAAAACAATCAACCGTCTGACACAGATGCAACTTCCGCCGGATTGAAGCATTGAAACATGTTCAAAAACCTGTAGTTTGAAATCCGTAACTTTGCCTAATTTTCCTTGATGCTGAAATTGTAATGTTAATTTTCTGTATAGGGGTGAATTAGTTTACAGTAGTACTTTCACCTGCCGAAGAATATTCATTTGTTAATTCTTAGGTCTTATGAAAAATAAGGAAACGCAACTTTGCAAATGAGAATGTATTCAGAAATATATTTTTTAGGAAACGATTGTCTTTGCTCCTCTCGGCTAAAAAACGACAACTTCTTCAGGCAGAGAGACAATGTACTCTCGCAAGATTGAACTAAGGGACTCCTCCACCTGACATTTCGGGGGATGGGAAATCAAATTAAATTGTCCCGGAGTTTGGATTCCATGAATACAATGAACAAAACCTGTCACTCCTCTTATAAACTAAAAGCAATATCTTCTCGTTCCGTAAACCACAGACCACGAGGGCCAGACCACTGCCATTGGGACCCTAGTATCACCACCACCAGTACCACCAAGATGAAGCTACTGTAATTCTTTAGTTGATCCCCCCGATATAGATCCCCACCGTAATGGGGGCCTTGAAAATAACTCTTCGCCCCTTAAATTTTTAATATTAAAAACATCTCTTAAAAATCTAAAATGATTACAATTAATTAAAAATCATGTATTTCTTACAGTGGTGGCATTTGTCGATAACTGCCTGAAATGTCGATAAGACAGATTTTTATGGAATTTCAATCTCCTTGAAATAGTAAAAACCCCAAAATAAATTCCAATCTCAATTGTATTTGTAAAATAGAGTCCAGTAGTCTCTATATTTAGAATATTTATCCTAAATTCGAGTTTTTACCCCGTTTGTACTGCTTTTAGTTTGATCAGATAAACCCCCTTTAATAGTACCCCACCCCTAAAAACATCCAAATGCATTCGACAGCTGCTCTTTGAAAAATTCAACCCCAACCGGGAATTTACATAGAGAAATACGGTATTACTACCACAAAGACTAACCAACGGCTATACCCCATTATGTGGAAGTACGCTAAACCTGGAATGGAAATACCTTCCCAACAATTGTGGACAAGAATAAGAGTAACTATTTGGAACAGATAATTCTATTATTACTTCCTAACTCCTCCGATTGCAGAACATTCTTAACTCCAAATACAAAGAAGGAGAGTTAAATCAAATTCCTTATGCCAAACTCCTCCGGAAATCTGTCGACCTCAATTTCAGGCAAATGGTACACCCTGTTGACGATAATCCCTGGCCGTTATTTTATTATTGCCAAACTCTCGGAGCATTTCATTGAAAGTGGAGTGATATAAACTCTCTAATCACTTTGAGGAAATGCATTGGAAGATTCGGATCTTTGTTTTTGAGACCTTGAGACGAGAGCAACTTTCTTTAATATCTCCTTCAATTTCCTTTCTGTCTCTTCCCAAGTTTTTTTTACTGTTTCCTGGTAGTTCTAGGGGAACATTTCTCATCTCTCCATCTGAATCCTTAATTACCTGGGGGACATGGATCTGCAACTTTGAGATCTGCACTGTTTCAAGTTAGTGTCAACATTGAGGAGTTAAAATTAAAATTTGCAAGTTGATCAGTCGGGAGATGGGTTTCAAAGGGGCGTTTTTATTCGGAGTGATTGGAGTTTTAGTTTTCGACTTAATTAGTGTTAAAAAAAGTTTAAAACGGTTAGATTCCTATGTAAAATATTGAGCAATTTCAGTTTACTTTGAAAAATCCACTGCGAGCGGCTATTTTTTACCAATTTAAAAATCCAAATTACCATACGTTTGCATACGTTTTTCCAAATAGACAGTAATGTCCATGTTTGTTTCAGTGGAATCTATTGAAACACTACAATAATTCGTAAACGATGTTTTTCGTTTTTCTTTCATTTAAAGCATGTGTTATACAGCTAGTTGCAGATGCATAAAAAACCACACCCTTGCATGCCAAAAAATCCCTACTGATTACATTCTCAAGCATGGAACCATAGGGTAGGATATAACCCGATCGGTAATCAAAATGTTTGAAGTTTGACCCAGTTGTAATTCGTAATGATTCCAGTCGGGAGGAAGTGTAAGGTTTTGAGAAATGATGTAACTTTTACCTAAGAACTTTGATGAGAATATTCCAGGAAATGTTTAATCTTCTTCAACTATTTCCGTCTGCATTCCTTAGTACATTCCCCAAATTTAACACTTCGACACTCCAAATGCAGAGTTACAAATCACCTTTGAACAACAGCGTGGAATGACCAGTTAGTTCTTGAAAGAAGAAAAAATTGTAAGCACTTCCGACTTCCGACTTTCACTTCGGGGCAAGGTGATAAATCCACCCTCCTTCCGCTTCCCAGCTTCCTCCTGTCTAAATCTATCTCGACTTGCTAATGTTTACAAGCCTCCACTTCATATTTCATTAGCTCTGAATTAAGAGTTCTAATTTCCAAAGGAGAGAGCTGTAATTGAGTTGAGAGGGTGTGAAAAGTGTCAAGTTCGGGAGTCCAACAAGTGCGTCTCACTTTTGTCTTTTTGATCTGGAGATGAATTCAATTAACCCTCCTACAGCCCGCTGCACCTCGCAATTCCCAAGCCAGACTTTCCCCTAAAAAACGGAGGAGAATGTCAGGGTGGATTAAATTATGTCAACCCACTTGGTCTAAGAAAGCTAACTTGCTCTGATACTTTCATCCCGGATCACTTCAGCTCTTCCTCGTCGGCTCAAGAGTAAGAGGAGGAGGTGGATCTCTATTTGTCAATTTTGTATCCGAGAAAGCTGGCTGCTGATTTCAGATTGTCACAATCAGAGCCGATGGAGATGATGGCTTTGAGAGCAGGGATCACACGCAATTAGCACTTCCGGTTTTGAGATGACTGGCTTTTGAGCTTGGATTTGTCAGCAAGGGTTGCTTTTTTGACCTTTTAATGACTATAAAATGTAAGATATCAACTGTTAAGGTGGTGTAGGATGCAAACCGAAGGTTTTAACTGTCCTGAAACGAGCGTTTAAACTGGATTTCCCTTGGAATTTGAACAGAGCTCTGTTTTAGCACAATGTTTTGGAATTAGAGAGAAGAGAAAGCGGAGGATGATGAGACTGTGAGATTCATTTGGAGGTTGAGATGAGAATGGAAGGGAGAGTGGAAAGGAACTGACTCCATTCTCCGTGAAATAAAGCGTTTTATTCGAGGGTGGTTCGGCCAGATCTGTAGCACTGAGCGGGAGACGTGTCGGTGGTGGTGGTGGTGTGGATCATCTTCCTTGGAGAAAGCAACCTCGATCTCCCTGTCTTCACAAGTCTTGAAGATTTGGAAGGCTGGACCCTCTCTCCTCTTTCAAGTAATTCCCATGCATCTCTTCTCTACAGCATTCTCAGATATGATGCGAAATAGGGGAAACAATAGGAGAATGGGGATATTGGAATTATAAGAAAATGACATAACCCCCAAGAAAAACACATTGGCGTTCCCTCAATAATCGCCCCTTCGAATACATCCCCAATTTCTTGCTAATAGTATTTCCCCTGAAATGAGTCCCCATTCCAGAAATAAAGATTGATTTCAATTCATACAGAAAAACTGAGTAAAATTTAAGCATTTGAATGACAAAGAATGGGAAAACGCTGATATAGTTAATAGGTCCTAAATTCCAATCTAACAAGGGAGGTATCACAGAGCCAAATCTACGATTGCCTTGAATTTTTTTGTGGTGAATCTACAACTCCTACAAACGGTAACAACGAAAAAAATCAGCGGCCCGGTATATTTAATATGTTTAAAAAATTCCTAAACAAAAGACATGAAAATAAAACAAGCGAAAATGCAAAATGAAACATACTTAAAAATCAAGAAAAAAATTAGGAAAAAGAAAATCTAAATATCTCGCCATAATTCGCTAGGGTTGTTGAGATATCGGGATGGGAAGTGTGGGGAAATGGGCGCGGTGTTTGAGAGGTTAAGAGAGCGAGAAAACTCGACTTCTTTACCTTACGACTTTTCTCGCTCGCTCTCTTAACCTCTCAAGCACCGCGCCCATTTCCCCCGCGAGATATTTCGATTTTCTTTTTCCAAATTTTTTTCTTAATTGTTTTATTTTTTAATTATTTATGTCTATTTTTAGCTTTTTTTAAACAAATCATAAATAAATTTTGGGCCGCTAAATTTTTCTGTATTAACGGTCACTCGGGTCGCAGATGCCTAACAAAAAAATGCAAGTGAATCGGAGATTCGGCTCCCTTGTAAATAGATTCTAAATACAACCCTGACAATTTAATGACGTCAAAATCATAAAACCAAGGTATTTATTTAAAATTACTTATTGCACTCTATTTCGAACGTTTTCTTGGAGAAGGAGAGCCATTTTATTTGTGATTTTGATTTAAAATTAAGACCAAAAGAGAGGGGGAAGACTTGGTGAACGCGAAAGGATCTCAATTGGTTGCTTTCCAACCTTTGCTGACCCAGGGTTCCTTAAAATACAATTCCGCAAATTAATTAATTATCCAGTCTTGCCCTTCAAATGCTACTGAAACCCTCGAAGGGCATTTAGACATGAATGGTCGTCATTGTGCTTTAATTCTAGGATAGTTTCTTGACTTTGGTAGAAGGGATCGTGCGTAGGAGTGACAAATAAAATTGAGTAGAATAGCCCCGATTGTCAATTGTTCTAATGAAATTGATGGAAATGTCATTTCAATTATGTCCTTCTAATGTCTTCGAGGAGAGGTTTATGTTTTAAATGCATGCGAGGAACCCTGTGCAGTTGTTCAGGCCCAGGGTCCCCTTTCCGAGGGGATAATTAAAATTGAGGAATTGAGAAACAGAAGATCAAAGACAGGCTTCTTCTTCCGAACATTTGTTGTTTGAGTTCAGTCATGCAAAACCCGAAGGGGCAGAGAACTCAGGATCGAAAGGACATGGTGTCCATTTCAATCGACAGTTCATTTACGAAACAAATATTTAGTTTCCCTCCTTCTCCCGTATTTATTTTTGGACAAATTATGGCAATAAACTTGTTCACAGTTCCAAGATCCCTCTGGATTTCTAATGTTTTTACTGGACAGGGGTTAAATTTCCTGAATCTTGACTCAAGACCAACAAAACATATGGAGTAAGAAGTACAATATTGAAAAAAATCAAGCAAAAATGAGCCGGATCATCTTTCATTTAAAATCTAGAAAAAGTTGTCTCGGATTTAATTAAAACATCTAGCTCATACAACCCGATTTATGTCCGCTCTAATTTACACTCCAGTTGAACATCAATATTTCATTAATTGTATCAATTCATTAATTTTAAGTAATTAAGCTTAATTTGCATGTAGCATAGTTCATGCGATTTGAAATTGATCGTACAAAACGGTGAAAATCTTCGTCATTCAAACCAAAAATCTTATCAAAATAACGTTAAATCGAGGTGTGATGAACACGTTCCTGACTAAAAATGTACACTTCTCAATTGTAAAAGTTCTAGCAGAGACTAGAATGTGACTCTGAGGAATTTTAGCCGGAATGTAGGCTCTTATTTCCTGAACACAAGAGTGGAATAGTTTAGGTGGCTGTTTTGGGGTAAATGTCCGGGTGAAAGTAGGCAGGTGGGAGAAAAACCCGGGTGTTTGTGTTGGAGGTGGGAAATGCATCAATCAATCTCACGGAACTTGTTCCTACAACAAAACGGGAAAAAAAGCCGTGACGGTTAAATAAAGTCTTTGGTTCCTATTTCCACTCAATTATCCGCCTGTCTCCTCATCCATCCGAAGAGCCCTAGCTGATTTTTTTCTTATCCCAATATAATGCCATCATCTCGGCTAATTCGAAGAATATCAAGTCTCTCCCAACTGACAGGCCACTTCATTCCCAAACAATTCGGGGAATTGACTTCATTTTTACCCGTTTTTCTGTCAATAAAGGAGAGGAAGAGTGACAAATTACCAGGCCGATTACAGTTACAAATTATTACAATTGTAAACCACTATCATTCTGGGATAACGACTTCCGGGGAGGGGGACTGGGAATCGGGACGATTTGGAGAAGATCAGATGCAGTTTAATCTTTTTCTTGTGTTGTTTTGATAGACAGATTTTTTGAGGGATATTGCATTGTGTGAAGTGACGATGACGGATTAAACACACTCATGATTTAATAGTAGTGTGATTTTAAGATGACTTGAAATGTTAGTTGGATGTTAGGATGATTGTAAGCAAAAACTTGGAGTGCTTGATTGGTATTTAATGACTTTAATGAACCAGGTCCCGAGTGGTGAAAGAATGGAACGTCTTGATTTGCTTGTCATAATTTTTTTTAGATAAAAATAGAATATTTTATAAAAGAGGCAGGTCAACTAAACTCTATGTAAAGACATGGAAGATATTTTTACCGTGAAAATTACCTGATCAAAATTGAAGTATGAGGTAAGTCGAGCACATTTTACACCATAAACGCATGCAGTTTAGAACTTGTAAAACAGAAGATGCGAAACTTGACTCAAAATAATAGTATATATTGGCTTGTAAAGGATGGCGGATGTAGTAAATAATCTTAAGATAAAATGATTAGGTGTCAAACGAAGTCTCTTGTTCGGAAAATTAAGGCGCTTTAATCCCAGCCTCAAGTGATCGGGGACTCGCCTGAGTCTGAAGATGTTGCAGTACATTTGCCATTTATAATGACTCGACATGATGTCGAAACGGATGCCGATTTCCCCGGAATAAGTTACTCTCTAAAATACCTCTAAATCAAACTGCATCGACTTGGTTGCGTTTTAAATTGTACCTCTAAATGCTTAATTGTGGTATTAAAAACATATCCATACCGTTAATACCAAATCCGGACAAAACATAATTGTCGAAAAACAAACTACATTTTTACAACATGAATACATACGATTTATCTATTCACCTACACTCTAAAAGGGTACATAATGGTGGGGTTCTATTCTGTGGTTTATTATTATCAGAAAAAAAAAGTTTAAAAACTCGATATCGATAAACTTTTGACTTTGACTAATTATTTGCAGTTTTTATGTATTTCGGACTATTCCAAGTCCTTTATCTTCTTTTTGTAATATTTTTAAGGAAAACAGAAATTTAATAGGGCATTTCGGTGTAAGAATCTAGTAATTTGTCAATAAATGAGTCCGTAACATACGAAGCTAATTTAAGACTACAGGAATGAAGAGAGTAGACCGGGAGGCTGTAAGAGAGTAAATATTTGTGTCAGATTAATGTCAGTCTTGTAGGAGAGGATTTTGTCGGCGGAAGACGGAGGGAAGGTTCCCTTGAGAAATCAGAGTTCAGTGTAATTAAAAATTCGGGATTGTAAACTGTAATTTGCACTGGAGAAATAGAGAAGAGGAAGTCAGAGGATTAAGTCCAGGTCCTCAGGGGTCCTCCTCGTCGTAAGGGCAATGAATTAAACCCCCACTGCTTCTCAATTGTCTCAGCCTTTAATCCCCCTATACGCTTCCTATAGGAATAACAACAATATCGCCACTTACTATTACAACGTCTACAACCCTTCTCTTTAGCTGTAGTAAATATTATGGAAAAATTCAGCCCTTTTACCAACTTTGTCTCTGACACCAGCAAGGTTTCCTTCCTTCATTATTCCGATCTTTATTGACAATTTCAGCGGCATTTTTAGTAAAAACTGTTATTTTCAGAAAGAATGTTCGTAGTTTTCCAAAAACTTTTACTGTTAGTCCGACCAGGTTTTTGGAGTATCGGAACGCTGTATAAGTACAAAAGAATCTCACCGTAATGGCAATCATGGAACTCTACAAATACTCGGTACCAGTGAAGGCCTGATGGTCACACCAAAAATTTTGAAATTTTATTTCGATTTAGCGATATCTATGCAAATTAGCAGTGATTACAAAATCGCCAAGAAAATTGAGTTGTAGGGACCGGGCGACGGCATACTAAAGAAATTAGGGACACTGTATACAATGGGAGAAAAAATGTGGATTTTTTAATTTGACCCAAAAGTAGATAGGAAGTTAACATTAGAGTAGAGGTAAAATACTAATAGATCCAGCATTTTCCTCTTTTTCGCTTACCAGCTGCTAAATTTTCTTGACAATTTCGAAATTCAAAATCAGTGCTAGTTTTGATATTCACCATTTAAATTCAAATGCAAATTGTGTTAATAAAATTTTACCAACTTTGTCACATTTATTACGCCTTTGAGATTTTTTTTTTCAAATCTGGCCCATATTGTTCGTAACAGAAGACCCTGGACTATAAATCTAGCTTCAACTTCAAGTATATTTAAGCTATTTTTATATCTTATAGACATAAGACAGATTTATATAAGAGAAGGGACAATAAGATGAGAGTGAAAGGGATTTTTGACTTGAGTCTTTCTGTAAAGTAAAAAAAACGGCAAAAAGTGATACGGAAGTTGGGGAATGATGGAAAGATAAGTTGGGGAGATGTAGTGTGATGGAAGTAAGGCGTTATCTCATCCGAGAGCAAGCCACTTTCACTCGCCCCAACCAATTCCTACTCAAATCCTAAGGAGTTTTAAATGAAACGCTGGATTAAACTTTCAGTTCTGGAAATACACACACTTTCTCCGTAAAACTCTGATTTTTGGCGTATTTCCTTAAATGTAGTAAAAGAGCAATAAGACTTATGAATACCTTGTAAATTAACGTTTTCGGGATTGTTGTAATCGATGTTTACAACTCGCATGACAAGATCATATTCCCCCAATGTTTCCATCTTTGAAGTAAATTAAAAAAGGACATCGAAAATATATTTAAAGGTTCTAATTAGCTAAAGGCAACAACTCATCCTTCTCGGCACATTTCCCAAAACATAGTATTTAGAAATCCAGATTGTTGGCAAAACTTTCGTTGTAGCTAAATATCATGAGTACTTAGATACTAAATACTTATCTGAGTATTTAGAAATACTAATTAAGAGTATTGACACTTGAACTATTAACCTTTCGTTCCCGGTCTTTCCCAAAATCGCAATAATTACGGTACTTAAGTTAGCTGAAGAGTTGCCGTTTTTTCTTCGGTTTTTAATATTGAAGTACTGACAGAATGTATGTAAGGCCCTACAACCATTCTCGGTCAAAGTGAAGGACCATAACTGCAGAGGATTGTGGAACGAAGCACCGGAAACGAGTCCTCATCTTTCTATTTCATGGAAACGTTCCACGTTCGTAAAAAAACTGGAGAATTCGGAAAGCACCAGCCCGTCTATTTTTTGTTATAATGAAGACGTTAAAAGAATCCTTCGCTCAATAAACACAGAAATAAATAGAAATCATAGAATTTTAACAAAATTCAAAAGCGACTCCTCTCAATGTTAGGAGCATCACATTTTATGCAGTTTTGGCTAGATAGAAACATTGAATACATATAGTAAAATGACTGGAAATACAGAATGAACTTCATTCTTGAATTTTGACCTGTCAAGTGAAGACGAGGAGAAAAGTTGATTATGTTTTTTTTGTGTGAAAGAAGAGAGCTGAATTTCTTTTGATAAATGGCTGCATTTGAATGCCTCATCTTGTCTCTTGTCAGCCAAAAGGACAACTGATTATTAAGCCTCTTTTCTCTTACAAGGACTCTAAAGTTAAGAAGTGTCACGAAAAAATGACACTTCTTCCGCGTTCAACAAACTTTTCTAATTACCTAGACGAACAACGAACTGTGTCAGTATTGTTGTAGTTTTGTTTCATCTACCGCAGAAACTGCTGGTTTTGAATGTTTCGCTCTTTTATTTTAGACGAGATAATTAAACCTTGTTTAATTAATTGTATTTAAATGGAATTTATCCACCTTGGCAAGGCATCTGTTTGTCAAGGTATTTGACATAATTATTTCACCCTTAAAAATTATGAATCCAGCACTTTGTTGTTGACAAAAAATTCTTCCTTCGCAAAATTCGCATACAATCCTTCAAAAACAATTGATATCGATATTGAAATTGTAACAGTTTTCTTCAAATTCATAAACCGCTTAATTCCATCCACGCATATGTATAAATAGTTTACTAACTTGTAATTTGAATACAAAATTCCAGCCTACTTAAACATTCCACTCAAAATTTTCGGTCGGTATCGAGCAATTGAATTTCCAATTTTGTTTCAGGAACACAATAGAGTCCCGAACCATGTACGTATTTCTAGAGGTAGTAATGATGGAGTCGTAAAAAGAGAATCAATTCCTAATTGCCAATATCCGACGCCGTCCCCGTACGTGGCTCCCGTACACAAAGACAGTGCCAGAGTATTGACAATAATTTGTAAACATGGTGAAGGACTGCTGTTCGAGATGTGAATTTAATATGTCATTCCGGAATTACAAAGGAGGGTAGGGGAAGTGGGGGTGATGAGTATGTGTGTCACGTCGGCTTATCTTTTCATTGTCATCATCATCATCATCATCATCTTGATGATCGGAAACTCAGTCCGGATTATTGAATCCGACCCGAATTTCCGATTCCGATGAGGTAAACCCGCACCCAATCCTCAAATGCCGACGATAAGACAGTCATTCGTGTGGAAACTGTACACGGAAATATTATTCCATTATTATCCCCGTTCAATGCCATCTTATGCTCCCCTTCAACCTTCGGGATGGATAAGTTTGTCATCTCATGTATGTGGTGGGTCTGGTTTCGAAGCTCGTTCATAAACTACGATTTCTTTTGTCTTTTTAATTTTAAATTGAATGATCTTGAATTAAAAAAAACGTTAGGTTGATAATTGAATTAAAGACTAGCCTATTTCTGGTGCAGATTGATTTTGCTGAGTATGAATCAGGAGTCGATTTGGAATTTGATACTAAAAGTATGCGACGAGGGATATTATTCAGGTGTTTCGCGTGATTTTAATGAAAAATGGCCATTTTTAAAGCACTATTCTGATTAATACTTCAAAAAGTGTCGATGATAATTTTTTATTTTCAGTGACTTTTACAATTGCAAGTTTGGTATAATTTAGCTATTGTAAGATTGTCATAAATCCGCATTTGTTTTAAGTTTTTAAAAGATTTTCCATGAATTCTATGAATGACATAAATGTATAATCTATTACTGTTATACATATCGAAAAAATATGTTTTCCTACTAAAGTTTGTCTGTTCTTTACAAGTCTGCCTGTGATCATCCCAAGGTATGTTGATAATGGCGATCAAAATCATATGTAACATGTTCACAATCTTCAGGTTCAAAATTAGGCTAACAAATATAAAAACCTACGTTTTCCTTATATTGAGTCGAACGACAGAAGATGAAACCGAAATAAATGAGCCGTTTGGATAATTTGGTATTGGTGAGACGAAAAGTTAATTATTTTTTTTATCTTGGGCTCACGTTCCTTGAAATTGTTTCTCTCAATCATCTCTCTTGATCTGGACATGAAATGATGACTTCATTGTCCATGCCCAGAGCATTGCAGTTTTTCTTGTCTCTCGCGACAGCACGTACTTATTGATAGAAATATTTTAGAAAACCATGAGCTCTTTTTAATTTAATCAAAAAGAAGTATCATTTTATCAGAATATTATGCAGCTTTAAAGTAACCAATAAGACATGATGAGTTAATGTACAATTAAATATTTTACAACTAATATTATGCACATACAAAAATGAAAGTTATACCGTTAGTTTTCTGGATTTAATAAACACGAATTGACAATTTCAGATCACTGGTTAAATATAATTTTATTTCGATATTATAAAGGCTGTATAAATGGTTACCTAATCTTTAAGTTTTTATTATGATTTCAAGGAATGGTTGCAGAATATTAAAATTATCTGAATTGAGGAATTAAAGCAACCCTTGCTTCATCATGTCTTTTTCTTCAAACTTCTTCGATACCTTCCCAATTCGACCTGGCGTTGATAGTCCCGTTCTCGCTGCTTGATCCACAAACTGATCGTCGCAGGGTTGAGGAAGGGACTCACCTCGCTAGCCGCTGCGCGATAACTCTGACCCTGAAATCCATTTCAAATTACCTCCAAATTAAATCTAAAATAATATATCTTCAAAGAACAGAAAAATTACCGAGAAAAACCGAGAAATTACTACTCCGAAATGTAATTTCTAGACATGCAGATTAGCCTAAATATAGATTGTAAAATGAAGCTGTATTTCAGAGTTAGTCCGATGGACTGGAGGCACATGTCCTTTAAAGAGACAACCGCACGATACTTATAAAACCCTCAAATGTGACAAATTCTTGATATTTTCAAGAAATGCTGTAGAGATGATTATAATATTGATGCGAATTTCAACAACTATCGTTGCGCAATCAAAGAACATGAATTATTCCAAATGCCGATCAAATGTATTTAAAATTTCGTATATGAGGGATGGGGATATATTTTGGGATAATTTAAAACCATACAAAGTGTGAGATTTATTTAGAGAATTACGATAAATGTCTCTTTCGAACTAACCATGTCGACAAGTTGTAAGGCATGAAGCTTTTGTTCACGAGTGTAACGGGTTCGGCGGACAGGTGGGGGTGGGACTACAACTACAGTTGGTCCGTTTCCACCACCGTTGCCCATCGGCTTAGAATCAGAGCTCGACATCGTTTTACCTGCCTTATGATTTAAAAAAACACAATAATTAGTATATGTTTAATGATGAATGAGTAGACGGTGGCGTTTTTGTTAATCGTATCATCTATTGAATATCTTGAGACACGATTGACAACTTCCCTCTGAAAGAGGACAGAGTTAGAACAATACATGAAAAATTTAGAGAAAAAATTAATTTACCGACAAGCCCGATATATTGTTCAAGTTGCATTGAAATGGGATCTAATTTTTTTTTAGCTTTACTGACTTCGTAAAGATTTGAAGAAACGGTTCACATTTGTGAAAAATCGCTACCCAGTTCATGGCAACCAATTTCCTAAGGATTTACTTTTATCCACGATCTATCAATTCGCTAAATTGCATATTTCAATTCTTGCTCTTTATCAAGGTTCCTATACTTTTGGTTTCCTGGGTGTCTTTTCTTCAGGAAGATTAAGAACCTATGCATTTTAAACTACTAATTTGCAATGTGTACGGCTGGCATGAGCTCGTTTTCTATTTAACAGATTTATCCAAAATAAATCCATATCGACAAATTTAGGCCTTTGGGGTCATTGCATCATTGTGCATGTATTTGTTTTGTAAAACGTATGGATAATTCCAAACCGAGGCGTATTTAGAACTTTAAGACCCTTTATGAGACGACATTTCGCAGTCAAAATTCTATACAAATGATGAGGACGATAGACTACAAAATGCATAAAAGAATTCAGTTTTTATATTCCAAATTCCAACCACAGTTTAAGCCCCATAGGAGCAACTAACGGAGGAGTTAGTATCAAAGTAAGATGAACAATTTCATGGCAGTGGTGTCAAAATGAGTCTCAAATGTGGATTCAACTCATTAATTAGGACATCCAAACGACTTTAACGCAATTCCTAAGCATCCCTTAACAGTGATTAGGTTACACGCTCGAGACAAGTTAATTAGCAAATGTGCAAAGCTAACTTTTGAGCATGTCATTTATACTATACTCATTTAACAATCATGTCTAATATTTATTGGAAAAAACCTTTTAACATTTTTACAAGATACCACACAGTGATTACCATTTACAAAGTCGGATCTATCACGGTCAATAACATAGATAAGGCTTTTAATTTTAACTTATTATCATCATGATTAGAGATCGTTTGCCCAAACCGATGCACAATTACAAACTCAGTTTTTAATTGCTCTTCTAAAGAAAGCCGGCTTATCAACGTCACCAGGTGAAACATTATATTCTTTGATCACAAAGCATAACCGCAGATTAAATAAATATTAAAAAAACCTCGAACACAAAATAATGATGTTTGTCCGTCTTTTTGCTAAGAATATGATTAAAAAATGACGCGTTGGAATTTGGAATCAACATTTATGTTCAAAGTCGGCAAAAGGGAACAACCCTAACCACCAAGAGGAGAACTTTAATCTCATCAGTTTTAAAATATTATTCACAATTTATCAAAACCCCAAATCTCAAAACCTCCATATCATGCCAGATTTTAAATACAAGTTTGAAACAGAGATTTTTGAGTACTATCGAGCCACCACCGATAATGTCGAGCACCGTGAAGCTGCAGATGGAGACGTCAAAATAGTTCCGTGATCAGATCTTATATTAAATGAAACAAATTGTGGACAGTTTCGTATTTTATATTAACAAACGTTTTATTAAGTCTGATTACTCGGTACTATTAAATAGGCTTGCATCAAATACATTTCTGAAAATCTTTTAGGGTTTCGTTGTAATTACCGGTGGCATCGTACTAGTTATCCTAACTGCGGCCTGCGCATATGTTATCTTCAACTTAAATGATAACATGATGGACTGGATGTTTTTCTCCGTCAGACAGCAAAATGCGGCTGTCCAGACTGTCGAGATTGACGATCCTTCCAGCTCAGCGTCGATAGAAACGGTCGATCAAAGTGGAGTTGCAATTCGACAGCTTGGAGAAGTCCTAGAAATTGATATTCGTAAGTTTCGGAATGGTTTTACTCGGTTCTGTCCTTCCGTTAGTTCGTACTCTATCGAACGATTGGATATTTCTTAACTCGTTTTTCGAGAAAACATTTATGATCATATCATCTGTCCATAATCAGGATGCTAGGGTCGTTTGACGACCGTGTAGGTCAAAAGTTGATCGTTTAAGGTTAAAAAATGTCACAATTAAAAAAAATACGACCCTGTAAATGTTAAACGTTCAATAGAACGATGTATAAGAGTTTACTCTATGGTTGGGGTAATGGTATAAACCATCCCCATTGTGTCGGCATTTGGTTTCACCCTTTTTTGATGTACGTTTGTCACATTTTATTAAAGTCTTGGAATCATATACGTCGATTAAAAATGCAAGCCGTCACGTTTTGCCATTTCTCTTTTAAACCCACTCTGTTATAACCATAGAAGTAGAAGAAGAGTAGAACCGGGTGTATGGTAGAAAAAAAGTACAAGAATATTGGCGCAGTAGCGCCATCTATTTGCCATCAATGTTTTGCTGATAGATAGAAAATGGTACAATAGCCCGCAGATTTAAGTTTTCGCGGTTCCTATTCCCTCTTAAATTGTGCAGTGCAGCTTTTAGGTTCTGTCTAAAGCGAGATGAATCTCGATTTGGAGCTCCCCTATGTTGTTCGGATGTTATAGTGAAGCGGGATGCAAGGATCTATATCTATTCCTTCTTTCTATATCTATGGTTATAACGGATGTTTGTATGTTTTCACAGCTCCAACGTATGATTGTAGGGTCTCCTGACCCCTACCGTCACTGACCACCGATCTCCTCCTGAGATCCTCACCTGAAGATCATCGTGGAGATGACCACTCCGGATTCCTCTCCAGGAATCCCATCTCCAGTACCAGTCTCATCTCATCCGCCCTTCTGGCCACATCTATTCTTGAGAGGCTCTGCAGCCTCGGGATTGGGATCCTAAATCCCATCCCCAACAATATATATAACTCTGTCTCGTTTATCCGGAATAAATCCAATAATTCGTGTACATCTTCCCTTGTGTACCCTTTGCCTTATTCTATGACCTCAGAGAGGTCAACATAAGGTCATCCCGCATCCCTGAGCTAGCTGGCACACAGGCGTCAAGGGGAATAGGCCCCCTCCCGCCCTACACTGGCGCCCAACGTGGGGCCAAGCCAACTCCTAGGCCCCCTTCAGCCCTACACTGGCGCCCAACAGTGGCTCGAACCTGCCCAACAGTGGCCGAACCTGCCCTACCGTGGAGCCCTTCACTGAGGATCAAGGACCCTTCAGCTCCTAAAAATAAGGTTGTGTCCTCCTTACAGGAATAATTTTTAAATATTAAAGGGAAAAAGAACTAACTAAATTAAATAGAAATGAGAATTTTGAAATCAAGGAATTTTGGGAAATTTTGGAAAATAATTTTGGGAAATTTTGATTTTTTTGGAAATTTTGAAAATTTTTATTTTTGGAAAATTTAATAATTTTTTTTGTGTGCAGAAATTTTTTAAATTTGGCATGGTCGCACACGTTACGTAGACCTAGTACATGAGATTTAAAATACTTAGAAATTTTTTCAATTTGGGTAATTTGAGATTTTCAATAAATAGGGGCAAATTGAGATTCCCACAGATATTTGTCTGGCCATAGTACTGGCTGACAATTTAAAGCACATGGACCCGTGCAAATTATTAAAAATATTATATTAAATGAAAATTAAAGGAAGTTTGAAAAATTTATTTTGTATTCCCTATTCTAAAAACGTAGATTGAGCTGAAAAAAATTTAATTATTGCTAAGTGCCCGCACGTTACGTACATCTATTACTTTAGAATTAATTGTCTTTCAAAAATTAAAAATTTAAATACAGGGGTAACTTGAGAAATTAATGGGGTGATATGAGAATCCACTCAAATAGGGTAGAATTAAATGAATGTTAAGTCTAGAGAGACTTGGATAAATTAGAAATGTCACATTACTGACTTTCAATTTAAATAAAATTAGAAATGTCACATAACTGACTTTCAATTGAAATCATAGAGATTTGAGGTTGATAATTTAAAATAAAACTGTTTGGTCTATGAATATGACAAACGTTATTAGTGAACGGGTCTCGTAGAAATAGAAATATATACAATAAAGAGTAAAAAAGATGAAAGCTGAGTACCATTTAAACAGGATTTAGATAAATATAGAAAGTTGAGAGTTTGCAGATTTGAGAATTTAGGATTGTAATCGTTTTGAATTTTAAATTTAATACGTTCTTAGCTGCTATATTTGGTCTAATTTGGAGTTTGAATTTACTTGGGGAGTTTAATTATTCATGAGAAAGAGCTAGGTGCTCGTACTAATCATATAATTGAGCTAGGTGCTCTTAAAAAAAATACATTTAGCTCGGTGCTATATACTACAATTATTTTTTTGGGTCAAAACTGAAAACTAGAGAATTTTGCTTCCTAGAAGGTAACGTACTTAGGAAATAAGAATATTAGATAATAAAATTGCATCATAATTTTGTAAGTCGATATAGTTGTGTTGAGGAATTTATCATTATAACGAGATATCATAAATCAGAAATTTGTCATAATTGCATATTTGGTAATTTCGAAAATAGCAAAAATCCGAAGGGTAAAAGCAATTTATGTCCCTAAAAATCTGTCTCGACAAAAATTCAGGTCAGACGTTATTTCTGTACACACCATATTTATACGGGAAGTTAGTTGAAATCCAGATCAGATATTTAAATTAGGGGTCAGAATACTCATGGGCTAGACATTAAAAAAATCCTTTAGTCTAGACAAGTTAATCTTTAATCCGTTTAAAACTAACCAAATTCAGTAATATCGTCCAGAAATACCAGACTAACCAAATTATGTCCTCGATACATGATCATAAAAACCATAAAATTTGAATATTACTAGTTATAATGTTGAACTTTTCCATTTCAGTCAGGACACCGCTAAAATTATCATAAAATGTCTAACAATAATCAGAATAAAACTTTTCAATGACGAAAAACTTAACATAATCAGCTTAAAAATTGGAATACAGATAGTCAAATTACATATACATGAGAACTAAAACATGTTAACTAAGAAAATTATAATAATTAATCTGCAGGTGCATAAAGATTTGAGAATCGAAAGCTTGTAGGAAATTAAGTGATTGTTCCTTTGTCTCGGAAAATCCTCCCAAAATTGACCCCTTACGTCGAAAATAATGTTAAAACTAACCGTAATAGAACGACATTTATAGAATTGGAAAGCCAAACTTAATCAAAAGTATATTTAAGCTCAGAGAGTGTATTAAACTTGGATCGGAATTGATAATTTCATTGGTTGGATATCGCTCCGAAAGGTATGAAAAAAAAATGTTGTAAAACTGCTAGTAAAAACGAAACTTGAGAAAGAATTTAAAATGAACTTTTGAGTAGGTGGACCCTAAAATAATGATTAAAATACAATAAGTGTATAAATATGATATGTGAGAGTGAGAGATTTTCGAGATTAGCTTGGTGCTAATCGGTTTTAAGTATTTTAGTGAATGGGGATATCATAAAATGAAAACTTATGGATTGGAGAGCTTCAACCTGTAATCGCGAGAAGTTCTCAGACTTGAAAATCGGAGAAGTTGCTGCTGTAATCGCGACAATCATTTGGTCAAGAGTCAAGGAAATAGGTGGATCTGGAAGTGTAATCCGGAAAGGTCTACTCTTAATTGGAAAATTTAGCAATTGATCACTGCCGAAAAACTGCCAATTCTGTTCCGTCGAGGTGGGAATCATCGAAGCTGGATATTTTCTGCCATCTCCATGTCCGTCAAAATCGAGGATTTAATCAGGTGATATCGTCAAGAGCTAAAATTTATACTTAATCTTCGCTTCGGGTATAGTTAGAGAAAAGGTAAAAAGTCTTGAAGAATCAAGCAAAAATATACAAACTGATTATCGCATCAGGAATAATGGAAAGGAAAAGGTTAAAGTCTTGATGAATCAAGCAAAATATACAAACTGATTATCGCATCAGGAAGAATGGAAAGTAAAAGTTAAAAGTCTTGTGAACCAAGCAAATAGAGAAAAGGACTCTCGCGTCAGTATTGCTATGTTAAGAAACATACAAATAATATTTCTAGGTGAATTACGCCGAAAAGGTAATTTCGGAAAGGCCTAAAATAGTATAAATGACCAAGCGTCGATAATAGAAATATTAAAAGTAGTGAAAGTTAAGGTTTTGAGAACCATATGTAAATAAAAAGGACTCTAGCGTCATTAAACGTACAGTTAAACTATCAAACTTGAGATGAGTAGAACAAAGATAATCCAAAATTGGTGAGTTAAAGAAGACTATACCGTCGAAGGTAGAAGGCATAATTTTATTGTCATTTAATAATTGATAGAGAAATTGCAGAATATACTTCTTATAAAGTCATATGAATTGGTGAAAAATAAGCCACTATAATTGGTAAACTCAGAGTGAAATTTTTGAAAGGAGAAACATGAAAGATGATATTATGAATTACAAAAACAATGAATTTGATAAATGAAAAACTAAAATTGATGTTCTATTTGAGATATTTATCCACAGTTCGAACACTGAGAATTCGACATGACGATCCACGCCATCGATTTACAACAAAAGTTACGAGAAGACTTCCTTCCTGAGGAAATCGCCGTAACACAAAATTAAGTTGAATTAATATCAATTTATCATTCGTTTAAAAATCAAATATCTTCGTTATATCGAAATTGTCGGCGTAATTGAAATCATATTGAAAATCTATAATTTGAAACCCTTAATTTGTGATCGTTAAAATCGTATCTAAAAATCTAAATTCATCGTAATATCAAATTTAAATGTGTCTGTAAAATCACATATCTTCGTAATATCAAATTTTGTTAGGTCTGTAAAATCGCACTAATTAAATCTAATTTTCATGTCTTTACATATTAAAATCCTATCATTAAAATTTTTCAGTTAAAAATTACAATTTTTGAACCTAAATTACTAATTTCAACCAATATCAAAGTCTAAAACCCAAAAATATATGTTAAAAGTCAAAAAACGAAACCTAAAAAAAAATATGACCGATGAATATGAATGACTAACTATATTTATGAATAACTACCTAAAAGATGTATTATGATGAATTTCAGGGTTGAATCCGTCATAAGCGCTGGCGGACACTCTGATGACTTCATGACCCCTAACCCCCAAAACCCATCTTCACAGCCCATAGATGACGACAAGCTGTCAGCCGTCCTGTTACCATGGCAACCGCCCAACTCGTCGCCTAGCAACCGTCGATTTCGCCCATAGCAACCATCAACTCGGGCCATAGCAACCGTCACCAAGTGAAGGAAGGAAGGAAAGGTTACCAAGAACCTCCAAGTCCATGACCGTCGCAACGCGGCGAATCAGGAACTTTTCGAGTGGATTTGCGGCCATAACCCAGCGTGACCTTTAGCCCCACTTCAGCGGGGGGGAGTTGTAGGGTCTCCTGACCCCTACCGTCACTGACCACCGATCTCCTCCTGAGATCCTCACCTGAAGATCATCGTGGAGATGACCACTCCGGATTCCTCTCCAGGAATCCCATCTCCAGTACCAGTCTCATCTCATCCGCCCTTCTGGCCACATCTATTCTTGAGAGGCTCTGCAGCCTCGGGATTGGGATCCTAAATCCCATCCCCAACAATATATATAACTCTGTCTCGTTTATCCGGAATAAATCCAATAATTCGTGTACATCTTCCCTTGTGTACCCTTTGCCTTATTCTATGACCTCAGAGAGGTCAACATAAGGTCATCCCGCATCCCTGAGCTAGCTGGCACACAGGCGTCAAGGGGAATAGGCCCCCTCCCGCCCTACATGATGTGGAAAATACAGAAGGAATCAACCATATTATAGAAGATCATCTATCAAATATAAATGGTAAACTTGCTTATGTTGTGCCTGTAAAACTGACAATTTCATATTTCTTTGGATTGTACAATAGATATACATTAATTATTGATATTTTAAAACCAAATCTTGTAGTTAGTAGCATGAACGAACATGGAACACAAGGAGATCGGCAGGCCGTTCCTTCAGATTACCGGATAACCTCCATCGAGCTTTCCAAGTATCCAGCAGTTACGACTCAACATTCTAAGACCTTTGATTCACCCTAATTTACGAGCAAGTTTTGAAAATTTGTGTTTTGCAATGCCTCATAAAGTCATTGTTCTGATTTTAAAAGCTAAAACGGCTTATGCTTTTTGGGTGCGTGACTATCCATAGTTCTTAAATATATTATGAATATGTCAATAAAATTCAACATACTTTTCATCCCTTCATGTTCATTTTCTTGGTTTAAATTCATCTTTTTCAGAAACTGCAGGCAATAAATTCAACAAATCGATCATGGTCTAATTAGCTATTTATTTCGCAATCCATTTATGCAAAAGACCCTTGATTTGGCCATACTTCCTGGAGCTGTTGTCAAGGCACCACCCCTTAAACGGAACTTGTATTTTTTAGTTGAATTTGAATGAAATATAGTTCGACAACACAGTCAAATCGCATCTCCCACAAACCAAATTAACACACCCCACTCACTCACTCATATCATAATTATAAATTGTATATCATAATGGCTCGAACCCCTTCAAAAGCCCCCAAAAAAGGTAAAAGTAGATCTCGGTCTTCGTCAAAATCCTCAAAATCCAAGACTAAAAAGACGCCAGGACGTTCTGCAAAAAAGTCGCCTAAACCACGAACTAATACTGCATCGAAACGGCCGTCGACGTCTTCATCCGTTGGACCTTCAGGGGACAGTAAAGTGCCTCGTAGTCGAACCGTAGTTCACCTTCCTGGTCCTTCTAAAGCCTATGTCGACCAAAATGAATACCGACTAATCCAGCTACCGAATGGGATACGCGCTCTCCTTATTTCCGATCAAGGGCAGTATGGTCATCCTTCATGGCATCATCACTCAACCAGTTAATACTCAAATCTCAATTTGCTAAAAATAAAAGTTGCTTTAAAATTCAAGAAATTTCAACCTCAACTTTTAACCATTTAGATCCCGGACAGGGCAATTATGAGCACCCCTCTCCCCCTGGACAGTGGAACCCTACTGCAATCCTGAGGCCAGCGTCCCGATGGAAGGACACTACCACTACAGGAAACCCTTTAGTCCTAGAGGGATTCATTCCGAGAACAAATACTCTCCGTGTTGATAGGGACATGTTTCTTGACCCGAAAATTCAGATATTTGGAAATAAAGGTCCCGTAAAATTACACATTTATTTTCGACATTTTAACAAACTGAGCATTCACTGAACCCTAAATTACAGACTGCCATCTCACAAACGAATATAAAAAATCGATGACAGGATGTAAGAAGGGACATTCAGGGGCCATGTCCATGACTATCAACGTAGGGATGACGAATGACCCGATTGGGCACCAGGGCCTCGCTCATTTCTGTGAGCACATGGTTCATTTTGGATCCAAGGGTTATCCAAAAGAAGACACGTTTCGCAACCTTATGAAAGTCAGTTGAAACTGCAAATGTTTAAATTAAGTAATTTAGTTAAGCACGACAGAGATTTTGAATTTGAATATTTCTAAAACCGAAATCTGTAGGACTATGGTAATGGCTTAGGAGCATTCACCGGCTTTATGACGACGACGTATCATTTTCGAATCGAGGAATGCAAGATTAGGGAAGGGCTAGACGTATTTTCAAATATGATGGCATTTCCGGCCTTCAAACAAGACTGTATCAGTAGGGAAGTGAATTCCGTCGACAATGGTTAAGTTCTAATTTACAGCTAAGATAACCGCTATTGCTTCGATTGCCATTGCTACGTGCTATTTAAAAACCGTGCTATCAAGATCATGGCTCGATTTTTCGTTTGACTTTACAGAATTTTGGCTGTCACGTCATTTGGACATTCATCGATTCGGCCACATCCTAGTATCCATCGCAAATAAGAATCATCCCCTCAACACCTTTCCTTGTGGAAACTTACAGACGCTCCGTCATCCCAAAGACCCCAACGGGTTAGCCAAATTGCAAACAGCACTACGATCTTTTCACAAGAAACACTATGTCGGGTCGGCTATAACGCTTTCACTTCAGGTAAGCGTTTATAGATGGCATTTTTATTATAAGTATTGTTTACAAAGACACTGATTTAACACACACACGTACAAATTTAAACTGAAGACTTCAGCTTCCCTTGACGAAATGGAAGAGATGGTTTTCGACAATTTCAGCAAGATCCCTGAAGGAGGAAGAGAGATACGTCAATTTACGGAAGTCGAGGAAGATTTTGACTCGCCGTTTGACAATCCTGACTTCAATAAGATTTACATAATCAAAAGTCATCAACATATTCGACGAGTAAATACAACGTGTTTAACAAGTTCAGTTAAAACATAAAGTTTTAAACTCCGACAAAGAACTATATGTTCTTTATCCATAATCGTAGATACTTATGACGTGGGCTTTTCCGGCAGCGGCTTGGAAGGACTCGAAAAACAAGCCTATGGATTTTCTCGGAGTTTTGATGAGGGACGAGTGGGCTGGGGGACTCCGGTATTATCTTCGAAAAAAGTACGTTTCGAATGTTCTAAATCGTAAAAATATCATTGATTTATGATTTTGACGTAAGCTGTATTTCGTTGGAACTGCTAGAGGCTGGATAGTCGACTTTGATGCCGGATGTTTTTCGGACGAATTCTTCCGTAATGAGTACACGTCCCTCTTTCAAATCGGAATGGTGCCGACTGCCGAGGGCATGGACAAATACACCGACATCATCCAAGCCGTCTTCGCTTTCATCAAACGGATCGCGGAAATCCCTCTGGAACAAAAACAGAAACTATGGACCGAGATGCACAGTTCCACGTCCAAGTTCTTTAACTTCTCGGGACCAGGAAATCCCAGCGTCCTCACTGTTCAGACCTCCAGATCTCTTCAAATTCATCCTGGAACCGAGATTTTGGTAAAAATAATGTCGGTGTACATTGACAATATGACTTAATGACTGATTTCTTCGAAATAGTTCCTCTTTTTTTAAGAGAAAGACTGGAGACTATCAGTCGCTAAAATCTTGATTAAAAACTTACTCGACAGCGGTGTGGTGGTAATTGCTATGGACCAAACTTCGACGACGGGATCTTCATGAAGTACTTGACCTTAATGAAGCCAGGCAACATGAATCTGATGTTGATCATTCCGGAAGAAGAGGTGTTGACAAAGAAGATGAAGTTCCCTCACAGTGAACCGTTTACGGGAGCAAGGTACGCTGTCCAAAAATTTAGCGCTTCGCTCATGAACAGCGTCGCGCCCCTTGACATCAACTGCATCATGCCACGTAATCCCTACGTCAACGAAACCGTCGTCGACGTTGGATTTATTAAGCCCCAAAGAATTGGTACGAATCCTCATTTATTCTCAGTAATGGCATGATCAGTTTACGGGTCAATATAATCATTTTAACCATAAACTTGCCCAAAAATTACAGCGAGAACTGAGAAGTTGCATGTCCATCATTATGGAAAAAACGACAGTTCCGTTTTTAAAGCAAGATGCATCGTGATATTTGAAACGGGGGCCTGCAACAGTATCCGGGGGTATGTCTGAGGACAGCTTAATTAAATAAATCCAACCCGACATTTCCTCGTCAATTTGACCACCGGATTTTAATTTGATGTAATACTTGTCACAGTTCCATGTACCTATCTTTGTTGGCAGAAGGTATTGCCCAAACGCTTCTCGACGACGTTAGTCCCTTTCAACGATCCGGAAATGCCTTCAACATTTTAACTTCTGACATCGACTTGATTTTCGATTTTTGCGGCTTCCCCAACGCGATGTATCCCATATTGACTGACTTACTTACTAAAGTTTTCAACTCGTCCCTTAATTTCGTTCCCGAAGCGGTTTTTAATAGGACTAAGGACCTGTGTATGAAAATCATGGCCGGTCAAAAAACAAGTAATTCAGAGATATTCAGGTAAGGAATTAAATGCAATCATTTACACGTTCAATAGCGAATTCAGACTGTTTTATAACTTGTAATTTTCTCTACAGTCGAATAATGTATGAACTTGAAACTCCAAATGCCCGCTCATGGGACGATCATCAGAATATCTTGGAGTCCCTTAACTACAAAGGGTTCCTCAGCTTTGTCCAACTTTTCAAATCCAGTTCCTTCGCTTTTGCTGTGGTTGCCGGAAATACGTCGATTGAGGATGGGCTTAATGTAGCACGGACTTTAAACAATTTGAACTACAATCCTACCGTTGGGAATTGGAGTTCGCCGGTACGCACGTCAAATATCGCGTCATTGTTTTTATAGGCATAAGCGATTTGTTAATGCTGAAAATACTTTATGAAGACTCTACGATGTATAAATACTAATGTGGATCATTATCAAATATCCAATCCGCCTGCTGATTCGAACAGTGCAAAAGTTTCAATCTTTCAATAAGTTATACCAAAATTTATAAAACCAGACATCTGCAATGCATTCGTCAGTTCATTCGTTGGACAGTTTATATTTCTGTTTGTTCTGTTTATGTTCATATTTGTAAATTTTTCCTTTGAGAGTCCTCACTCGCATCAGGCTGGACGCTTTGTTCGTTTGCTGACCTTGAAGGTCAAGAGGTTTGGGGTTTAAGGTCAGAACTTTTCATGTAATAAGAGTTTGATTTGTTTTCCATGTACTTTACAGACGATAGGAATCAATGAACTGGACTCACTTCCGGACAATCGTTGCATCCGTGTCAGGAATCCGTCCCCCGATAATCCAAACACCGTCGTCATCAACATGTATGACCTGGGCATCAAAAAAGATCAAAAGATCAGTGACATCGGTACCTTTTTGGGAGTAAGTTGACCTTGATTCATTTTTTGAATAGGATAACCTAAACGTAAAATCCTATACTAATGCATTTAAGATTTAAATATTGTCCCACAATGCGTTCCTTTGAATAGAGATACTTTGGACCAAGAATGTTTCAAATGCTGAGGACCGAAAGACAACTGGGCTATGTCGTGGACTGTGGGGTCACAGAATTCATGGATTCCGTCGTCCTGATTCTTAAGATCATTTTCCCATCTCATAAACGGACGTCAGTATTTTTATTGTATTTTACATCTACCGCATTTACTTAAACAAGTCCCCTTATTCTCAGAATTGGGGTCTTATTTAACGCCAGTTTTGTAGTTTAAAAGTTTAAAATACAAATGATTCCAGTAGGGGTTATATAGGGTCTTATTTAGGTAAATACGGTCGATCCCTCTAAAATAGTTTTAAACTTAGACAGATGACTAAAACTAATCCTTTTATTTTGTTAATAACTTCATAACCAGAGCCTGTGAAGTGGACCAAGCGCTGGATGGCTTTTTAGTGAACGTCTATCATCGGCACATCAAAAACATGACGGGATATGAATTTTCTATTTGGAAGGCCAGGGTAATTAGTAATTTGCATACTTTTATCAGTTATATTTACAATTTGGTCAAAAAATACACATAAATGTTGAATCTACTTTCTAAAAACAGCGAACTTAAAAACGTTTGATTTACGACACGTTCGCTCTTCGCCATTAACGATAATTATATCATAATATTATCCTCACAAATCTAGTTGGGACTATTGGATTCGCTAACGTTAAGAGATATTCGCTCTTGGTACACCCAGAATTTGCTTGACGTCATCAAAGTGAACAAGAAGACAGGCCAAGGGGAATGGCGAGATGAGAATGCTGGGATAATCAGAAAGCTGTCCGTTCAGGTGAGTGTTTTTGAGTTTTTTAAATGCGAGGGTGACAAAAATTGCGATAAGTTAGTTAGTAGTTAAGAGTTAATGGTTTAACACTTTAAATATTCATTATTCACGATTCGTTTCATACAACTATTATTTTGGAAAAAGTTATTTAAATTCATTTAAAAAAATTACAGGTTCTTGGAAGCAAAAGGGAGCGGTGTGAGGGAATAAACCGCTGCAACGAATTACAAGAAACGAGCTTATCAACAAAGTCCCTAATCTTCGCCCAAGATGCGAAGAATGCAATTCGGCCGTACTTCATATCCGATATTCAAGACTACAAAAAATCTCCGGATAAATAGTATTTATCTTAAATGTGTACAAAATACGTATGAAATATCCTGAACCAAATTGTGAGCTGTAATAAGTATTGACTCAACCCGAATGAGCCTATATACAATGTAACCATTCTATTTGAATAGAAAATAAATTATCGTGCTATTTACCATCTAGATTTTGCATATAAACATTATTTATTGTAATCAAGAGGATTCGGATGCATGTGTAAGCCTATAAGAATTCAATTCATTCGCATTTTTGAAAATTTTTCAAGTTTCTAATTGATGCATATTAATGAAACGTTGGAGAATCCTGAATTCTTATTTTAAATGCGTCATACGTTATTGTCCCCCCTTGCAACATTTCTGCTTTAGGGAAATGGCTTGAGTTGCATGGATGAATTTTAATGTCCATCGATTTAAGTAGAAGAGAGGTTAGAATTTGGCAAATGGAACTTCAAGAAGACGGAACTGACGGATGACATGAGAAATTTAAATCCGTCATAAATTCATAATGTTTAGAACCAAGGAGGGTGGAACTGTTTGAGAGCTAAATTTCCCATATATTCATCACTGGATTAGTATTAGATTGGAACCTCCAAGTCAGTAGGGATTCTGGAATTCGTAAAATCTGGAAGCTTGTTAGAAACGATTGGAGTGAAACGGTGGATGGGTTCATAAAATATTCATTGGACTTTGGACTAATTTCTCGGTTTTTGGTTTCACTCCATCCGACATGAATTTCCATGAAGATTCATGAAGAAGTGGCCAGAATAAATCCCAATCTCTGATTGTCCATTCCTAATTTACTTTGTCAGCCGTGCGGTTAGTCGACTTTAATTCGGTCAATTTACGAGGACACGGGCTCCTTTCAAGTCCTCGGTTTATGGTTACAATTTCTTATTTTGACAATTGTGATGCGGGTTAGAGGGCAATAAGATATTTAGAAAGGTGACGTTATTGTTTGTTTCCCGTGTTGGTTTACAAATAATGTGTCAATTAGGATTATCCTGGTTCTTTAGCCCTGCTTCTTGGGGGTAAGAGATGGGGAATGAAGGATCATGTGAAGTAAGAAGTAGATTATTTCTGGTCCATTGCCTCCTCTTGCTAAAGTGTCCCTGTCACGTCCGCTCTTGTTGTCAATTTGCAGGAGGAAGGAGATAAGATGAGAAATGGAAGTCTTGTTCCAGAATCCACAAAATATCTTCACCTGTCACCTCCAACAACATCCACAACTCCTCAGCTCTTATCAATATCAAATCAAACTGACGTCTCACTCTTCCCCTGGTAATGTCACAAATATCTTAAATGATTATATCATAATTCCAACAATAAACCTACCAAGGAATTTGCTGTGTATAAGTGTATATCATAATTTCATAATCATAGACCATGAGCATTTACCGTTTTTTAAAATCCTGTGTTTAAAACGGATGCAAAATGGTAAATGTAAAATATAGAAAATATTAAACATAGATGCAAACTACATATATACGCAGTAGCATTAATTAGTGTTTAACAACTTTCTAACGATGTATGACTTGTGGGGAGTTGTTTCTCTGTTGACCTTTAACCTATCCTGAACTAACTTTATCTCCGTCCAAAAACAAAAAAAGGTACAAAAAGGATACAATATGCCATTCGCATAATGCATTCACGATATATCAATTTTTGAAGTCAATAGAAAGGGCAGAATTGACCAACTCGTACCCAGTTCCTAAAAATGTGACCTTTAAACTACGGTCCAAGTTTTCGTGGAATGTGTTGGATGTTGTGTATTTCAATTTTCAATACATGATTTTACACTGTCATCAGTGTTAACCGTATGAAAGGGGAGTTTTCACATTTTGTATTCCCCGTAAAATGTTAGTTGCATAATTATATGACAAGTTTGGTCACTTTGATCTTGATCTCATAAAGTGAACTCATTGTTTGAATTTCAACGTTGAAGTTTCGAGTTTACATGTGTTGGCAGTACAGAACTGTACAACACATTAAGAGCGATTAGCCTTTGGGCGGACGCTAAATTTCTCGTACGAGAGGGGAGTTGGTATAAGCAAACTTTCGTCATGTCATGTGTCAAGTCATGTGTATGAGAGATGATTGTGCATCGCACATTCGCATATATCCCAAGTTATGTACTGTAAAGTAACCATTCACATAAAAATGAACTTTGATATCTAGTCTAGAGTCCGCTAAGCCTTACATGCACAATTCTTACCTCGCAACAAATCGCAGCTTCGAATGACCGAACCCCAGTAACATGTAACATGGACAGGGTGGTTAGTTGACTGACTCTCTCGTCCTAAACTCTCACAAGACAACGCGACGCCATCATTTCTCTGAATGCAGGCCGACTGACGCTTCAGAGATCTGACCGTCTCATTGCTATCAGGGAGGCTGACAGACCAAGGTAGCACTCCCAAATCGTGCACAGAATTTCATAATACAGTTCTAAGATTTGATTTTGTTGGTGATTCATATTTCTCAAGGATGAATTTGATTTAGAATTATGGCTTTCAGTTCAGATTGCAATTACTTGTAACTGCATTTCCAGTTCACAGTTTTAGCTTTCGTAGCAGAGTCTCCGTCTAATACAAATTACAAACCATCTCAGGAGATCTAGAGGCAAAGGGTTTCATAAGGTAAGTTAAAAACTATAAAATTAATTACATTTTTAAATATTGTAAGTTCGGTAGGGTTTATTTTCGTTCGTTCATGTTAATTTATCCGAATTTGATTTCAATTTCACATTTTATTACAAGTCTTCTAAATCATACGCCCTTCAAAAGGGCATGGTTGCGTTGCGATTACGGGATAGCGATTAATACTGGGGGTGTTTTCAAGACGATTCGATTAATATTTGATTTAATTCTTTGTAACTAATTTTTATTCATTTTTCAGAACGTGGAGAATACTCTAGATACATTACGTAAGAACGACGTAAAAGAAATCCACTCGCCATCAAGATTTCCAGAGTAGTCGCATCGGATGCATTTTCATTTCCCGTATTAGTTTGATTTCATCCATTATACAACAGTTCAAAGCAATCTAAGGGTGAGCATCTATTTAAGATCTTTCATTCAAGTGCATTTACGGTAAAATACCAATTATTTCTTGTTTTTAATCTGTTTGTTTTTGTTTTAAAATTAGGTGGTCTTTGAAAGTTCGGCAATCGCTGGCTCGTTAGAATGTCTGACTCAAATGTGGAGAGCCTGAAAGAGGAAGGAATGGAGAACTCGAAGGAGCGAGTAAATTCAACGGAAGAAGAACGGTCTGCGACCCGTGTCGCGGGGGCAGTAGGGCATGAGGCAATGGACGGTGGCGCAGTCGGTGGCAAGGCGGCAGTCGCCACAAGTTCGACGGCAGGAGACACCAGCGGAACGGACATGTTCGGGTACGACGTGAACGCGGAGCTGGCACAAGCCGTCTCAGTCTCTAAATACACGAGGCAATATATCAACTACTTCAAGGGGGTAGAAAACCATTGTTATAACAAGGCTCTTCCAGCACCTGCTTCCAATATGGACTGGGAAACGGAGCTGCAACAAGCGTAAGGCCGTCTTTTAATTACCGAATTTACCGAAATAAACCCCCACCTTAATCATTGCCTACTATCGAAAGGAGACGTCGGAGAGGTTGTATTGTCCAGGGGGTGAATCTAATAAGTTCTTGAAATCCTGTGCCATCCTGCGACAAACGATGCTAAAGTTCAATTTTGTTACTAAAAATCAAAATTTTCCAAATAATTGAGATTAAAGTTCTGATTTTAGGCTTTAATTAAGGCCAATATCTGTGATGCAGCATCTTATATCGCAATGTTCATCGTTTTATTGACATGGATGGGACGCTTGATTCTAGCTTAGATCTAATAATTTAAGGAATTACGACGTTCAAAAAATATTTCTGATTTATTAATCTAGGACCGTATTAGAAGATATTTTCCCGGATCCGCGAGAATTGAGCGAAGCGATGGCTTGCAGTTGGTGCGAGAAGATCGCAGAGCCCCCGGTTTATATGTGCAAGAAAGGGCATCTTATTTGCGGGAAGGATCTACGAGTGGTCCCAACGTGCCCCCATCAGCGCGCCAAGATGTGCTACGCCCCATTTGTATCAACTCGTCCACTCTTCATCGAATACATATACAACAACGCGATTATCGAGTGCCGGAATCAGGCCAAGGGCTGCCCCGTCGTCCTTCTCGGTAAGGATTTGATCTCACACCAGAATACTGAGTGTGAGTATGACTTTCAGACAAAGAACATTCACCAAAGTTGAGTCCAATCTGGAATTACCACCAATTAAAAATTAAAGTCAGAAGGTAAGCGTTTCTTGTAACATTTTGGAGCAAATAGGAGCATTCTGCTTGGTTTAGGGATGTCACGAGCACAATTAGTACACGTATGCCGTACAATTCGGTGAAAGAACTTGATTTTTGACTTTCGTCCGTCATTTTCCGAACTTTGAACTGTTACTATTCCAGACCTTCGAAGTTAAAGTTACGTCGTTAACATTAACAGTTTACAATTTAACCTTTCATGACATTTTTTACAAGTATTCGATCTAGTATTTCAAAGCTTCATACTCACGGCATCCCTATCCTTATTTTTATGCAATACTACCCCTATTAATTTGTCTGAAAAATGTAAGCTTTCAGGTTGTCGGGACCATAGCAAGGGAACAAGGCCAGGAGGAGTGTACAAGTAAACAAGATATATTTGAGCGAGGTTGAAGGTCACGGAGGAAATCAATCGAATATAATGAATTAATTTTTCTTTCCTTGTCAAGCCTACAAATTTTATGAACTGTCTTATATCAACCTAAATTTTATGTCTTGTCTTATATCAACCTAATCACAATTTATGACAACCTTTACCTTAAATTAATAAAATGGTAGACCGGATAAAAATGAAATACAGTTTCAGTCTCACAAGGGAACATTCCCAACTGTACCACCCCGATATTTTTCAAACCGGTCTCATTCGAAAGAGGAATTAAAATAATGAAACTTTAATATAGGAACTATGGGTGCATAAAATATATTTGCCCTTGTAAAGTGGGTGGGAAGGTCAAGGACCGCGAGTTTTACGTGAAAAGCTAGCATGGGCGAGAAGGATAGAAAGAGGAGAAAGTCGAGTTTTCCCCTTTTCACCTCTTTTGGCTGGAAAGTCGCAATGGAGATAGGGAGTTAACATTGGAGGACCCTCCAAATTAGTATTGCGCTGAACCAGCCTTTTCGCAAAATCTAAACGGGGATTTACCATAGGAATCCCTGAAACAGCGCCAGGTCTCCAACTTTCCGACCTACTTTACCAGGTTAAATATATTTTATGCACCCATAGTTCCTTTATTAAAGTTTCATTATTTTAGTTTCTCTTTCGAATGAGACCGGTTTAAAAAATATCGGGGTGGTACAGTTGGGAATGTTCCCTTGTCAGTCACGTCTAACTTTTTCCATTCTGAATTCCTTTACAAATATGTAGGATTAATTCACTATGTAGGTACAACTTTGATTAATTAGAGCTTCAGAAAAGTTGCTTATTATACTGTTTAGGAAATTAATTTTTAATTCATACCATTAAGTATTTAAAGGTAGAAATTTAATGTTATTCTAAATAAAAATTGAATTTATACAAAAATGTATCTTCTTAAGTTGTGATTTAATTGTCATTCTGTAAAATTTAAATCGTTCATTTCTACTTCACAAATTGTTCATGATGCTGATAATCCGGGCGAGTATCACGGCTTATTATTAATAGTTTACATAATTTCAGTACTTTTACTACTACTTCACAGTTTTACATAAATCGTATATTTATTTTGAAACTCTTGAAAATTCGATTTTAAAGCATACAGACACAGAGGCAGAGGTTGTTTCTTAAACGTCGACGTATGAAACCTTATGTAATAATTCGGAGACGTTCGAATCCTTAGTTAAAAACATTAAAATAATTGAATACTTGGAATCGAATTTGTGAAACGGCGAGTAGAAAGAAGCTTCCTAGTCTCATGATAACCTGACGTCGGGATCGGGATAGTATGTAGTAGTAGGGATACATATATATTAACCATTATGTTGCCGGGAAAAACAACTTTACAGTTTACAGACGAAGTCAAAGAAGTGAGAAGAATAACACGGATGTCACAGAACCGGAAATCACGAGAATCTGCACTTACTTACTGGATTCTGAAATTTACTTAGGATTAGAACGAGATCGAGAGAGGTAAGGATTTGTAAGATACATTTCTGACTTTCGAATAAATACAAAACATGAAACAAAATTGGGTTGGAGTACAGCAAAGGGGACCAAAAACTTAGAAAAATTTTGAAAATCAAAAAAGTGCTCCAAACGCCATGAAACTTCACACACGTACTCCTCGTGACCTCCCGACAATTTTCATTCAGGGACATTTTCTGTCAGGTCGCGTTTTAAGGTCACAGTGACCTTTAGCAACTTTGTCGACTTTGAAATTTTCAAAATGTCAAAAGTTACTCCAAATGATCCCAAACTTGACTGACACATTCCTCGTGACCCACTGATCATTTTTTATTCTCGCACATTTTCTGTCAGGTCACGTTTTGATGACCTTAGCCGAAATCGGCTATTTTTAGCCGAAGTGTTTTTTAGGCGTTTTACATAAAGTGTCATGTCATGAGTTAACCTTAACGTAATTGTGACCTTTTTATCAGGTCAGAGCGACCTTAGCCGAAATCGGGTATTTTTTTGCCGAGTCGGGTATTTTTTTGCCGAATTGTTTTTTTAGGCTTTTTACATATAATGTCATGTCATGCGCTAACTTTGACGTCATGATGACCTTTTCATAGGTCAGGGCGACCTTAGCCAAAATGCCTTGGCTAAATTTAGCCGGACGTAATGTTTTTTACGTGTGGTCATTTAAGAGCATACATTGTGCTTTAAGTACCGCATTAGCGCCCAGGCCAAGCTACTAACGATATTTCATTAATTAGAAATAAAACAGCCAATAACTACCAGGCATTAGTGCAAATAATTAAAACTGGTGTTTGATTTGATATTTCGAAGTGTTTAGCAACAATCCATAATCAGTTACCAATAAAAACATCATTTAAGAGGTGATGCGGCAAGTACTTGAAAGATTTCGACCGATAGTACTTTGTGTTTCAACGTTATATTTCTACCTCACATGATGTGAAAGTTATGCATTTTCAACTTGCAAGTACTAATATAAACTCATAAACATGTAATTCATAACATAAACTCGATTATTCAAACAGTCAACAAATCGTATAAACTCAGTTACCAATAAACCGATGTAACGGGTGTAACCAAGTGTTGAAAATATAACGATAAACAAACTAAATCTGAATTTCCCCAAAAGCCCGGGTTTCGCACCCTGGTGTCAGTGGGGGTGGTCCCGTATACGTCAAAGATGTTCTATTACTCATGGGCATCGTTTAAACTCCATATCTCAATTTCCCCAAAAAGCCCGGGTTATCAGAGGTCAGTTGGCCACTTATAGGACTTGTCTGTCTCAAAAATACTGATATCTACGAAGCAAAAAGTTCTACCATGGGGTGGATTCGAACCTATAACGGCCCCTAAAGTCAATTTTATAGTGCAAAAAATAAGACCTGTACCTGTATCTCTACGAGTTCTTTGCTACAGCCGTATCATTCCACAGCAACCAGTAGTCCCCCGAATCGGTACGGGACAGCAAACTCTCCCGAATCGGTCCACGAGTTTACGTGCTGGTGTTTTCATAGTGGTATTGTAATGAAAATCAGGATTGTAAACGAAAGAAGCCGGGTTTTAGACACTTGGACCACCAGGCCATTCGAAAACAATGGGCAAAATAAAGCATATTTGAGCTATTTCGAAAATAGTATTACGTTATATAGTAATGGTGCCTAGATATAGGGAGATAGGTATATACGTATAGGTATAGTATAAATGTACTATATTAACGCGATCAGCACGTTTAGAGGAGGAGTTTGCCGCATGGTGCCTATCTAAAATAAAGCATTCTTCCGTGAATAACAGTATACTTTCGCAGACTATAAATAATAGTAAAAATCAATGAATTTCAGGAGCCCTGTCGATAGCGTAAGCTGTCATAGCGAGTTTAATAAACTCGGGCTCCTAGGTTAGAATCCGGGTGCCACTAGCAAAAAATCTAATAGGTTCCTTGCTAGTGATTTTAAACGGAAAGCTAATTGCTAATGTTAAATAGGCACATTTAAAACATTATTTGATTTATAGGTGGCGCTAAAACATGGCACATAGATATTATCCTCCTGATAATGTTGGAGCGGTCGCCTTACGCACAGTGCTACAAGTGATGGATAATATCAGTATTTGGGATTGGGGACAGCTAATAAACGCTGAAAATAGTGCAGTTAAAGCAGCATATGCTTGGAATCTTATTCCAATGATGAGATACTGTCCGTTGTGCCACAGATTGATGGGAAAACAGAAAAAAGTAGGCCAAAAACTAGGGTTTAGATGGCGATGTCGCAACAGGATGGCACATCCAATTGTTGTATACAGAAGCCCGACCAAAGGAACGTTCTTTGAGCGGGTTAAACTATCAGTTCTTCAAGTGCTTAGAATGCTGTGTTTGTTTCTACGAGAAGATATGGTGACGGTAGCTCGCAAAGACTGTAAGATAGGCAGCAAAACATCCGCAGTTGATCTATACAGCTTCATTCGAGAAGTTTGTGATATTGTGCAAGATCATGATTACCAGCCAATAGGAGGTGCGCAGGATATAGTTGAAGTTGACGAATCACATTTGTTCAAGCGAAAATACAATCGGGGCAGGAGATTGAGGATAGTCAGACATGTGTGGGTTTTCGGTTGCATCAGCCGGCTAACTAAGCATTTGTGGATTGAACGAATACGAGACAAAGCCAGGCCTACACTAGACCGCATAATAGCTGCCAAAGTTGAACGAAACTCTTTCATAATGTCAGATTACCACCGAAGCTATATACAAGTACATGTACGGCTAGGAATGAAGGGACACGGACGGGTAAATCATAGCCGTCGATTCGTAGAAGGAACGGTCCTAATACGAGGAGTACGACCAAGGCTTGGTGACGCGGTGGTGGGACAGCCAGGTTGGCGAGATTGTAAAGTACACATCAACAACATAGAAAATGCCTGGAGACTCCTAAAACGCAAGTTAAGATCATGTCGATCCCAGCGATTCGTGGATGGCTACATAGGGGAGTTTCTCTATAGGAAAAACTACTTGAACGGCCTAACCTTTGGAGGTAAAATGAGGAAGATGATTGGAGACATAGTACGAGTATACCCAGGGGAGGAAAGCTGGAATCGCAGAGTTCAGCGTCCGGGCCAGAATTGTCGGTGCAGAGACTGCTAAACCAAAAATACAACAAATTAACTGTAAAATAAATTGTAAATGAACTAAAGAAATAAAAAAAACTTTTTGATTCTTAGAAAATTGTAATGCACAGTGTACTATTACATGGCGGAAGCTTCTTAAAACTATGTCATATTACTTTTTGACATACTATTAGTCGAAATCTTTCAAGTACTTGCTGCATCACCTCTTAAATGATGTTTTTATTGGTAACTGAGTTTATACGATTTGTTGACTGTTTGAATAATCGAGTTTATGTTATGAATTACATGTTTATGAGTTTATATTAGTACTTGCAAGTTGAAATTTCATAACTTTCACATCATGTGAGGTAGAAATATAACGTTGAAACACAAAGTACTATCCGTCGAAATCTTTCAAGTACTTGCTGCATCACCTCTTAAATGATGTTTTTATTGGTAACTGAGTTTATACGATTTGTTGACTGTTTGAATAATCGAGTTTATGTTATGAATTACATGTTTATGAGTTTATATTAGTACTTGCAAGTTGAAAATGCATAACTTTCACATCATGTGAGGTAGAAATATAACGTTGAAACACAAAGTACTATCGGTCGAAATCTTTCAAGTACTTGCCGCATCACCTCTTAAATGATGTTTTTATTGGTAACTGATTATGGATTGTTGCTAAACACTTCGAAATATCAAATCAAACACCAGTTTTAATTATTTGCACTAATGCCTGGTAGTTATTGGCTGTTTTATTTCTAATTAATGAAATATCGTTAGTAGCTTGGCCTGGGCGCTAATGCGGTACTTAAAGCACAATGTATGCTCTTAAATGACCACACGTAAAAAACATTACGTCCGGCTAAATTTAGCCAAGGCATTTTGGCTAAGGTCGCCCTGACCTATGAAAAGGTCATCATGACGTCAAAGTTAGCGCATGACATGACATTATATGTAAAAAGCCTAAAAAAACAATTCGGCAAAAAAATACCCGACTCGGCAAAAAAATACCCGATTTCGGCTAAGGTCGCTCTGACCTGATAAAAAGGTCACAATTACGTTAAGGTTAACTCATGACATGACACTTTATGTAAAACGCCTAAAAAACACTTCGGCTAAAAATAGCCGATTTCGGCTAAGGTCATCAAAACGTGACCTGACAGAAAATGTGCGAGAATAGAAAATGATCAGTGGGTCACGAGGAATGTGTCAGTCAAGTTTGGGATCATTTGGAGTAACTTTTGACATTTTGAAAATTTCAGTCGACAAAGTTGCTAAAGGTCACTGTGACCTTAAAACGCGACCTGACAGAAAATGTCCCTGAATGAAAATTGTCGGGGAGGTCACGAGGAGTACGTGTGTGAAGTTTCATGGCGTTTGGAGCACTTTTTTGATTTTCAAAATTTTTCTAAGTTTTTGGTCCCCTTTGCTGTACTCCAACCCAAAAGGTTGGAGTACAAGTTGAATTGCATTCATTGCAATTGCTAAACCATTCACAATTTGCAATTGGATTTAACGTCTGTCTTCTTTTGAAATCGCAAATTATTGTGAATTGCAGGTAAAAAAAAGCAAAGACTGAAGACCCGAATACCAAAGATCCGAGAATGATTGAAATAACTTGTAACGATCGTCTGGGGAAAAAGGTCCGTGTGAAATGCAACGAAGACGATACAATCGGAGACCTGAAAAAGTTAATTGCTGCCCAAACCGGAACCCGATACGACAAGATCGTCCTCAAGAAGTGGTACGTCATTTTCAAGGATCACATCAAACTTGGAGATTGTAAGCCAACATACCTACTATTCACTATTTGCTATTTTGTATTTCACATTTTAACTTTTAACAAGCAGGTTTTTCTGTAATTGGTATGAATTTCAATATCAGCGAATTCAAAATTTCCATTTTTATAACTGCAGAATGCAGATTATGGATATGGATTATGAACATTATAATAAATAATTAAACACTCTGTGATTGTTGTTCAAATTTTAGATGAAATTCACGATGGACAAAATCTGGAGCTGTACTATCAATAAATGATGTTTCTAGGAGGGATGGACGTTTGGACACGTGATTGTTCGGCAGGGGGACAACGGATTGAAAAACAGCACTTCTATTGTTCTATTCAATATTTGTAGTTCTTTGTTCATTTGAAGAAATTTTAAATTTTATCCATAGATATTACTTCTATGGTTCTATCCACTAAATCTGGATTAATGAAATTAATGGTCGATGAGTTTTGATTTGATTAGACGTTTTCGCCCTTTCGTTGGCAAAATGATGTAATTTCAGCATTTACAATGAATTTTGAGTGGCAACTATCCTACCATAGTGGGTTCTATTTCTATTTAACTTCAATGCTGTCCTTGTCGAAAATACAATTGTCAAATTCGTCTCCCTGTCGCAGTATAATAAACTGCAGTCGGTCGTCATTTTACAATTTTGTATATATACCTATTAAATCTATTTAAAATATATCTCATAATCTAACGTTATATTAGAACTCATTGCTGATTGTTTTCTTGTACCTTGTCGAGTTACAGTTTATTGTATTGTATCGATGTAGATTTGAAATAAAGAAGTCAATCATCGCGATTTGCAAAATATTATCTAACTATTTATCACTCAAATATTAATAATTCTGAATAGCGTCCTCTAATTTAAAGATTTTCAAACAATCTATTTAAATGCTTGTGTTGATGAGCAACTTAAGAATCATAATCACAGTAAGGTTAGTTGTCAGTATTTCTATTAGACTTTATTAAAATTAATTGACTATTTTTCAGCTACAAATCTGCTACACTTTATAGGCGTAGATTTCACAGTAACTCATTAATAATTGGCTTCTTAACCAATCCCCATATCCCAAATACTTACAGAGATAATTACAAAATCATTAGTCAAAATTACAAAAATTGAATCTGGAATGTCAAGTTACTTTTCGGTCATCTAGGTATATATTAGATCAGTCAGTAAACAATAAAAGTACTTTCGTTAAGTTGTTCCCAATGCTTCTGAAGTGTATTAATAAAACTAATTAATTAATATGGCATTTCGATGAGGTCTCCCTAGTCTATTTTAAAGTTAATTTTCTCCACAGTGGTTATTCTTCTTAGGTGGAAGTGACCCTGTTGGATCATGGATGGAGGTCTTGTGGTCAATCTATTCTATGGTTAATATTTGGATTAGGGACATTTTTGACCAGCATTATGTGGAAGTGACCCCCTTCCTGGCCACGAGGAGGTTAAGGACCGCATGTTTCTTGATGTAGTCGACAGCCTTCTTGTGCGTGACCATCGTGAAGTCGTAGCCATTGCATTGGAGGATCTTGTCGTGCATTTTCATGCCCGCCTTATCCGCTGGTGACCCCGACACGAGTTCCGTGACGTAAACCCCGCTGTCGGTGTACCCTTGGGGCGAGCGACGGTAATCCTGGTCAATTCCACCCCCGATTTTGAACCCACAACGGAGAACTTCGCGACCCTCCCCGTCCTGACCTGGCTCTTTGTGCAGGGTTATAGGAATCTATTCAAATAACAAGAACAGTCATATAATATTATTATTGTTTAATTTTTTTGGTGGCGATAAAACCTTTAGATCTACTTACACTTAGGCACTCCATAGCCGTCCCGGCTTGATGTAGAAAAGCCATCGCCCAATCTTCTAGGAATTTCTTATATAAATTAATTTTTTTACGATTTTAAAGGTGGTTTAAATGTCAGATTTAATAGTTTAAGACAGTTACCGGGGTATTGCAAAACGCGAATAGCTGTACTGTTAAAGCTGGGAGGATCTTGAATTTTATATCCGAAGAATGAACCACCTCCTATTCGCCTGATGTTGTAATCTTGAACTTGAACCTCAGACTTGAGAAGTCTTAGGGATAATATTATTATTACAAGTTATGAGTTATGATTATGAAATATGAATCATATGGGACTAGATAGGACAAGTAATGTTATTAGGTGACATGCGAAACAAGGTTTTTTTTATAAGAGGAGAGGCAAATAGGTTTTGTTGAAGTTCATTCATTGACGGGAGAGAATAGTCTCCGATTCCATAGCACTCACTCCCTTTAAATACTTCACTATATTTCATGCTTCAATATTTGTTGTTATTTCGGAACCAAGGATGAATGAATCTCCATCTCCATTCGTATCTATAAATTTAATTGCAATTTATAATTTACAAACTGTAATTTTGAATAGCATATAATAATATAATATGTCGTATATGTGATTAAGGAGGCGTTAGTTTTAATGGCTTCAGTAAGCGAGCAAGTAAATGTAATAAAGTATCTATTGACTAACCATTTAATAAAAAGTTAAATAAATATTTATGTACTCAAATGCATAATAATATTTCCACCGTTATGTTTTAGTTTTAAAAAGTCAGGAATCCTAAAAGAAAGGTATGGGATATTTGTATATCAGAACGGATGAAGCAGCTTCTAAGCCTTTAATTGTCTTTGAGAGCTTAATAAAATTAACTGCGATGTCGAACATGTTTTCAAAGGAGCATTTAAAGGTTCAATTAGACTAGAAGCTACAAAACTTTGATTGTGTTTAAAGCTCTTAAAGATTGACGGATTGCATTGTGATAGCTTGTTAAAACATAAAACGGACACCTCATTTTGGTAGAAATTAAAAACTTTCTGAATTAATAAGAAATATCACAGTTGAACAGAACAAAGAAAGCATGTACCAACGAAATCTATTCTTCTCTAAAAAAAATTACCAGTTTAAATACAACCTGCAAGACTCCGACTTTTGTAAGGCTTAATCCGGACAGTTGATTCTGACAATTACGATCTATTTTCATACAATGAATTTTTCTATACAAAGTATAAAACAGTACTGTGACTATAAAATGACTACATAGGGCCAGAAATACAGGGTTTACTTCATACTAAAACAAATAGGAACGGAATTGAGTAGCCGGTGGAATGGTGTTGGTAGAAACCAGGACCTAGGAGGGGAAGGGAAATAAATTCGGTTTGGTCGGGGACGAGAAATTTTTATTCTCCGAAAAATCGGATAAACGGGAGTCACAGGTTGCCCGCTACGATCCGAAATTAAACGGGAAGGGTACTTGGACCAAAGCTTCCCTTCCAGCTCCGACAAAACGGGCCTGATAATAAATCGATATCATTTCATCGATTAATTCGCACATCTGCCTGCCCTCGTCGTCCTAATCTAATGCAGAGGCAGGGAAATCTCCCCTTTTGTTCTTCAGTTTTTAGTACGGACAAGGGATCCGGGTGATTTGCACCTGGACAACTCTCCAGTCAGGCGAGAAGGGATGCGGGATTTAATGCGGAAGCGGAACCCTCGTCCCTATCATTTTCCATAATGCATCACATGTGCATATGAAACTATGAAACAGGGTAATTATATGCCACCCGTGACTTTTAAGGGACTCACTTTTACTCGTAGGGTATAGAGTAGATAGACAGATTCATGATCGTATTCGTATCATATGTCAAAGTTAAAAAATGATGCCTCTGGATTTCCAGTGATACTATTTATAGGATGTAGTAAAAATGTGACATTGTATTCAATGACAAGCTGTAAAACTACCGCAACAGACCGTCGTTTGATAAAGAGGAGATAAATAATACGGACTAATAATGGTAGGTATATTGAGGTTTTAGAAATTCGGATTGTTATTATTGTTCTTGGCCTACCTTTATAATGTAAGGCATTTTAAAATAAAAAGTTTTAGTACGTTATTGTAAGTGGTATATATATAGAGTGACGAGTAACTTTTCATGGTAACTTCAATTCAAGGAATCTATTTATAACTTTTTGTAACAAAGGAGAAAAAGGATATTATATGTATACATAATTCAGTGTTGTTGCTGAATAATCATATTAGAAGCCCAAACTGTCAGAACATGTAAGATTAAGCAAATCACAAAGGTGATTTTAATATATAGCAAAATGTAATTTACATTTTGGCTCTGAATCCGCGTTTTATGCCACTTGCTTGTATAATGCACGGAAAAGTTTTTTTCCATATGAGGGTCGAAAAGTGATCTACAACGTTTGGATGTAAATGAAAGTTTAGCTTCTAATATTAATGTGGTATTAGGTTTATTATTATACTGTTTTGATTTTTTTATTGTGTTTTAAAGAGACTAAATTAGTAAAGGATTTGGAAATAAATATACTTCATAAAATTCCTAATCCGCATATTTGATTTTGCAAGCTGATCCGGAAACCCATGCTTGTATTTAGAATATTACGCTTTGTTCAAAAATTACCTTATTCTATCAGTAACAGCAGTCACTGACACTGCTAAAATACATACATACATATTATAACGCTTACAAACGTTAATTCACATTATTTCGAGATTCAGTACGTCTTTATCATGTCTTTATACTTGTTGTTTATACCCCAACGCTGGGGTAATGTAGGATTTTAGGAAATCAGATCGCTGTTGAATAAATTCACTGTTGTGCTAGTTGACTCGCGTGGTAAAACTCATCTCGTCTATATTATGTGTATATAGTAGCATATCGTTTTAACACGGGTGGGTGGAACTTACTATAGAAGAAGAAACGAGGTTTACCCGGCGAGTCAAGGAAGACGGACTTTATATCATTGCATATTATTAGTGTTATGAACAAGTAGTCTTTAACAATAAAACTGATGTAAGTATAAACTCAACCGGTGTTTTAAAAAAATGACAAAATGAGATAAATATGCAATCTTACGTTGTTCTACAAAACAAACGTTGTATTTAGCATTAAGTTTCAATCGCAGCAAAGCCAAAAGAGCAGAGAAAAACTTGTCATTTTGAAATTGAAACTCGAGATTTTCGCGTACGTTGTACAATAAATTTTATACGGTGCCAGCAAAAGCTAAAAGATGTAAATGCGGCTTAAAAAATGCTCGTGAAATGAAACTAACCTAAAGATTGAATATAGAAATAAACAATGGAAATGCATTCCAAGTAAAATATAATAACATGATTGCATATGGATTACAATTTAAATATATTTTACTAATTCGTATAAACAGTGAGTTTGAATTTTTGGTCTGTTGCTTCGAAAGAACAAAATTTTTGACGGTTTTTCTAATTTCCATAGAACGTTTTATATTAATGCAAACTCCTGATAAAACACCATCAACGTGTGTTCATTCACATCAAGGTACGTGAATTGAGATCGTAAAGAGGTAGCGTCACTGGGCAACATTTAAAAAAAAACCATCACTTTTTAAAAAGTGAAGAATTAAAAGTCATGGCAACCTTTGTTCCAGCTACTGCATCATTTTACAGGTGATCTAGCTCATAAGATTTTACAATTTTGTATGATAATTGCTATGGATAAGATTGTGAGATTTTTCCTTGGAGGACTGTCCTCCAAGGATAATTTTTTAATTAATTTTCAAAATGTTGCTCAGTGACGCTACCTCTTTACGAACTCAATTCACGTACCTTGCATTCACATTACTGAATTATAATCATATTACTAACTGAAACAGAACAAATTACCTTGGTATTATTCTTATCAGTTCGGACTAATTTATTTTAGGTTAGAAATGTTATGATAGAGACGCTATCTCGAAACAAAAGGAAAACCCACACTTCATTTCCATATACTTTTTCAGTTTATTTGTGGGACTAATTCCTTGTTTATTCTCATCCAGTCACTACCAGTAATAATTCAGCCACGAGCCACGATTGATAATTTTATAATAACATGTACATTTTTAGTATTAATTAGAATTTAAAATTAAAACCTTAGAAGTCGTAAAAGGTTAGATAGTGAAATTGATTAGACAGACTCAATGGATTTCATTTGTGTCATCCTCGGGGCTCCGCCAGAGCCAGTACGTGCGTATTTGGCGAAATTCGGGAAAAAATTGACTGACCAATTAGTAAAAAACAAAAAATATCCTTCATTTTTAAATGGTTACATTTTAAATCGTTTATCATAGCTTGTTTTCTGAATAGACCCAAGAAATGAAAGTAGTTTGTCTTTATCCTCTCGTTCTGCTGATATTAAACCTATGGACCATGGCCTATGAATTTCGCCCGATTGCAATTGCTGTCACGGGTGGATATCTTCAGCACCTTATCCTACTTTGCATGGTTGGGATCCCTGAAATACCTGTGCTACTAAAGTCACGGAGTGATTCAACAAACTTGAAGGACGTTAACTTCCCTGCGTTGGTTAGACACCAAAGAATTTTTTATATATCATTTATTGTGTAATCGTGTGATTAGTCGTTCATTGATCCTTTAAAAAATAACAAGAACCCCGTTTCGAAGTTGGTTTGGAAATAAAGCTCCATTGAGGATATGGAATAATATAATAATATAATTATTTCGGTACTTCGTATGTCATTGATGACAACATTTTAAATTTTGATAACCCGAATTTTAACTGCTTTACTCTTTTATTTCGTAGATAGCTGATTTCCTTGTTGCCTTCCCTTGTGTGGTCCTATCGTTTCTGTTTGATTCTACCAAAATTCCCACCGAAGTGGCCTATTCAAGTGAAAGTGGTTACCGAATGCTTATTGAAGACACTTCCGCTTTATACATAGGAGTAGCATTGCTTCTAGAACAATCCTTCTGGATAGCTAATTATCGAATGTTCTATAGAATCCTGAGGGATTACTATATTTTAAAGACATATGGTCCAACATGGCTTCGTGAACTTTATTAAGATATTCTACCTATAATGCCTATGCCCTGTGAAAGCTAGATCATATTGCTGTCTAGGGTTTTTATCGTGTTGGATTTGCCGAAGAAAGGAGTAATTCCACATAATTTCAAAAACAATGATAAATTCAGAACCATATGATAAAATTATACTGCGCCGAATAAAAATATCCTTTTCATCCAACAAACTGACTGTAATCGTTCAAGTTAAATACAGAGTTTAATTTGAAGTTTGTAACTTTAATACAAGGTGTGTAGGTATGGTAAGAAATCTAAATAGAAGACAATAAATAGCTATCATAACATTATAGGTCAGGAGGAATTATATCAATTTTAACTGATTAGCATAAATCTAAGTAACGTCTGGATTAATTATTGATTATCATTTATTCTTCTTTTTATGACTAGAAGCCACACTGGTACCAACGGATCCTGGTGGTCCGGCATTGTACGTTTTCTGAGAGATTCTTTGAAGGTAGTAGAGGGTTATCAGCGAGAATACGAAACTGAAAAATCATAAATTATCCATTAAATAAGTTCTTCCACCGGTTTGATCTTAAAGCATCAGAAGCGCTACGCATATGCTTAGACAACTAAATCCTTACCAAGTCGTGATACAAACTCCATGCACTCGTCCTGCTGCAAGTAGAGCTAGGCTGAGACAGATGAATACTGTAAACCAAGAATTTAATTACTAAAGAAATCTATCGCACATATTTAAGATTTAAAGTTATTTCAAAGCAAGTTGAATGCTATATGCTACTGACAATGAGATTTAAAACATACCTTCTGGAAATAGTGAAGTTTGATATCCCTTTCCGAAAAGAAGTAATTCTAAGTTGCCCACAGCCTAGAATTAATATTAAATTCATTTTTGAGAAAATTCCGTTAAATTAGTTATTATCGTATTGAATTAAAAAGCAATGTAAACATAGGTAATATGGCATTTGGCATGGGGTTGGACTACATATTACATTTTCAATGGTTCTAAGGAAGGGTGAAGGGTTTCAAGTAAAGAAAAAACTTACTGTAAGAATAAATAAGA